>CM073496.1:20430000-21680000 GCA_037074585.1 Biancaea sappan | reverse complement strand
TGTGGCACTTACTATGACTTGCTTCTAAATAATGTAGTTGTGGGTGGTTATGTATTTCTGGATTCTTTGTGGGGCATCGTGTACACTCTCTGGTTATAATTATTTGGTTTTGATGTCTTTTATTGCTGTTAAGTTCATTTAGATGTATATTATGCTAGGTATAATTTTATCGGTGATTTGTGTGGATTAGACTCACTTTCTCATAATTTCAGGTTCTGAAGGCGTTTGTTTCGACGATTTAAGTATCAAGGATGCCTCCCCTTTGTCTGGGCTAAGGTATTTTCCTTTAATTTACTATTTAACTTTTAGTATTGCTTTGTACTCAGGCCACCTAGGTTTCATATATACCTCGTTTGGGTTAGTTGATGAAATAATAGGCTTGCGGCGATATGCCCTCTGCGTCGATCACATGCCTGGTCTTGGGATGTGACATGCACCTTTTCTTTTTTGTTTTTAAAATTAAAATCTTTACACCTCTTCAATAAAAATTCACATGGGTCCTTAAGAATAGAATAAGGAGGCCTTATCTCTCACATTTCACTTATGTCATCGTTTGATTTTTATTAAAAATCCTAATCTTTCCCAAATTTATCCCATTACTCTTTATCCTATCTTTTTACTAATTAGGAACCTCCAGTCTACTTAAATAAATTTCAGAGTAAGTTCTCAATAACTTTCATCATATTATTAACAATGGCATTTTATTCCTCATTGGTTTTTTTAAAAAGAAAAAGAAAAAAATTAATTCCCTAAATTTCTAAATTTCATGTTCAAAGTTCACTGTAAATTACCTAAAACCTCAAGCATTAGATTGGGTATTACATATAAACCACGCTGTAGTTCTAGAGATGGTGACCTTGGAAAGATTTTGGGCAAAAAGTAGAAGAGAGTCGAGAGAAACTTCTAAAGAATGTGTGCATAAACTAAGAACAAAAACTTATTGTGTGAGTGTTTGCATGAATGTGTTATGTTATTATACTTTTAATTTCTTTTTGTTTTTTATACATATATAAAATATAATATATATATATATATATACTATAATTAATTTTATATACATAATAATTTAAATTAATTTAATTAAAAAATTATATGTTTATTTTGTATTATATTAAGATTATAAAATACATGCATTTTTATGTCATTTTATATTTTTTAGCTTCAATTTCTCCTTCCAAATCCAACCAATGGTTGCTTCTTGCCATTAAGGTCACAATTCTTTCCATGCATGCCACCGATTACAACAACGGTGAAGGAAGCCTTTGCACCCTAATTCATGCATTAGGGCTCAATTTTGCTGGACGTCCGAAGGCACCAATGTGTGTGTGTCTTTCCCTTGCATGTGTGTGTGTGTGTGAGAGGCTAAGGCTAAATGTTAAGTGTGTAAGTGTTCATACCACGCAAAAAAAAAGGAAAAGTCGTGTGTGAAAGGAGAACTCACCAGGGCTGGAGTGGAGACTAAAGCTGAGAAGAAGCCAGTTAAGAGAGAGAGAGAGACCAAAGGGAGTAAGTACTGAGAAGTGAGACTTAGGCTAACTAGGAGAAGAGAAGGGGAGAAAGTTTAAAAAATTATAGTATATATAAAAATGATAATTTTATATAAATATTAAATTAATAAAATAAAATCTAAAAATTTATTTTAAAATGAAACTTAATTTTTAGGAGGTATAATTTTCATTTTTTTTTCTACAATTTGTAAAAAATTCCAAACCAGAGTCATGACCGGCACAGTCAGTGCCTTGAACACACTATCGCAAGCCTAAACTTCTACAACTTAACCCCGTTAAAATTTAACAATTCATTTCATAATTTCATAATCACATATTGATAATATTATTCTTAGACAAATTCAATCATAAACATTTCTCAAAAATTCATTTATACAACTTATAGTAGCCTACTTGATTACAGAGCATGTCTAAAATTTCCTAATGAATTAAATAAATAATTGATTCTATTTAAGACGATACCATACCCCAAACAACGGGGAGATCTTCGAGTACACACGCCTCTGGATAGCGGGAATCACCATACCTGAAACTATAAAAGGGTGAGTCCAAACCACAAGGCTCACCATAAACCTACCTTCCTATAAACACAAGATATGTATACTACAACATTAAAGAAAAACGATGAACATAAAATACCATTTCAGGCAACAAGTTCAACATATTTTCAAATTTACTCTTATTAGGCTACATGATCTTATTTCATATTTATCCCATCCGATGCAAGGAAATTATTTATCTCATATAACTTTAGTCATTTCCTATCATATAGCAATCAGAAATAATTCTCAAACATAAGAGTATGGTCATTCAATCTATTAAATTCATATTCATATTCATACACGGGTCGGTAGCCAATTAACTCCTCAGCAACTCAACGACCACATCGCACAGGCACTATTGTGCATGCAGCAACGTGAGACCAAGAATATCGAAACCCAACCATCAAGAAATACTTTACATCATATTTCCAAGTAACACACAACGCACAACATAAGTGCTGATATCACATAGGAACATGGCCATAATGTATGCAATACATTGCACATGCTCACACATGACATGGCGATCATAACTATTCTTTTCAACCTCATTATTTATAGGACTCGGTTGAATGCATCATTCAAGGTAAGTTTAAATTCCATCTCCATGTATCATAGAATTTCTGTTACCTAGGCTTGATCATATAATTCATTCTAATGACATATTACCTTTATTTTAACATTAGTATTGAAAAACAGCACACTTTATATGCCTAAAGAAGGTATACGTATCAGATTTGTTCATTTGCAACTCATTATCATCATAATTACTTACCACTTTGCTCATGTACACATGAATGGACACACTATTAATAAATCAACATATAAAAGAAGTATTACGCCACTCGATCCTTTATTCAACCATAAATGTTTAGTCACTAAATATAGGTACATTGCGGTATGACGACATCGAAATAATATTCTTATTTCACCTCTAATATACTCTTATGCATCATCAATCACATTTAGATAACAATCATATACTTTTATCTTAATGTCATGTTGCCCTGATTTTAACATTAGCTTGGAAATTAGTATACCTCATACTAACTTATAATTATGTGCATACAAATTTATTCCATAAAATATTACTTTCATATATAGGAATAATTTATTGCAAAGCTACTCTCATAACATTACTTTGGTAACAAAGATAATAATGTCGACAATAACACACACAAGAATGCTAATTCCATTTTTAAACATTTAAGGAATTTATACACATCAATATAACATCAATTCATTTCATGATTTCACTTAATTAAACTTTAGGAAGGAAAAACATACAAGTAGGGTTAGATCCCTCACCTTTGTCCATGCTTCATAGTTGAATGCATCTCTTTAGAAATGGCTTCATAAGCACAAAAGAGTCGAAAGAAGACCCCAAAACATCCTTCAAGACCTACGAACCAAGGATGCAAGAGAAAAAAAGGTCAAAATCCACCTTTTATCACAATCACATGCTCTGGTGCCCATGGGTGCTAGCCTTCTCACTCTCAGTGACATTGGCATTTAGGGTGCTAGGGCTATCGTCTTGGGTGCCAAGTCATATATTTTTGAGTACAGCAGTGGCCACACATAATTTCAGTTGAAGATCAACAATTTCCTGCCATTTTTCATGATTCCTTCAATGAGGTTCCTATTCTAATGTTCTACAATCAATTTAGGACTAAAACCCCAAGAAAATTTTCAAAAATAGGTGCTTGAATCAAGGATTCCTAACTTAGAACCCTAATTTTCCTTCTAACATTTTAAACTCTTGAAACCCATTTTTAAATTTTGTTACATTCATTAATTGGTGTTTCCAAACTCATCAACAATCATCTTGGAATGTTTTAAGAAGAGAATCAAACTTCAAATTCCAAGAACAAGCTTAATCCCCACCCCAAAATCAAAAATTTGAAAATTCCAAATAAATGAAAAAGGGAAGGAAGAAGAAGATGATGAAAAGAAGAAAGAGAACCCTTACCATAATCCTAAGCTTGCTATGATTTACTCCCAATACTTGGTCTGCCATGTAAAGAAGAGAGGGAGAAGGAGCTTCTGGATGCTGGTTGAAAGATGGACAAAAGATAATGAGAGAGTGAAGGGAAAAACTGGACCTTTATCTAGTGGAAGGGGGGCCCAATAACCATATTTTCAATTTGGTCCCTCAAGAGAAGAAATTTTATTTAAGACCCTTAGGGAAAAGAGAGCTTTTAGTTCACATTTTGGGCACCCAACTATATTCCTCCAATACATATAATCAATTGAATGTTCGTATAAAAATATCCCAAAATTTGCATTTATTCACTTTAGTCCTTAGACACTTTATTTACTCTTGTCACTTACGTTATACTTTTCGGTGAAATTTTATCTGGCCAAAGGCAAGTCTCATTTGTTATTAACTTCAGGTCTCAATATTAACATAGTAACACTTGGGGTATTACATAATTGGTGGAGCCACTAATTCAAGGTTCAGTAGTCAAACCATGGTCAAACAATGGTCAAACCGATGGTAATTAAAAAATACATAATTTAAAAATATTTAAAAAATATTATTTAAAACATTAAAATAATTAATACAATTGATATTTCATAATAATAAGTGAAGGAAATAAAAATGAAATTAATCCATATTGATTTATAGTTTTGCTTGTCTCGAGAGAGAAATGAAATTAGATTGATGAATGAAAAGTATAAGTCGTAAACCTTAGATGTTTAGGGGAATTGATTTGCTAAGAATATAGACATATAATCGATAGTCTCATATAATCAATCATAGGCTCAGTTTAAAATTGATCCTAATGCTCATAAGAAATTATAAGGGAATTAGGTAAACTTCGTTGGGGTTTGAGAGAATCCTTCTAGGTAATGGTATGCCTTAGATTCCTTTGTATGTCGGTGAGAGTAAGAGTGGGGTAGAACAACAATTCTTAGGAAGAACAAAGGGGATTAGCAACTCTAGCCCTTTTTAATTTGTAAATTTCCTTAACACCTTTGTTATTGCGTTCTTTTACGTTAACTGTTCTTTGAGTTTTATTTTATTCTTCAAACGTCATTCACTTAATTGTTTGGTTTAAATAGCATATTCTAGTTTCTTAAGTTATTTGTAATTCAGTTTCTATGGAGACGATATTCAAACTCATCACTTATTACTTGTATGGCCGGTATACTTGCCGTGTTATTAACAAGTTTTTGGCGCCATTGCCAGAGACTGAAATTTTTGCTAATATTCATAGCAACCAAGAAGTGCTAGATTAGACATTTTTCTGTTATTATTTTCTTATTTCATTTTTTGTTTATTTTAGTTATTTTATTTGTTGCTTTATTTACTAATTTTGTTGTTATTTCTCTCATTAGTGTTTTCTTGTCTATATATGCGAGGTACCACTGATCCTTCTTCACTTCTTTTTGAACCTAAAATTGAGAATCTAGTAAGGAGAACAAGGAAAGAAGCACGATTAAAAAAAAGAAAGTTGTTAATTCATACTTCGCAAGAAGAAACAATGGAAAGAGTAGATTTGAACAATAGGAACAATAACTATGAGAACCCACAACCTATAATTCGAAGGACTCTTAAAGATTATGAATATCTGAATATAGATGGTTGTGCTCCAAGCATAGTGCGACCACCATTGAAGACCCTAATGCTTATATTGTGAATTTTCTCCAACTATGTGATACCATGAAGGTGAATAGAGCTACGGATGATGCTATTCATTTGTGGTTATTTCCCTTTTCTTTAATGGATAAGGTTAAGACTTGGTTGTTAACATAACTATAAGGAAGCATTACAACACAAGACAATCTCCTCAAGAAATTCTTGGCCAAATATTTCCTTCCATCTAAGTCGGCCAAGATGAGGAGTGAAATTACTTCATTGTATAATGCTTGAGAGCGTTTTAAGGATATTTTATGAAGATGTCCTCATCATGTAATTCCTGATTGGTTGCAAGTTTAAACCTTTTATAATGGTTTAGCACTTTCTACTAGAGCGATGATTGATGCCTCAACTAGAGGTTCTCTTAACACAAAAACTCCTGAAGAAGCCATGGATCTTATAAAAACAATGGCTGCAAACAATTATTCTGCTTTTCATGATCAGGGTTCAAATAGAAAAGGTGTGTGAGGACTCGATACTTCGAATGCAATTTTGGCTCAGAATAAAGTTCTATCTCACAGGTAGCTTCACTTACTAAGCAAATGGTCAAGTGCAAGTTAGTGCACTTTCATCATCACCACTTATCTGTGATCGGTGGAAGCCATGCCAACGGGGCATGTGATGAGCCTAATTTGACTGAGCAGATAAATTACATGGGTAATGCCCCATGTCAGCAGAATAACCCATACTCAAATACATATAATCCAGGTTAGTGGAACATCCAAACTTCTCAAGGAACAATCAGGGGGTAAGTGCTTCTTTAGCTGGTAAGCCGTTTCATCCACCGAGCTTTAATCATCAGAGTGCTCCTCAGTTTAATCAACCCCTACAATCTCCAATAGAGAAAAAGCCATCTTTGGAGGAGTTGTTTAATCAGTTTATGTTAAAGACAGATTCTATGATGCAAAATCAAAATAATTTAATTCAGAGTCAAGCAGCATCAATTCAGAACTTGGAGACCCAAGTGGGTCGACTTGCCAGTGAATTGAGAAATTGACCTCAAAGTACCCTCTTAAGTAACACTGAGCTTAATCCTAGGAGGGAAGGAAAAGAACATTGTATGGCTATCACCTTGAGTAGTGGTAACCAACTCCCTGAAATCTCAACTTTTAATGTTCATAAAGAGGCGGTAAATAAAGAAGAAGAAATGGCTAGCAAGGAGACCTCTTTACAAGATGATGTGAAAAAAATTATGAACCTCAAAATACATCTAAGAAAGTTGAACTGAAGGCTCAAGAAAGGTTTAAAAAAGATATGCTTCCAAGAATTATTCCACCATTCCCTTTCCCACAAAGATTTAGGAAGCAGGATTCATATGCACAATATCAGAAGTTCTTAGAGATATTTAAACAATTTCACATCAACATACCATTTACCGAGGCATTGGAACAAATGCCAAGATATGCCAAGTTTATAAAGGATATGTTGTTAAGGAAGAAGAGGGTTAGAGAGTTTGAAACAGTGGCACTAACTGAAGAATGCTCTACAATTTTGCAAAGGAATCTCCCACTGAAGATGCAAGGCCCAGGAAAATTTACAATTCCTTGTGACATAGGAAAAAAATTTTCAAGACAAGCTTTATGTGATTTAGGGGTAAGTGTGAATTTAATTCCCCTATCAATTTTCAAAAGCCTAGGATTGGGGGAAGTGAGACCTACCATTATCAAATTGCAACTAGCTGATAGCTCATTGTGCTACCCCGTGGGGATCATTGAGGATGTTTTGATAAAAATTGACAAATTAATCTTCTTAGCAAACTTTGTGGTGGTAGATTGTAGAAAAGATAAAGAAATTCCCATAATCTTGGGAAGGTCGTTCTTGGCTATAGGGAGGATGGTAATTGATGAATTTGAGGGTCAATTAAGTATGAGAATTGATGATCAAATAATAATCTTAAATATGTCACAGTCAAAAAAATCTTAAATATGTCACAGTCAAAAAAATCTCAAAACTAGAGAGTGGAATGCTTTCTTGTGGATGTAATGGAGAAGGGCAAGCTTGAAAAGTTGAAAAATTTATGAATAAAGGTTGATGTTGACAAAGTGAAAGGAGTAAAAGAAATTCCTAAAGTTTTAGTTGATCATTTTGAGATTCATGTTAGCCTCCATAAATTTAAGCTTCCTGACATTGCAAATATGGTTATTCCTCAGTCAAAGGCATTTAGGAAGCAGTCAACATTGAAAGATCCGCTATGAGCAAAGACCAGTAAAGTCTGGTTGAAAACTACAAACTTAGCACTCTTGGGAGGCAAACCAAGTTTTCTCAACCCTACACTTTTATTTTATTTTCGTTCTTGCTTTTAAAATTGAGTGGTAGAATTATTTAGTGTGTTTCATGGTTTGCTGTTGTTGTGTGATGTCTTTGAATTTTTTGTGATGTGATTTTATTAGATTAGAATTTGTGTGATTTTGATTTTGATGTTTTTTTGTTGTTTTAATGTTATTTTCTAAGTTATGGGTTGAGTTTTGATGTTGGTTTAATGTATTGGAGTGGTATTTTGCTTTTAGATTGGCTTTATTTAGATTTTAGAGGTGATTTTTGAATTATGTGATTTTCCGCTAAAAGTGAGAATTCTTTGCTTTCAGTAGGAATACGAATTTTGGATGGCTGAGGGAGTCAGTTTTTTTTTTCAGCGGAAAGTTCCTTGCTATTAGCGGGGAATGCAAAAATTTGAGCTTGCATGAAGGACGATTTTTTTCAGCGAAAAGGTTCTCGCTTTTAGCGAGGAACACATGTATCATCAGTCTGATAGAAAACACCTCGCTGTTAGTGGGGAATTTCTTGCTTTTAGTGGAGATCGCAAAAAAGAAAGAAAGTAATAAAGTACCTTCATGATTGATTAATGCTAGGATTCTTTTCTGATTGATTTCAATTGAATTTTAATTCATTTCGAATTGATTTCAATTGAATTCAAATTTTTTTCTTCCTAATTGAAATTCAATTAAAATTGATTTTTTAATTCAAATTACTTCAACCCTAATTATTTTTTAAAAAAAACAAATTGATCCCTAATTCCTCTCATTTTTCAATGCATCCAATTTCAAGAGGAAGCCTTGGTTAAAGCGAGGAGTTTTGCGCGGAGTTAGAGTTACCAAAAAACTTTTTTGTTTTTATTTATTTTTTTTTTCTATTTTAGTCTGTCAGTTTGTTTAACCTGCAATCTCTCTATGTTGATCATGTTGTCTATGCTGAACAAAATTTTTGTTTAACATTTATGACTATATTAGCTCTACAGTACAATTATACAATGCACACTTGTGTCTTTCTATTAGTCTCTATAATATTTTCCATATGATTCATTTTATGAATGTTGTTTCCTTATTTTTGGACATCTTTTCCACATTAGGGACAATGTGTATGTTAAGTTTGGGGGAGGACCTGTGCTGTGTTGATGCTAATTTATGTAATATGCTGGTTCTTTTTATAGTCATTCATGTGTGATGAAGCTGAGTGAGTTCTTTCAGAAAGGTAGAGTACATTATTATAAGCATGCAATTTTTTCTCTCAAAATGAATTTAAATTTAGAGCTTGAAGAAAGGAGAACAAATTGTGTGGAAGACCAAAACAACTTTATAATTTTATTTTTTAGTGGTATTTTTAATTAGACGGTAATTTTGTGGTAAAGTGGCAACATCAATTTTTTTTTCTATAAATTTAATTTTAACAAAGTGAGAAACAAAATGAATTAATGACAGATAAAACTATAAACAATAATTAATAATCAACCAGAGAAACCTTCAAAGCTCCTGTGCAGGAAGATCAAGAAATGAGTTTTAGAAAAATAATATTAAAAAAAATAAAGACAATACCACATTCGCCACGCCTTAAGGGGCAATTAATTATTCACAAGAATTAATGTGAAGAATTGGTGAAGGGAACTTTCTCAAAAATGAGATAGCCAAGGAGGAGAATGAGATAGGGAAAGGGTTATAAGGTTAATTAGTTGATAAGTTGAAGTTGTTAGTGAGATAATGCTTTTTGGTGTTGTTCTTTAGCAACGGCTTAACTGATCCATGCAATAAGAGTTTAATATGCTAATTAAGCTGGCTCATGACTAAAAATATAAGAAAAATGTAATGGCACCTAAGCGGCTTGGAGAACCCTCCCCTAAAAGCTAGCTGTTGAGGTGGAAGAGCCAAGCCACTTAAGTATCCCATCAAGCACCTCATACTACCCGATATGGGACTTCGTCTCATTACATAGAGATGGGAGAATTAAGTCACTTAAGTATTCTATCAAGTAGCCCATACTACCCGATGTGGGACTTCATCTCATTACATAGCACCACCTATTAAGAGATGATGTCTCAACAGCTCTGCAGGTAGCCCTCTCCATGATGCCGAACGCAGCTCTCGAAAGTCGGGTCTCTCAATGAAAGACCCAATGTAATGGTACCTAATCGGCTTAGAGAACCCTCTTCTAAAAGCTAGCTTTTAAGGTGGAAGAGTCAAACCATTTAAGTACCCCATCAAGCAGCCCATACTACCCGATGTGGGGCTTCGTCTCATTACAAAAGCTTATAGTGTTATCCCCTCCAGTGTCGTCTCCTCCTACTCATCTTCACTCTCCTTCTCTGTCATGCTCATTTTTTGCCACATCATCTAATGATGTGTCCATTTTTAGCTAATGTGGTAGTTTATAGATTCCAGCCAACATTGACCGTTAACTGGATGGAAGGTTTTTTTGCACAAAATAAAAAGTTCATGAGGATTCTTTGTTCAATTTTATAATTCATAGTTGTTTTCTGCACATTAATGAAAGTTCATAGGGGTTATCTGCATTTTTCCCATAATTAAATTATCTATATAGTTCCCTTCTTTAGATTGGTCCCATATTTAATTTTTTTAAAGAAATAATAGTAATATTATGAAGAAATGGGAAGAATAAGAATAATAGAAAAAAGAAATCAGGTTAAAATAATTTGTTGGTCCTTATAGTTCACTTTTTTATTAATAGTAATGGTTTTTTAGTGTATAGGACACTAATAGGAGTTACAATTTTAATTTAATGACAAGAATATAATTATAAATAATTGATAAATATAGGGCCTAATTAAAAAAAATTAAAACTATAAGAATTCAATTAGATAAAAGTTAAATTTTTAGGACCATTGATTAATTTAGCTAATAATATAATATAATTTTTTTAATTGTCAATGTAATATATATATATATATATATATATATATATATATATATATATATATATATATATTAATTTGTCATATTATAACAATTAACAATTGATGAAAGGAATGGTAGCTGGTAAGGCTCTTTGACAACAATAAGGAGGACGCAGGTTTGAATTTAGGAAGGATATTTTTGCACAATTAATTCACCGCCAAACACCTAAACTTTAAACCTTAATCCCTAAATGTAGCGGTGGGAAAAAAACCGTCGCTATTAAAGAATTTTTTTATATTAATTTTGGTAGTGACAGTTGTATTAGCAGACCACAACTAAATTAAATTGCGACACTGCGTTCAATGACAATTTTAACAGATACCACTAAGTATAAAATTAAGCGTGGCTAAAACACATTTTTTTAATAGTGAAAGAGAGATTACAATATCACTATCCACTTTTCGAGCAGTAATTTACTAATTTGAAACCATTTGTTCGATCAAATTGATCAATTAGCTAGTTCACATATACATGCCTTTCCAAATTAACATAGAGCAAAAGCATACATGAAGAGCGTTGGCTTTTATGCATAAAGTAAATTTGCTTTTTTTCCTCTCCTAAATGACCATAATTATTTAAGCAATTAATCAAGGCCTATCATCCTCTTGAGCACAAATTTGGATAAGAAATTTGGCATTATGAATTTAACTTTACGACCTGAGGTTATTTAATAAAATATGGCGAGGAAAGGGAAATGGTACATCGAAAGCCTAGGGCCAATCTTGTTAGCTTTATATATATATATATATATATATATATTGTTGGCAATTATATTTGTGGACTTACATATTTATAATTATATATATATATATAATAAATATACATACATGAAAGGCTATCTTTAAATTAGGTGGTAATATTTTATCTTTATAAATTTAGTTTTTGGTGATGGTGAAATTTAATATATGTATAGATATCTGACTCAATAATAATTGTGATAGGATATTATTAAATAAGGTGGACCCATATATAATAAGTGTGTTATAGTTTTTTTGGGTTATATGGGTTCGGTACTATTATGCGAGAGTCTAAGTCAGAGTTTTTGATTAATATCAACTTTTAAGGCCCTAGAACTAGGTTCATTAAATGCACTAAGTCAAAGTTAAATTATGGATCGTCAAGTGTAAATAATGACTAACTCAGAATCTTCATTGCTTTGTGTTTTGAGCAGTAGATGTAAGAGTATCGTAAGATACTACTGAACCACTATATATTGTAATGTCTTTCATTTATAGCTTTGTTAATTTTGTCTAGTTACTTATCTTTAAATCACTAAGTTTTAATCAAGATTCTTATCTAACAGAAAAAAACTCAAAATCTATTTGAAGAAAAGAAAATTCTGTAAAAATAATTTTATATTCACTTCCCCCCCCCCCCCCTCTTGAGTATCTATCACACAAACAAGTACAGGTATACAACCTTTTTTGAAACACCATTTGAAAGAAAACATCATGAAGTTACTCACCATATCAATATCAATACAAAATAGCCTAACCTGATTGAAGAGAAAAGCTATAACCCCTAAAACAACAAATTCATGATTTGAGATATATAACATGTATATAAAGTTTATTCCACATACAATAATCATAAATTTGTATTGTTTGATGAGTTTATGGTGTTAGAAACCCCAAAAAATCCTAGTTGATATTATCACGAAGTCACATATTATACGGAGTGGGGATCAAATACAGATTCTTTTTCTTTCCAACAGCAACTCCAAAAGATTCAGTCATATCCAAGTCGCATGGTTTCATTTCATTTGGGAGTTTCCATTGGAAGTGGTATAGTAAGGAAGCCAAAGGAAGCTCAATACTTGGTAAAGCAAATGAAACGCCTGGACACATCCTCCTTCCTGACCCAAAAGGTATGTACTCAAAGATGGTGCCTTTGAAGTCAATGCAAGTGTCGTGGAACCTCTCTGGTATGAAGCTCTCTGCATCATACCAATACCTGGGATCCCTTCCAAGTGCCCAAGCATTAACTATGACTTTAGTCTTTATGGGTATGTCATATCCACCAATTTGGCAAGCTTGTCTACATTCTCTTGGGAGCAACAAAGGAAGAGGAGGATGTAACCTCAAGGTTTCTTTGATCAATGACTTTAAATAACCAAGATCCTCTAGATCTATCTCACAAATTGTTTTCTTTCCCTTAAATACTCCTCTTATCTCAGCCTGTGCTTTTTCCATTACTCTTGGGTTCCTCATCAATTCTGACATGGCCCACTCTATTGTTGTTGCTGAAGTATCAGTTCCAGCAGCAAATATGTCCTGGATAGAACGTTGGACACATTTGCGAATAAATATTCATATCAAGAACAATAGTATCATCACAGTAAAGAATAAAAAATGATGGCATTTATTTTGTGACAAATTTTTATTCTTAAAAGGTCTCACACTAGTTGATCCAACAGATATCATTCCTCCAGCCAGTGTTTTTAAAATTGGGAGTTGAATCATAGAATCGTAGGATCATTTGCTTAAAAACGATCCCCATTTTGGTGAGATCATTTTTGTCATGGGATTGTGCAGATCGGGATTTGGATCATAGAATCGTAAAATAGTGAGATTCTGCAGATCCTACCAATTTTTTTAAAAAAAATTTTAATTTTTTAGATTTTTTTCTTTATTATTTATATGTTTTTTAAATTTTTTATTTTTATAAATTTTTTTAAATTATTTTATTTATCATTTATGTGTTTTTTAAATTTTTTTATTAATGAAGATGTAGAATTAAGATATTCTAATGACAATGATGATATGGATAGTGATAAGAATGATGATTAATTTATATTTTATTTATGATTGATTTTATATGATTTATGTATTTAAACATTTTAATGGTTTTTGATCAATGTTTAATACTTAGATTATCTATTTCTGACTATATAATACATTGATATTTAAACTTGTTTTAATTGACATATAATTAGATTTTGATAGTTTTGTATTACATACAAATTTTTTGTTAGTATTATATTTTTTACATTTTTTTATATATTTGATAGAATCTTACAATTCCGATTTGATCCTATGACTTGATCCTATCTGTGTCTTTTTTTTATCCTGTGTCGAATCCTAATTTTCACAACCTTGCCTCCAGTGTTTCTCTCTCTCTCTCCCCTAATTTTACAATTCTCTCTCTCTCTCTCTCTTAATTTTACAATTATTATTCTATGTTTATTATTATACTTACAGTCATCATTGAATCAATTGGTTACCGTTAATATATATATATATATATATACACAGAGAAAGAAATGTTGGAGGGATAATAACTGTTAAATCAATTAATACAACCATTATCAAATGAGTAAGAGTGAATCAGTTGAGGTGCAGTAGTGAGAAATCTCAATTAACTAACCAATTCCAATTACCTTGTAGTCCAGTTAATTAAATGTAGAACAAAAAGATGAGAGAGAAGAACTTTGTCACTTTACCCAAATCACAGCTTTGATGTTATCGTCAGTGATCGGAAAGTCACCACTTTGTTGAACTTGTAAGAGAACATCAACAAGGTTTTCCAGATCTCCTAACTCGCCCTTGTCTTCCTTCGATTTCATTTTCTTCTTTACTCGATGCTCGTTGACAATCTTTTCGAAGATCTTGTCCACCTTTTTTAGCAACTTCTCTGTTTTGGCCTCCACACGAGTTATGAGATGAATAGGCTTAAGTGAAGGATACAAATCAGCTAGATCAAATCCTCCTAACATTTCTGCTGCTTTCTTGAGAAAAGCTAGCAGTTCATCTTCATCTTCAGATTTCTTTCCAAACGCTGCCTTGCACACGGTGGTACTCACCAAAGAGAAAATTCTTGTTGTAAGGTTGATTGGTGAACCTGAAGACATCTGAATTGATTCCATGAGCTTACTTACCTCATCCTCTCGAACATGAGAGAAAGATCGAACCCTTTTTGCACTTAGAAGCTCTAATGTGCATATTTTCCGCATTTGTCTCCAGTATTCACCATATGGAGCAAAGGCGATATCTCTACACTCATAGCTGAGGATTTTAGAAGCAAGAAATTCTGGCCTCTGTACAAAAGCAAGATCATGTATTTTCAATATCTCCTTGGCCATCTCAGGGGATGATACAACCACTGCAGAAATTTCACCAAGTTGCAGGTGCATGAGAGGTCCATATTTGCGTGCTAGTACTGCCAAGGCATGGTGTGGAAGGGAGCCTGCCATTGCTAGCTGATGCATATTCCCTACGAGAGGTAGCCTCCATGGCCCTGGAGGAAGTTTACGGACTACACTCGTGGCTTTGATGTTCTGCTTGTAATTCTTTGCAAGCAAAAGTAGGAAGCAGAGGAAGGAAGTGATGAAGAAGAAAGAAGATAGGAATTCCATGGCATGAAGAGAGACTTGATGAGTGTTTGAAAATTGATGTATAAGGGTGTTGCGGCCAGCGGATTTCAAGATTCTAAATCCGTTTTGGAAGTAACTAATGTAAGATAATGTTTGGTTGGTCATGAATCCTGCTAAAGAATTTAAAATGGGAATAAAAATTATAAATATTCTCATGTTTGGTTGTTAAAATTCTTATTTTCTTAAAAATTTCAGTGCGGAGCATAGATTCTCAAGATTATGTGTGATAATAGACTTTTCCACATGCTTCAAGTATAATAATTTGGCTATTATACTCTCATAAAATTTTTAAAATTACACTCTTATCCTAATTTATAATTAATTACATTCATTTGCTGTGGAATATCTATAATGCTTTAGTTGACACTATAATAATTTGGCTGTTTTACTCTCATAAAATTTTTAAAATTACACTCTTATTCTAATTTATAATTAATCCCATTCATTTTCTATAGAATATCCATAGTGCTTTAGTTGACACTAAAATTTTGGAGGAATTGTGTGACTAATTCCATTACAATTTATATCACTTTTTTGGTATCTAAATCATTTTTTAGTAAAGATAAACAAAATTAAGGGCAAGAACTTTTTTTTATAAGAGTAGATAAAAATGATCGATAATTAATTTTATTTACTTGTAAAAATTAATAAGAATCTTGTATCTTCTAGAAAGTAATATATATATATATATATACTCATGTTATTAGAAAATTCTTAAAACTTAAGCATGAATCCAACTTACAAATTTTGGATTTTTAAGTCATGAGTGAAAAAGTAATCATCATTATCTGCTGTGTGTTCAAAATATATTTAAAAATATTTTGATATATTTTGTTATTAAAAAGTTATTAAAAATTTGGTTAAAATATAATCCAAGTCCCTATAGTTTCACTCAATAGTAGTTTTGGTCCCTACACTTTAAAAATGGAGGATTTGATCCCTATAATTTCCAAAATCTCGAAAAATGGTCCCTGGTGTTAGTCAACCGTTAGTCAACAGTTAGTTTGATACACGTGGCGCTGACTGAAATGCTGACATCAATACTAAAAACCATTTCATTGCCATGTCAGCACAACTTGGCAAATGGGAAGCTGATTGGGTTTTTGTTGCCACATCATCAGTTGCATGACAGCCTCGCCACAGTCACACAGTGTCCTTTACCGCCTTGATGCATTGCTAGAAACTGACACATGAGATTGAGAAGCCATGATTGCTGCTATTCCAACTACAAACCACACCTGAACAAGTAGCATTTTAACACAATCAACTAGAAAATTGGACATTGGGAAAATATTGTGTAAATCAATTTAAATCAAATATAGTTTGAATCATTTTAAATCAAAGTCCAGTTTAAACCAAATACAGTCTAAATCAAAATTCTAGCAAACCAATAAACAACATTAGTTTGGGAAACTGGACATAAATGCAATTTAAACTACTATATGATAACATGATAAGGAAAGATGCAATTTAAAATCACCAAATGATACGGTAAAAGCAATTAAATAAAGAACAAAATAATGCAAGGAATGATGCAATGAGACCACTACATGGAAGAAATAGAATGTATGGCCAATGTAGGGACCAATACATGATAAGAAGAAAAAGGGTCCAGCGAAATTGATAAAGGAATGAATGGAAAATTACTAGTGACAGAGGATAGCTTATGATAGCATCACATTAGGGGGACCACATTGCCAATAATTAGTTTCTATCTTGTCCACTTTGTTATTTTACTTCTGTTTATCTTAGTTCATATCACCAAACGTGGACCTGTTCATCAGCAAACCAGGGAGAACAAAATTGATCAAACCAATAGAAAGGGAGAACAAAATTGCTCAGACCATAAAAATACCACCATTATTCCCAAGATTAAAGGTTCAGAAACAATTTCCACAAAGAAATTTCAAGAATTTTAGAAAATTTGAAACCACAAATGCAATTGAAGATTCTAGGTTACCTATCAAAAATTCTGTACACGAGTCAGCGACGGTCTAAATAAAATAGAGAATGGCAGTTATGCCAGACCAGTGGCGAAGGGAAGGCGATACAAGGCGTGACGGCAACGACAACAGAGGTGGCAGAGGCGAGGCGCGATGGCAGGGACGATCTTAGTATCGCAAAGAAGACAACTACAGCAAAATGGAATAACATAGATAATGGAAAAGATAAAATAGAAGACAAAAAAAGAAATAAGAAAATGACTGATGATGTGTTAAATTATTGCCAGGTCAGCATTAATTTGGTAATGTGTGGCACTGACGTGGTGCTGACTGGAGTACCACGTGTACCATACTAATTGTTGACTAACAGTTGACAGACATCAGGGACTTTTTTTAAGAGTTTTGAAAATCATAGGGATCAAATCCTTTATTTTTAAAGTGTAGGGACCAAAACCACTATGAGGTGAAACTATAGGGACTTGGATTATATTTTAACCTAAAAATTTTAATGACTTGTTAATTATTAATTATAACTATAAAATAGCTCTACAATTTTTGCTTTCAATATGTCTTATATACAATATTTAATATATTACTACAAAAAAAAAGACTTTGTCACCACCAAAAGTCTAAAAGTCGCCACTAAAAGTCTTTGGTGGCGACTTTTAGTGGCGACGAAAGTTGTTGGCGTAAGTCCGTGGCTGATTCTTTTGGTGGCGACTTTCAAAAGTCACCACCAAAAGTCATTTTTATTGCAAAAAAAAAAGAAAATTCGTGAAAAAAATGATTTTTGGTGGCACCAAAAACTACCTTTGGTGGCGACTTTAGTCGCCATCAAAAGTCACTCGTCATCTTTTTAGATCCGGATTGGCCCGGAAGGTCGACCCGAGATCCATTCGACTCGTGCGGGTCTTGGCCAATCCAATAACTCGCTATCCCGAGCTGGCTCGATTTTTTTGTGTGCAATATTCAAGTTTATTTGAAATTAAACCAAACATGTGCATACCTGATATTCGAACTTGGGTCCCTTGCTTGCAGTCATGTGTGTGTTGCCATTCTGCCACTGCTTCATTTGTGTTATGTAAGTGCAAAATATTATATATATATATATATATATAATCTGTTAAAAATATTTTAGGTCAAAAATATTATAAAACAAAAATAAAATAATATTAAACTTAACAAAAAGCAAATATATTATTACTATTGGAGTCACCACAAAAGTCCAACTTCAGCTAATTTCATAAAAAAAAACGATTTCACTTAAAAAAAATAGACTTCAGTCGTCACTGATAATCTAATTTTTTATAAAAATTAAAAAATTAAAAAAATTAAAAAATTAAAATAAGAAAAATTTTGAATTTTTTAAGTAAAAAAATGACTTTTTTAATTTTTTTAAAAAAATTAGACTTTTGGTGGCTACTATAATCGCCACCAAAAGTCTAATTTTTTATTTTATTCTAAAAAATCTGATTTTTTTTATATTTTTTTAAAAAAAGACTTTTGGTGGCGACTATAGTCGCCACCAAAAGTCTAATTTTTTATTTTATTTTAAAAAATTTGACTTTTTTTTATTTTTTTAAAAAAGACTTTTGCCAAAAGTCTAATTTTTTATTTTATTTTAAAAAATCTGACTTTTTTAATTTTTTTTAAAAAGACTTACAGTCGCCACCAAAAGTCTGTTTTTTTATTTTATTTTAAAAAATCTGACTTTTTTATTTTTTTTAAAAATTACTTTTGGTGGCGACTATAGTTGCCACCAAAAGTATGACTTTTAGTGGCGACTATAAGAGTCGCCACCAAAACTCAACTTTTAGTGGCGATTTATTTAGCCGCCACCAAAAAATCGCCACTAAAAGTCAATTTTCTTGTAGTGTTTGTAGCTGGTTCTTATGTAATATTTAATATTGTGTAATATATTAAAAAAATTATATTCATTGTCTTTATTTAATTTATTTACTAGTGTTTTTTAATATAAAATTTATATAACTTTTTACATTAATAGATATTATAGTAATTTTCCTACAATTCATTTCCATTCAAATACAATTCTTACAACCAAACAAGGAAAATGAATAATTTTTTTATTTCTTTTCATGTTTAACCAAATATGAAAATGAAAATAAGAATGAGATTCCAATTCTTATTTCAATTTTCATTGCTCAATTAGAGTCGAGGATACGCGATTGTCTTCAATTTTGTTGGGACCATGGCTTTAAGAATTCTACCAATTATTGGGCAAGGTTGGTGGAAGTTTGCAGAAGAATAAGTTCAATGAAACGCTGTAAAAGAGTGGATATAAAAGATGAAGTTTTATGAGCTCAATAATAAAGATTATATAAATTTTGGCACAATCATATATATATATATATATATATATATATATATTATCTCTGTCAAGAGTGACAAAAATAAGTTAAATATCATATTATATCAATTAGCTCTACTTAAAAATATGTTTGCAATTTAAATGTATATTGAGTGTTCTGTGAAAAATAGCCATTAGACACGTAAATGACCATTTGGCTACCAATCAGTTGGTGACTGTCACAGTTTGACTAGTTGTTCTTATTGACATTTCCCAAGTCTTGGCTATCGCTCAATTTATAGGTAGTATTCAAAGAATCAGATTGAATCAGTCAGTTTAATCGAAAAATTGATAAATTAATTCAGTTTGGACCAGCAAACTAATGAATGTTTGAACCCGTAAAAAATCGATTGAATTGACCTTGAACCGGTGAAATTAGCTGATTCAACTAGTTCAACAGGTTTTTTTTTTCCAATTTTTTTTATTTTTTTGAATTTTTGCTGAATATTATTATGTGTTTTTTTAAGAAATATTCAAAAATTTAAGCTTAGTAGGAGAAGATCTATGATTCATATAAACATAAATCTATAAAATATTTGGAATATTTTAATATTATATATTATATATTTTAATATCTCTAACATATATATTAATTATATATTTTTATATTTTTATATAATTTATGTACAAACAGTTCGACTATTGTCTAATCATTGATCCTTTAAATAGTGTTTTTACCAGTTTAATGACCATTTTAATTTTATGATCCTTGCTTAAAGGAGCTTCCAATTAACTTGTAAGTTTCTGATTAAATTTAAATTATCTTAAATTCAACATTTCAGCTTTGTTTTGAGTGAGTAACATATTTTTAACAAAGCTCTTTGAGTCCATTTTACAAATGAAACATATTTCATTCAAATATGCATTCCTTTTTGTTTGGAAGATATGAACAAAATATATAGTGATAACCAAATGTCGAAATCACATTTTAGTAGAACTTCATGTTTTCCTAGCTTTTAGTTCAAACACTTATCTTCTTCTTCATTTCCTTCTTCTCTCTTCAAAAGTATTTAATATTTATTTTAAATTCAACTTTGATAATTACTTAATACGAAATTGAAAACATTTCATATTTTTTTTTAAATTTGAAGTATAAAATATTTCATATTGATAATTGGGGCCTACCAATTGATTGTATCTTTTATATAATCTTTATTTTGAAAATTTAGCTACCAATCAATTGGTGAGTACAGCAATTTGACTAGTTGTTCTTCAATTGGCATTTTTCCAAAATCTAAGAGTTTTCAATCAATTTATAGGTTTCAGATTAAATTTAAATGATCTTAAATTCCTTATTTGAGCTTTGTTTTGAGAGATTTTACAAAGCTCTTTGAGTTTATTTTACAAATGAAACATAATTCTTTCAAATATACATTCCTTTTTGTTTGAAAGATATGATCAAGGTTAATTTTTGATGAATTGCAAGGTTCCATATTTGAGCGACATTTTCATTTTTGTTAATTAATGTGGACTTATAAAAATGAAAAGAAAGTACGTAATAATCTTTTTTCTGGTTTTAAAAAATTAGGTACTATAGTGCACATACTTACGCAATTGTTTACTGCATTTCATATAGTTAGTTACACATGCATACGTGGAATTTTATATTTAAATTAGGCAAAAGTATACCGGATGTTCATGATGTTTACCCTGATTTTTATTCATGCCACCCTTAATTTTTTTTTTGTATCAAATATATTCCATATGTTTCAATTTCTTTTCAAATATAATCTTTTTTTTGTAACATCGTCAAAAAACTAACGGAATTCCACGTTATCAGCAGACTGGACTGCTTACATAGCGAATATACTCTACCATGTCACTGCCAACAAAGTGTCATAGGGAGGAGTCAAACCCAAGGTCTCTTGGAAGTCGAAAGTGTCATCAACCACTGAGTTATTGATTTCAGTTATGATCATATACGAAATTTAATATATATATATATATATATATATATATATATATATATATATATATATATATATATATATAGGAACATTAGTAATCCACTTAATAAAAATCTACTTTATTTTAAAAAAATAATTATAACGACAATTAAATTTAATTATTATTTGTACTTGATAAAAATTCACTTAATAAAAATTCATTTTGATATTATAATTTTTAAATAATTAAATTTTATAATATTTAACATAGCCTATTTTTTAAATTTTGTATATAATAAAATTTAATTATTATTTATAATTATATTCTAAAATAATTTTAATATGCATAGCTATTGATATAATTATTTTTTAATATAAAGTGAATTTTTATTAAGTATAAATAATAATTAAATATTATTATGTACAAAATTTAAAAAATAGGCTACGTTAAATATTATAAAATTTAATTATTTAAAAATTATAATATCAAAATGGATTTTTATTAAGTGGATTTTTATCAAGTACAAATAATAATTAAATTTAATTATTGTTAAATTTTTTTTTTAACTGTGATTTTTGTGGTGGTGCCCATGCCAATGGGTTTTGTGATGAGTCAACTATAATAGAGCAATTGAATTACATGAGGAATGCTCAGAGAAATAAAAACAATTCTTATTCTAATTCATATCATCTGGGGAATATGAATCATCTAAACTTTTCATGGAGCAACAATCACTGCTTAAATCCCACATCTTCATCATCTTCTGGTAGACCATCTCAACCTCTGGGTTTCAGTAATCAGAATAATTATCCTCTTCAAAATCGAGTTCCACCTCCTCAAGTGAAAAAGAAACCTTCAATGAAGGATATGTTCATGAAGCTCATGAAAAGAAGTGAGTTAATGTTTCAGACTCAAAATATGGCAATTAAGAATTTAGAGACTCAAATGGGCCAGCTAGCACGTGCTCTAAACAACAACCCACAAGGTAATCTCCCTAGTGATACTGAAAATAATCCAAGAAAGAAAGGGAAAGTGTATTGTAATGCCATTACCTTAAGGAGTGGCAAGGAGCTTCCTAAGGTTGTCAAACAACATGGTCAAACAAAAGGGGTGGTTGTTAAAGAAGATAATGAAAAAGTTGTCGAGCCTCAAGAGAAAGTGATTGAGAAATTAGATGCTTTAGGTGCTAAGGGTGAGGGTGAAAATTCAAAGCAGGACATGAAGGCTGAAAATTTCATTCCACCATTACCGTATCCTCAGGCTCAGAGGCTTAAAAGGGACATTGAGAAGCAGTTCAGCAAATTCTTGGAGGTATTTAGAAAGTTACAAATAAATATACCTTTTGCTAAAACCTTGGAACAAATGCTTGTGTACGCGAAGTTTATGAAATAGTTGTTGAAAAAGAGGATGATGGGAAATAATGAGAGAGTCACACTGAATGAGGAGTGCAGTGTGATTATACATAAGAAGTTGCCTCCAAAACTCAAAGATCCAGGGAGTTTCTCAATCCAGGTACTATTGGGAGTGTCACTTCAAGAGGTCCTTGTGTAATATTGGGGCTAGTATTAATCTAATGCCATTATCAATATTTAAAAGACTTGGGATTGGTCAAATGAAACCAACTATGATGACCCTTCAGCTCGCCGACTGATCTGTGAGACATCCATATGGGGAATGGAAGATGTGCTAGTCAAAGTGGGAAAGTTCTTCTTTCCTTTGGATTTTATAGTTCTAGACATGGCAAAAGATGAGGAAAGCCCTTTGATTCTTGGTAATTTAGATAGAAACCTTTAAGGTGTTCGAGATTACAAAATCGTCGGTGGAAAAAGAAGTTTACAATCATAAAGAAGAAACAACGATGGTTGAACAATTTGTACTTCTTCCATGCAAAGCCAAAGAACTAATCAAGAAAAAAACAAAAAAAAAAGGCAAAGAAGGTAATTTAGCTTCAAGATTCTTCTTCTATGGGCTATTTGGATCCAGGATAAACTAATAAAGTCTAGCTAAAGACTATAAACTTAGAACTCTTGGGAGGAAACCCAAGTTTTCCTTCTCTCTTTGGTAGTTTTTAATTGTTTTGTTTTTTTTTATTATTTTATCTGTAATATTTCTTTTTCCTATTGTTGTGTTGTTGGTATGCTTCTTTTCCTTTATTGTACTAATAAGGGACAGTAAGGACAATGTCAAATTTAAGCTTGGGGGACAGGCTTTTTATGTCTTGTATTTGTTTGTGCTTGTTTTTGCTTGTAGTGTGTTTGGTATGTAAAGCGGTTTTCAGATATATCAGATTTTCAAAATTTTAGTTTTGAATGTTTTTGCTAAAGAACTTTGTAAGGTAAAGAATTGTATATATTTGTGGAAAGATTAGAAACATTTAGTGAAATTATGATCTTGGAATTGCTTCCTTTATGGAGTTAGCCTTGCTTTTAAGAATAATATGAGATTTATTTTAAAATTCATTTTAAGCTTTTTGAAGTTTTGAAACTCTTGGAACAATTACTTTAGCTTGAGTTAAGCTTTTCTTAAATCAAAAATAAGCTCAATAAGGGGTGTTAATTTCAGATTTCATAATTTTTTTTTAAAAAAGGTTGTTTAAATATGACTTATTAGCTAGCTTGAAGGTATGGTTTATGTTGAGGCGGTGTCGTGTGGATTAGGCGCACAGACACTTTTTCAACTAATGAACCTTGCTTTTGGTTGGTTTAAGAAAATGAAGGGGTAGGAAGTGTTGTGTGGATTAGGTGTACTGACATTTCTCTAACTCCGTAGTTTTCACTTTAGGTGCGAAGGGGGAAGAAGAGCTGTATAAAATAGGTGCACGGACTCTACTTCTTACTGGTTACATCTCTTTGGTTTGTTGATTAGATCAATTGGAATTTGGAATGAAAACCCTTGAGAGTGTAAAAATATAAGAAGGAAAGATTAATTCAGATGATGATATTTTGCTTTAAGAGGTTTCTGATGTGTTGAATATGTTTATTGTGAGTTTTATTTAAATCTGCAGGTTATTGTTACAAGTATGGCTATTCTCTAGTAAAATCATTTTTTGGAATTTTAATAGAGGTTCTATTTTTCTCTGCATGTTCCACTCCTTTTCCTTGCTTAGTTTAATTGCTTTCATAGCCTAATTGTAAATTTGCATATCTGAGTTCTGTTTTGTACCTTGTTCTGTGTGAGGGTTGATTTTCTTGAGGGAAAACAAAGGTTCAAATTTGGGGAAGTGTTAAGTGTTGGATTTAATATCATTTTGGTGCTAAATCCCATAATTTTTTATCCCTTACTTGCCTTGACTTATGGTTATTAACCTTTGTTTTGTGTATTTTAGATTAGTTTGTGTTTTATTTGAATTTTGATTAATTTGAATAATTTCATGTCTCCAACCGTTGATTTAATGGTGTTATTTATCTTTTAGTGTAGGTTGAGTTGGTAAAGAAGACACATATGTTAGTACTGCAGTGTTGAAGCTCTGAAGCATGGTTTTTTATCATCCACCGCTATAGCAGCGACTGCTGGAGCTGAAGATGGCATCACACACTTCTCTGCTTCTCACGGCTATAGCGGTGACTACTAGAACTAAAAGAAAAAACAATCTTCCAATCGTGATTCTGTAGCTTGTTTTACTAATTTAAATAGCATCAGATCAGATTTTTAGAATATCCTGAGTTGGAGACAGAGGGAGATGACAATTTCTGCTAGAAGAGAGGGAGGAATCCATTCCCGAAGCTTTTCAATCCAAATTTTCGTCAACCTAATCTCGGTTTCATGGAGTTTTCTTCATCTTTTAATGTTTTCTGTAGTTTTATAGCTATGAGTGGTTAATTTTATCCTTCTAGGATTACTATGAACCTAATCTCTAGTTAGAAGTTGTTTTCTCTCTGACTTTGTGGTTTTATTCAATAAATACATTCCTATCATTCATCTATGTTGTGCTAGCCTTAAATTTGATCACTTTACGGCTTGCTTGTTGCTTTCACTAAACTTTGGTGAGGGAGGTGTTGGTAGAACATTGAGTGATTAAGGCGAGTAGTTGAACCTTTAGGGGTTTTGGCTTGTTAATTAATAGGAATATTAGTTAATATCGCTTAATCAAATTAGGTTAACATTTATTTAGCTTAAACTCACATAAGGAATTATGTTAGAGTTGAGTAGCTTAGTTTAGGTTCAGGAGAATCACTTTAAGCCATTAGAAAACATAAGATTAAATTGTATATTTGATTAGAATCACAAACGTTAGAGAGATTTAGCAATTCTTAGAACGAGAGAGGGGGATTAGTTACCTTAGGCCTTTTGTTAATTTAATTTCATCTGAATTTGCATATGTTCCTTTTAATTCCAGAAAAAGTATAAAAAATATTTTGTCTTTTGTATTTTATCTTTTAATTTCAACCAGATCTACCTTTAATCCAAAATTGGTTTGTTTGACTAATATGTTTAAATTTCTGAAGTACTTAGCAAGTTAGTCCTCGTGAGAATGGTAATTTGACTTTTTTGCTGTATTATTTGTGAAACTGGTGCACTTGCCAAATCGCCTAATAATAAACCATATTTAGAAATAAATAATCGTGAAGTGTCATACATGTGTGTGTGTGGGTGTGTGCGTGTGTGTGTATGGGGTATTATTATTAATTATAGTGTACCTTATTACGTGAATTGGCAAGCACACCAATTGCACAAGTAATAAAGAGTGAGTAAGATTATCGTTCCCACGAGGACTAACATACTAAATACTCTAGAAATTTAAATGCATTAATCAGACAACCAATTTGGATCAAAGGTAGCCTAGAGTTACTAATCCCCCTCTTTCGTCATAGGATTTGCTAACTTTTCCTAACACTTGTGATTCAAATCAATTATACATATTAATCTTAGATTTTCTAATGGCTTAAAGTGATTCTCCCGAACCTAAGTTAAGCTACTCAACTCTAACATAATCCATTATGTGAGCTTAAGTCCAATGAATGTTAACCTAATTTGATTCAGCGATGTCAATTAATATCCCTATTAATTAACAAGCAAACCCTTAGGTTCTATTACTCGCTCTAATCACTCACTGTTCTACCAATACCTCCATCTCCCAAGTTCGATGAAAGCAATAAACAAATCATAAAATGACCAATTTTATAACAAGTACAATAATGTGAATGATAGGTATGTATTAAATTGAAAAGAATCACAAGTTCAAAGAGAAATACAAATCTTAATCTGAAATTAGGTTCATAGTAACCCTAGAATAGGAAAATTAGCCACTCATGGCCATAGAACTACAAAAAGTAGTAAAAAGTTGAGAAACTTCATGAATCCGAGGTTAGATTGATAGAAATTGAGCCCAGAGAGCTTTAAAATAGGATTGCTCCTCTTCCCTTTGCAAAATTAGCGACTTCTGGCTCCCCTCCAACTCAGAATAACCTAAAAAAATTGTTCTGGTGCTATTTAAATCGTTGTAGAATGCAACGCACTGCTATAGTGATAAAGACCCACCGCTATAGTGGTAGAAGGCAGAGAAAATGGCTTAAAAAATCTTTTTAGGTTCCACCGCTATAGTGGTGGTTGGCAGAGAGGAGGATTCAAAACATTTTTTTTTAGCATCCACCGCTATAGATGTGGAATCCACCGTTATAACTGTGGGAGATAGTAAGCCAACTCTTTTTCTGATACAGTCCATTTTCTTGCACAAACTTCACACCAACCTAACCTACAATAAAAACAATGAAACATCAAATATAAGTGGCAAAGAATCATGAAATTGCTCAAACTAACCTAAAATCTAAGAAATCATAAACTAATCTAAAACACCAAAATATGAGTTAAGAATTACAAGAATAGGCAAGATAGATATCAAAAGAAAAGGTAAATAGCACCCAAAATAGTGCTAAGTTGAGAACTCAACATTCCCCTAAACCTTTGCTTGCCCTCAAGCAAATCAACAATCACAAAGAACAAGGTGCAAAGCAGAAATCAGATAAACAAATTTACAATCAGGCTTTGAAAACAATTAAACTAAGCAAGGGAAAAGAATGGAATATGTAGAGAGAAATAGAATCATCTACTAAAATTCAATCCAGAAAATGCTTTTACTAGAGAATAGCCATGCTTGCAACAATAATCTAGAGATTTAAATAAAACTTAAAATAAACTTTTTGAAACCTTAGAGATCTCTTAAAGCAAAATACCATCACTTGAATTAATCTTTTTTTAATATTTTTACACTCTGAAGGGTTTTTAATGCAAATTCTAATGATCCAACAAGCAAACAACATAACAGGAGGTGTAACCAGGAAGAGGCTGAGTCCGTGCACTCAATCCACATAGCTCTTCCTCCCCATTCACACCAAAGGCAAATATTATGGAGTGAAAGAAATGCCCATGCGCCTAATCCACACAATACTTCCTTGCCCTTTCATTCTCTCAAAATAATTGAAAATAAAGTTCATTGGATGAAAAAGTGTTCGTGTGCCTAATCCACACAACATTACCTCAACATAAATGATACCTTTAAGCTAGCTAATTATTCTTATTTGTAAAAAATGGAACACTAATCTTTCTCTCTTTCTTTTTTTTTTATAATTTATTTTTGAAATTTGGAATGTACACCCCTTATTGAGCTTACTTTTGATTTTATGAAAGCTTAACTCAAGCTAAAGTAATTGTTCTAAGAGTTTCAAAACTTCAAAAAGATTAAAATGAATTTTGAAGGAATCTCCTATTATTCTTAAAAGTAAGGCTAATTCTTTATTAAAAGCAATCCCAAAATCATAATTTTAGCAAATATTTCAAAATTTTTGACAAAAATATGCAACCATTTCCCTCACAAAGCTCTTTAACAGAAAGTTTAAAACCGACAGGCACAAGACAACAAGCAACACAATCATAAACAAAAACCAAACTTTTCTCCCCCAAACTTAAATTTGACAGTATCCTCACTGTCCCAAATCAGGAAAACAGAGGAATAAGAACAAAACAACTAAATCAACAAAATAAAACAAAATGCTATCACAAAATATACTAACTGCCATTCACCAAGATAATAATCCTAATCACATTCAGCATTTATCAATTCAACTCAAAATAAATAATTAATAGCAGTTATAATATTTTAATAGCAACACACTAAACCATAAAAACAAAAAATATAACGAAAGCAATAAACTTGGGTTGTCTCTCAAGAGCACTAAGTTTATAGTCTTCAGCAGACTTTACCGGTTATATCCTAGATCACAATAACTCATGGAAGAGTCTTGAAGCTGAATTGCCTTTCCCCCACCTTGTCATTTTTTTTATTTTTTTATTGATTGGCTCTTTGGCTCAGTCTAGAGGAGGCAAAGACTATTTAACCAATATTATTTCTTCTTTATTATCATGAGCTTCCTCTTCCACAGATGATTTTGCAATCTCAAACACATTAAAAGTCTCTATCTCATTATAGACTGTCAGAGTTAGCGTCCCATGAGCTATATTAATTACTGCTCTCAAAGTCGCTAAGAATGGCTTACCCATAATGAGAGGAATTTCCTCATCTTCCGCCATATCTAATACCACAAAATCCACAGGAAAAAAAAACTTTCCCACTTTGACTGGCACATCTTCCACTACCCTATATGGATATCTCAACGATCGATCAGCGATCTAAAGAGTCATCCTAGTTGATTTCACCTGACTAATCCCAAGTCTCTTAAAAATTGATAAAGGCATCAGATTGATGCTAGCCCACATAAAGTCCTCTTGAATATGACGTCCCTAATAATACAGGGGATGGAGAAACTCCCTTGATCCTTGAGTTTTAGAGGCAACTTCTTATGTATAATTGTGCCACATTATTCATTCAATATGGCCTTTTCATTACTTCCTATCTTCCTCTTTTTCAGCAACATCTCATTCATGAACTTTGCATATACAGGCTTTTGTTCCAAGGCTTTAGCAAAAGGTATGTTTATTTGCAACTTACTAAATACCTTCAAAAATCTGCTGAACTGCTTCTCATTGTGCTTTTTAGACCTCTGAGCTTGAGGATATGGTAGTGGTGGAACAATATTTTTAGTATTCGTGTTTCTTATTATGTTCTCACCTTTTCCTTTAGCACTAGAAGCATTTACCTTATCAGTTGCCTTCTCTTAAGGTTCATCAACGTTTTCGTTCTCTTCTTTAGTGATCACCCCTTTCTTCTGACCATGTGATTTTATAGTATCAAGAAGCTCTTTACCACTCTGCAAGGTAATGGCATTACAATACTCTTTGCTCTCCTTTCTTGGATTATTCTCAGTATTACTTAGGAGATTACCTTGTGGCCTATTGTTTAGAGCAAGTGCCAGCTGGCCTATCTAAGTTTTTAAATTTTTTATAGCCACATTTTGGTTCTGAATTAAAGATGCCTAACTCTGGATCAAGGCATTATTTTTGGCCATATATTACATGAACATGTCTTCCAAAGTGGGTTTCTTTTCCACTTAAGGTGGTGGAGCTCCATTCTGAGGAATGTAGTTGTTCTGGTTATTGAAGCCAGGGGGTTGAAAAGGCCTATTAGATGATAATGAAGCCATGGGATTTAGGCAATGATTGTTGCTCCATGAAAAGTTTGGGTGATTCCTATTCCCTAAATTATATGAATTTGAATAGGAGGTGTTCTGGCTTCTCGGATGATTACCCATATAATTCAGTTATTCCATGGTAGAAATTTCCTCACAGCAGCCATTAATGTGAGCACCCCCACAGAAGTCATAGCTTGGTTCTGGATTACTCACCGTATTCACTCTTACCGACTCTTGTTGTTTAGCACACAACATCTTAACCCTTTTAGTTAAGGCTTCATTTTGAGCCAAAATAGCATTAAGGGTCTCCAATTCCAACATCCCTTTCTTTGAGTTGCTCTTAGCTCTGATGGAAGCATTCTGACTAGCCCCTATAGTCTCAATAATGTCTTGGGCCTATTCAATTGACTTGATTATCAATGCACTGCCAATTGCAGTATTCAGTTTATCCCTGGTTTCATAATTCAGACCACTGTGGAAGATAGATATTTTCTGCCATTCATGAATATCATGATTAGGGCATTCTCAGCATCTCCTTGAATCGCTCCCAAGCAGTGCATAACATCTCTCCCTCTTGTTGATAAAATGTTTTAATCTCATTCCTCAATTTTACTGACCTTAAGGGAGGAAAGAATTTATCCAGGAATTTCTTTTGCAGTTCATCCCAAGCAGTGATGCTTCCTGGCGGTAGAGTCATCAACCAATTTTTTGCACTGTCGCTTAAAGAGAAAGGGAATAGTTGAAGGTAGATAATATCGTCTGAAACTCTATTCAGCTTGACCATATCACAAATGTCAAGGAAGTTCACAATATGGTTGTTTGGATTCTCCATGGGACTTCTCCCAAGCTGATTATGTTAAACCAAATTCAACATCATAGCCCTCATCTCAAAATTGTTGGCTTCAATAGCGGGCTTCACTATGCTTAAAGTATTTCTAGCATTATGGGGTGAAGCATAGTCCCATATCGCTCTGTATCCTAACTGAGGCTCATTGATAACCCCATTACCAGCATTGACCTCATCACCCCGATGATTCTGGTTATCTTCAGCCATTTCTTCTTGTATAGCTTGGTTTACTTGAGTTTTCCTAGCTTTCGCTTCCTTTCTAGTTCTCCTTATGAGTCTTTTGATCTTAGGCTCGAAGAGAAGATCAGAAGTTTGAGTGATACCTTATATACACAATAGAAAACTCCAGTCAGAATTGACAAATAAGAAATAAGAAAAATAACTCTAAAAGAAAAAATGATTACTTAAACAAAAACAAATAAAGTAAGGAAATAAAGCAAAATAAAACCAAAAAAAACAAATACCTAATCTAGCACCTTTAAATTCTTTAGAATATTAGCTAAAAACCATTAGTCTTGACAACAGAGCCAAAAACTTGTTAAGCAAACTGGCAAGCACACCAGTTGCACAAGTAATAAAGAGGGAGTAAGATTATCATTTCCCACGAGGACTAATGTGCTAAGTACTCCAAAAATTTAAATGCATTAGTTAGATAACCAATTTGGATCAAAAGTAGCTCTGATTAGAACTAAGAAGTAAAATCAAATTACAATAAAATTAGATGAAAATAATTCAATTAAAAAGAGCCTAGAGTTAGTAATCCCCCTCTTTCGTCCTAGGATTTGCTAACTCTCCTTAACACTTGTGATTCAAATCAACTATACATATTAATCTTAGGTTTTCTAATAGATTAAAGTGATTTTCCTGAATCTAAGTTAACCTACTCAACTCTAATATGAAATTGGGTTCATAGTAACCCTATAATAGGAAAATTAGCCATTCATGGCCTTAGAAAAACTTCATAAATCCGAGGTTGGGTTGACGAAAATCGAGCCCGAAGAGCTTTGGAATAGGATTCTTCCTCTTCCCTCCATAAAATCAGTGACTTCTGGCTCCCTTGCAACTTAGAATGACCTAAAAAAAATTGTTCTGGTGCTATTTAAATCGTTACAAAATGTGACCCACCGCTATAGCCATGGAAGGTAGAGAGAATGGCTTAAAAATACTTTTTTTTAGGTTCCACCACTATAGCGGTGAATATCCACCGCTATAGCAGTGGCTGGTAGAGATGAGGGTTCAAAACACTTTTTTTTAGCATCCATCGCTATAGCTGTGGAATCCACCGCTATAGCTATTGAAGACAGTAAGCCAACTCTTTTTTTGATACAGTCCATTTACTTGCATAAGCTTCGCACCAACCTAACCTACAACAAAAACAATGAAACATCAAATATAAGTGGCAAAGAATCATGAAATAACTTAAACTAACCTAAAATCTAAGAAATCATAAACTAATCTAAAACACCAATACATGAGTTAAAAATTGCAAGAATAGACAAGATAGATATCAAAAGAAAAGGTAAATAGCACCCAAAATAGTGCTAAGCTGAGAATGCAACATACCTCATGCAAGGAAGCCAGGGTTTTAGGAGGAGGAAGGTCCAAGATGTTCTTGAAGGCCATGATCTTGTTTTGGAACTCCATCATTATAATCAATTGTTCTCCACCCACATTTGAGTACTTCTTTGACTCTTCTCTATGTTAAGTACTGGGTTTAGCACCATTTTGGTGCCAAATACCCTATCTTTTTATCTCATACTTATCTTGACTTGTGAATCCTTACCCTTGTTTTTGAATGTTTTAGTTTATTTTAGGTTTTCTTTGAGTTTAAGGTGTTTTGAGTGATTCTGTGACTCAGAACTTATGATTAATGATGATTATTTATTTTTTGTTAAAGGATGAGTTGGTAAAGAAGTTATGCTAGAAGATGCTGAAGTTTTGAAGACCTTAAAGCTTATTTAACTACCACCCATCGCTATAGTGGTGGCCTTATGCCGCTATAACAGTGACCACCGGAACCAGAAGTCTAAGGAGCATTCATCTCTACCTCCCACCACTATAGCGATATATCCTTGCAGCTATAGCGATGGACACTACACCTGAAGCTTATTTTCTGCCTCTCACCGCTATAGCAGTGAACCTGTGCCACTATACCGGTGAACATTGCACTTCTAGTATTTTAAATGAGGAGTTACTGCTATAGCAGTAAGATGGTGCTGTTATAGCAGTGAGACGTATTCTGCAGTTTTGCTGCTAAAGGTTTAAATAGCAGAAAGGCAACATTTTTAGGGCACTTTGAGCTCAAGATAGAAGAGAGGGCGTTGTTTCTGCTGAAGGAAGAGGAGTAATCCATCTACAAAGCTTTCCATGCCTGGTTCCTGTCAGCTCAACCTCGGTTTCATGAAGTTTTTTAGTTTTTCTTCTGTTTTCTGTATTTTGAAGGCTATAAGTAGCTAAATTTCCATTATAGGGTTACTATAAACCTAATCTCTGATTAGGAGTTGTTTTCTCTTGAAACTTGTGATTTTTATTCAATAAATACATTACCATCATTCATCTATATTGTACTTATTGTAAATCTAATCATTTTATTGCTTGCTTGTTGCTTTCATCAAACTTTGGTAAGGGAGATGTTTGTAGAATATTGAGTGAATAGGGCGAATGGTTGAACCTTATGGGTTTTTACTTGTTAATTAATAGAAATATTAGTTAACCTCGTTTTATCCAATTAGGTTAGTGTTTATCAGGCTTAACTCACAGATGGGATTTTGTTAGAGTTGAGTAGCATAATTTAGATGTAGGAGAATCATTTTAAGCTATTAGAATACCTAAGACTAAAGTGTATAATTAAATAGAATCACAAGTGCTAGGGAGAATTTCCAATTCTTGGGATAGGAGAAGGGAATTAGTGATCCAAGGCTTTCATTTGAATTAATTTACTCTAAATTTGTGTGCTTGTTGTTTGATATTTTGTGAAAAATATAAAATATTTTGTTACAAGAACTTATTCCTTCAGTTCTTAATTTAGAGCTATCTTGAATCCAAAATTTGTCATCTAACTAATACACTTAGTTTTCTTAGGTAATTAGTGAGTTAATCATCGGAGGATCGATATCTTACTCATATTTTCACTGTATTACTTGTGCGACTAATACGCTTGCCAAATTGTTAACAAGTTTTTGGCACCATTGTCAGGGACTAACAGTTTTTGTCGATATTCAAGAAATTTAAGGATATTAGATTAGTCATTTTTTTATTTTAGTTTTGTTCTTAACATTCATTTCTTCTTTTAGATTTGACTTTTTGATTTGCTTTTTCTGGCAATTCTGACTAGTGTTTCTTACTGTGTATGCGAGGTACCCTTGACCCTTCTAATCTTCTCTTCGAGCCTGTGATTGAAAGACTCACAAAGAGAACTAGGAAGGAAGCAAGAGCTAGAAAAAGGCAAGTGAGACAAGTTACACTAAAAGAAATGGCTAAAGATAACTAGAATAATAGAGGTATTGAAATTAATGGTGGTAATGATTCTGACAATGAACCTCAAGAGGGACACAGAGCAATTTAGGACTATGCTTCACCACATAACACTAGAAACACTTCACGCATAGTGAAGCCTGCTATTAGTTCTAATAACTTTGAGATGAAGGAGATGTTGCTAAACTTTGTCCAACAAAATCAGTTTAGGGGAAGCCCCATGGAGGACCCGAATAACTATATCATGAATTTTCTTGATATCTATGATATGGTTTAGCTAAATGGAGTTACAGATGACAAAAAAGAAATTCCTAGATAAATTCTTCCCTCCCTCAAGGGACAGTGCAAAAACTAGTTGATGACGCAATTGCCAAGAAGCATTACTACATTGGCAGAGCTTCAAAAGAAATTCCTAGATAAATTCTTCCCTTCCTCAAGGTCAGTGAAATTGAGGAATGAAATTATAGCTTTTTAACAACAAGGGGGTATGACTTTATACATTGCTTAGGAGTGATTTAAGGAGATGCTGAGAAAATGCCAAAACCATGACATTCATGAATGGCAACAAATCTTTATCTTCCATTATGGATTGACGTATGAAACTAAAGATAAACTGGATACCGCAGCTGGAGTTGCATGGATGGCTAGGTCGTTTGAATAGGCTTGAGATATAATTGAGACTATGGGGGTTAGTTAGAATACTTCCATTAGAGCTAAGAGCAATCCAAATAGAGGGATAATGGAATTAGATACCCTTAATGCTATTTTGGCCCAAAATGAAGCCTTAACTAAAAAGGTCGATATGTTATGTGCTAAACAACAAGAGCCGGTAAAAGTATATGTGGTAAGTAACCTCGAATCTGAGTGTGATTTCTGTGGAGGTGCTCATATTAATGGTTATTGTGAGGAAGTTTCTACTGTGAAACAATTAAACTATATGGGTAATTATCAGAGAAGCTAGAATAGCTCTTATTTAAATTCACACAATTCAGGGAATAGGAATCACCAAACTTTTCATGGAGCAATAACCATTGTTTAAAGCCCACGACTTCCTCATCTTCTGGTAGGCCATCTCAACCTCCTGGCTTCAGTAATCGGAATAATTACCCTCCTCAAAATAGAGCTCTACCACCTTAAGTGGAGAAGAAACCTTCAATGGAATAGATGTTTATGAAGTTCATGGAAAAGATATGAGTTAATGTTTTAGACTCATAATGTGGCCATTAAAAATTTAGAGACTCAAATGGGATAGATGGCACTTGCTCTAAATAATAGGCCACATGGTAATCTCCCTAGTGACACTGAGAACAACCCAAAAAAAGATAAGAAGGAGCACCATAAAGCCATTACTTTAAGGAGTGGCAAGGAACTTCTTGAGATTATCAAACCACATGATCAGTCAAAAGAAGTGGTTATGGAAGAGGAAAAAGACAAGGTTATTCAACCTCAAGAAAGGGTGACTGAAAAGATAGATGATTCTAGTGTTAAATGTAAGAAAGAGAATATTGTTCCACCATTATCTTACCCTCAGAGAGCTAAAAAGAAAAATCTGAAAAGGCAATATTAGAAGTTCTTAGAGGTGTTAAAGCAGCTACACATCAACATACTATTTGCAAAGGCATTGGAACAAATGCCGAATTATGCCAAATTTATGAAGGACGTCCTATCATGAAAAAGGCGTCTTGGGGAGTTTGAAATATTGGCATTGACTCAGGAGTGTAATGCTATCCTGTAAAGAAAGTTTCCTACAAAGATGCAAAATTAATGGCGAATACACATGAGAGAGGGTAATTGCCTTTAAAAGTTTTTTTTTTGTAATTAATACATTTGAATTTTTTTTGTAATTAATATATGTAGTAAATTTTTGTTTTTCCCCACATAAATTTAATAAAGAAAATTGTATGCTAATTTTTTGACCTCGCTAACATTTTGTTCTACATCCACCCCCGTCCAAGATTCGGGGAATTTTATGGTACCATACTGGAAAGAAATTTACGAGCAAGGCCTTGTATGATTTAGGTGCCAATGTTAATTTCGTGCCTCTTTCCACTTTCAAGAAGTTGGGTCTAGGAGAGACATGTTTTACTACAATAACTCTTCAGTTGGCGGATCATTCTATATGTTACCCGAATGGGGTTATTGAGGATGTGTTAGTGAAAGTGGACAAGTTAATATTTCTAACTGATTTCATAGTGCTAGATTTCGAGGAAGATAAAGAGATTCCTATCATTCTGGGGAAATCCTTCCTCGCAACTAGTAGAGCTCTGATTGATGTCCACAAAGGCGAGCTGATAATGAGGGTCAATGACTAGGAAGTTAAGTTGAATACGAATAAGGCTATGAGAGTACCAAATGACCTTGAGGAGTATAGCTTGGTGAGGATTATGGAAGAAAATCTAAATGATAAAATTCTGAATATTGTGATAAAAGATAAATTGAAGGATCTTTTGGGTGGTGAAGAAGATAGAGACATGAAAGGTGAACAAGTAATGGTTAATTCATGTACCACTCCATCTATGATGTTCAAGTTGAAAAATTACTTTGAGTCTCTTAATATGTCTATTAGATCAAGCTCACCTCAAAAGTCATCCATTGAGGTACCCCCTATACTAGAGCTGAAACCACTCCCTCCACTTTTGATGTACCTATATCTTAAAGAATCTAATTCATTGCCTATAGTGGTCTCTAATTCACTTACTGGTGAGCAAGAAAAGTAGTTGATAAGAGTCTTGAAAAGCCACAAGAATGCCATTGGGTGGTCCATTGCAGATATCAGAAGTATAATCAATATGGAAGATGAAAATAAAACGTCAATTGAACATCAAATGAGTTTAAACCCAATAAAGCAAGATGTGGTAAAGAAAAAAAATTATCAAGTGGCTTAATGCTAGGATTATCTATCACATATCTGACAGTTCATGGGTGAGCCTAGTCCTATGTGTCCCTAAAAAGGGCAAAATGACTGTAATGGCTAATGTCCACAATGAGCTTTTTCCTTCTTGCACAGTCACGGGTTGGCGAGTCTATATAGATTATAGGAAAATAAACAGTGCCACCCGTAAGGACCACTTTCCTTTGCCATTCACCGATCAAATGTTGGATAGATTAGCCAGGCAAGAGTCCTTCTATTTCTTGGACTAGTATGGTAGATACAATCATATTGCAATAGCCCCAGGGGATCAAGAGATAATGACATTCACTTGTCCTTAAGGCACCTTTGCCTTCAGAAGGATGCCTTTTGGGTTATGTAATGCACCGGCTACCTTTTAGAGATGTATGATGGCTATTTTCTCTGACATGGTTGAGACAAGTTTGGAGGTATTCATGGATGACTTCTCGGTATTTAGAACTTTATTAGAAGTGTGTCTTCAGAATTTGGAGAAGGTACTTCGGAGGTGTGAGGAGACCAACATGGTCTTTAATTAGGAGAAATGTCATTTCATGGTTCGTAAAGGCATAGTCTTGGGCCACAAAGTTTCAAAGAACGGGTTGGAATTTCACCGAGCGAAGATATTAGTAATTGAGCAATTACCTCCCCTAAATTCAGTCAAGGCCATAAGGAGTTTCTTGGGTCTTGCGGGATTCTACTGACGGTTCATTAAGGACTTTTCAAAAATTTCTAAGCAGTTGTGTAAGCTAGTTGAAAAGGATACCCCATTTATGTTTAATGATGAATGCTTGAAAACATTCAAAGAGTTAAAGAAAAGGCTTATATCTACCCTAATCATGGTTGCTCCAGACTAGAATGGGCCATTTGAGCTCATGTGCAATATGACTGATTATTGTCATCTAACTAATACACTTAGTTTTCTTAGGTAATTAGTGAGTTAGTCCTCATAGGAACAATATCTTACTCATATTTTTACTGTATTACTTGTGCGACTGGTACATTTGCCAAATCGCTAACACTTTGCTTCCTTTTTCTGACTTTTCGATGCCTTATTATTCTTTGCAATGTTCAACCTTTTCATTTCCTACATGTATATCAACTTATTCATATTCACACAAAATCTCACCAATATAATGCATAGCTTACATATGCCAAGCCTTCCATTCCATGAATTTTCATCTCAGAAAATTTGATTACCGATCGAGAGAACAGAAATTGATAATATACAAAAAGAAAGAGAAAAAAAGGGCCAGTTCTGGGAACTAGAAGTAGAAGCTTGAAATTAACGTACTGTCTCATGAAAAATAGCAATAATGACATATATGGGAAGTAATCACTTTGTGAGAGAAAGTAACAAACTCCCAGTTTTTAGATTCTATTTTTTTTAAATCTTTTTAAGAAATTTTGTTTTTATTTTGACATGAAAGAAGGCTTAGTCCATCTATATCATGGTTTATTTACTGGATACTAATTTTGTTAAAAAACAATTTATCCAAATACTAACTATTCAAAATTATCTCTCAATATACTAACTTTTTTACTAAATTCAACCAACTCCTGGTCGAATTATATGTAGAATTCAACCAAATGGTATTTAAATTCAATCTAATACAGTAGGATAAAATTTGACTAGGGATTGGTCTAATTTCACTATGCATAATTTGACCTGCCCTTGGTCGAATTATACCTACTGCCAGACCTCATATTTTTTTTTAAATATCGTGTATGATTTTTATTTATTTTATTTTTATAAATTATATTATGATAATTATATTTTGTTATCTATTTTTGTATTGGTTTTAAATGATTTATTATATGTGTCTTTGATTTTTTATCCAAGAATTTTTTTTTATATGTGTGTTTGATTATTTATTTATTGATATTTTTTATTGATATTTTTTATTTGTTGATGATTTTAGTTTTTATATATATATATATACTTGTTTTTTTAATAAATATAAATTATTGGTGTGTTAATGATTTTTATTAATGTGTACCAGTAATTAATTATGGTTTAGTTATTGATTTAATAAATGTATTGGCAAAGATTTATTTTTATTTTTTTAAGATTTCTAGAATATTCATAATTTTTTAAGTAAATTAAAAAAAGAAATTACATCAAATGTAATTAAAAATTGGACATTAAATAAATTTTATACAAGAACACATTCAAAAATAGTGCAAGTTAATTCCACAATAGAGGCTAGCGACACGTCTCTTTTCATGACCAAGTGCTTGATTCTCCTCTTCTTGATCACTATCATTAGTCAAATTGCCATCTTTGGTCGAGCTTGAGTGATTGTTGGGTTCATGATATTGTCATGAACTAGGTGGGTCTGATAGAATGAGCTCGAACAAGTGTCATCCCCCCTCGCGGTGCTCGAGCCAGCTTCGGATGCCACAGACCAGCCACTAGTCCCTCCCAAGCCCTTCTGCCTTACCTACATCTAGGTAGCCTTTGTATAGGAATATGTGGCTGTAGTAATTCTTGTTTCGAAAGAGCTGGGTAAGCTGTGGTGTAGTCTCTATGTTCTATAAGAGCTTATAGGATGTTGTTACTATTCGTTACTATATAATCCAAAGGAACCGTTGGTTGATGCAAACTGCATAGGCGTATTGCTCTCACTAGAGTGGCCTGTAAAAAAAAAGTAACAAACAAAAATTATTCCTCAAGTAATATTGATTAAAATAATAACAAATAACTTAATATATACTATACCACACAGCCATCGAAGGTGTTTGAAGGACGAATCTATCGTCATGTGTGGAGCCAAAACCACTGCATGTAAATTGAGTTTGGTCCCAAAAGTTGATCTGATAGTGCTATAGGCACTGTATACTCATTCTCGCCACTAGTCCCATATCTAGATGAACTAAGCAAGCTTCACCATCCAATTAGTATTAGTCTTTCTAGCTAACTTTTTAAGATGTCATTCTCCTAAGTTGACCGATGAGTTCAAGATCGGTTGTTCCATCCCACATTGATGCAGGACTTGATTGGAATTGTACCATTCGATTATGTGAAATTTTATTAAGGGAATCGAGGTACGCCACACGTCAGTGTTATTTCGACAATATTCTAGGATTGATTTTCATATAGAAGCTAAATAACCTAATTTTGACAAAAATTAACATCTATTAATATGTAACAAAATGTTACCAGTTTTTAAAAAAATAAATGTCAATGCCTCATTATCATCCATCTGGTCCAACAATCACCTATACTAATCTAGAGCATGAGCAATATAGGGAAAATCTAGTCCAACTAATAAAAATACATCCTTATTTAAATTTGCAATCTAGACAAATTATCACCTAAAATTACAATTTTCTAAATTCTTAATTGAAAAAATAATGTAAATGATTTAAATAAAAAATTAAATAAAATATTAATAGCATATGACTTACTTGTGTACTATATAGGTAGGGGCCACATATGTTCTTTATCATCATTGGATTGATTTAGTATTGCTGGCCTTAGTCTTGAAAATTGTTTAAATGTCCACACATGTAATAAATGAATAAACCCACTAATTTGATGTGCACTAAAGTGTGTTTTCTTGCATAACTCACTGTATAGGTGGGCCAAGACTGCTACACTCCAACTATACTTCCTACATGCTTTAAAGTCTTGCAACAACGGAAGGTATATCAAGTATACATTCATGCCAAATTTGTTTGGCATTAGATAGCTGCCGATGACGAGCAAAATATATGCTTGTGCATGTTGTTGAATCGTGTCATCATCTATGTTCTCCTATAACTTTGAGAAATGTTCTTGAAGTCACGTCATACATAATCGTGTCACCAATATTATGCATATCTTACATATGCTGAGCGTTCAATTCCATGAATTTTCATCTCAGAAAATTTGATTACCGATCGAGAGGAATAGAAATTGATAATATACAAAAAGAAAAAGAAAAAATTCTGGCTTTAGGTCAATTAGCGATAGAAAAATTCATCTCTAATTTAATAAAATTCCATCGCAAATAAGTTAACGATGAATTTAGCAACGAAAAAAAAAATATGTCATTAAAACGTCCATCACAAATTATTTGTGACGGATTACTAGAAATCTGTCACAAATAAAATTTAAAATTTTGTGACAAAAAACGTTATATGGCTAATTTGAGACATAAAATCCACCTCTATTTTCGTCAAAAATTTGCGACAAATTTAGAGATGAAAAATTTCATCGCTAATCAATGACAGATATTTTTGTTGCTAATTTCATTGCAAATCAGTTTTTAAATTTTTTTAAAAAATTATTTAACCTGTGCTATTGCTAAATATTATTTAAATACTTATTTAAATTATTATAATCATTAGTAAAGAGTAGAAATATTATATTTATTATAATTACTAAAAGAATCATACATATTCAAAGTGCAAATAAAGTGTATCAAATATTCTAAAAGAAGAGTCATACAATATTCTAAAATCTATACATCACATGTTCATTATTATCTAATGAAAATCCTAGTTAATTAATCATTTGACTATTTGAAAGTGGACCATAACTTGATGATGACTATGAACATACATCTCCCTGAAAAAAGAAAATTATATAATTGTAAGTTACAAAATAAATATATTAATATGAAATCTAAACATCAATCAATTATGGAAGTAAGAGATTTTAAAAAGGACTATAATGAATTAGCATTGATGTCAACATATTAAAGGTCAAAACTATCTAAATTGAATAAGTATTATCTTTCTATTTAATAAGCCTATCAAACCTTAGGCAAATGCTATGAAATTTGGTAGATAAATACTATGAAGTCTTCTCTAGGTGTCATAAAATTTTCATTGTGTAAAATCTAAAACAAAAAAAAGGGACTTCATAGGTGTTAAGAAGATTTTATCAAATAAATAGTAGAAAAAAAAAGGTAAACAATATCATTAACTATTGAATCATCTTCTTCCGCATCAAAAGTCAGCAAAGCATAAAGCACTCATGTTATATGATTTATAATATATCAACTACTACTTTATCTTTCTTAGTTTATTACAAAATAAATGATATCAACAGATCCCACAATTTCCATTTTTTCTTTCTTGAGATGACCCATGGCATGAACGACAAAGCCATCTTTGAAAACTTCCAATATCTCCAGTCCCTACATTCTCAAATAGAATCAAAATCCTATTTCTTTCGTGTATTTCTTAACTTTATAGATCAAATAAATTTTTACAGCATATTCAACCATTCAGGCTTTGTCTAGGAATCCTAGCATAATCCGCAAAGTTATGGTACATAAAGTGTTGCACAAAACTTCATAATAGGGAAAGCTTTCTCTGTTCTTTGTAAAATAAAATTCACTTTCCTACAATGTCAACATAGAAACTCATCCTAACATATCTGAACAAAAATCAACTAAATTCCATAATTCTGCTACATATTCAGTCCTACTTCCATTTTGTTTAGAAGCTCTTGTCCATAACAGAAATAAACAACCCCAAACAAAAATTACCCAAAAGGTCAATATTACATCAGCAGCTCAAGAACACAACCAAGGTTAAACCTTAGCCCTCCTTCTAGATCTATGCAGAACTAAGCATACCAGCCACAAAATGAACAACATCTAGTAATCAGAATCAAAACCCGTCTCAAGATTTCAAAAAACATATTTGTTAAACAGCACTTGGATCATGTGATGAACGAGATCATAAACTGATTCAGCTGAAAGGATGATCGAAAAAAGGAAAATAAAGCTCTCACAGCTGAACAACTGGAAGGGCCGACGATGGAGCTGACTGTCAGCAAGTCAACACGGACGACGGTTGAAGATGATTGACCCTTACACGCTTATGACACCTGTCTCACTCTATCAGCTACTCTGTTTTCATTGCTGTAATATCCTTCTAACCTAACCAAGATCAGCATTTAGAAATAATGATATAAAAATGTAGTGTTTAAGCTATTGTAGTACAACATATTACTTGAACCACTTTTTACAGAGCCTTACAAGAAACTCCCCTTAACTCTGCGTCACTGCCAAGCAAGTGAGCATAACATCAATTAACACTGCAGTGCCAGGCAACTGACTTACACACAGCAAATATAACTCCAGTAATTAGTAATCTAACTATAAAAACATCAAACACTTTATATATTGGTGATAATTTGTCAGGTAGAAAATGAATTAATAGTTGATGCTTAAAATTGCATATATATTGCTGACTTTTACGTATTCAGCATCCTATCAAATAGGTTCGGTGAATAAGACTAGTTAATTTGTCCAATTTCTAAAAAATTTCACCAAGTATATGTATGTCATCACTATCAATTAATTTCTTCATTTAATTAACTCTATTTTTTTTAATTCTAACATGCTAAGTACAAACATAAATATTATATATATATATATATAGTCCATATTTACAATTTCAGAGTTCGTAAACCCAATCAAGTCTATGGATGTGGTGGTCAATGAAAAGTTTTTTACAATATTAGATGTTCAAGCTAATCAGAAAATTTGAAAAAAAAGAAATAATTTCAGTACTTCCAATAAAATTTGTCTTATATTTGAAAATCGTGAAAATACTCGTGTAGACCATTATTCACTCGAATATTCAAGTAACAAATTGGATTGTTGGAAAAATAGTGTTTTAATGAGCTTGATATTTCAAAAGAGTTTTTTAAAAAAAAGGAATAAGAGAATTTTAATTGCTTTTAATATTTCGTAACGGCTATTTAATTGATATTAATTGCCAAGTTCTAATAGCAATTAATAAAAACGGTTATGAAATATTAATTGCTATTAAAAGTCTTTTATGTCTATGTCTTTTACCGTTACATTTTTATGCCTATAAAAAGGCTTCTTTCCCCTCACTTTAGAGAGAGAGATAACTAGAGGTTCTCTTCTCTCTTCTTTTCTTTCTCTCAAACTTTCTGGGTTACATGTTTTATTTTCTGCTATTCTGGCACCTGAGTGTTCCAGTTCTTGAGAGAACACTCAGAAGGGTCTGTTTAATCCTGGAGGAAGTTCTGTAGACGCAGAATAATTTTTGTAGTCGCGGAATAATTTCCTTAAGGATAGTGTCTCTTAAAAGACGCGACTCAAGCTATGTTGGTGACGGTAACTTTTTACAACAATCTTAAGAAAATTATGATACTGACGCTGCCATAGCCGCACCTTGTTGATCTTTTTAAAGGATGCCGGTAATATCTTTTTCAACCTTTGTTGATTTTAGTTACATGGTCTTTTGTCTTGGAATTTAATTTTTTCAATTTACTAGCTACATATATGTATATATTGTCTTGCTATAAAAGCATGAGGCTTATGTTGGAAATATTAAATTTAAATATTTTTATCATTGCCTCATTATATGGCATAAACGTTTGCCTTTCAATCATGGACGTTGTTTTTTTCTTTTTCTTCATGGTGGTCCATTAAGTCCTTTTTAATGTTGGATTTTAATAGCACTTTGATGTTCATAACTTAGATGAAATTTTCAGCGTGTGGAATTAATTACTATTATAAAATTAGGAGACAAATATTAAAGTATATTATTTATTACATAACTGTTGGCCTTATGTTCAATCATATGAATGTTTCTTCTATCGTCATCAATACAATTTAAATTAGTTAATTCCTTTTATGTGGGCAACGATAGGAAGAGATTGTAATGTCTAAGGTTATTATCTTGGTGCTTGGACATAGAAAGTATGTGTACATATAAGATGCTTATATTTAATAGTGAATGACTAATATATATGTAGATATATGCTGGAAATATTAATCATCAGTTTCTTCCTTAACTACATTAATATATTTTGAAATTCATCCAATTAATCATCTCATTCGTGTTGACTATTGATATCGGGCATTTTTATATACTTTTTAGTCCCTATCTTAGTCCTATGGCTATTTCAATGTTACCAATTCTCTAATTTTATTATGTTTTAGAATTTATTGGGTATAAACTATTTATGGATTGAATGTGTTTCAATTTTATATTTTTAGAACTTGAATTGTAAAATGCTCAATTTAATTCCTACAAATTTTAATTTTGGAGAGAAAAGTGCTGACATGGACAAAGATGCTGATTTGGATGCTAATGTGGCACTTTTTAGGCGATGCAGATGCTGACTAAGTAGTGCTGGATGTGGGGCCCGCTTGAACTCTTATTCAATGCCATGTAGTCAGAATTTTTGGGCAGAAATATTAATTCTGCTACTGCCATACTTTTCTGCTGCTGAAATATTAATTCTGCTGCTGCCATACCTATCTACTGCTGTTTTGCTGTCAAAGTGCTGCCACATCATGGAAGAAGCATCCAAGGAAGCATCTAGGGTAGAATATTCTAAGGCATTGAAGGGGCATCAGTTTTAAAAATCAGAATACTTTTATTTTGGAGGACTGAACTTAGGAAATTCGTAGCTCTCTCTTCCTCTCTGTTTTTACTTCTGTTGTTTGCTGTTTTGCTCTCATGGAGGGCTAAGTTTTCATTGTAATTAGTCACTAGACCACTGGGATGTTGTAGCTTGAACTAAGAATGTAAGCTAAGTGTTTTATTCTCCATTTTCATCTCATTTCGTTTCTGTTTTGCTGATTATGTTTATGTTGCTATCAGATTCTGATTAGAGCTTGAGAATGTAACATAAACTAACTTATATATATAAGATATAACCTTGCTTGACTGATTAGGAAAGTGAGGGAGGCGAAATGACTAGTTAGATGATATATTTAACTTGGTTTGGTTGAGATTTTCCACTGAATGCATCTAGTTATAGTAGAGAGATGTTCTTGACTGTAATTAGTAGCATTAAATTCTAGATGTTATTCTAGAACCATTTTCATAAAGAACCAAACAATGGAATGAGAACAAAACTGAATCAATGAGTTAGGTAATGATAGTTACACTCCCACGAATCCTAGTGGCTGATTACATAGTCTCGTTTCTGTCAACTTTGTAAATTTGTCTGCTGTTGTCTACTGCTGCTGCTGCTGTAGTTATTTGGTTGCTATTTTGTTTGTTTTATTAGTATTGCCAACAAACCCCCCCCCCCCCCGTTTATGTACTTTTCATTAGTGTTTGGGGTGTTTAGAACGATTAATTAGTGTTTAGAAGTGAGGCTCCTTGAGTGAATACGACTTGGGGATCACTATACTGCAAATTGCCACGAATTCAATTCTGGGCGATTTGGCATCGTAGTGGCGTGAACCAGAATTTTGGCGCCGTTGCCGGGGAGCCAATTCATTTCCAAGTTATCTAATTAGTTGTTTAAGTGCTTCTTTGTTTAATTTTAAGTTATCTAGTATTGTTGAAACGATTTACAAGTTTTTGAGTTTTTATCGGTTACTATTCATAGGCAAAAAACTAACTACCTCCGATTGACCTTAAACTTGGTATACCACTAGTTTTCGACATTCTAAGCAAGTTCTAACCCCTTGATCATCCAAAGGATCATCTCGGGCGGCCATTTTGCCAAATTCCATCGTTTAGGTCTCATTTTCTATTTTTTAATATTTTTTTGATTTTTCTAATTAATTGTGATTTTTAGTGTGATTTTTGTAGTTTGAATTTTTGAATTCTGTTTTTTGCGTTTGTCTCTCCAATTTGTCAAGAATTTTTCCATGAAAAATCAGATTTTTCTAAGATACTTAAATTTTTGGTGATTTTCATTGGTTGGAGTCTTTTGTAGTGATTTAGTTATTTTTGTTGTTTTCTTGTTGTTTTCTTGTGAATTTGTGCCCTTTCTAGTATATGAGAAGGTCTGGTCACGTAGACTTACCACCTTTTGATCCAGAAATAGATAGGACCTTCCATAGGCTAGTGAGAAGTAATAGCATTAGGACTAGTATAGTTTCTGAAATTCTTGCTGAAATTGTTGAGTTTGCTGTCAACAGTGTAGAAGTTGAATCAGATTCTGAATCTGATATTGTGTTGGAGTCTACAGATTTTGAGTCAGCTGGGATAACTGGGATGGATAACCAAAATGCACAAGTGCCTCAAAATAGGCAAGAACAATCAATTAAAGAGTTGATTGCACCTGATGTGCATTATCATCCATTGTGCATAAATTATCCTGAGTTGGATGCTAATTTTGAACTAAAATCTGGTCTAATCCATTTGTTGCCTAAGTTTCATGGTCTTGCAGGAGAAGATCCGCACAAGCACTTAAAGGAGTTCCATGTTGTCTGTTCTACCATGAGACCACATGGAGTTGGAGAAGAACAGATCAAATTAATAGCATTTCCTTTCTCTCTGGATGGGGCAGCCAAGGATTGGCTTTACTATCTACCCACTGCCTTGATAACAAGATGGGATGAGCTAAAGAAGTTGTTCTTAGAAAAATTCTTTCCAGCCTCCAGAACAGCAGCAATCAGGAAGGATATCAGTGGAATTAGACAATTGAATGGTGAGTCTCTGCATGAATATTGGGAGAGGTTTAAGAAGCTTTGCTAATGCTGTCCAAACCACCAGATTTCAGAGCAGCTTCTCATCCAGTATTTCTATGAGGGATTACTGCCTATGGACAGATATATAGTTGATGCAGCTGCTGGTGGGGCATTGGTGGATAAGACTCCTGCTGCAGCAAACGAATTGTTGGCCAAGATGGCCCAAAATGCTCAGCAATTTGGCACCAGATTGAGTGATCCAACAGTTACTGTCAATGAAGTGAGGACACCTCCCATGGAGCAACAAAGGATAGAAAATAAATTGGAAGAGTTAGCTTCTATGGTAAGATAATTGGCTTTAAATCAGAGAGCACAACAACCAGTTTGTGGAATTTGTTCCCTAAATACCCACCATACTGATCAGTGCCCTCAGCTGCAAGAGACCCCAACTGAGTCATGTGCTGGTATATTCCCTAGTAGACCCATGCAGCCACAGCAACAGAGATATGACCCATATTCCTCCACCTACAATTCTGGGTGGCATGATCATCCAGCTTTCAAGTATGGGAATACATCCAACCCCCCTTACCTGCCACCCCATGCAAGATACAATCAACCTGAACCTAGCCATACACCTCCTCCAGCACCCAAGAAACCTGAGCCTAGTCTTGAGGATCTAATGAAATAACTGACTGCCAATACTCTTCAGTTCCAGCGAAGGACAGAAACAAATATGCAGAATTTGGAAACTAAGATTGGCCAGTTAGCCACAACAGTCAATGAGCTGAAAAGTCAAGGTTCAGGGAGTTTGCCATCCTAACCAGTGATCAACCCAAGAGGCAATGTGAGTGCCATCATCTTGAGGAGTGGCAAACAAGTAGACAATCCAGCTTCTGAATCTGAACCAGAAAAATCAAATGTCCAGCAAAGTGTTCCTTCATCTTCAACCAGTGAGCAAAATAAAAAGGATGAAGAAGTGGTTCAGAAAATTCCTCTTCCTTTCCCCAATAGGCAGACTCAATTAAGGAAATCTTCTGAATCTGACATGGATAAAGAGATCATGGAGACCTTCAGAAAAATAGAGGTTAATATCCCACTTTTGGAAGCAATTAAGCAAATCCCCAAGTATACCAAGTTCCTCAAAGAGTTGTGCACTCATAAGAGGCGTTTAAGGGGTAATGAGAGAGTCAATTTGGGGAGAAATGTGTCTGCACTCATCCAACCACCCATGCCACCCAAGTGCAAAGATCCTGGAACTTCACAATACCATGCACAATAGGCAACATGGAGTTCTCCAATGCTATGCTGGATTTGGGAGCCTCAATCAATGTTATGCCCAAATCAGTGTACTCGAGCCTCAAGATTGGTGTTCTTTCACCAACTGGAGTGATTGTCCAACTTGCCAATAGGAGCACAGCACATCCAGCAGGAGTTTTAGAAGATGTCCTGGTAAGAGTTAAAGATCTCATTTTTTTCTGCTGATTTTTATGTGCTTGATATGGAAAATGATAATACTCCTGGCCATGCACCATTAATACTTGGTAGACCTTTTCTGAAAACTGTAAAAACCATCATTAATGTGCATGAAGGGACTTTGTCAATGGAGTTTGCTGGTAACAAAATTGATTTTAACATTTTGGATGCCATGAAACATCCTATAGAAAATCATTCCAATGTGCATGTGGTTAACTTTTTGGATTACTTAGTTGATGAGGCATGTGATGATTTCCAAACTGAATTAATTTCTGATTTTCCTGAATTTTCTGATTTGGTAGATGCCTTTGAATGCAATTGTGCTGGTTATGAATTCTGTCATGCTTGCACTGAAATTGAAAACTCTCTAAATGCTGACAATTCTGAGTTGCATTCTGATTTGCATAGTGATTTGGATTCTGATGTGCATTCTGATTCTGCAAATTTCTCTAGCTTATACTTAGATTCTATTTCTATTTTAGGTAGTTGTAGGTGTAGTGATTTAAATTGTAATGTTGCACATTCTTCATCTCTTTCCTCTTGTGCTGTTAACCCTTCCTCCTCTTTAGCCAAGGATTCTATCTTTGAGCAAACTGAATTTGTAGGTGCCTCCTTGGATGTGATTCCTCAAAAACTAATTCCATCCTCCATCCAACCACCTGCATTGGAGTTGAAGGCTTTACCAGAAAACCTCAAGTATGCCTTCTTGGAGGTAGGAGACAAACTTCCAATCATTGTGGCCAACAACTTGAACCCCAATCAAGAAGAAAAATTGATCAGTTTGCTGAAAAAGAATAAGAAGGCGATTGGGTGGACTCTAGCAGACATTCTTAGAATTAGTCCTTTAGTGTGCATGCACCGAATTCTCCTTGAAGAAGAGACGAAACCAGTAAGGCAACCCCAAAGAAGACTCAACCCCATGATTCTTGATGTGGTCAAGAAGGAGGTAAGTAAGCTCCTCCAAGCTGGTATTATTTATCCTATCTCTGATAGTAAGTGGGTGAGTTCGGTACAAGTAGTGCCAAAGAAAACCGGGGTAACTGTTATAGCAAATGAAAATAATGAGTTAGTGCCCACTAGAGTTCAAAACAGTTGGCGTGTTTGCATTGATTATAGGAAGTTGAACCAAGCAACTAGAAAAGATCATTTTCCTCTTCCTTTTATTGATCAAATGCTTGAGAGACTTGCTGGAAAGTCTCATTACTATTTTCTTGATGGTTTTTCTGGATATTTTCAAATTCACATTGCATCTGAAGATCAGGAGAAGACTACCTTCACCTGTCCCTTTAGTACTTTTGCATATAGACGCATGCCTTTTGGTCTCTGTAATGCACCTGGCACTTTTCAAAGATACATGTTAAGCATATTTTTTGATTTGTTAGAGGATTGCATGGAAGTGTTCATGGATGATTTTTCTGTTTATGGAGACTCATTTGATGCATGTTTGAAAAATTTGGAGAGAGTACTTGAGAGATACATAAAGAAAAATTTGGTCTTGAATTATGAAAAATGTCATTTCATGGTAGAGCAAGGAATAGTCCTAGGCCACATAGTGTCATCACGTGGCATAGAAGTAGATAAAGCCAAAGTTGATGTTATCTCTTCTTTGCCTTACCCCACTTCTATGCGGGAAGTTCGCTCTTTTCTTGGCCATGCAGGATTTTATAGAAGATTCATCAAAGACTTTAGTAAGATCGCTCTACCCCTATCTAAACTCCTCCAAAAAGAAACTGATTTCATTTTTAATGATGCTTGCAGGTCAGCTTTTGATGAGTTGAAGAAGCAACTTACCTCCCCTCCTATCATCCAACCTCCACGGTGGGAGCTTCCCTTTGAGCTCATGTGTGATGCCTCAAATTTTGCTGTAGGAGCAGTACTTTCACAAAGAGTAGAGAGGAAGTTGCATGTCATAGCCTATGCGTCCCGTACCCTTGATTCAGCTCAATCAAATTACACAACCACAGAGAAGGAGTTTTTAGCAATTGTTTTTGCTTTAGAAAAATTTAGATCATATTTGCTTGCCTCCAAAGTAATTGTGTTTTCTGACCATGCAACACTAAAATATTTGTTGAAGAAACCGGATGCAAAGCCAAGATTGCTTAGATGGATGCTGCTCCTCCAAGAATTTGATGTGGAAATCAAGGATAAGAGTGGGGCAGAGAATGTAGTAGCAGATCACTTGAGTAGGCTTTCTGATCTTCCAGTGGAACATCTCCCTGTAAGAGACAATTTTCCAGATGAATGTTTCTCCTTTTGCATGGTATTAGTGAGCCTTGGTATGCTGATTTGGTGAATTATCTTGTTGCATCTGAATTGCCTGCATACCAAAATTGACATCAATTGAATAAATTAAGAAGCGAGGCTAGGTACTATGTGTGGGATGACCCTTATTTGTGGAAAATTTGTAGTGACCAAATTATTAGGAGATGTGTTCCAAATCATGAATTTGCATCTGTGCTGAATTTGTGTCATACTCTTGCATGTGGTGGACACTTTGGTCGCCAAAGAATAGCTAGAAAAGTGTTAGATTCTGGTTTATATTGGCCTACTTTGTTTAGGGATGCCTTTGATTTTTGCAAAAACTGTTCTAGGTGTCAAAGAACTGGAAATGTGTCTAAAAGAAATGAAATGCCTCAACAACCTCTTCTTTTTTGTGATGTTTTTTATGTTTGGGGTATAGACTTTATGGGTCCTTTTCCTGTTTCTTTTGGCTTCATGTATATCTTAGTTGCTGTGGATTATGTGTCGAAGTGGGTGGAAGCTAAAGCCACCCGAACTGATGATTCTATTGTTGTTGTAGATTTCCTTCGTTCACATATTTTCTGCAGATTCGGTGTCCCCAAGGCCATAATCAGTGATCAAGGATCACACTTTTGCAATAGAAACATGCAAGGGCTATTGAAGAAATATGGGGTGGTGCACAAAACCTCTACACCTTACCACCCCCAAACCAATAGGCAAGCAGAAGTCTCTAATCGAGAGATAAAGCAAATATTAGCGAAAACTGTGCAACCCAACAGAAAAGATTGGAGTAAGAGGCTTGACGATGCGCTTTGGGCCTATAGAACCACTTTCAAGACTCCCATCGACATGTCTCCATACCGCTTAGTATTTGGTAAAGCATGTCACTTGCCGGTGGAGATTGCACATAAGGCATATTGGGTCGTTAAACAATGCAATATGGACATGACCCTAGCCGGTAAAGAAAGAAAGTTACAACTTCAAGAACTGGAAGAACTAAGGCTAGCAGCTTATGAGAATGCGCGCATCTATAAAGAGAGGACAAAAGCTTTACATGATCAGAAAATTGAGAAAAAAGAATTTCAAGTGGGAGATAAAGTCCTTCTCTATAATTCTCGCCTCAAGCTAATGCCCGGTAAGCTTCGCTCTAGATGGGTTGGCCCTTTTGTTATTACTAATGTCTTTCCTTTTGGTGCAATAGAAATTCAAAATGAGGCCACCAACAAGCAGTTCATGGTAAATGGGCAAAGGTTGAAGAAGTTCTATGAGGGCTTCAAAGAAGAAACTGTAGAGGAAATCCAACTCTACAATGTTCCGGCTCCATGATAAGGCCGTACTCTTTCCCTCCTTTTAATTTATGTCCTCTTCATTTTATTTGATGTTTGGTAATAATTTGCATTGAGGACAATGCAATGTTTAAGTGTGGGGGGAGAGAATTTAATTGGAGCTGATTTTCAAAAAAAAAAAATTTCCTGCTGTCTCCTCTGTTTTCTCTGTTTCTGTCCAGAATTTTTGAGCTGTCTTGCATGAATTTTCTGTACTGATTGGCTACGAATTTTGCTAGTTTCTTTACATGTTTTTAAAGCTTTATATGTCTTCTAGCTGTAAAATTTTATTTGGTGTCTTTCGCATTTGTTTTGGTGTAGTTTTGTGTCAGTAAAGCTGAGTCGCCAGAATTTCTGCAGTGCAGAATTTTGCTACTCTGTTTTGCCCGAATTTGATGTTTTATTTTTGAAAAAATTGATGGAGTTTTGGTGTGGAATTATGCATGATGAAATAGTTAAAGTGTAGATTGACTTAGCATCAAGAGAATTTAGCCTTATTTCTCTAAGGAATTCAAGTTAAATGGCAATGATGTTGATTTTAATGAATTTGTAGTAATAGTCTTTTAGCTGTGAGGATTTGAGCCTAAATGAAAAATGCTATTCTTTCTTTGTGTGCTGCCCTATCATGGATTTTCACTCTAGAACTTGTCTTGAATCTTTGGTTAAGGCTACATATCTTGTACATGCTTGGAAATGATTTAGGCATTTGTTTCTTGTTACCCACTTTTAGCCAGATAGCCTTCCATATGTTGTTTCCATTGTATGCCATTTTGTGCCTTATCCATTTTCTTTCTTGCGTTTTTTTTCCACCACTTTTTCTGCCTACAACAATATTTTTCTCTTCCAACATAAGATGTGAGGAGTATTTTAAATTCTTTTAAGGGATTGATATACTGAAAAATCTTGTGAATTTTGGGGTGTTTTGAACTATATTTCTTCTACTTCCTCTCAAGCAAAAGAAAAAGATTGGCAATCAAGAAGAAAAAGAAAGAAAAAAGAAAGAAAGAAAGAAAGAATAAAAAAATTTGAAAAAAAAAAAGAGAAAATGATGAAAAAGAAGAGCAGGTAGAACATTGAGACCCAAATTTATTTATACTCAGTCTCTTATATTTCACTTGTAAATACTCTTCATTTTCTTGAGTTGTTACCATATTTTGTTTCATTGTTCAATCTTTCCCTTTTGTTTCCCACTATTTTTCCTACCCACGTTACAACCTTGTAAAGTCCTTTTGATTCAAGTATGTATTGGATTCAAGTAGTGGAGATTTAGATTCTTGACAAGCTTATGGTAGTGAATTCTGTGATAAGTTGAATTTCGAGTGATTTACCCTAGACACTTGAGAGAATAGAGAGTAAACACATTCCTGGTGAGGAGGCTAATTACTTGAATTCATTCGTATCAAATTAAATTGCCATGATGCTTGGAATCTTAGAAATTTAAGATTAATTTTCTTCGAGTGCTAAATCTTTTCAAAATTTTAATTATTCTATTCTAGCATGCTTTCCACACTTTTCCTTTGGTGTCTTTTGGTGTTCTGAATATTATTTTACCCAGGAGTGTAAAAGGCCAAGTGTGGGGGATTTGATATTGGGCATTTTTATATACTTTTTAGTCCCTATCTTAGTCCTATGGCTATTTCAATGTTGCCAATTCTCTAATTTTATTATGTTTTGGAATTTATTGGGAATAAACTATTTATGGATTGAATGTGTTTCAATTTTATATTTTTAGAACTTGAATTGTAAAATGCTCAATTTAATTCCTACAAATTTTAATTTTGGAGAGAAGAGTGCTGACATGGACAAAGATGCTGATTTGGATGCTAATGTGGCACTTTTTGGGTGATGCAGATGCTGACTAAGTAGTGCTGGATGTGGGGCCCACTTGAACTCTTATTCAATGCCATGTAGTCAGAATTTTTGGGCAGAAATATTAATTCTGCTACTGCCATACTTTTCTGCTGCTGAAATATTAATTCTGCTACTGCCATACCTATCTACTGCTGTTTTGCTGTCAAAGTGCTGCCACATCATGGAAGAAGCATCCAAGGAAGCATCTAGGGTAGAATATTCTAAGGCATTGAAGGGGCATCAGTTTTTAAAAATCAGAATACTTTTATTTTGGAGGACTGAACTTAGGAAATTCGTAGCTCTCTCTTCCTCTCTGTTTTTGCTTCTGTTGTTTGCTGTTTTGCTCTCATGGAGGGCTAAGTTTTCATTGTAATTAGTCACTAGACCACTGGAATGTTGCAGCTTGAACTAAGAATGCAAGCTAAGTGTTTTATTCTCCATTTTCATCTCATTTCGTTTCTGTTTTGCTGATTATGTTTATGTTGCTGTTAGATTCTGATTAGAGCTTGAGAATGTAACATAAACTAACTTATATATATAAGATATAACCTTGCTTGACTGATTAGGAAAGTGAGGGAGGCGAAATGACTAGTTAGATGATATATTTAACTTGGTTTGGTTGAGATTTTCCACTGAATGCATCTAGTTATAGTAGAGAGATGTTCTTGACTGTAATTAGTAGCATTAAATTCTAGAACCATTTTCATAAAGAACCAAACAATTTAATGAGAACAAAACTGAATCAATGAGTTAGGTAATGATAGTTACACTCCCACGAATCCTAGTGGCTGATTACATAGTCTCTTTACTGTCAACTTTGTAAATTTGTCTGCTGCTGTCTACTGCTGCTGCTGCTGTAGTTATTTGGTTGCTGTTTTGTTTGTTTTATTAGTATTGCCAACAAACCCCCCCCCCCCCCCGTTTATGTACTTTTCATTAGTGTTTGGGGTGTTTAGAACGATTAATTAGTGTTTAGAAGTGAGGCTCCTTGAGTGAATACGACCTGGGGATCACTATACTGCAAATTGCCACGAATTCAATTCTGGGCGATTTGGCATCGTAGTGGCGTGAACCAACTATACTGTGGGTGAATTGAAATATGCATTCTTTGCTTGCTTTATTCACAGAGTCCAAACAAGCAGTCTTCAATGAAATGAGATTTGGGTTTTCAAAATTTATTTTGGTTTATTGGATGGTCTATAATAAAGGCCCATGAAGTTTGAATTTCTTTAAAGAGAAATTCGTTACTGTTAGTTCTGCAAAGTTTGAGATTTGAGTTAAATCTGATATACATATATATATATATATATATATATATATATGTATATATATAGATATGTATATGTATATACTTGTGATAGAGATGATGAGGAGATATATATATATATATATTTACACACACACACTTGGGTGATATTTTAGAATTTAAGTATATGATATTTCTGATACCTTATTTTAGGTGACAAATATTTGATTTTCAATTACATGTATTTTAATTTATTGTGGGCTTACAAAAATATTAGTATTTTATTCGGATGTTACTCACAATAAGGAAATTTATTTATGTGACAGAATTTTTCACTATATGAGATATATATGATGACGTGTGTTGATACAAGACTTTAGCTGCTATATATTGTCTTTTGACTTTACAAGTTCTTTTAACTTGGTTTGGAAAAATTCTTTTGAAAGTAGATTGTGCATATATTTGCGTTATGTGGAGCAAATACATATTGATTTGATCTACTATTAAATATCATATACATTGAGTGAAATTATTATTTGCTATTATTTTTATGAGCACAACTCATAATTTTTTGAGTTCTAATTTTGAGTGATCATGAAGTAATCAATTTTGCTCATGAAGAAAATTTGTACAATAGTGATTTCTTCTCCCTACATCATGAGGTATGTTACACTATTTTAATCTTTCTCTTTTTGAGAATTTATATTAATAGTGGGGGCAAGAGGAAAAATATTTTTGGATAATATTTTTATAACAACAAGTGGGGGATATATGTTGTTATGTAAGTATGTTGTTATAAAAATATACAAATTTTCGTAAAAATGTTTTATGGTCAATAGTTAATGATATTGTGGTTTAATAGAAATTATGGGTTTATTATATTTGTGTATTGAGTATGTCCCATAAATTTCTATTGACATAATTATTGATAATATGAAAAGGCTTTCTTAAAGCTCACATGTGAACTATTTTAAATTTTCTTTATTTTGAGAATTTTATTTACGTGAAATTCTTGAAATTAACATATGTGTGAAGGTTTTAATTTAAGAATTCAAAATAGATTCATCTTAAACTTTTGAGAGTTTTATTTTGGAACATGATTTTTGTATATTTGTGACCAAATTTGAAGATATTGGCATATAAATTTTGGGCCAATTTGGAAATTAAGAAAACCATATCTTTGAGATAATGATACGCTGTCAATTTTCAAGTTGAGGAAACCATCTCATTGAGATGATGATATGCCATATATATATATATATATATATTGGAATTATCATTTTCTAATGCCAATCCATGATAACTCTTTAATTGTACATAGAGGTACAATGTTGTTGAGTTATTGGTTACAAATGAGATTGAAAAGTTTCAAAATAATTCTGTGAAATTATTCTCTTGAAAAATAATATTATATGATGGATGAATTTAGATGCGCATATATGTTATGCGTTTGATGCTCATCTATAATAATTATAAGGTTTTGTATGAGGTTTCATATGAGTTGTGTAATCATATTCTGATAAATTTAAAACTGTGGGGGTATTTTGCAAAGTTTGTATTTCACAACTATAACAAAATAAATTAATTATAAAACCTTAGTTATTATATTGTTAATATTTTCTCTTCGTGATTAGCGAAAATATTTTTTTAAATAAAGATGGACGTGTACATACGTGGAAGTGGTAGACGATAAGGATGATTATTTGTATGTATATGTGTTATGTTACATAAAGTCAAATATTCTTTTACATCTAGTGCTGACATGAAAGACATAGGTGAAGTAAATGAGAATTTGGGATTAAAACCATAAGGAAAGGTGATGGTATTTTACTATCACAAGAACGTTATGTTCAGAATTATCTTAAAAGTTTGATCATCAAGATGACAAACTGGTGAAAAACTCCTTATGATTTTTAACACTTAATTAAGGAAAACAGATGAGAGTCTTTGTTTTATTTAATAAACTTTACCTAGCCTGACATATCATGTGTTATGTGTCAGATGAGTGTCGATATGTACACAATTCCAATAAAAGAGTTGAAAGGTATTGTAATACCCAAGAAAAATAAAATATAAATATTTGTTTACAAACTACTGTTACTATTTCAGTATACGGTACTATTCACCCATATAATACTATTTACGTATACGATACTGTTTATTTATACAATCGAAATGTCAAGTACTAGATGTGCTTTGGTCATAAGAGAAAACTAGAAAGAAGTTTGTAGGAGAAAATGACGTTTTATGTGTAAAAATACTCTCAGGGACTAAATTGAAAGGACTGATTTGAAAAGAAACTTAAAGGTTTAAGGTGAAAGGATAGTTTTCCCTTTAAGTTTCCAATAGTAATAACAGAAAAATTTTCTACGCGTGAGGTGCACAGTAACTACATTATTAGAAATGTCATTTTCATAAATAGTAAATTGAATATTTTATTAGTGCATAGTATTAAATAGTACCCTTGACTTTTGCTATAAATAGGCCCTTCCATTTCACTTCTAAACTCACACCTTCAACTTCTCTTCTTCTCTCCTTAAGTTTCTCTTACTTCAATGCTAGGCCTCTGAGATTTTGGGCCTTTCCTTTTCAGCTTAGGTAAGGATACTATGCCCTTTCTATGTCTTTCAAATTTTAGAAGTTATTTTCTTAAGTATGCTCTGTAGTTGCGGCTTTGGCTGATCTTCCACATCAGAAAAACTATCCTTAGCTGCTTACATATTATTTTGATTCTCTGATTACCGAAATAGAATGTAAATTGTGAAGAATACATGTCTAGGAAAGTTCTGGCTAAGGAAAGACCTGGTTTTTAAGTGTGTCCAGTGTGACCCTCCACTCTTTTCTGGGAACTTACCTGGTGTACTCTTTTACAGATTGTATTCTCTATTTCTGGTATAAATAGTACCCGTACATATGAATAGTAACCGTATGAATAGTAACTATACATATAAATAGTATCTATATGTAAAAAATAGTATTCATACGTATAAATAGTGACCGTATATACGAATATTATCTATATGTATAAATAGTATCCGTACATATGAATAGTGACTGTATATATGAACAGTGTCTGTATGAAAACAATCCTAACTTGTTTTCTCTAATCTTTCATGAAAATCTCTGTAGCGGAATACTGAAATTCATCTGTGTACTCTTGTCTGTAACGACTTAGAGAAGCGATGCTCGTACGGAATTCAGGTGAGTGAAACGACCCTGTTTTAATAGAGTTTTAGCATTACTGGTGATAAAAAGTATGTCATAGGACACTCCCAAGATTCATAGGGGGAAATTGGATTCAGAATGACGAATATAATGAGATAATTAATCCAGAAGTATGGATAAGACGAAGCAAGTATCTCATGATGATGTGAAATTTGAATCATATAGTTATATACTATACCTGTTATATGGATGAATATTATATTGTATTTCTGATTATGATATGAAATATTGTACTATTGATTGTGATTGAGCGGGACAGTACCCCCTCTCACAGCAAGGCGGAAAACCCGGTTGACAGGGTGTCTTGACCAATGAGTGTGGAGACAATGATTCCCTCAGTAGGGATATAGCCCGGATTGGTGATAAATCCGTGAGGCGCCCTAGCTAAGAGGATGAGGTTGTGCGTCATGGCGGAAATATACATAATTGGTGAGCCGGCCTGTGTGCGCTCTCCGGGATATATTGTCATTAACGAGTACTAGTAACGTTTGTTGAATTGGATGAATTTTTATCTTCTTGTATGTAAAAGGATGATGTTGTGCGTCATGGCGGAAATATACATAATTGGTGAGCCAGCCTGTGTGCGCTCTCTGGGATATATTGCCATTGACGAGTACTAGTAACGTTTGTTGAATTGGATGAATTTTTATCTTCTGTCTATTGGTTGAGTATGAGCCTTCGGATATACTTGCATGACTGGTAATGTATTTGAATTTTATTAACGCGAGGCCGATTCGCTCATTGAGTTTAAAAGCTCACACTGTTTGTACAACCTTTTTGTTCAGATCAGGTTGTCAGCGAAGAATATCTGCTAGAGGAGTAGATCACTTTGGACCTTCCCGTTGTCGGGTAGACCCCTCTTTTGTTATAGATTATGTTGCTCTGTAATCGTCTAGGACATCTAGTTCAGGGGTTCGACATTTTTCTTGTATGTCAGTATAATAATGTATTTTAAATTGATAATCTATTATTACATGCAAATCATCTCTATGATTTTCAGATAAGAAAATTTGATATATTTATCGGAAGGCTTACAGTGATGAGAGATTCATCATTGTGCCGGTCATGTGCCCAGAAAACGGGTCGTGACAGGTATCGTAATTTACGATATCATATAAAGTGGATTTCCCATTGTATTAGAAAAATACAATGATGTTAACGGAATCTTTGATTCAGATGAGGCAAAGTCCACTAGTGGTTAAAACCTCACCCTGGGTGGTGGGATGTTATTTTGGAGAAAGCAGCTATACAAATTTATAGGTTTACTATAAAATCAGAGTTTAGTGCTCTGGAGTTGGCTGAAAATAAGACTAAGTAGCAGAAAAACTACTTAGCAAAATTTTTAATTGGGTAAAAGCCCAATGATGTTAGTGTCTATGTTTTGTGATTGCCAAATGGCAATAGCCATTGTAAAGAACAAACTTTCAATGGTAAGAGTAGACACTTGTGTTGAGACACAAAGTTATCAAGAAATTTCTCAAAAATGAAATTTGAAGTATACTGATCAGTTCTGTAAAGTCAAAAGTGAATTTGGCCAATTCACTGACTAAACATGCATGTAAGAAGGAAATTAGTCCTTCACACATCGAGGGAAATTGGACTTAAGCCAATATGAAATTAACAGCGGTGGGAACCCAACCTTGATTGGAGATCCCATGAAGAAGGTGCATATGGGTAATAACAAGTCGTCTGTTAATTCTGCTAGCGCTATATTCTTAGTCCATTTCCTATAGTGTTAAGTGTGAAAGTACTAGAATGCATTGACTTGTGGGTTGAGCGTAAGCTCTTTATGATCTTCATAGCCCTACATTAAGGGTGGTGTATTCATTGCAGATACACTTGATGAAGTCACCTATATGAGTGTGGAGTGGGGCCGCTCTCATAAGATCGTGGCGAAATCTCTAAGGCACTCATGAATTCCAAGCACGCGCACGGCCGAATTAACGCGCACAACGACGTTAATAGCAGAAATGTGAGGGGTGACATGCGACTCTTAAGGTCACTATCTTACGATTAATAGCATGTTGGTTCATAGAAGCGATATGCTTCACTGACTACTCTGTAAGATAAATCTTATCGGTCTAAGTCTGGTTCATAGTCTAAAAAGAGACACCGGATTAATGCGTCTATACCCATACGTAACCCAAAAGTTTATTTTTTTTTTCAAAAATATCTTTTGAAATATGTAGGGGATTGTTGGAAAAATAGCGTTTTAATGAGCTTGATATTTCAAAAGAGTTTTTTAAAAAAAGGGAATAAGAGAATTTTCATTGCTTTTAATATTTCGTAACGGCTATTTAATTGATATTAATTGCCAAGTTTTAATAGCAATTAATAAAAACGGTTATGAAATATTAATTTCTATTAAAAGTCTTTTATGTCTATGTCTTTTACCGTTACATTTTTATGCCTATAAAAAGGCTCCTTTCCCCTCACTTTAGAGAGAGAGATAACTAGAGGTTCTCTTCTCTCTTCTTTTCTTTCTCTCAAACTTTCTGGGTTACATGTTTTATTTTCTGCTATTCTGGAACCTGAGTGTTCCAGTTCTTAAGAGAATACTCAGAAGGGTCTGTTTAATCCTGGAAGAAGTTCTGTAGACGCAGAATAATTTTTGTAGTCGTAGAATAATTTCCTTAAGTACAGTGTCTCTTAAAAGACGCAACTCAGGCTATGTTGGTGACGGTAACTTTTTACAACATGGATAACTAAAGTAGAATAGTTATGCAAATTGATGAGGAAAAAATGCTAAAAGGAAAAAAATTATGGCCCAAGACGGTGAAGGGGTACAATCCTGACCTTTATCTATATATACTTGAATGATTCAGTGACAAGCCATAATATAACTAAGTTGTTCTTTAAAGATAGCACTGAATTTATTCATTTGAGTCCCACCAAGTCTGCTTCCGACTTTAATTTCACCTTCGTTATCTTTACAATCAGACAGTGAAATTGATCCTGAAAACTCAATATGAACTACTTCGCTCTTGTTAGGCTTCCCCCACCTAAATCAATCTCATACTAAAATTTACACGCAGCACACACATACATAAGACTATCCATTCACAATAAACCCAACAAATTAGACGTAACAAAGCTTTTCCTCTCACCTGCCGTGGTACTGGTTTGCCGACAGGAACCACAGCTCCAACGATCTCCACTACAAGCAAGCAAGCAACAACAAAACTAGGAGGACGAGGCAGTATCTCACGCGTTTGACGTTCTTGCTCTTAGCCAATTCCATCTTCACTTGGAAAACAAAAGAAAAAGGGGATGAAGGGTGGCTGAAGGTGGTTGTTGGTGGAAATTCGGCCAAGGGATGGCAGAGGACACAGTAGCCCGTCACAAAGTAGCTCTCACCCTCACCCAAAGTGCTCTCTTACTGCTTCTGCCATACGAAGGACAAGGGAGGTCGACGGAGAGAAGGGGGAAGAACGAAGATGCTCCCTGGCAAATGTGCTGGGTGATGGTGGCCACCACATCGGCTCGCCTCTCACACTTCAACTCCCCCCTTCTCTCTCAGCCGAGCCTCTATGAAAATGGTAGTATGTATATGTATATTACGGTTCAATTTGGGGTACCCCGCTCCCCTCCTTGGCTCCATGGCTCCATGGCCTGCCCATATCACCACAGGCAAAAGAGGGGAGTGGCGTCCTAATTTGGGGGCTATGTAATCTGATGAAAGGAAGAAAGAAAGGAAAAAAAAAGGATAAATGTGTACCACTAAACATGTGCCACATAAGCCCATTCTTGAATAAATTCTAAGAGCCACGCCCTCTTAGAACAACAATTCATTTGAGTCCTTGCACCTTTTCTTTTTATTTTTTAAATTAAAATCTTTAAACCTCTTCAATAAAAATTCACATAGGTCGTAAAGAATGGAATAGGGAGGTCTTATCTCTCACATTTCACTCATATCCTTTTTTGATTTCTATTAAAAATCCTAATCTTTCCCAAATTTATTCCATTACTCTTTATCTTATCTTTTCACTAATTAGGAACCTCCACTCTACTTAAATAAATTTAAAATAAGTTCTCAAGAACTTATCATCATATTATTAACAATGTCGTTTTATTCCTCAATGGTTTTTTTAAAAGAAAAAAATTAATTCCTAAATTTCTAAATTTCATGTTCAAAGTTCACTATAAATTACCTAAATCATCAGGCAATGCATCGGGTATTACATAAACCATGCTATAGATTGAGAGATGGTGACTTTGGAAAAGATTTTGGACAAAAAATAGAAGAGAGTCGAGAGATACTTCTAGAGAATGTGTGTTGAAACCAAGAACAAAAAATGATTGTGTGAGTGTTTACATGAATGTGTTATGTTATTATACTTTTAATTTCTTTTAATTTTTTATACATACATAAAATATAATAAAAAATTTATACTATAATTAATTTTATATACATAATAATTTAAATTAATTTAATTAAAAATAATATGTTTATTTTGTATTATTTTAAGATTATAAAATATGTGCATTTTTATGTCATTTTATATTTTTCAAGTTCAATTTCTCTTTCCAAATCTAACCGATGGTTGATTCTTGCCATTAAGGTCGCAATTCTCTCAATGCACGCCACCACGCAAAGAAGGGGAGGAGCTGTGTGGGAAAGAAGAACTCACCAGGGTTGGAGTGGAAACTAGAGTTGAGATGAAGCTAGTTGGGAGAGAGAGAGACCAAAGGGAGTTAGTACTGAGAACTGAGACTAGGGCTAAATAAGAGAAGAGAATGGGAAAAAGTAAAAAAAAATGATAGAATATATAAAACTGATAATTTTATATAAATATTAAATTAATAAAGTAAAATCTAAAAAATTATTTTAAAATGAAACTTAATTTTTAGGAGGTGTAATTTTCATTTTTTTTTCTGTAGTTTGTAAAAACTTTCAAATTGGAGTCATGCCCTGCGCAATCAGTGCCTTGAACACACTGTCGCAAGCCTAAACTTCTACAACTCAACCCCGTTAAAACTTAACAATTCATTTCATAATTTCATAATCACATATTCATAATACTATTCTTAAACAAATTCAATCATAAACATTTCTCAAAAATTCATTTACACAACTTAAAGTAGCCTATCTGATTACAGAGCATATCTAAAATTTTCTAATGAATTAAATAAATAATTAGTTCTACTTAAGACGATACCATACCATGAACAAAAGGGAGATCTTAGAGTACACATGCCTCTGGATATCGGCAACCACCATACCTGAAACTGTGAGAGGGTGAGTCCAAACCATGAGACTCACCATAAACCTACCTTCCTATAAACACAAGATATGTATACTACAACATTAAAGAAAAATGATGAACATAAAATATAATTTCAGGCAACAAGTTCAACATATTTTCAAATTTACTCCTACTAGGCTACATGAATTTATTTCATATTTATCCCATCCGATGCAAGGAAATTATTTATCTCATATAACTTTAGTCATGTCCTGTCATATAGCAATTAGAAATAATTCTCAAACATAAAAGTATAGTCACTCAATCTATTAAATCCATATTCATATTCATACATGAGTCGGTAGCCAATCGACTCCCCAGCAACTCAACAACCACATTGCAATGGCCTTGTACGTGCAGCAACGTGAGACTAAGGATGTTGAAACCCAACCATATCACAATTACACAAAGATCCGATCTTAGTCAATACCTCGGCAACTCAACGACCACATCGCACGGGTCCTATTGTGCGTGCAATAATGTGAGATGAAGAATATCGAAACTCGACCATCAAGAGATACTTTACATCACATTTCCAAGTGACACACAGTGCATAACACAAGTGCTCATATAACATAGAAACATGGCCATAATATATGCAGTACATTGCATATGCTCATACATGACATGACAATCATAACTACTCTTTTCAACCTCTTTATTTATAGGACTCAGTCAAATGCATCATTCAAGGTAAGTTTGCATTCCATCTCCATATATCATAGAATTTCTGTTACCTAGGCTTGATCATATAATTCATTCTAGCGACATATTACCTTTATTTTAACACTGGTATTGAAAAGCAACACACTTTATACACCTAAAGAAGGCACACGTATCAGATTCGCTCATTTGCAACTCATTATCATCATAATTACTTACCACTTTGCTCATGTACACATGAATAGACACGCTGTTAATAAATCAACATATAGAAAAAGTATTAGGCAACTTGATTCCTTTATTCAACCATAAATGTTCAGTCATTGAATATAGGTACATGGTGGTATGAGGACATCAAAATAATATTCTTATTTCACCTCCAATATAATATTATGCATCATCGATCACATTTAGATAACAATCATACACTTAATTACCACTTTTACCTTAATGTCATGTTGCCCTGATTTTAACATTAGCTTGGAAATTAGTATACCTCATACTAACATATAATTATGTGCATACAAATTTATTCCAGAACATATTACTTTCATACGTAGGCATAATTTATTACAAAGCTTACTATCATAACATTACTTTGGCAACAAAGATAATAATGTCGACAACAACACACACAAGAATTCTATTTCCATTTTTAAACATTTGAGGAATTTATACACATCAATTCATTTCATGATTTCACTTCATTAAACTCTAGGAAGGAAAAACAAACAAAGTAAGGTTAGATCCCTCACCTTTTCCCATGCTTCATAGTTGAATGCAGCTCTTTAGAAATGGCTTCACAAGCACAAACAGTCCAAAGAAGACCCCAAAACATCCTTCAAGACCTACAAACCAAGGATGCAAGAGAAAAAAGGTCAAAACCCACCTTTTATCACATGATAGGATTTGGAGCCCATGGGTGCCAACCTTCTCACTCTCGATGATATTGGCCTCCTTAGGTGCCATGGCTTGCGCCTTGGGCACCAAGTCACAGACTTTTGAGTACAGCAGCCGCCACACGTGATTCTAGCTGAAGATCAACAATTTCCCACCATTTTTCATGATTCCTTCAATGGGCTTTTTATTCTAATGTTCTAGGACCAATATAGAACTAAAACCTCGAGAAAATTTCAAGAATTAGTGCTTGAATCAAGGATTCCTAACTTAGAACCTTAATTTTCGTTCTAACACTTTAAACTTTTGAAATCCATTTTTAAATCTTGTTACATTCATGAATTGGTGTTTCCAAACTCATCAACAATCATCTTGGAATGTTGTAAGAAGAGAATCAAACTTCAAATTCCAAGAACAAGCTCAATCCCCACCACAAAATCAAAAATCCAAAAATGCCACATAAATGGAAAGGGGAAGGAAGAAGAAAATAATGAAAGGAAGAAAGAGAACTCTTACCATAATCCTAAGCTTGCTATGATTTACTCCCAATCCTTGGTCTACCATGTGAAGAAGAGAGGGAGAAGGAGCTTCTAGATGCTGGTCGAGAGACGGACAAGAGAGAATGAGAGAGTGAAGGGCAAAGTTGGACCTTTATTTAGTGGAAGTGGGGACTAATTACCACATTTTCAATTTGCTCCCTCAAGAGAAGAAATTTTATTTAAGACCCTTCGGGAAAAGAGAGCTTTTAGTTCACATTTTGGGCACCCAACTACATTCCTCCAATACACATCATCAATTAAATGCTTGTATAAAAAATCCAAAAAATTGCATTTATTCACTTTAGTCCTTAGACACTTTATTTACTCTTGTCACTTACGTTATACTTTTCAGTGAAATTTTATTTGGCCAAAGACAAGTCTCATTCCTTATTAAATTCAGGTCTCAATATTAACACAGAAATACCTAGGGTATTACAGAATCGGTAGAGCCACCGATTCAAGGTTTAGTGGTCAGATTGTGGTCGAACCGCAGTCGAATCAATGATAATTAAAAAATATTAAAAAAATATATAATTTATAATATTAAAAATATATCTAATTTATAATATTAAAAATATATCTAATTTATAATATTAAAATACTTAATATAATTGATAATTTATAACAATAAGTGAAGGAAATAAAAAAGAAATTAATTTATAATTGATAATTCATCACAACTCATAATATCCGCAGTTTCAAATTAAGTCTTGTTGTGAAAATAGTCTTCTAAAGGCATTTGTATTTCAAAAGAGTGAGTTAAGTCACACATTACTTAGAATAAGGAGGGGAAAAACTTTATATACTAATATATGTTAATGGGCTTATAAAAGATTAAGGAAAGTGGTAGATTCACGCGCTTACAATTCTGGGCCAATGTAGTGCAAATCGTCTAATTTGCCCCCTGCGCGTGTGATAAAGTAGACTAAGCTTATTTTTTCTTCATTGGTTTCTTTTTATTTGCTTACCTAAACAATAACATATTTGATAGTTGTGAAATTAACTTGGATTACCATGTTTAGTTTTTTGTCTACCTCAAACAACCATAAACAACAAAAAAAAATGCCTTATTCAACCAAAAAAAAAGACAAAATCAGTTCAATCACCTGCCTATCTGGTTCGTCTAGTTTTCTCGATTCAACACCAATTTAGTCTGTTCGATACCAATTTGACTCCTGACAGGTTTTTAAGCTGAACCGAACCACAACCCCCGTCAATTCCCAATCAGACTGGCCATTTCAGTTCGGTTCTACAATCAATGATAAGGAGAGAGGAAGAGGAAAAGCCAAAATCTTACCTCGAAAGCAAAAGACTTGCATCAAGAAAACAAAGGCTTCTAACAGAAGAAACCCATGGTAGCCATATGTCCTATTTAATATTCTTTATATTCGACTAAAACAACCAAAAAGACTAAAAATTGAAAAAAAAAAAAACATAAAAAAGATGATGTTGTTGCATGCAAGAACGGATTTGGTGCTTGTCTTATAAAGACAAACATTGTGCTTGTCCTTATCTAAATCGTTAGATTTCAAATCCAACTATTCAGATTTCAATACTTTTTTTTAAAAGAAAAAAGAAAACTACCAAAATTATTATTTGAAATATAGATCATTAGATCTGAAATTCAACTGTCCAAATAAGAATAAGTATCATACTTGTCCTTACAAGACAAGCACCGGATCTGTCTTCATTGCATGCACACCACTATGTTTATTCACAAACCGAATGTATACCCATTTCAGAATTGGGTTTGAACTTTGAAGATCTTGAAACTCCACCAAAATGAATTAAGGACAGATAAAACTATAAACAATAATTAATAATCAACCAGAGAAACCTTTAAAGCTCCTGGTGTAGGAAGATCAAGATATGAGTTTTAGAAAAATAATATTAAAAAAATAAAGACAATACTGCACTCGCCACGCCTTAAGGGGCAATAAATTATTCATAATAATTAATGTGAAGAATTGTTGAAGGGAACTTTCTCAAAAATGAGATAGCCAAGGAGGAGAATGAGATGGGGAAAAGGTTATAAGGCTAATTAGTTAATTAGTTGACATTGTTAGTGAGATAATGCTTTTTGGTGTTGTTCTTTAGCAACGGCTTAATTGATCCATGTCGTAAGTTTAATATGCTAATTAAGCCGGCTCATGACTAAAAATATAAGAAAAATGTAATGGTACCTAAGCGGCTTGGAGAACCCTCCCTAAAAGTTAGCTATTAAGGTGGAAGAGCCAAGCTAGTTAAGTACCCCATCAAGCAGCCTATACTACCCGATGTGGGACTTCGTCTCATTACATAGAGGTGGGAGAGCAAAACCACTTAAGTACCCCATCAAGCAGCTCATACTACCCAATGTGAGACTTCGTCTCATTAGATAGCACCACCCATTGAGAGATGACGTCCAGGTGGACGTACACTGCTTTACTCGGCTCTTGAAAGCCAGTCCTCTCAATGAAAGCACCAATGTAATGGTACTTAAGCGGCTTAGAGAACCCTCCCCCAAAAGCTAGCTTTTAAAGTAGGAGAGTCAAGCCACTTAAATATCCCATCAAGTAGTCCATACTACACGATGTAGGACTTCGTCTCATTACAAAAGCCTATAGTGTCGTCCCCTCCAGTGTCATCTCCTCCTTCTCAGCTTCACTCTCCTTTTCTATCATGCTCATTTTTTGCCACGTCATCTAATGATGTGTCCATTTTTAGCTAACGTGGTAGTCTATAGATGCCAGCCAGCATTGGTCGTTAACTAGATGGAAAGTTTTTTTTTTTGCACAAAATGAAAAGTTTATGCGGATTGTTTGTTCAATTTTATGATTCATAGTTGTTTTCTGCACATTGATGAAAATTCATCGGGTTTATCTGCATTTTTCCTATAATTAAATTATATATAAAGGTCCCTTCTTTAGATTGCTCCCATATTTAATTTTTTCAAGAAATAATAGTAATACTATGAAGAAATGGGAAGAATAAGAATAGCAGAAAAAAGAAATCAGGTTAAAATAATTTGTTGGTCATTATAGTTCACTTTTTTTTTATTAATAGTAATGATTTGTTAGTGTATAGGACACTAATAGGAGTTACAATTTTAATTTAATGACAAGAATATAATTATAAATAATTGATAAATATAGGGCCTAATTAAAAAAATTAAAACTATAAGAATTCAATTAGAAAAAAGATAAATTTTTAGAACCATTGATTAATTTAGCTAATAATATAATTTAACTTTTTTAATTGTCAATGTAATATTAATTTATATATATATATATATTAATTTGTCATATTATAACAAGTAACAATTGATGAAAGGAATGGCAGCTGGTAAGGCTCTTTGACAACAATAAGAAGGACGTAGGTTTGAATTTAGGAAGGATATTTTTGCACAACTAATTTACCGCCAAACTCCTATACTTTAAATCTTAACCCATAAATGTAGCGGTGGGAAAAAAACCGTCGCTATTAACGAATTTTTTTCATTAATTTTGTATATAAATATTGACAGTTGTATTAGCGGACCACTACTAAATTAAATTGTGACACTGCATTCAATGACAAGTTTAATAGATACCACTAAGTATAAAATTAATCGTGGCTAAAACAGATTTTTTTAATAGTGAAAGAGAGATTACAATATCACTATCCATTTTTCGAGCAGTAATTTACTAATTTGAAACCATTTGTTCCATCAAATTGATCAATTAGCTAGTTCACATATACATGCCTTTCCAAATTAACACAGAGGATAAGCATACATGAAGAGCGTTGGCTTTTATGCACAAAGTAAATTTGCCTTTTTTTCCTCTCCTAAATGACCATAATTATTTAAGCAATTAATCAAGGCCTACCATCCTCCTGAGCACAAATTTGGATAAGAAATTTGGCATTATGAATTTAACTTTACGACCTGAGGTTATTTAATAAAATATAGCGAGGAAAGGGAAATGGTACATCGAAAGCCTAGGGCCAATCTTGTTAGCTTTATATATATATATATATATATATATATATATATATATATATATATATATATATATATATATGTATGTATGTATATAATAAATATACATATACGAAGGGCTATCTTTAAATTAGGTGGTAATATTTTATCTTTATAAATTTAGTTTTTTGATGATGGTAAAATTTAATAAATGTGTAGATATCTGACTCAATAATGATAGTGATAAGACATTATTAAATAAGTCGACCCATATACAATAAGTATGCTATGGTTCATTTGGATTATATGGGCTAAGTACTGTTATACAAGAGTCCAAGTCAAAGTTTTTGATTAATATCAATTTTTAGGGCCCTAGAACTAGATGCATTAAATGCACTACGTCAAAGTCAAATTACGGATCATCAAAGCGTAAATAATCAAGACTAAGCCAGAATCTTCGTTACTTTGTGTTTTGAGGAGTAGACATACAAGTATCGTAAGATACTACTAAACCATTATATATATCGTAGTGTCTTTCTTTTATAGCTTTGTTAATTCTGTCTAATTGCTTGTCTTTAAATCAATAAGTTTTAATCAGGATTCTGATCTAACAGAAAAGGACCCAAAATCTATTTGAAGAAAAGAATAATCTATAAAAATAATTTTATACTCAATTCACCCCCTCTTAAGTATGTATCACACTAATAAGTACAACTGTACAACCTTTTTTGAAACACCATTTGAAAGAAAACATCAGGAAGTTACTCACCATATCAATATCAATACAAAATAGCCTAACCTAATTGAAGAGAAAAGCTATAACCCCTAAAACAACAAATTCATGATTTGAGATACATAACATGTATATAAAAGTTTATTCCACATACAATAATCATAAATTTGTATTGTTTGATGAGTTTATGGTGTTAGAAACACCAACAAATCCTAGTTGATATTATCACGAAGTCACATATTATACAGATTGGGGATCAAATACAGATTCTTTTTCTTCCAACAGCAACTCCAAAAGATTCTGTCATATCCGAGTCGCATGGTTTCATTTCATTTGGGAGTTTCCATTGGAAGTGGTATAGTAAGGAAGCCAAAGGAAGCTCAATACTTGGAAAAGCTAAAGAAACTCCTGGGCACATCCTCTTTCCTGACCCAAAAGGTATGTACTCAAAGTTGGTGCCTTTGAAATCAATGCAAGTGTCGTGGAACCTCTCTGGTATGAAGCTCTCTGCATCATACCAATACCTGGGATCCCTTCCAAGTGCCCAAGCATTAACCATGACTTTAGTCTTTATGGGTATGTCATATCCACCAATTTGGCAACCTTCTCTACATTCTCTTGGGAGCAACAAAGGAACAGGAGGATGTAACCTCAAGGTTTCTTTGATCAATGACTTTAAATAACTAAGATCCTCTAGATCTATCTCACAAATTGTTTTCTTTCCCTTAAATACTCCCCTTATCTCAACCTGTGCTTTTTCCATTACTCTTGGGTTCCTTATCAATTCTGACATGGCGCACTCTATTGTTGTTGCTGAAGTATCAGTTCCAGTGCCAAATATGTCCTGGATAGAACGTTGGACACATTTGCGAATAAATATTCATATCAAGAACAATAGTATCATCACAGTAAAGAATAAAAAATGATGGCATTTATTTTGTAACAAATTTTTATTCTTAAAAGATCTCACAATAGTTTATCCAACGGATATTATTCCTCCAGCTAGTGTTGTCAAAATTGGGAGTTGAATAGTAGAATCATAGGATCCTATGCTTAAAAAAAATCTCGATTTCATGTAGGATCCTTTTTGTCATGGGATTATGCAGGATCAGAATTTGGATCATAGAATCGTAAAATTGTGGGATTCTGCAGATCCTACCAATTTTTAAAAAAAAATTAAAATTTTTTAGATTTTTTTCTTTATTATTTATGTGTTTGTAAATCATTTATGTATTTCTTTAAATTTTCTTAAATTAATTATTTATCATTTATGTGTTTTCTACATTTTTTAAATTTTTTTTATTAATGAAGATGTAGAATTAAGAGATTTTGATGACTATAATGATGATATGGATGGTGATAAGAATGTTGATTAATTTATATTTTATTTATATTTGATTTTATATGATTTATGTATTTAATATTTTAATGACTTTTGATCAATGTTTGATACTTTGATTATCTATTTCTGACTATAACACATTGATATTTGAGCTTATTTTTATTGACATATAATTAGATTTTGATAGTTTTGTATTATATGCAAAGTTATTGTCATTATTATATTTTTTATATTTTTAATATATATTTGATAGAATTCTACAATCCTGATTCGATTCTATCTGTGTCTTTTTTCGATTTTGTGTCGAATCCCGATTTTAACAACCTTCTCTCTCTCTCTCTCTCTCTCTCTCTCTCTCTCTCTCTCTCTCTCTCTCTCTCTCTCTCTCTCTCTCTCTCTCTCTCTCTCTCTCTCTCTCTCTCTCTCTCTCTCTCTCTCTCTCTCTCTCTCTCTCTCTCTCTCTCTCTCTCTCTCTCTCTCTCTCTCTCTCTCAATTTTACAATTATTATTTTATATTTATTATTATGCTTACAACTATAAAAAAAAGAGAGAGAAACGTTGGAAGTATAATAATTGTCGAATCAGTTGATCCGACTACCAAAGGAGTGCGAGCGAATCAGTTGAGGTGCAGTAGTGACAAAACTCAGTTAACTAACCAATTGCAATTACCTTGTAGGCCAGTTAATTGAATGTAGAACTACAAGATGAGAGAGAAGAACTTTATTACTTTACCCAAATCATTGATGTTTTCGTCAGTGATCGGAAAGTCACCATTTTGTTGAACTTGTAAGAGAACATCAACAAGGTTTTCCTGATCTCCTAACCTCGCCCTTGTCTTCTATTGATTTCATTTTCTTCTTTACTCGATGCTCATTGACAATCTTTTCCAAGATCTTGTCCAGCTTCTTTTGCAACTTCTCTGTTTTGGCCTCCACACGAGTTATGAGATGAATAGGCTTAAGTGAAGGATACAAATCAGCTAGATCAAATCCTCCTAAACATTTCTACTGCTTTCTTGAGAAAAGCTAGCAGTTCATCTTCATCTTCAGATTTCTTTCCAAACGCTGCCTTGCACACAGTGGTACTCACCAAAGAGAAAATTCTTGTTGTAAGGTTGATTGGTGAACCTGAAGACATCTGAATTGATTTCATGAGCTTACTTACCTCATCTTCTCGAACATGAGAGAAAGATCGAACCCTTTTTGCACTTAGAAGCTCTAATGTGCATATTTTCCGCATTTGTCTCCAGTATTCACCATATGGAGCAAAGGCGATATCTCTATACTCATAGGCGATGATTTTAGCAGCAAGAAGTTCTGGCCTCTGCACAAAAGCAAGATCATGTATTTTCAGTATCTCCTTGGCCATCTCAGGGGATGATACAACCACTGCAGAAATTTCACCAAGTTGCAGGTGCATGAGAGGTCCATATTTGCGTGCTAGTTCTGCCAAGGCATGGTGTGGAAGGGAGCCTGCCATTGCTAGCTGATGCATATTCCCTACGAGAGGTAGCCTCCATGGCCCTGGAGGAAGTTTATGGACTACACTCGTGGCTTTGATGTTCTGCTTGTAATTCTTTGCAAGCAAAAGTAGGAAGCAGAGGAAGGAAGTGATGAAGAAGAAAGAAGATAGGAATTCCATGGCATGAAGAGAGACTGAATGAGTGTTTGAAAATTGATGTATAAGGGTGTTGTGGCCAGCGGATTTCAAGATTTTAAATCCGTTTTGGAAGTAACTTATCTGAGATAATGTTTGGTTGGTCAGGAATTGAGCTAAAGAATTAAAATACGAATAACAATTATCAATATTCATGTTTGATTGTGGAAATTCTCATTTTCTTAGAAATTTCAGTGAGGAATAAAAATTTTCAAGCTCATGTGAGATAATAGACTTTTCCACATGCTTCCAGTATAATAATTTGATTATTCTCTCATAAAATTTTTAAAATTATGTTCTTATTTTAATTTATAATTAATCTCATTCAATTGCTCTAGAATATCGCTTCAGTTGATACTAAAATTTTAGAGGCTATATTTAGATTCTAACATATGGTTTACTGCTTGTTGAGGTCAAACATTTATATCACAAAGAATTATTATTCTATCTATTTTAATAGAAACTGGATATGTGGTAATTAATATATTGTAATGCATAACTACTTTTGGTATTAATTATAAATCGCTGAAAAGTTGAAACTTATATATACATTGAATATTCATATTTTTAAATAAAGATTAGTGAGTGGGTTCTCAATATGTTTACTGAATTTCTTGTTTTTAAACACACACATATATGTATCGCCTTACAACTTTCGAACAAAGATGTATTATACTGAGAAACTGCACTTCTAGCAGCTGGCTGAATATTATAATTTCTGGTCGAAACAACTATCTTTTATGATGAAAAAAATTAACAATGGAAGTCAGATTCCTGAAACTTACGTGTCTCTGTTTCATTAACTCTAAAGACTATTGGCTTTTGGACTTGAAAATATGTTATCATATACTCATTTTTCTTTTTGGTTAAAAACACCTCCATTTCATTGTATTTTAAAGGCCTGGTAAATCAGTCACTAAGTGTCATCTATTGCTTAAAAAAAAAAGTCTGGTTCATAAAATTCTCATAATTGATCCTTTTACAGTCATGTATACTTTTTTAAAATTTAAGGAAATTGCAATGTCTCCTTTAATCTAAAAAGAAAATTACAATTGAGCCTTATCTATTAGCTCCAAAACAATAAGTTTCATATTATCAAATTAGAATATTTTAACTATGTAAATTTACTAAGTGCTCTGTTCCATTTTGGCCCCTCTTCATCTTGTTCAAATCATCCATGTGGCCTTCTAAAAAGAAAAGGAAAACAAAAACTGTCCCGCCCATTTTTTTTTTCCTATAGGAAAATAGGTCTTGGTAGGGAATTAATTGTAAATCCAACAATGTGTTTTTTTTTTGGACAATAAATCCAACAATATTGGTGTTCAATATTCAGTAATCTGTACCCATATTTTTCACTCTTGAGAGATGGGCTTTCTCTATCCCAAAAAAAAAAGGAGATGGGCTTTTGAATCTATATTGCCCAATCAAAACACTACCAAAAGAAGATTTAATGACGGTTCTTATACCACTATTAGGGTCCCTCTTGTTTGATAGGGTTTTTTGGTCTCCTCCTCTTGTGCGTCGTTGGTCGTCCCCTCTTCTTCCTTTTGTTCTCTTTCCTCTCTTCTTTGTGGGAGGTTTTTCCTTCTCTTTAGTAGAAGTCTTCCTCTTTATTTGTGGGAGTTTTTCTGTTTTATGGCCCTGAAGATGTTCTTTTGCTAGCTTTCCCCCTCCTTCCAAGGATATACAGATTGAGGCGACACTGCAAGCTAAAACCCAGATCTATTTTCTTTTGTAGATGTCACTTGCCCTTCTTGCTGAAGCAGAGACATAGACGAAGGAGCTAAGAGGAGATGGAAGCTACAGCCATCAGCCGTCGATGCACTAGTGAATCGTTCACCGACGTGCAGTCGATGTTTTCCCCCGCACCACTGTCAATTCCTCTCTCTTTCCTCCGGCTAAAGCTACCACTTTCTTCTTGTTTCTATCCATCGCCTGCCTTTTTTTGTTGACGTCTGCCAGTTGGTGTGAAGCCATAAAAAAAAGCCTAATGTTTGCTCCCTTTTCCATTGAAGACTCCTTCCCGCCGCTATCTGGCTCCCTTTCAGCTCTGAGGACATGAAGATAGGACAAGCTTTGGCGGCATCTGAAGGCTCCATTCGAGTGGATGTTTGGGTCTCAGATGATCCATCTCAGTTTTCTGTTTTGTTTTGTTTTGTTTATCTTTAAAAAAAATGCTTGTTGGGCTTTTCCAGCCCGTAGGGGTTCTTTCTTTGAAATAGACAGTTTATTTGGGTTAGGCTTTTAGCCTTAACTCTGTTCTAGGACTGTGTTACCTCTTGTACCTAGGTACTTTTTAGGCCTTAAATTTATGTACCTGTTATCTCATAAGTTCAAATCTAAATTGTAATAATGTTATCTCGAGGTCCTATTTTATCTCATATATTCAGGCTTTATGCCTTTGTTACATTTAATGGAAAATATTTCACTTTGACCAAAAAAATGATAGTTCTTTACTGCTATTCCTTTTCTCTTCGTCTGCTAGGATTAAAGAAGTTTAGCGTTGTGCTGTAGGTGGAGGGTTGCCACCGGCAGCCCTCTACCCATCCTCTTCTCTTTACTGCCTTTTCTCCCCTCTTCCTCCATAAAAGCTTTTTACATCTCCTTATAGATGCCTTCCTCTTCTGCTCAGTGGAGGTTTTGTTTTTATGTTGGATTCCACATGCCCGAGATATCCCTTCTTGTTCTGTCCCCTTTCTTTTCTTCGCTGAGTTTTTGCCCTCCTTTGTTCTAGACCCCATCCAGGTAGGGGTGAGCATTAGACTCGCCAACCCGTCTAACCCGCTCAACCAGACCCAACCCGTACAGTTGGGTTGGATTGGGTTGGCGGGTTGGGTTGAGTTCAAAAATTTGAACCCAATGATTGGGGGGTTGGGTGGCGAGTTGAAAAATTTTCAACCCAACCCAACCAGCCAACCCGCTATATATATATATATATATATATATATTAAAAAAAATTTCTCTTCTTCTAGATTTTTCTCGCTCTGAGTCTCACACTCTCCCTAGGTTTTCATCTCTCTCTCATGCCAGCAGGTCTAGCGTCTAGGCAGCAGCACCACAGCAAATTTGCAATCTAAAAATCCAATCTCCATCACCGTGACACCATCGACTTCGTCTTCTTGACTCCTCTAATCTCCTTCACTCCTCCAATCTCCATCAACGCCAATGGAGATGCTCACAGCAGTAACAGCACCAAGCCTCTCACCCATAACTTTTCTCTCTCATCTTCACTGTACTTTGTTTCATGGATAACAGGGGAAAACAGCGACAAGGAAAAGGGAAGGAAGGATCCCACTGGTCCATTGCCGCTGCAGGAGAAGAAGATGGTTCTCTTACTCTTTAGTTCAAAGATCTGCACTTCTGTTTGTATGCCACTACCAAATTTCAGAGAAACAAAATTTAGAGGATAACAGGAAGGCTAGAAGGGAAGAAGATGAGGAGAGGCGAGAGGGAAAGGGAGAGAGAAAGAGGGAAAAAAAATCAGACTCGCCCACCCAACCCGAACCAACCTGCCAGAGTGCAGGTTGGGTTGGTTCGGGTTCAGCCTTCAAAATTGTTGAACCCGACCTGCTAACTTTTGATCAGTTCAGGTTGAAAAACTCCCTCAACCTGACCGAACCCGACCCATGCTAAGCCCTACGTCTAGGTGGATACCATCCACAGTGTGTAGACCGCGTATGTGATGCCAGAGGCACTCTCGATCCATAGACGGGGAATGCGAGTTGGGCCATGACCGAGATATCTCTCTGATATGTGATAGCCTTCAAATGTGTTGCAGACGAGAGCTTGACAAGGCTTGGGTTGAGGGACTGTCGTGACTTGAAGTTTTTGGGAAGGTTTCTATTGCCGGCCTCAAATCTAAATGGGGTGGAAGGAAGGCAAAAAGAAAAAAGGGAAAACCCGAGATCAGGACTCTAGCATTCCCATGGGAATCTTGATATCCATTGTAGTCCACCTCCTTCAACCCGAGATAGCCTTTGTATCCTACCGCCCACCTCCTTCAGCCCGATGCTGCCCCTTCTTCCAGTTGCTGACTCCCTCCCGGCGATTTAGTTACTTTCAGCTTCTGCAGGTTCTTGGGTTCAAAGCTTCTAGTGGCATGTTGATCTCTGATTTTTTGGCCCTCCATCATCCCCGATCCAATTCCTCTATTTTTGTTTTTTGTTTATTTAAAAAAAAAGTTGGTGAGCTGTTAAGGTTAGGCTTTTTTAGCTTTAATCCTTTGGTCTAGGGGTTTGTTGCCTCTTTTAATGCTTAGGTACTTGGTAGGGTGTATTACCCCAATTTTATATACCTATTATTCCATGAGTCTAGGTCTGAACTGTAATAGTCTCATCTTTAAGTCCTATATCATCTCAAGTATCTCAGGCTTGATGTATTTAATGGAATTTATTTTCATTTGATAAAAAAAAAGACAATTTTTTTGTGGCAGTTAAAACACTGTCACTTAAACCATGATTTAACAGTGGTTTAATTTGTAAATCATCATTAAAATTTTGCACTTAGTTAGTCAATCGCTACATGTAAACACTTCACAGCAGTTAGATGTCAATATTTAATAGTTAATTGATTTAAATTTTATTTTATATGACTAATTAATTTAATAATTTAATATTAATAATTAAAGGTAAAAATCAGTGTTATTGGACCTGAACAATCATTTAGACCATTTGACAATCGACCCGGGGGTTGACATGAGTGACCTGACTGGGTCTTAGTTAGCCCAGTGACTCGGTCTTTGAAAAAACAAAAAATTGACGCTATGATTCACGAAACAGCCATTCCCTTTCTTCCTTTCCTTTCCTTCAACAACCATAAACACAAGCTTGAGTTTCTTCAACAGTCATATCCACCAAGAGTTCCATTGTCCGATGACAGGTCTTCAAAAAATAGAGGGTCTTCTAAAGGTAGAGAGCTCTTCGACAGCCACCATCCACCAAGACCACTATTCGAAGGCCACCAGTATCTCTTTTGGATTGGGAGAGATGGGTAAAGCTGGAGAGAGTTCGAAGAGAGAAGAGGAATAAGAGAGAAGAGAGAAACCAAGATGACTGACTGACTGAGGGGTAATGGTCCGAAAGTAGAGAGCAATCTCTGTTTTGCGTTCACGCTTTCCCTGACTTTTTTACTTGGACTAAGAAGCTCTTTTACTTCAATTGTCTTCATTACTAGAAACATCATTCACGCTCTTGCATGGCACGTGGAACCCAAGTTTGCAAAAGTTATTGTGGAGCATAGGTTCACTGGGGTGAGGTGCGTGTAATGAATGAACAATGTAGTGATGTGCAATTGGCGTGTAATGCACAATGTGAATTTATGGTACTGACTACTAAAGTCATTTAAATTTTTAATTAAAAAATATTTTTTTATATTTAATATAAATAAATATATAAATATATATATAATATTTTTTAAGTGTAAAATTTATGTATAAATTATTTATTTTACTTATTTTCAAATTTATTTATAAACATATATAGGTATATATATATAATTTTTAAAATTTTAATTTATTTATTCGATTCAGCAATTGACCCGGTGACCCAGTGGTTGAACTAGTGACATAATGGCCTGAAAGCCAATACGAGTTGATGATGTGTCCGATTCTAATAACTATGATAAAAATGCACATAACCCATGAATTTTTGTTAATATGTAGAAAATTCTCATGAACTATAAAATTAAACAAAAAACTCTCATGAATTTTTCATTATGTGAAAACAAAAAATTTTTCATCCTATTAACCTTTAATTTGACTAACGGTTAACGCAAACTGAGAGATATAGACTATTTCGTAAACTGAAAATGGACACAGATGATGAAAAAATGAGCATGACATGTTAGATTTTTCATATGGACTACCATAAATCATATTTATCTATACATATATTTATTTATTTATTTATTTATATGTATTGTCCAGTTTTAATAATAAGTTAATTATTAATTTTTTTATAAATTAAACAATCCTTATTGAATTGAAACTGGGCCTTGTGTAGGTTGACTAATGATGCGAATGTCAGCTCATTAGGGTTTCACAAGGAAGGGTCTCTACTTTTTGCCTATATATGTGGTGTAGCAGTCCCATTGAAGCAACACTCTCTGAAAAATATATTAGGCTAAGAGAGTAGTTTTACTCTCCTTAATTATTTTCTCTCTTTTCTTCTATGTTATTTATACCCGATAATTAATTACTATCAAGAGTTCCGCTGTTTCCCCAGGTATGCATATTTTTGTTATTATTCATATATGCTATAGAACTATCTGCAATACAATACTTGTATATAAGAATTGTTCATAAATTCCTTCAATTGGTATCAAAGCCTGGTTAGCAGATTGTTCTATGGCTATATGAAATTAAAATCATATCATGATTAATATATTCATTCATATCGATTGGGAAAATTTATTGTGATCTGGGTAAATTATTTTTATTATGAAAATTATTTGACCCTATTTTTTCCCTATTTTACGTGATGAGTTCTATTCTTCAGTATTTCCAATCATGTCGATCATAGAATGAATGATATATATTTAATTCTGTCAATTTTAAAATTGATTCAATCCCAATTGATTCTGTTCAATTGATTATGATATGAATTGTAGAATCATGTGAATTTAAATGAGTGGATTATGTGCATTGAATTTGAAGGTTTTTTTTTCCCACATCAAATTTCGGAAAACGTGGATTTAATTGTAATTGAAGTGATTCACTTATATCACAAATTGAATCATTTGGCTATGTGGCTTTCAATTGGAATTTGGGACTGTAACTGTATTAGTGATATTTGGTTGATGACGTCATTTTTTTTCCTTCATTCGTTTTTGGGATGGTTTCATATATATATAAATCTAGCTTTTCCTTCAATTGGGCTGATGATATGGATTCATTATTATTGTGAATTAATCATATAAAAAAGATTTATATAACTTGGGATTGAAAATTTTATCGCACCTACGTAATTGTGTCAGAGGAAAAGAAGATAGAATTTTGTAAATCAATATATATGATTATAATTGATTTGAATCAATGTATATAAGATTCAATTGATGATGATGATTTGTGTGTATGTAATTTCCTCTTTGTTATTTGGCGGCGCCCCAAGGCAAAATCTCCTGCCAATATATTTTAGAATGATTGAAATAATTAATTATAATTGTCTATAATCAATTATGATTACATAATATTTATCGTAAATCAATTATATGGTTGATTACATGTTGAATATTTTAATTGAAATCCAAAGTACGGTTTGTAAGTGGAAAAATTATCACAATCTACGTGATTCAATTCAATCGGGATTCATGATAAATAATATTGAGATTATTTTAGTGATGTGGTAAATTATGAATATATGCTGATTACTTTTCATCATTCCTTGATAATATATTGCTCTGATTGCTGTGATTTAATACATATATATATATATATATATATATATATATATAACCAATTAATAGAGAAGAGCAATTTACGTGATCTTGATGTATATGAATCACAATTATATTCAATTGACGTCACCAGTGTGAAATCAACATGATTATTCAATATCATGACAATTGGTTTTTTTCCCCAGTCATTGAAGGATTACGTCGATTTGAATAGTTGTATTCCCCTTAATTAATTAATTGATAAGATGGTAGCAAGTGGAAGAGTTATATTTTTAAACTGGGTGAATTGACGTGATCCTATTTTTGATTTTATGATACCCTAATATTCACCTTGTATTTTCAATTCAATTGAATTTGTTTATATATATATATATATATATATATGTTATCTGTACTGATATGGATTGAAATATATTATGAAAATCGAGTTATATCATAAATTTGGGATTGAATCATGAAAAATTATTGTCTATATCACGTCGATTCTAAAACCAATTTGATAATCTCAAATTCATGATTTAATCATAAGAAAAATTGACATAATCAATCCTAATTGATTCAATTCATATTAATTATATATATATATATATATATGAAATTTGAAATTGTAGAAAATCGTATATATATTTGGGATATGAATGATTGAGATTCAAATTATAATATAATTTCAATAAAAATACGATTAACGTCGTTTACTCTAATTTGTGCCTTGAGATTTGGCATTTGGGATTGTATCATATATATATATATATATATATATATATATATAAAAGATTGAATTTTATATATTTGTTTATCTCAATTATATTTTGGTTATATATATTGATCAAAATTTTAAATTTTCTTATGAATTTGAGATTGAATCTGTCAAAAATTTTAATTAGATATTGTACTCTCTAAAATTTACCTCGAAATTTTTTTGGATATTATTGTCTGTTAAATATCTCTCACATTCTCCTAGTAGAGCTGTTGTGTATTTTAATCATTTTAAAGACAATTTGCAATTATTTGATTACTTAAGTTGTATTGACTTACTGTAAATTGTTTCTAAATATTCTGTCAAATTATTTTGAATATCCAAATATGTAATTTGAATAATTTTGTGAGGTTGTAAATTTGTCTATCGCAAGTCCAATCTTTAGTGTTATTTTTGCAAATAATATATGTATATATATATATATATATATATTTCTTTATTCTTTCAAAATAATTATGGATTGAAAGGGAAAAAATAGCAATTATGGTGACAATAAATAATTTGTTTTGAAATATCATTAGTGTACACACCCTATCAGAGTGACATTAATGTACATTTCTTGTGGTAAATAATTTTTTTTGGTGTTTCCTTTTGATATTTTTGTAATATAAAAGGATTGGGAAATCACCTCAGTTAAACATTACTGATTTGTTACTCTATATCATGTGTACTATAATATGCTTTAATCTTTTATCTATAATTGACCTGAAATTTACTGACCTTAGATTGCATATTTCTCTTAATTAATTATATTTTTTTATATTCATTATTCTTTATGTGAAATATGAGCTTTTAACGTGTATGATCTACTTCCCTATAGGATACCATTTCTGTATCGTTAAAGCTTATGTTTCCTGACATGTGCTATAATTATAATTGTTATTTTAGCCTTAATGATTATTATATTTTAATGATTGACTATTGCTATCCAAGTGGGAGAATTGTTAAATTTTAATATATATATATATATATATATATATATATATATATATATATCCTATGTGGATTAGCATTACTAAATTATTAAAATATTGTTTAAATCACTAATATATCAACTATATTAATTGTGTTTTAGAATATAGAATTTTAATTAATTCAATGAATATTGTAACTGAGTTGAATCTAATTTGGTTTATATTTCTCCTATTTCTTGGTGGCTCTTTTGACCTAGAGCTTCACCAAATAGATATTAAGATAACATTCTTAAACGATGATTTTTTAAATGATGTGCACATAGATCAACCTAATTATTCTTTAGAAATATGGTCAAAAGCATCTAGTATGCAAATTAAAGAGATCCATATACGTTTTAAAATTGGCCTTGAGGCAATTGTACCTAAAATTTTACCATGTTGTCACTTTGATCAGCTTCAAGGAGAATATGTGTCTCATCAGTGGTTTTACATGATGACTAGTGGGAGTAAGCTTGCAATTTTAAATATTGCACTCATAATTTTTTCGGGCCTGAAATTTAATGAGTATTTCTTACTCTGCTAATGGCACCTTGATATATTATATTCTCCCTATTGATGTGCCATAGTCAAGGAATTAATTTTTTGGTCTTTATATGAATTGAATAATTTCATCAGGCATGATATGTATTTATTATATTTTTTTGAATATAATTACTGATTATTTGTATAACTGTAACATCACCTATCGTTGGTACAATTATACAAATTTTGTGAATTGAATGATTAAATTTTTTAAATCATTATTTTATTACATTAATAATAATTATACTCTATCGGTGTGTTATCATTAATATAATTTATTGTACAATGCACTATTAGTTTTATGTTTATATCAATTATCTTTCGAATACCCTATCGGTATTAGAAACTTTGGTGATATAAGATTTGTGCATTATAATTATTACATTTCTTTTTTATTATGGTTCGGGACTTTTAGACCGGACCATCATAAGTAAAAAAATTTTTTTTCTAAAAGGCATGATTGGCTATATATAAGAAATCATTTAATTCTCTTATTGTATGATCACATCGTGTATATTAAATGTTCCTTTTGTTGTTATAATGTCAGCCTTTTTTGTCTATGCTTGACTTCTGTCAAGACTTTTAATAGGACCAATTTTGAGGACTGAAAATAAAATAATCTCTGGATCTCTATTTGGCTATCACTAATATGGACTTAACTTTGAGAGAAGAAGAGCTTGATGCTTTTACTACCTCATCCACTAAAAGGCTTCTTGAAAAAAATGAGAACACTCAAACATGGTGTGTCTCACGGTTTTGAATACACTATGAAGAAGTCAATTAGATAGACCATTCTAGAGAGCAAAAAGGTCCCTATGCTTCCGCTGACTAATGTACGCTCAATTTTGTACTCATCCCGATATTGTTTTTGCTATTAATGCTTTAGAGATATATTTGAGCAGCCCAAATTTAGGTCATTTAAAGCCGTGAAAAGGTCATGAGATATTTGCAGTGAACTAAAGATCATGTATTGACCTATAAGAAGTCTGATCAACTTCAGGTCATTGATTATTCTGATTCTTATTTAGCATAGTTGCCCTGACGACTGAAAGTCTACTTCTAGCTCTATTTTCTTTTATGATGACATGAGTAGCTATCTCTTGGAAGAGTGTTAAATGGACTCTTACAGCTATTTCTACCATGTAGGCAGAGTATGTCGCTTACTATGAGGCTACTTGTCAAGCCATGTGGCTGAAAATCTTAATCTCTGGCTTTCATATTGTTGAAAGCATTTATAAGCCCCTTGTGATATATTGCGACAATACTGCTACTATGTTTTTCTCTCAAAACAACAGAAGCTCTTTTCAATCAAAGCACTTTGATATTAAATATCTGTTTGTTAGAGAGAAAATTCTGGAGTTTCAGACTCGTATTGAGCATTTTGCTACAGAAAACATGTTAGCAGATCTATTAACTAAAGACTTAACTGTTAAAACTCTTCAGAATCATGTAGCTAATTTAAGTTTAGTTAAGTCTTTTGATGTTTTGGGTTAGTGGGAGTCTAAAATTTAGTATTTACTTAGTGTCATTCTTATGAGATATGTTTGTGATGACGTCACTTATACTATTATATCTCTTAGAGCATTTTCAGATGCTTGGACTATTGGTCAGGATTGCACAAGGATCACATCCTTGTAATGTATGTTCTGACACCAATTTCACATATTATTCAAATCTTTTGTTGAGGATCTTGACATGTAAGATGTCAGTGCCCCTATTGGACATGGTTTTTGCATTGTCAAATACTTATTGCCTCTTGATTTGACTTAAGGATTGTTAATTTATAGTAACAACTCATAATTGACATGTCCATTTTGTTGTATTATTAAATCTAGAAATTATTTATCCTTTAAACTAATGATTTATGTTATCCAAGTGGGAGATTGTTAGATTTTTCATATGAACTACCATAAATCATATTTATCTATACATATATTTATTTATTTATTTATTTATATGTATTGTCCAGTTTTAATAATAAGTTAATTATAAATTTTTCATAAATTAAACAATCCTTATTGAATTGAAACTATGCCTTATGTGGGCTGACTAATGATGAGAATATCAGCCCATTAGGGTTTCACAATGAAGGGTCTCTACTCTCTGCCTATATATGTGGTGTAGCAGTCGCCTCTGAAAAACATATTAGGCTAAGAGAGTATTTTTACTCTCATTAATTATTTTCTCTCTTTTCTTCTATGTTATTTATACCCGATAATCAATTACTATCAAGAGTTCTACTGTTTTCCCAGGTACGCATATTTTTGTTATTATTCATATATGTTATAGAACTAACTGTAATACAATACTTGTATATAAGAATTGTTCATAAATTCCTTCATGACAGAGAAGGAGAGTGAAGCTAAAAAGAGGACACGACGCTGGAGAAGACAACACTATGGGTGTTTCCATCACAGAACATGTTCTCAGCGTTATAGGAGCTGATCGTATTTCCTTTGATTTCGCCATTCTTAATCTTCCTCTGTTTTCACCACCTCTTCTTTCTCTCTCTCTCTCTCTCTCTCTCTCTCTCTCTCTGTGTGTTTTCACCACAATTACTATAACTCGACCGCGTCTATTTCGCTATTTGTCTTGTCTAGCTTATACCTCTGTCCAAACAATGAGCTCATCATGGTATTCAGCGACGCCTTCTTCATCATGTCTCGAACTCAAAACCCCTCTTGACGGCTTCGAAACATTTTCACCATTTGTGTAGCGATTTCTGTTCTCTAACACTCTAACTCTTTGATTGGCTTTAGGTAGAAGAGGTGAGTGGCATCGATCCTGCGCAGAGTCCGTCAGTAGACGTCGTAGGGAGCGAAGCCGATCTCCCAGTTGAACATTAGGTTGTACACCAACTCCTTCACCGGCAAATCGACGAACACCTAGTTATTGAGAATCTCCTTCGCGATGCTCGAGTGGCATGTAATGATCATACACGTCTCGCCAAGGCTGAAGGTTATGAGCCTCTGGGCCCTGCAGGACGCTACCGCCGCTGTGATGAGGCAATGGGAGAGGGACGCCATGAGGCTCATGCTTCCAAACAGAGGGAAACCTTTCGATTCGAGAATCATTGATGAAGAAATTGAAGGAGGAGTGGCTGGATTGGGATCCTCTGTTTTTTATTTCAAAACAAAGGAGTGGTGGGAGTGAAAGGAATAGTACTTATCCCAAGAGAGATCGCCGAGGTGAGACCAGTGGAAGAGAGAGAGATAGAGAGGAGGTGGTGAAAACAAAGAAAGATTAAGAATGGCAGAATCAAAGGAAATACGATCAACTCCTATAACGCTGAGAACATGTTCTGTGGTGGGAACGCCCATAGTGTTGTCTCTTCCAGCGTCGTGTCCTCTTTCTTAGCTTCACTCTCCTCCTCTGTAACACTCATTTTTGCCACGTCATCTAATGAGTCTAATTTTAACTAACATGACAATCTACATATCTCTATTAATCAGGTAAAAGATCTTTTATTTTTTTCACAAAATGTAAAGTTTATAGAGATTATTTGTTCAATTTTAATGTTCACGAAAGTTATATACATTTTCCCCCATAATTAAATTATATATAGAGGTCCCTTCTTTAGATTGCTCCCATATTTATATTTTTCAAGAAATAATAGTAACGTAATGAAGAATGGGAAGAATAATAATAATAATAGAAAAGAGAAATCAGGTTATAATAATTTGTTGGTCCTTATAGTTCACTTTTTTTACTAGGTCCGTGTAATGATTTGTTAGTGTATAGGACACTAATAGGAGTTAAAATTTTAATTTAATGACAAGAATATAATTATAAATGATTGATAAATATAAGGACCTAATTACAAAAATTAAAACTATAAAAATTCAATTAATTTACAGTTAAATTTCTAAACTTTAAATCTTAACCCCTAAATGTTGCAGTGGGTAAAAACCATCGCTATTAAAGAATTTTTTTCATTAATTTTGCATATAAATAATGACAACTGTACCAGTGAACTACTATTAAATTAAATCGTGACACTGCATTTAATGACTATTTTAATAGATAAAATTAACCGTCGCTAAGACATAATTTTGGTAGTGAAAGAGAGAATACTATTGAATGCTACAATATCACTATCCACTGTTCGAGCAGTAATTTACTAATTTCAAAGCATCTGTTCCATCAAATTGGTCAATTAGCTAGTTCTCATATACGTGGCTTTCCAAATTAACATAGAGCATAAGCATATACACGTGAAGGGCGTTGGCTTTTTTGCATAGAGTAAATTTGCTTTTTTTTTTCCTCTCCTAATTGACCATGATTATTTAAGCAAGGTTTAAATATACTTGACATCCTTATAATTTCATTGAAAAATAATTTTAGTCCTTATAATTTAAAAATAATAAATTTAGTTCCTATAGTTTTCAAAATCATGAAATAGATTATTGGGATTAGTTTTTTGTTAGTCAATGCTGAATAGGATACTGATATCATTTTTAAAATTCATGTCAGCAATAACTGTGTACCACTTATGCTAACATGGACTAGCCAAAAAAAATTTCAATTTATTCATTTAGATCCTTGGTCAAAATTTTCCTTTTGTCTGATTTTTTATATAAAATTGTCTTCTACTTTGTCTACGTCCCTAATTTTAAGAATAGTTTTTTATTTATCAGAATATCCCCTACAAACTTTTTAATTTATTCACTTTAGTCCCAGTTCACTTTTTTCTCACGGTTTGGTCCTCCAAATCAGTCCATAATTCTATTTTGAGTCATGATATGATTCAATCTATTATTCATTCCCAAGAACAATACAAAAAAGAATTAAAATTCAAATTTCAAAGCTTATCTTTTATTCACTTAGGTCTTTGGTCAAAAATTTCTTTTGTCTAATTTTTTTTATATAAAATCATTTTCTAATTTGTCTAGATCCTTAGCTTAAGAATATATCTTTTTATTTGTCAAATTCATCCCCTACAAACTTTTTAGTTTGTTCACTTTAGTCCCAATTCTTAACTTTCATGTTTTTTATCACGGTTTGGTCCTCCAAATCAGTCTATAATTTCATTTTTAGTTATGAGATGATTTAATCTATCATTCATACCCAAGATCAATATAAAAACTGAATTAAAATAAATATTAGGAGAAAAGATCAATACCATTTGTTATTAAAAATTATTGCTTGCTATTCTTTGGAAAAATAACTTCTAATAACGTCTAAATCTGCATAATGAGTTTGGCTATATAATTAAATTAAAGACAAAAGAAAAAGATCGCAATAGTTTTAATTAAAGTGACGCGACATGAAATAAGAATGATTTTAATTCATTTTTTGTATTAATCTTGGGTATAAATGATAGATTGAATCATATCATGACTAAAAATGAAACTATAGACTAATTTGAAAGACCAAATTGTGAGGAAAAACATGAAAGTTAAGAATTGGGACTAAAGTGAACAAACTAAAAAGTTTGTAGGGGATAAATTTGACAAATAAAAAGGTATATTCTTAAGCTAGGGACCTATACAAATTAAAAGACAAGTTTATATAAAAAAATTGGACAAAAAAAATTTTAACCAAGGACCTAAGTGAATAAAAGATAAGCTTTGAAAATTGAATTTTAATTCTTTTTTGTATTGTTCTTTGGGTATGAATGATAGATTGAATCATATCATGACTAAAAATAAAATTATGGATTGATTTGGAGGACCAAATCATGAGAAAAAATATGACAGTAAAGAATTAGGACTAAAGTAAACAAACTGGAAAGTTTGTAGGGGATGATTTTGACAAATAAAAAAATATATTCTTAAATTACGGATCTAGACGAAGTAGAAAATGAGTTTATATCAAAAATTAGACAAAAGGAAAATTTCGACCAAGAATCTAAGTAAATAAACTGAAACTTTTTTTTTACTAGTCTATGTCAGCATAAGTAGTACACAGTAAGCGCTAACATAGATTTTAATAATGACATCAACATCTCAGTCAGCATTGACTAACTAAAAACTAACTCCAATGACTTATTTCATGGTTTTAAAAAATATAGGGACTAAATTCATTATTTTTAAAATATAAGGACTAAAATCATTTTTCAATGAAACTATAGGGATCTCAAATATATTTAAACCTTTAAGCAATTAATCAAGGCCTATCATCCTCATGAGCACAAATTTGAATAAGAAATTTTAATTTTACGACATAAGGTTATTTAATAAAATATGGCGAGGAAAGTGAAATGATATATCAGAAGCCTAGGGCCAATCTTGTTAGCTTTATATATATATATATATATATATATGTATGTATGTATGTAGTGTCTTTATATAAATGTATATAGAATATAGTGTTGGCAAACATATTTGTGGACTTATATATTTATAATTGTGTATATATATATATATATATATGTGTGTGTGTGTGTATAGATATACATATATGAAGGGGCTATCTTTTAATTAGGTGGTAATATTTGATATATATAAATATATAAATATATATATATATTATTGGGCATATTTAATATATGAAAAGCTAGTTTTTGGTGATGGTAAAATTTAATATATATGTAGATATTTGACCCAATAATAGTGGTGATAGGATATTATTAAACAAGGTCGACCCATGGACAATAAGTATAAGATACTACCAAACCATTATATATCATAGTGTCTTTTATTTACTGTTTTGTTAATTTTGTTTAGTTACCTACCTGTACTAACAAGTACATTCTTTCTTGAACACCATTTGAAAAAAAAATGTCAGGAAGTTACTCACCATATCAATATGAATACATAATAGACTAACCTGATTAAAGAGAAAAGCTATATCCCCTAAAACAAATAATTCATGATCTGAGTTATATAACATGTTTATAAAGTTTATTCCGCATACAGTAATCATAAATTTGTATTTTTTGATGAGTTTGTGGTGTTAGAAACACCAACAAATCCTAGTTGATATTACTATCATGAAGTCACAGATTATACTGAGTGGGGATCAAATACAGATTCTTTTTCTTTCCAACAACAACTCCAAAAGATTCAGTCACATCCAAGTCGCATGGTTTCATTTCATTTGGGAGTTCCATTGGAAGTGGTATAGTAAGGAAGCCAAAGGAAGCTCAATACTTGGTAAAGCAAATGAAACGCCTGGACACATCCTCCTTCCTGACCCAAAAGATATGTATTCTACGTAACCCTTTTGAGATGTACTGTATGGCTCTTCTTTAAATTCTGTGAAGATTACAATATATTAAATGTAAATTCGTGTGATTGATTCTATAATGCATTCAAATGAATTTGAAAAATTTGTATTTAAATGAATTCAAATTATCTCTTTTAAAACTATAAATTGTCCTAAATTTAATTAATAATTAAATAATTAAATAATTACAATATATTAAATGTAAATTGGTGTGATTGATTCTATAATTGTATTCAAATGAATTGAAAAATTTGTATTCAAATGAATTCAAACCATCTCTTTTAAAACCGTGAATCATTGTAAAATTTGCATGTTTGGAGTTTGATCTGAAGCTAGAAGAATTATGTGTTTGGAAAGTTTATATTAGTTGCCTCTATGCCGATCTGAAACTCGATCTCAAGCTAATACAGTGCGTTTCAAACTTCAAAAATAATCAAATATCGAGTGTCATGGGTTGAACTGACAAACAACAATGGAGGAATGATCGGATGACTCCCGTATCAACTTCAGAGTGGATTTCCCACCACCAACTACAGAGAAGTAGCTAGCCTCTGTCTCTATTCTATTTAAACTCAAACTCGGTATAATTTTCTTAGTCATGGCAGCCATAAAAGTTCACGAAAGCACCTTCTCGATGACCACCATGTATGTTACTACTTGCCTTTTTGAAAAACAGCTTGAATTCGAGTTTGTTCCATTAACATGAAAGAGGGTGAACACAAAAAGAAACATTTCATGTCTCTTAATGTAAATGTTAGAGCAATTCATAAATTGCTTGTTTCTGAGTTTCAATTCAACTAACTTTTACTTCTTTTGATGCAAACATTCGGCCAAGTTCCAGCCTTTGAAGAGAGAGATCTAAAGCTATTTGGTAAGTATTAAGTATACATCTCCAATAAGCACACTCAAAGATTGTTAAATTAGCATTTGTAAAATTACTTATCAAAATCATTTCAATACATAGAGTCAAGAGCAATCACGCAATATATCGCCCATGAGTATGCCGAAAAAGGGATCTAATTGATAAGCAGAGAGTCCAAGAAGATGACAATTACAGGGGAAATGTAAACTCTTCGAATCCAGTGTTTTTTTCTCCCTTTTTAATTTGTTTATTCTTTGATTTAATATAGTTCTTTTGTTTGAATCCACTTCACATCTTAGAGTCAATCAAATTTTATGGTGTTCTTTATTTTTCATTTTGTCTCTAACGTTGTAGGACCCCGAGATTTGAATTGGATTTCTGAAGGATGGTAATCCTATTAAATTGAAACAAGGTCAAAAAAATAATTATATCAACTGACTGTAACATAAAGGAAGATGAAAATACAATTTGTATGAGCTACAAAAAGTTGGTTGTGCTAGCCCTAATGTATTATGCTATAAGTTTTGATGATGACAAATATGTGGGAATTATAGTATGATTTAATCTTCTTGGCCCAAATGAATAATTTAATCTTCTTGGCCCAATGTATGATTTAATCTTTCTTAGCCCAAATAGTATGATTTAATCTTCTTAGCCCAAATGTATGATTTAATCTTTCTTAGCCCAAACAGTATAATTTAATCTTCTTGGCCCAAATAAATGATTTAATCTTCTTGGCCCAAATGTATGATTTAATCTTCTTGATCCAAATGCATGATTCAATCTTTCTTGGCCCAAATATATTTAATGCTTTATATAGTTTAAATTGATTTTTGATAAAGTTTATTGGTTGTTGTAATATAATTTAAAAAAGAATACTTTTTACTGTAGCACTTTTGAAAAAGAAATTTGATTGTTGAAGAAGTATGATAAACTTTATTGGTTATTGAAAAAGTATGATAAAGTTTATTGTTTGTAATATAATTTGAAAAAGAATGCTTTTTCCTGTAGCACTTTTGAAAAAGAAATTTGATTATTGAAAAAGTATGATAAAGTTTATTGGTTGTTGAAAAAGTATGATAAAGTTTATTAGCTATTGTAATAAAATTTGAAAAAGAATGCTTTTTACTGTAGCAAATTTGAAAAAGAATATTGATTGTTGAACAAAGTTGATAAAGTTTTTTGATTGTTGTAGAAAAGTTGAAAAATGATGATGAAGCTTACTGTAGCAATTCTGACTAAAACAGTCACTGTAGTAGCAAGGTTTCACTATATAAAGGGGACTTCACAACATCATTTGTATCAAGCTTCAATTGTTCATTTGTCATATTATCTTGAGTTTCATTCTCTCTAAATTGCTAGAGAAAAATTTTGAGCTTAATTTCTGCGTTATCTACACTTTGGGAGTGTCCACAATTATTTTTCTTAAGCCTTCAAATTTAGTTGCTCAAGGATTGGTTCCTTGAGTTAATGTTTGAGAGAAAACACATTGTAAGGGGGAGAGACACCCTTGAGAAAAAAAAAAAGATCTATGTTGTAGTGGTTTGCAAGTACCCGGATTAAACTTGCAATTAAGTGAAAATACTCAAGTGGCATCTTGAGGACTGGATGTAGGCTTGGAATTAGCCGAACCAGTATAAATCTCCGAGTTTGCTTTCTCTATCCCTACTCTATTTACATTTGAAGTTAATTAATTAATGCTTTGCATTTATATTTGATTTCTACCTTAAGTATTAATTAATTTGTGTAGATTTATATTTGCTCCTTAATTCCATGCACTATAAAATTATTCATCTTGATAACACTTTGATTTTCTGAATTAAATTATTATCTTTAGCATTGTCCAATTTCAGAAAATCATTTTAACTTCCAATTAAGTTTTGTGGAAATTTTTATAAAACCCAATTCACCCCCCCCTCTTGGGATCCAACCATTTCTTTCAATTGGTATCAGAGCTTGGGCTCTTGATTTGAGACTTAACCGTCTAAGAGTAAACATGGTTGGATTTAGTGATTGGTTTATGTCTGAAAATTGTTCTTTCACAAAACCTCCAGTCTTTGATGCTAATCATTTTCAATATTAGAAGTATGAAATGAAAATATTTTTAATTTCAGTAGACCATAAACTCTGGGAAGTTATAGAAAATGGTTCTTGTATTCCTTCCAAGGAAGAACAAGAAAAAATCATTCCAAAACCCAAGAGTGAATGGGATGATGCTGAAAGATATTTAGTGCAACTCAATGCTAAGGCAAAATTGATTATTTCTTGTGCATTGAGTCAAGATAAATTTTTCAGAATTTCCAATTGTACAACTGCAAAAGAAATGTGGGAAACCTTAGAAGTTGTACATGAGGAAACTCTAAGAGATGAGGAATTAAGATATTGTAATATATTATGTGAATTCCAATGTATTTAATATATTATGTGACTTATTGTTAAAGTAAATAGTAGAATATATTTTTATCATAATATATTATCATAATTATTAATTAGTGTAATTAGTGAAATTAATAATAAGTGAATTTCATTGTTTTATTTGATTTGAATTGATTTGAATGAATAAATTCAGTAAATTAATAAATTTGATAAATTTGGTAAATTAATGAAATTACATAAGATTAATTATTTGATTTGAATTGAAATTCAAAAATAATTACTTTTAATTATTTGACCATTGTATAATAATTAATGACATCACATTAAATGAATTATTTGATTTGAATTGAAATTAAAAATCAATTACCTTTATTATTTGATTTAAATTGAAATTAAAAATCAATTACCTTTATTATTTGATTTAAATTGAAATTAAAAATCAATTACCTTTATTATTTGATTTGAATTGAAATATATAGATAATAAATTGTTAAAATATATATACACGAGGATCAAGACATATTGGAATTAATTATTGATCATATGTATAAAATTTCTTTATAGTTGATTATCTTACATTCTATATGAACATTTTTAATTTGAATTTTTTTTTGTAAAAAATTTTAAATTAAAAAATTTTTATTGATTACATATACATCTTATTATTTTATTTCATTTAATGACCTATTCTACATCATAATATAATGTGGTCATTTATTATCATAAATTTTTATTAAAATTTATAATTTATATTTGTATAAATAATTAAAATTTATATTAGAATTTTTACGGTTAAAAAGTATATTTCATAACTAATAAGTCTCATAAGTTTCATAAATTTATAAATTATAGTATTTTTATTAGAATATATTATGTGGATCACAATAGATTTAATATATTATGTAGATTATTGTTAAAGTAAATAGTAAAATATATTTTTATTAGAACATATTATCATAATTACTAATAAGTGAAATTAATAATTAGTAAATGTTGTTATTTTATTTAATTTGAATTGATTTGAATAAATAAATAAATTAGGTAAATTAATAAATTTGATAAATTAATGACATCACATAATATTAATTATTTGATTTGAATTTATTTAAATGATTTGAATTAAAATTAAAAAATTACTTTTATTATTTGACCAACGTAGTGTCTTAGAGGATTTTTTAGTAGATAAAATGAATTTGATTATGGACTTGATATGTGAATTAAAAATTTTGTTTTATTTGACCTTATTTTGAAAATAGAAATCAAAATTTGAGATATGAATCTTTAAATTATTATCCCTTGACTAAAGAGAGAGATAAAAATCAAATTATTGAAAGACAAAATATGAGGCATAGAAATCTAGTCCAAATGTAGCAGCAACTTTCAATATTTTTCTTCTATGGATCTGATTGAAACCAAAAAAGATGCATTGAAAAGTAAAGATGAAATTAATATTCAATCAATCATCGATCTATACAACAAATAATTTATACCAAATAATAAATAATCCACAAATTAACAAATTAATTAATGTACCTGTTTTATTCATTTAAATTTATTATATTAAATAAATAAATCAATTCAAATCAAAGTTAGAGTAGGTAAAATAAATTTGATTATATAACTGATAAATCAATTAAAAATATTTAGTTATTTACGTTTAAAAAATATATGTCATAACTCATAAGTTTTATATAAATCAATTGTAACTATTATTATTTTTATAAATTACAAAAAATTTTAGAGTTATAAATTAAACGTACATCGCACGGGTCACAGTACTAGTTTAAGCATAATAAAAGGACTAAAAATAAATTATGAACTCAAAATACAGCTAATGTTGCAAGGTCGTAGTTGGCAACCAATGCGGATCAAAGCGTAGGAGAGTCTTGTGAGTTTTTTGTCACGATTTTAACTGTAGCTAAAATTATATTTATAATTATGGCTAAATTTATTTTTAGCCATAGTTTTATAATAACAATTATAATCGTGATTAAAATTAAATTTACCCACCGTGACTACCTGTGCATAGTGGACAATTCGGACCCATTGGCAACTTGGCATATTTTTCATTCTGTGTGGGGGGATCGCGGGTGCCTCCTTAGCGGATGCGCTAAGGAGGCACGGCAACGTCCCACAGCCAATCGACGGTTGCGGGAGGGTCCCCGTGCGCCTGTGTGGGGTACTTTGCTACTAGTTTATAATATTATTTGTGAAACTAGTAGTGCCTCCCATCTTTTAATTTTTTTTTATTCTTTTAGTAGAAATTTATATATATATTTATTATGAGTTCTTGAAAGATTAGTGGTTTATAATTGAAACTTTCTTTACTCTTCTTTTGGAATAGGTCTTTCCTGCACTGAATTTCTATTAACATCTTCACTTTAAAATTTAACTTTTTTTTTTCCTAAGATGTGGGTGATACATGTCCTTCACCCACCTCAACTCAAGCATTAGCGTGGATGAAAAAAATGTCGCTAAAAAAATAAACTTAAATTAAAAACCGCAAAATTGTCGCTAAAAAAAGACTTAAATTAAAAACCGCTACAATGTCAATATTTCTAATTAAAGTGTTAAAAAACTGCCGCCATTTACTTCGAAAAACTAGCTGTGGTTTTTGAACCATCGCCAGATACAATTACCCACCAAATGCCAAAAAAAAAAAAAAAGGTCAAAAAATGCAATTTTTCCAAGTGAAAATATGTTTTGACCAAATGTCCTTTGCTTTTAGGTTCAAATGCATCTCCTCTTTCTTCCCCCCAAAAAAAACACACATCTTCATGTCATTCTTCTCTCTTCAAATTATTTTATATCTATTTTAAACAAAAAAAATTAATATGAAATTAAAATTATTTCATATTTATTTTAGATGTGAAGTATAAATAATTTAAAAGAAGAGCTAACCCGTTCTTATAGCATCTAATTCGGAAACAAAAGTTTAAGTATATATAAAAAATGGTTATATACCTGGTAAATATTGGTTTTATACCTTCGTCCAAGTACCTTTATGTATCCACGCACATACACATGCATAGAGAGGGAGATGTAGCATACCTAAATCATAATAACTTCCCTTAACTTTTTGTCTAATTATACTTGATATGTTTTTTGTTTAACAATATCATGGCTTCCCTTAACATATAATTTGTTACATAAATCTCATTTTCAATTTACTTTCTTTTAATAAAATTATTTTTTTCCAATATATGTTATTTTAAGAAAATAAAACTATTCAATTACTTTTACTGTCATATAAAAAGTAAAAATAGTTTCATCTTAGAACTTAATATTAACACTCTTTACTATCATATTAAGAATAAAACTAATCTCTAAAAAATTAACTATACTGAAAAATAAATAAAATAATGAGTTTTTTTTTTAATTATGTATCAAATGTTGAGAGAGCAGATAACATTTCTAAACAAGTGAAGTACCAAGTGGAATTTAATTCAACTTTATGCAAGTGTGTGTGTGTCAGTGTTACCAGATTGAATTGTTACCAAAGGGCCTTTTATTTTACAGACAAAAAAAAAATAAAGATATACAGGATTTGATGCAGAGAACAATGAAATTACAGAATCAAGAAGAAAGCAATACTGGTATACATCTATTTCAAAACCTATGGAACCTTTATTTATCTAGTAAAATCTATGATAATTTTAATTCCCCCCCCCCCCCCCCCCGGTTTTGAAACCTTTATTTATCCAGTAAAATCTATGATAATTTTAATTCTCCCACCCCCCCCCCCCCCCGGGGGCCGCGGGGCCTAGGGGGCGGCGTATTTAACCCCAATTGAGCCTCTCTAGAGTGTTAGGTGCACTGAGTATAAAACACCCTCTGATACGCATAACTATCAACGACAAACCAACGGCTGGGAGGATCCAAGCTATTCTTTTTCGTCATCATCAATAGTCACCCAATCAAAGGACATCTTACTCTCCAAAATGCACCCTACACTCTCATAATTCATATCGACACTCCTGACCAAAATAAAAATAGTTTATACTGACACAAATGACAGGACACAACATTAATGAAAATAAGTATGAATAGTTTTGCTAAATTGCCCGGACTTTGACAGAACTTATCCTGTTCATCTCTTTCATGGATTGAGTCTTGTTCTTGTTACTTCTGGTGGATACCCTTGCTGCACTTTGGTCTTTCTTCGGCGCTGCTCGAGCAAGACCATTGGCTTCAGTTCTTTCTGCGATTCTTCTCTGACGTTCAATCAGCAATTCTTCCATCTTCTTCCGAATTTCTTCTTCCTGATCACCACCATTGATCATTAGGACAACTCACCATAAACAATAAATGGTGTGAATGTGGGAAAACATCAACATGTAAAAAATGCAGCTGAATATTAAGTCTACCTTTTCCAGTTTGCTCTTCTGAACTATGGGCCGACTCGTGAGGGATGGTGTTCTGTTCCTAGACATGATTTCAGGCTTGACCTTTCCAGAGGACCCACGCAAACCTTTTGTCTTTTCATCTTTTACTGAATTTCTCATTCCTGAAACTTTGCTTTTGTCGGTTTTCTTAGGACTAACAGGAAGCTTTTTATTCATATCATTCTGTAAATCATCAATAGAGGGTCTTCTTTCAGCTTCTGAGTAAGAAAAGTCAATTTCATAGTCCAATGTCCATGAGGCCTCCACAGGGTCCAATGAATCCCGTTGGAGAACTACACAGAGGTCATTCGGCTCCTGGTTCTTTGATACATGCTTATCTTGTGAAGCTGCTGAATCATTTTCCTGCTTGCTGGCTGAAATTAGATCTGCAGCTATATTGATGTCAGTCTTCCACTGAGAATCGGGCAGATCATTATCTGCCAATTGGCCCTGTATCATGAAAGAATCATCCACAGGAGTCCCTCCGCTTCTTTTTTCAGCATGTGAATCCACTGATGATAAAATGCAATCACCGTAAAACACTGCTGGCTCAGTCACAGGATCAGGGCTCCTCGTGTTTACTGAATGATCAACAATAAACCAATCTTCTGTATTTCTGACCTTTTTCACTGACAAATTAGCCACATAGGTAGATAAGGAATCACCAGGGTCATTTCCTGATTCTTCCAATCTATGTGAAAACAGTATCTCCTCACCCATATTATCCCTGCTCTTTTTAATAGGACCGGAGCTATCTACATAATTATCAAACTTAGTTCCACCTTCATTTCCTCCATCTCTCTGATTCACAATAAAGGAGTCATTTGGGACTTTTTGCTGCTTTTGAACTTCTTTAAATTCCAAGTTGGGAGATGGGTCGGCAGCATATGACATTCTTTCTTCAGAATTTCTAACCACAAAATGGTCATCCTGAACACCAATTGGCTGCAACCTTTCTGCTTCATCATTCCCATTCTCCTCATCTATCTTCAAAAGGTTCTGGAAAGCATCCCAGTTCTCACTCTTTTTCCCTCCCTCAGATGTGCCACTCAAGTTTTCACCCAGCTCCTGCTCAGAAGCATCATTTGATTTATTGACAATGGATTGGGCAACTCCTTTTTTCTTATTAGCACGTTTGTCAACCTTATAGACCTTTTGCAATGATTCAAGTGCAATACCGACCTTCTGTTTAATACTTTCTTCATCAATGACATTATCATCATCTATAGATGAATCATCAGAGGCTCCACCCTCGTGTCCATTTCTCCTCTTTGGAGTGATGTAATTGATATTACGAATTACAACTGTTCCAGAGGACTTTCTTCTGTTCTTTTTTCTCTTTGAATCATCCTTCAAGGAATGTTTTGAGTCTGGCAGTTCATCTGAATTTGATTCACTTCTGGAATCAGAGTCACCGGAGTCTGTCTGCTGGTCTTCTAAATCTTCTTGCTCTTGCTCTTTCTCGTATAGAGATTTCTCCTTTCTTGTTGCAGAAGATTTCTTCTTCCTAGAATTAGACTCCTTGGGTAGATTCACGTTATCAAGGTTGGAAGGCCAATGCATATTTCTTAGAAGGTAAGGAGGAACAGACTGCCCATTAGTCAAAGGGTATCGTTGATATGAAGGCACTTGCTGCATAGGATACATGAATGGAGGTACATTGTATGGCCATGACATTGGCATCTGAACATTTGCAGTATGTGATGGTATCTGATCGGAACGAGGCAATTTGTCATCTGCACAAGACATCCATTACACAAATTAAGGTTTGTGCCATTTTTAAAACAGATAACCACTGTGGTTGAACACAAGAAAAAAGATAAATAAGCATAGAACAGGTAGGACTAGAGAATGACAATTAACAGCTACCAATTAATGCAAAAGAGATACAAGTTTCTATACTTTCCAATATACATGCTATAATTAATGTGAAGAAAATATAAAAAGAATAAAACAATACCTCCATTTTGGTTTGAAGAAGCAGAATTTGGTGTTTCCAGAGACCCATTTTTTTCATCATCCTTGGAGTTAATCTTGTTGTTTTGATCAGGCGAAGGTATTTCATTTGCTAGTATAATTCCTGATGAATCAGAAAATGAAATTGCCGGCAGTAAGCATGACTGCATTGCAGCTACTTCCTTTATCCAAAGATCATCTACATGCTTTTTCTTCCATAATTCCTTAAAACCAATGCATGCTTCCCTACAAACAGCCAATACTGAGACTTAAGTCAGACATGAAAACTGAACATAAGGCTTTAGGCCAGTGAGACAAAACCACCACAGATGTTGGATTAGTTTTAAGTGGTATAGCAGATCTCAATTTATGGAAGCCCATCCATTGTATGGAAAATTCTCCCTGGACGGATCCGCTGATATATAGCTTATTCTCTCAATAAGCTCAGTATTCAAGATGGCATTTAGCTAAAAAGAAATTAAGTACCTTAGAAGTGGGTATAAAGTGGGAAAAAAATATATGAATGGTTCCTCAGCCCTAAAGATTTTTAAGGAATGAGAGGACCATGTCAAAAGCTAATTGAAACTACATAGCAAATAGACAGATTCCCTAGGCATCTGTAGTAGAGAATAAGTTTTGGAACCTATAATGGTGGGCGGTTGGTCAATTAGAAAAATTATTTTCTAAATCAGGAAAAGAAAGTGATGTAATCAAGGATAACCCCATTGCAGCCCAAGAAAAGGAGAACACTTCAATTGGGCCTCTAACTCGTTCAAGGGTTAAAGAGCTTGGACTAATTGCAGCCCAAGAAAGGGAGAACACTTCAATTGGGCCTCTAACTCGTTTAAGGGCTAAAGGGCTTAGATTGGGCTTAACCACTTTGTTGAAAGTGGAAGAAGTGTGAAAAAGATTGCATGTGAGATAGTTGCATTTGTTGAATATAGTTGTAGTCTATTACCTATGCATTTATTGTCTTTGACATTTAGCTACCTATGCATTTATTGTCTTTGACATTTAGCCTACACTACTTGACTTTTAGTTGATGCATTTAATGCATTAGTTGGAGTCTTTTGTCTTTTTGTTTTGGAGACCCTCTATAAAAAGGGTACTTGCCATTTGTTGTAAACCATCTTTGAATCATATATGAGATATTGGCATTTTGCTTTCAAGAGGATTCTTGAGTTCTTTCTCTTATCTAACTTGTGTTAGTGGCGAGAGTGGCTAGATTTCTTATCACTCACGTTCTTCTTTCTTGAGTGTGGCGAGATCAACCCATTTCTCTTAGTTGTGGCGCCCTTTGGCTTATCAATTGAGTGATTTGGTTTCATTTGTTTGTTTCTTTCAACCTATCCAGAAAATCGATCAAGTGTTTTCCCTCCGGAAATCACATTATATTGTTATCAGAGCCACTTCAATTCAGGTTCTATTATTTGTTTTGTGTTTTGCCCCTTCGTGGAAAGCTTAATTTTATTGCATTTTATTCTGTGTTTTGCCACCTACATGGAATGCTTAGTTTTCCTTATTTTGTATTCTGCCACCTATATGGAAGGCTTAGTTTTTCTTATTTTGTAATCTGCCACCTATATGGAAGGCTAATTTTCTGGTCTGTTCATCTTTATCTTTATTTCTATTCTTGTGTTGTTCTATTTTATTACAGCTTTTTTATTAAAAAAAAAATTCATCGTTACTGTTAATTGTTCATCGTTACTGTTCATTGTTCAACGCTACTGTTCATTGTTAATCCGAGTGTAAACACTTAGAGAGTGAACCTACCCTTCACCAAACTCAAACCAACAAATTACAAATCACTATGACAGGAGAAAATAGTTCTGAAGTTCCTTTTGGGCTTAGCCTACAACAAGCTCAAATTGTTGGCCTACAAAGAGGTCAAGAAGAAATGATGGAACAAATAGCTCAACTAACCACTCAAATGGCTAGATTTATGGAGCTACAACAACAACAACCAAGAAGAGGAGCTTATGTTGAACACCGTGGAGAAGAATCTGAAGCTGAAGAAGGTGAACAACCTAGGCAAAGAAGGCAGCAGAGGGAGCGTGATGCCAACATCAAAATGAAGATTCCTCCATTTAAGGGAACAAGTTCTCCTGAAGAATACTTGGAGTGGGTGCAACGAGTAGAGAAGATTTTTGAATATCAAGAATATTCAGAATCTACCAAATGCCGACTTGCAGCCCTTGAATTCACTGATTATGCAAATCTATGGTGGGAAAATTTGAAGAATCAACGAAGAAGAGATGGAGAGGAGGAAGTTCGAAATTGGAGATTGATGAAAAGGCTCATGCAGAGACGTTTTGTACCTGATTACTACAAGCAAGAGCTTTATTTTAAGTTTCAAAGCTTGAGGCAAGGAGGTATGTGTGTTGAAGATTATGTCAAAGAATTTGAAACTTTGATGATTCGGTGCGAGCTGAATGAACCTCAAGAGCAAACCATAGCTCGATTTCTTGGTGGTTTGAACAAAGAAGTTGCTGACTTAGTAGAGTTGCAGAATTATGTCTTCTTAGAAGATGTAATTAAATTGGCAATTAAGGTGGAGAGACAGAAAAAGAGAGTTTATGGAAGAAACAATGGAGTGTCTAAACCATTGGGGAGTAAACCTTTCCAAACACTTTCCCAAACCTCAAACACTACCAAAGGGAGTAATAAGGAGATATGGAAGAAAGAGCCGAACAAATCTGAAAGTTCTAAGGGGAAGGATAAGAGAGAAGACAACCAGCCCTCTAAAAGAAGCCGAGACATTAAGTGCTTCAAGTGCTTAGGTCATGGCCATATAGCATCCGAATGTCCTAATAGAAGAGTGATGATCTTGAAGGAGAAACAAGGGGAAATGGAGAGTGAAGATGAAGATATTGTGGAGGAATGTGAAGAGGAAGAATATTTTGACGAAGAAGAAGTTGTTGAGTATGCTGATGAAGGTGCTGTCTTGGTTATTAGACGTGCCTTGAATATCCAAGCCAAGGTAGAAGAAGAACAGAGGGAGAATATTTTTCAAACAAGGTGCACTATCGGAGGCAAAGTTTGTAACGTGATAATTGATAGTGGGAGCTGCACTAACGTTGCTTCAACCACCTTGGTTGGAAAATTAAAGCTACCTATCATCAATCATCCCCGTCCATATAAGCTGCAATGGCTAAATAATCATGGCGAGATGAAGGTCACCAAACAAGTAAAGGTACCTTTCTCTATAGGGAAGAATTACAAAGATGAGGTATTGTGTGACATAGTCCCTATGGATGCTAGTCATCTTCTACTTGGGAGGCCGTGACAATTTGATAGAAGAGCACTACATGATGGCTTCAAAAACACCTATGCTTTTGAGAAGGATGGAAAGAAGATTGTGTTGGCACCCTTAAAGCCAATACAAGTACAGCCGAAGGAGGATGTAATCGAAGAGAAGAAGCCTAGTTGTTTTGCTTCTAAGAATGAGTTAAAGAAGGCAATAAAAAGGGAAAACTTTGTATTATTGCTAATTCTCAAGGAGCTAAATCCAGAACTTGCAGAAAAGCTTCCTAAGCTTGTGAGGGAGTTGATAGAAGAATTTGCGGATGTCTTTCCGAATGAGCTACCTAAGGGATTGGCACCCTTAAGAGGAATTGAGCATCAAATTGATTTGGTGCCCGGTGCTGCCTTACCAAATAAGCCAGCATATAGAATAAATCCAGAGGAGGCTAAGGAGCTAAAAAAGCAAGTTGAAGAGTTGATTGAAAAGGGTTATGTAAGGGAATCCATGAGCCCTTGTTCTGTGCCTACATTATTAGTCCCTAAAAAGGATGGCTCTATGAGAATGTGTGTGGACAGCCGTGCTATAAATAAGATCACCATCAAATACCGCTACCCAATTCCAAGATTGGATGACATGTTGGATGAGCTGAATGGTTCCAAGGTGTTTTCAAAAATTGACTTGAAGAGTGGCTATCACCAAATCCGAATGAAAGAGGGAGACGAGTGGAACACAGCCTTCAAGACAAAGCATGGACTTTACGAATGGATGGTAATGCCATTTGGGCTATCTAATGCCCCTAGCACATTTATGCGATTGATGAATCATGTGCTTAGATCTTTCATTGGAAAATTCGTTGTGGTATATTTCGATGATATTTTGATCTACAGTCAAAGTTATGAGGAGCATGTGCAACATTTGAAGGAAGTCTTGGAAGTGTTGCGAGAGGAGAAACTCTATGCTAATATAAAAAAATGCTACTTTTGTCAAGACCATGTGATTTTTCTTGGCTTTGTAGTATCTCAGCAAGGAGTGGGAGTTGATGAAGAAAAGGTGAAAGCTATCAAAGAATGGCCCGTTCCAAGAACCATATCTGAAGTAAGAAGTTTTCATGGGCTTGCCTCTTTCTATAGAAGATTTGTAAGGGATTTCAGCACCATCTTAACACCCATAACTGAATGTATTAAGGGAGGGAAGGAGTTCAAATGGAGTGATGCAGCCCAACGAAGTTTTGAGCTTGTCAAAGAAAAATTGTGCAATGCACCCATATTGGCTTTGCCTAATTTTTCTAAGACTTTTGAGATTGAATGTGATGCTAGTGGAGTGGGAATTGGAGCAGTACTTCTTCAAGAAAAGCGTCCTATAGCTTATTTTAGTGAGAAGTTGAATGGAGCCAGTCTTAACTACTCTACCTATGATAAGGAGTTCTACTCTTTAATTAGAGCTCTTGAGACATGGCAGCACTACTTGTTACCAAAAGAATTTATAATTCACACAGACCATGAATCACTCAAACACTTGAAAGGTCAGAGCAAGCTGAATAGAAGACATGCAAAGTGGGTGGAATTTCTTGAAGCATTTCCTTATGTGTTGAAGTATAAGAAGGGAGAAACCAACATTGTTGCAGATGCCTTATCAAGGAGATATGCTTTAATTTCCATGATGAATGCTAAATTGTTGGGGTTTGAATCTCTTAAAGACCATTATATGGAAGATTCGACACTTGTTTCTATTTATCTCGCTTGTGAGAAAATGGCATATAAGGGATTTTATAGATTTGAAGGTTTTTTATTTCGCTTAGGGAGACTTGTAATTCCAAACTATTCTATAAGGGAATTACTTACACGAGAAGCTCACGGAGGAGGATTGGCTGGGCATTTCAGTGAAACCAAGACATTGGAGATGCTGAAAGAGCATTTTTATTGGCCTAACATGATTAGAGATGTGCATCATGTGATTGAAAGGTGTATTGTTTGCAAAAAAGCCAAGAGCAAGGAAGCAGCCCATGGACTTTATACACCTCTACCTGTTCCAGATCAACCTTGGACTGATGTTAGTATGGATTTCGTGCTAGGCTTACCAATGACACAAAGAGGTAAAGATTCGGTCATGGTTGTTGTTGATCGTTTTTCAAAAATGTCTCATTTTATTCCATGCCATAAGACCGACGATGCTGTGCATATCGCCAATTTATTTTTCAAAGAAATTGTGAGACTTCATGGCATTCCAAAGAGTATCGTGTCAGATCGTGATGCTAAATTTCTTAGCTACTTTTGGAAGACTTTATGGAGAAAGCTGGGAACAAAGTTACTCTTTAGTACTGCCTGTCACCCACAAACTGATGGGCAAACTGAAGTGGTGAACCGAACGCTTTCTACTTTGCTAAGAACTATCATTTGCAAAAACTTGAAAAGTTGGGATGAATGCTTGGCCTATGCTGAATTTGCTTACAATAGAAGTGTACATGGTACTACTAAACACTCTCCTTTTGAAGTAGTTTATGGATTTAATCCATTGAGCCCACTTGATTTAGTACCATTACCACTTGAAGCTCGAGAATGCATAGATGGAAAAATGAAGGCTGACATGATAAAGAAGTTACATGAAAACATTAAACAGCAAATTGAGAAGAAGAACTCCATCTATGAGAAGACTGCCAACAAGAGAAGAAAATTTGTTCAATTCAGTCCAGGAGATTTAGTGTGGGTTCATCTTCGAAAAGAAAGATTTCCAAACCAAAGGAAGTCCAAATTAATGCCAAGGGCAGATGGTCCTTTCCGTATCATAGACAAGGTAAATGATAATGCATACAAAATTGATTTCCTGAAAACTATGCTGTTTCTACTACTTTCAATGTGAGGGATCTTTCCCCGTACTTAGAAGATAAAGGGGACTTGGATTTGAGGACAAATCCATTTCAACCAGGGGAGGATGATGTAATCAAGGATAACCCCATTGCAGCCCAAGAAAAGGAGAACACTTCAATTGGGCCTCTAACTCGTTCAAGGGTTAAAGAGCTTGGACTAATTGCAGCCCAAGAAAGGGAGAACACTTCAATTGGGCCTCTAACTCGTTTAAGGGCTAAAGGGCTTAGATTGGGCTTAACCACTTTGTTGAAAGTGGAAGAAGTGTGAAAAAGATTGCATGTGAGATAGTTGCATTTGTTGAATATAGTTGTAGTCTATTACCTATGCATTTATTGTCTTTGACATTTAGCTACCTATGCATTTATTGTCTTTGACATTTAGCCTACACTACTTGACTTTTAGTTGATGCATTTAATGCATTAGTTGGAGTCTTTTGTCTTTTTGTTTTGGAGACCCTCTATAAAAAGGGTACTTGCCATTTGTTGTAAACCATCTTTGAATCATATATGAGATATTGGCATTTTGCTTTCAAGAGGATTCTTGAGTTCTTTCTCTTATCTAACTTGTGTTAGTGGCGAGAGTGGCTAGATTTCTTATCACTCACGTTCTTCTTTCTTGAGTGTTCGAGATCAACCCATTTCTCTTAGTTGTGGCGCCCTTTGGCTTATCAATTGAGTGATTTGGTTTCATTTGTTTGTTTCTTTCAACCTATCCAGAAAATCGATCAAGTGTTTTCCCTCCGGAAATCACATCAGAAAGGGAATATTTTCTTTGTAAAATCAATTTCCTTTCTGAAACTGGCATGCAGATTTCAGAATAGTAAAAAGATTTGAACTGTTTTGTTGTTCAAATATGTGTGTGTGTGCACGTACGTTGTAGTTTTTTAAAAGTCTAATTTGACATTAAGACATGACAAGAATTTGAAGTTAGATGGTTTGGAATATAAGAAAATAAGAGTTTAATGATTATTTGACAATTACATCATCACCTGGTTCAGAAACATCCAGATTATATGTATCATAATATTTATGGTCAAATTCCATTTCATAGTTTATATGTTAAAACTCACATCTTTCCAGTTCTTACCTTAAACGGAATGCCCCAAATGCATTTGCAAAGTAGATCAGATCATCAATATAGTCAATTTCAAATCCAACAACAAGGCCACGTGTATATGCCATTGCTTGCTCTTTCCGAAGCAGTGCTATTCGAGACTCCAGCAGACGTTGCAGAGAGATCCTGATCATTATGGCAATTGAATGTTTTAGTACTAAATTTTTATGAACTGGCAAAACAAATGAGTTTGCATTTCATTGACAGCAAGTAGTTGGAAAGATAGGATGTTACTTTGAGTTTTCCTCTTCTTTGCTTTCATCACTTTCAAGTTCACCATTTAGCTGCACATAACCTACATTAATTAATTGGGAAAATGTACAGCAAAACCTAAATCAATTTATTAAGTAAAATACCTCTGTAGAATCACTTGACCTCCTGGTTTTGCCATTGGATTGTGATACGATTCCTGATACACTAGAAATTAGTAGAAAGTAGAAGCAGCAAATAATTGGGTAAAGGAAGTTGTAAAGAATATTATTTACATTGTCACTTCACCATAGATGCAGGGTATTTACACTGAACAGAGGAACAAGAGGAAAATATTGAATAGAACCTGTCGCTGATATATTCATCAAGCACTTCATAACAAAATTGACATTTGTTGTCGATGGTTTCTTTTCATAATTTCTATTATAGGAAAATAATTCATTAATAAGAAGAAATGCAATACAAAATGGATAGCAAGAATCATCCAAAAACAAGAATGAAAAGTTAGCTCAAAAAATCTCTTCAAATTTTTATTTAACACTAATTTGTCTCAGAGACAATAGCGCTTCCCAGATTTGTGTGATTTGAAGTTAAATTCACTTTGAAGGCAATCAATATACAGAATTTAAGAAGGATTTCTATAAAATTTCATTAGCCAAGCAAAAGATATATTTAAAGACTAACCTCAAGAATAAAATGATTATACTGATTATCTATATGCTTTCTCTTCTGTTAGTTTCATAAGTGTGAACCATATAATATATACGTTTGTTTAACTTAATTACAACAAACAAAAGTGATCACTGTTTCAAAGGGGGAAAAAAGTCAGAGTTACAACTCCTGACCATACCTTCATCCATAGTTGCATTAGACATTAATAACTTGTTAGCTTGATATGAACTTTCAATCTGCAGGATTTCCCTTTCAAGGCTGACAAACCTCTCCAAAACAGCCGGTGTGCTAACAAAGCGCACAAATCTGTAAACCTCAAATAATAGCAACCCAACCCATAAAGGAAAAATGAGAAGAGAGAAGCCAAAAACCCAAAAGAAAATCATCTACACGAATCTCTATATTAGATCTATACAAGTGCAAGTTAGAAGAACAGAGGGGTTTGAACAGGGAAAAATGCAGTATAGCCTGGAGTATTGATAAATTAAATTCTATAGTTTCCTTTCTCTTTCCTCACCTTTTCGTGTATCCTACTGTATCTAAGGTTTCTAATGTCTTATCTAATTCCCAGGCCTCCAGCCTACAAAAATAGTTGATCCAATAAGCTTTTATTCTGTAAATCTACAGAATCAAGTAAACCAATTCCATGATTTATCATAACTTCATAAGAGGTGCCATTCCAGATCTATATTCTAGTTAATGAACCCACTGATTCCAAGCCTAGTGAATCGTAAGCATATAAAAAGGAATCCTCAGTATCAGAATATGTGAACGAAGGATCTAATTCTCAAATAAGAGTCACAACACTCATTGAGACATTTAGTCGAAAAGTTGGCAGGCATCCCGTTTACAGTAGCATCAATCCAAGTACGAAATAAAAAAAATTCCAGGTAATATGTAGTGCTATTTAAGCACAAATTTCATTCATAAATGCAGGCATTTAGGGGTACCATAGTAGGAAGTTCTAGAACTCTAAGAACAAATTAAGAATCGTGTTACTCCATCATCAAGAACCATGAAAATTGACCAATAAAATGTAACGCATAAAGTGGGAATCACCTCTCAAATGTGGCTTTGGAGAACCAAGGCGCAGTGCGGGTGGGAGGGAGAAGCTTAATCGAGTAACCACCCTTGGAGATCTCATCTTTCAAGAATTTGAGGTGAGAAACGAAGGGTTCGAACAACCCCGAAGCTATTTTCTTGTAGACACCCCCAGAAAACACAACCAACTCGCATCTGCATAACAAACATCCATCGAATTGGGAAACAATTGAGCACAGGAATTTACGGGCCCGAGGAGCAAAAGTGGAGAACAGTGCGGTGGCTACCTGGTCCTGGTTGGGGTGAGCTGAAACAGAGCATAATCCAGAACGGTCTTGGAATCCATGAAGGCGAGCAGAGTGTCAGAGCATAATCAGATAATCTTCAATGTATAAGAGGGGAATGCTCTCCTAATGTCCTCGAACATTAACATCAAAAAGGTGTAATGTTCAGGAACGTGGATATCATAGGGTCTAAGCTGGACGTGGGACACAGAGAGAGAGAGAGAGAGTGACAGCAGGAACATGCAGCTTTGCAGACCTTGGAGTGTAAATTTGGGCATTCCAGGATTCCACATGCAATATGATACATGTTATCTACCTCCTTGGATTTTGTTTTTTAATGGTTAAATATTCATTTGATAGAAATATACATTTTTAGCAAACATTTCCAAAGATTAAACATTTTCATTTAGTCTCCGAAAATATTGATCCAAAGACTACTCTCCTTTTTATTTAAATTTTAGAATAAATTATTGATTTAATCCTTAGAATATTATATATTTTTTTTAATTTAATATCTAAAAGATCAAACATTTTCATTTAGTTCTTAAAAAATTGTATTTGTTTTAATTTAATTTCTCTACAAAAATAATTTTTAACAACAAAAATTTTAAAATTTAGTAACAATAGTTGTGATTTAACAACAAAAATAATTAAATTAAGATAAATATAATTTTTTAAAAAGTAAATTAAGATAATTAATCTTTTAATGATCAAATTAAAAAATAATTATAATTTTCAAAGGCTATATCAATAATTCATTCATAATTTTATTAAATCAGTAATTCATTCATAATTTTATTAAGTCCCAATATAGATTTTTTTTCCTATGGGTACTCTTCACTAAAAACAATAATATTTGAGTAAATGTGAACACATTTCTCAATAAAAAATTTAAACTTGTATTTATCACTATGTAAAAGACTAATCATTTTCTCTAAATCAGCTAGTAGATAGAATCTTTTCTAAAATAACATAAAATGAATATTGTCATTTCTAAAGTTGAAAGAATTTTTAAAAGTATTTAGAAGTGTGTTATTAGAGAGAGAGACGGGGCAGTTTGGGGGGTTTTTGTCTTAATGAAGCAGGTGAAAAGAAAAGGGTGTGATTATAACTAGCTTTTTAACTCATCACATTAAACGGTAGTTACTGCTTAGCTTTCAGTCCCATTGCCACAAGTTTTCTTCTTTCTTCTCTACTTTAGAAAAAGTCAAAAACAGACTACAGCAATTTTTTCCTCTCATCTGATGCTCTTGCTTACTGACTATGGAGTTTGTCACATGTTGCCTTCCAAACCTGCATTGGATAGGACACAGACACACCGTGATTGTTACATATTTCTTTCCTAATCACATGTGGATAATATTTTAATTTATTTTTATTCATAGTAATTACCTATGCATTAGTCATTTCTTTGTTAGACTATTTTTCAAATACACGGTCAAATTAAGGTTTAATGGCATTAATTATTAAATTCACATAATATAATATTGAAAGACCTAAATGATAAGTTTTTAATATATTAAGTCCTTCTTATGATGATTGAGGGGCTATTACGTAATTAAAAACTTTATAAGGGTCAAAAGATAATTTATCTTTTTTACTCTGATTTCAAATTTAAAGCAACCGTAATAAAAGAAAAAAAACGTTGTTCAGAAAGGTGACCGTTGTTACTATTTTCCCCTCCTAACCATCAAGGAGATCTAAAGATAAAAATTCAAAAAAAAGAACAAAGTTTCTAATTCGTCGAAGGACAACATAGATCTAAGTATGTTTCCAGTTCAATTTTGTATGAATCATGAAAGTCAAGATCTTTAATTTAGGATTGTTTCGATTTACATTCCCTTCCCTTACCAAGCAATCCTATAATTTCTTTTTGTTGGGTAAAATTATATTTTTAGATATTATCATTAATGCATTATCATCACAAATTATACATCTATATATATATATATATATATATATTAGGCTGGGAACAGTTATTTTTTGGTTAAAAACTATTATGAGACATTGAATTCTAATTATAAGCACCACTTTAAATACGCCTAAACTTCCCGTGTGTTAGCAGTTTATTTACAATAATAGAATATAAGATGACAAGTGATGTAGTTGGTGAATGATATATGTGGTCATGATTGTGACAGATTAAGATTTGGTCACTATAAACCAAAACTAGACAGACAGGACGTTAACTGAAATTTCGGAATGTACATTTATTTAGTTAAAAAATGGTCTGTTGAGAATCTGAAATGACAATGTACTTTAATTTCTTTTTGCATCTTCTCTTATGTTAAACCTAAGCACATTTATGGAAGTAAAATTATATTTTTGAATTTTTAATCCTACTATTATTTAGCATTCGAACCAAAAACACCTTGTACAATCCACCTCACTTTCCATGCCAAACTGTTTCTTATATATATATATATATATATATATATGGTTCATTATTAGTGATTGTGAGAAAGACGGAAAGAACTCACACATAATCTTGATTTTCTTACAAAATTTATTAGTACTTTTATCTTTAATGATGCAGTGTATATTGAAAATTTGAAAAAGGAAATAATCACTGTTCAAAAAATAAATCTTAGCAAGTTAAGAATATTTTTTGGATTAAATTATGAATTTAGACCTTGAAAAAATATATTTGTTTCAATTTGGGAAGGGTCAAGTGAACATAATATAATGTGGTATGGATGTGTTATTGGAGTATTATAAAATAAAATGTGAGAATGGATCTGATGCCAACTCTATGACAGCTGTAGGGCTTTAACTTTAGCTGGGAAAAGCGGTGTTGTATGGCATTGTGGGGTTAATATGAGTTGTGCAAATGGCATTCAATGCCTTCACATATTCCCTCTAACACAACATGCCAAACATTTCTTAATCAATTTCACAAATGGCATGACACTCAATTATTGTGCCCAAATTATCAATTATTAATTTATTATAACAAAACCCACATTCATATCAACATGCATGCATCCTCTTATTCACATCTCAACTTGTTCCTACACGCTGTTTTACTTTTCCAAATTTCAGGGGCTTTTTGGTTTTTACTCTTAAGAATGATTTTGTTTTTTAAAAAATAATATAATCTGTATGGTATAATATTTTTAAGAGTGAATTATTGATTAGTTTTTGAAAAATTACAACTTTCTTAATTTGATTTTTAAAAATTAAGTGTTATAATTTAATCTCTAAAAGAATATATTTGTCTTAATTTGAATTTTTTTTAATAGTGGAATCAAATTCTCTCATGGAGAGTCCTATTTGTATATTTCAGTGTATTTCAACTCATTGAAATATACGAATAGGGCCCTGTTGATAGGGGTGTGCAAAATCAAATTAAATTGATTAAGTCGAATCAAATTTAGATAAAAAATCGATCAAAACTCGAAAAATAATGTTCAAATCGATTTTTAAAATATAAATTTTGATTGGTTCAATTCTATTATCGATTTATTTTAGTTTGATTTGATTCGATTAAAATCAAACCAAATCAACTTTATATATAAAAAAATTATATTATATATATATTATTATATTTATATATTTTTATGTCAGCAAACTTATTTTTATATATTTTAATTAATTTGACTTATTTCTTTTAATTAATTTGACCTCTTTTTTATATTTATATATATTTCATTGAAACTAAAAATAACAATTATTGTAAACAAAATCACAAAAAAAAAATCGAACCAAACTATTCAAAACTGAACTAAATTACCCAAAACTTAACACCAAATAATTTCATAATTTTGTAAAACTAATAAACTCACTTTAGTTTGGTTAAGGCTCAAAACCAAACTTATAAACACCTCTACCTCCTGGCACAAAAGAGAATCCTTATGCTTTCATTGTTAAATTATTAAATTTATTGTTGCTTTATTTTTAAAAATTGTTTTTGACGAAAAGTTAAAATATAACATCAAATAGACTCTACATGAAAGTTTTCGGATTTATTGTTTTGTTAATGAACTTTACATTGACGGTTTTTTTTTTAAATAACATTAAGAATTGCTGTGTTTCCTTGTATCTTCGTTATATTAGTGTTATAATAAATTTTTTTCCCTCGCTCCCTAGCTAGCTGGCACTATCGAACTTCATAAAATATATAAAGTAAAAATGAAAGTTAAAACCCGAAGAAAAGAATCTTGTAGTATTAAAGAAAAGAAAAGTTTATTTTCCACTGCACACAGATATATTGTGCGTGTTTTTCTTCAATAAATTCAACCAAAAAAGAAAAGGATTGATATGATTCTAATGATTTTGATCTTGGTTGATTTATTCTTTGTTTATATAATTTATACCTGATATGATATCTCCCTTATGGAGTTCCATTATGTTATAAGAGAGGGAAAAAAAATCCAATTTAGTTACACCGTCAAACTTCGTTACTATTTAATTTCACATTACCAGTAATGGCCTAGCAGAAAAAATTTAAAAGTAATATATCTGTTGAATATTCTCACCTTGACGAGCCAAAAGAGAAAATATTATTTTTGTATAACTTTTCTGATATCATTATTGCGTGTGATTCTTCCCAATAAAATGTTTCAAACTTCAATATTTGTCAATCTTTTTTTTTTCCCCTTATTTAAGTTGTTTTCTTTCAGCTTTGGGGAAAAGGAAAAAGAAAGAAATGAGAAAATACATAATCCAAGACAACGCTTAATACAAAACCTAATGAATAATGACGTTGACAGAGCATGTTTACTATAGGTTTTAACGACTGAATTTTAATTCATTGGTGGGAAATTTATATAAATTTCTTAGATAATAAATTAAGATCATTTCTAAAAAAATAGTGTCTTCGAACTATTACTATAATATATATTTTGAAGTTTGTTGTTATCGGTAATAAAACTATATATTATTACCTAGATATGAATTGGAATTAAAAAAAAAAAGAAATTAAGATGTATGTGTAACAGTGAGAAATTAAATAAACAACTTAATTTTACACTAAAAGTATTTAATTAAAAATAAATTAAAAAATCTGGCACACAATCGATTGTATTTGTACATGCCAACGCACTAATTAATAGTTTACACTTTACAAGGATAACACTAATCATTTACAGATGATTATATAGTATTCATATTTATTTATATAATAGCATATGTTTTATATATGCAGAAGAGCGACCGAATTAGTTAGCAAGAAAACGCGAGTGATGAGTTTAGTATCCTTCTATAGTCTATGATTAATAATTATAGACATACTGATAACAATTGAGCATATCATCTCAATCTCATGTAAGGTGTCAAAATAGGCTTAATTTACAAGGTCAATCCACTCGAACCTGTAAATTTGGTTGGATTGGGCCAATGATTAATAACCTATTTTAAAGAGAAAATTTTAACTTGGTTCATCAAAATCTTTAGAACTAAATGGGACTGATTTTTATTTTTTAAAGTTTAATCTACTTTTTTTTTAAAAGTTTAGTCCAATTTATAAAGTTTCATAGTTATAATACCTAATTTCTATCATTCAAATCAACTCAAAATATATTTTTAAAAAGAAAATATTGGCCCATTTTTAAGATTTTATATTCTTTTTTTTATAGAAGTTTAATCCATTTTTATAAAATATAGGGCAGCCCAACCCATTTGGTAGCCCATTGTATGTTTGTTGAATAGAAGCAAGATTTCAATCACTAAAATGAATGAGAAAAGTTTCTGATATGACAAATTACCCCAAAAAAAAAAGAGAGCATTTGGTTTGGCCTATTTTCACATTTGTATCGTGTAGTTTAAAAGTTAGTACTCAAATGACTTGAGAATTTTGGGTTTAGGATTTACACCATTAGCATATAATGTCCATATGGTATAATTCTGTCACTACAAAAACAAAAATACAGAATTTAAGACGAAAAATTTATGTTGTAGATTTGTCTTAAATTCATCCCAAGTTTGTCTCAGAAAAGGAAAAAAAATTTAAAAAGGGAAACTTCCAAGATGGAATGAGAGATGAAAAAGTTTCTGTCTCAATGTTTGTCGCAAAGGGAGTGTGATGCCGATACCCAAGTTCCTTGTTTGTAAAGTGTTTTTAAGGTTTAAAGAACATATTATAAGTTTCTTTTTGCTTGGGAAGTTGATATGGAAGCTTAGGATTTGCAATCATAAAGTTTTCAATGTCTGACTAATGGATCCTCATTATTCGACTACTGCCCCTTGGGTTGATGGAGTCATGCGGAAAGAGTTTATTAGTTGACTAATGGGGTGGATTAGTTGAATAATCTATGGCAGAGAGCCATTAGTAGACTAATTGACTTCAATTACTATATTGTCCTTCACTTATTAGTTGAAGTTACTGTTGTTGCCTTATTTGTGTTAGAATTACAGACACTGCCATAACACGAGTTGAATTGGAGCTAAAGCCTTATATTGGGCCAAGTCTAATTCATCATGGGCCATAACACCTTGTAATGGTGGCAAATAGCAAGCATGGGTGGTCAAGGCAAAGGGAACTTTCAAAAATGAGGGTGGGGTCGATCAAATGGGTTTAGGGTTCAAAATTTAATTTCAAATCATATTTACTTGCGATTAGTGGCAGTTAGTCGACTTACTGCTATTATACTTTAGTTTAACAGCAATTAAATTTTAATCATCGTTAAAATAATAGTAGTTAAATCTTAACCACTATTAAACTTGTATTTAGTGGTGGTTTAATTATTAACTACCATTAAATAATGACAGTTAAATAAATTGCCACTAAATTGAGTTTTATTAGCGGTTAAAGTTACTGTCATTAATATACCACTACAATTTAACCTTTTTTTTATGGGGGGCAAAAACAAATAAATAAGTAAATAAAATATTAGGGGACATAGTTACAATGACGAAAGGTGATTTCGCTAAAATCTCATAGGAGCGGTCTCACTCCATATTCATATAAGTGATTTTCATCAAGTGTATCTACAATGAATACATCATTATCAAGGAAGGGCTATGAAAATCATTAAGCTCTTTTACTCAACCTCCCAATCAATACATTCTAGTACTTTCGCACTTAACATCGTAGAAAGTGACTAAAAAACTAGTACTAGCAGAACTAACAGATGACTTGTTATTATCTATATAAACCTTTTTTTTATGGAATCTCTAATCACAAAGGTTGGGTTACCGTCACTGTTAATTATCAATTGGCTTAAGTCTCATTCCCCTCGATGTGTGAAGGATTGATTTCCTTCCTACATGTATGTTTAGTTGGGACATTGGCCAAATTGACTTTACATAATCTATTGATAGACATATTCTTTTTTATCTTTTAACAGATGCTTAATTACTTTGTGTCTCATATACAAGTGTCTGCTTTTATCATTGAAAGTTTTATTCTTTACAATGGCTATTGCCGCTTAGCAATCACAATACATAGACACTGACATCATTGGACTATTATCTAACGAAAAGATTTGCTAAGAAGTTTTCCAACTACTTACTCTTATTTTCAGCCAACTCTAAAGTATTGAACTCTAATTTTAGAGTGAATCTAAAATTTTGATTTGCTACTCTCCAAGATATCATCTCACCACCAAGAGTGAGGTTTAACCACTAGTGAATTTTGTCTCATTTGAATCAATATACGATACACTAATTAATGGTACCTCTCAATTCGTTTATTAGGATTGTGTACATGTAGACATTTATCTAACACGGAACACATGATATATCAGGTTAGATGAAGTTCATTAAATGCAATGGACTCATCTCTGGTTTCCTTAATTAAGTGTTAACATCATAAGAGGTATTCACCTAGTTTGTTATTAAAATAATCAAACTTTTAAACTCTTTTGAATATAATGTTCGTGCGACAGCAAAATGTTATCATCTTTCTTATGATTTCAATCCCCAAATCACATTTACTTTACCTATGTCTTTCATATGATCATTAGATACAACAGAATATTTAACTTATATAACATCTATGCTAATAAACATGCCATACATATACAAGCAAATATTTCACCTCTTTTCATCTGTTAATTTCATATACACACATCATTCCATATTCTAAATGAGATATTTTCACTAATCAAGTAGAGAATATACACAACATAATAATCAAGGTTTAAAAATTCATTTCCATGTAATTATGCAAAATAGATTTTACATAAATACCCCTACACCTTTAAATATTTTAAATTTATAAGAGTATGACAGTCCAACTCGTATAAAACCTCATTATTATAAATGCGCGTTAAATACATAATATATATGCGCATCTATATTCATCCACCATATAATAATATTTTTCAAAAATATAACAACTCAACAACATTGTACCTCTTTGTAAAATAAAAGTGTTCACATAGATTAGCATTAGAAAATTGCTAATTCCAATTTTCATATATGACATATCATAATCTCAATGAGATTATTTTCTCAATTTTCAAATTGACCAAAATAATTTTATATACCAATATCTACAAAATATTTGGTCACAAATCCACAAAAAATTTTGGTTCCAAAATGACATGTGTTAATACTCACAATATTGCTTAGCAATAATACTTTAAGATGAAACCATTTTGAAATCTCAAAATTTTAAATCCCCACATAGATATTTATTTCAATAAATATTTTTGTTGCACTTTTAAAACTTCACATATATGAAATCACAATTTAAATATAACGTAAATTTCTTCAAAATTAACAGTCACAATTTATATAAAATAAATTTTCTCAAGATTCATAATTTCTTTTTTGTGTGCACACATGCCATTAAATATCTCATAAAGATAGATATAGACATTTTCTCAAAATACTTTTTACAAAGTATGATTTGTCACATGACTTTATAAAGCTCAAAAAAATTTGATCAAAATAAATTCCACAAAGTGAAATTTATTTTTCATATGACTTTATATAGCCCACAATATATAGAGTTAAAAACAAAAGTCTACTAACACAAAGTTTTAGTAAGCTCACAATCATATGGCTGAAACAATTTATTGTAGAATTTAAAAATTTCACAAACACAATTCTAGCATTTTAATATTAAATGCTTGAAGAAAATTGTTCCATATTGTCAATAGTTATGTTAATAGAATTTTATGAGATTTTATCACGCTCTCAAAATTAAATATTAAACTCATAAAATTTCTATTAAGTTATAATCTTCTCAACTATTAACCATAACAAAAAATCTTTATATTTTTATAACAATACTCTTATATCTCTCACTTGATTACTAGAACTGTGAAACTAGTTTGTAAGCAATGTATCAGGTAGGGTCCTAAGAAAGAGAAATAGGTAACAATGGACATACTTAAAAATCATATTTTTCCTAATCAAAACCTTTCCTAGACTCTTACGTTATCACACATTATCACACATATTTCTAGTAATTTAGTAAACATGACCAACATTCAAGCCATAAAAAATAATTTTAATTTTTTGATAAAAATATTAGAAAAAACACTGACTTTAATACTACTTGCTGTTATAAAAATATCTAAAATTTTTCTCTTTTTCCATCAATAAAATTCTCGATATAGAGAAATATTAACATAGTTCCCATACCTCAAGTGTAGGGATAGAAAATCAGTATTCCAAATCCTCTTCATAAGCTACAATTAATCACTCATAAATATTTTAAAATTATTGGAGTTGCAACTTGAAGGTTCTTCCTTGTGATTCTACATTAAAATAGTTTTTTCCCAAAACATCTCAATCATATTAAAAATGTATAGTGTTATACATAGAAAACGCCAAATATATATATATATACACACACAATCAAGGTACAAAGATACACACACACGCGCGCGCACACACACACACACACACATATATATATATATATAGTGTGTGTGCTTTCTACGTTGCTTCCATTTTTCTCTTTACTTAATTTGTCCGTTGGTCACATTAAAGCAAGATAACAAATAAACCAATGGTATGATGACAATTAAATATAAGAAACGTACTCTCACACTAGGATTGCAAAAGTGACGTGCTCGAAATATAAATTGCCATATATATATATATAAAAGACAATGGGCCAATACGGTAATATATATGCCACATACCAAACGCATACATATACATAATTGCACCAAATTTGCCATTGGGAAAAATCATTGTCACCATCAAATCTTTTAGTTGTGATTCAATATGCCAACGTTTATCACCATATAATGAGGCAACGATTTGAATAAAAATATTTTAATGTAATATTTTATAATAATATTTTCTAACACAAGTTTCACACCTTTAGCAAAGATAATATATATATATATATCAAAATAAATATTATGATATTACCTTCGTGCATTTACACTCTGCCAGAGTTACGACTTACGACTACGGCAGCATTGGAAGTCATAATTTCCTTAAGATTGCTGTAAATGTCATCACTAATATAGTTTGAGTCACTTCTCAAAATACATTGTCCTTAAAAAAATTATTTCGCTTTTGGAGAACTTCTTTCTAAGATTAAACAAGTCCTTATGGGTGAAACCTAATTACCAGAACAACAGGAAATAAACTCTATAACCCAGAAGTGGTGTACCTAATATGAAGAAATGACTTTTTTTTATAATGAAAACAAATATAACTGTTCAGGTAAAATGAATGAGTAGTTACATTACTAAAATAATGGTAATAAAAAGTTATAAATGAAAGGACCATTATAAATAGAAAATAATAATAATCAAAACATTTAATTGTCATAATTTCTAATTAAGGGTTATAAATATTTCAAAAATATTTTCTCAACAATTTAAATATTCTTTTTGAAATATTTAATTTTCACAATAGTTACATGCTTTTTGTATTATGTGAATTCTCATATCGGCCACCAGGTACTTTATGTCTCCAAAGTTTATACAAAAATTTCACTTATGTCTGAAAGATATTTTTTTTGTCCACTTATGTCCCTTATATTCAAATTTTGTCATACATACCTTTTTTTTTGTAACATCGTAACAAAAATATTGACTGGGTCACCACATGGCAAAAAGCATTTGCCACGTGATAGTCACGTGGACTTTTAAAAAATTTGGATGTCCACATGAACTGCCAATTTAATTTTTTTTTTAAAAAAAGAAGTTTCAATTTATTCACTTTGATCCTTGGTCAAAATTTTTCTCTTGTCCAATTTTTGATATAAAGTCATCTTCTACTTCTTCTAGGTCCCTAGTTTAAAAATCTATTTTTTTTTAATTTGTCAAAATCATCTCCTATAAACTTTTCATTTTGTTTAATTTAGTCCCTATTCTTCACTTTCGTGCCTTTGGCTCACGGTTTGGTCCTCCAAATTAGTCTATAATTTTATTTTTAGTCATAATATGATTAAACCTATCATTTCTACCTAAGAACAATACAAGAAATGAATTTAAATTTAAGTTTTAAAATTTACCTTTTATGAGAGGCAGAGATATGCAATCTTTGAAACTTTGAATTTTAATTCATTTCTTCTATTGTTCTTGAGTAGAAATGATAGATTTATTATGACTGAAAATGAAATTATGGACTGATTTAGAGGACCAAATTATGAAAAAAAAAAGCATGAAAGTGAAGAATAGGGACTAAAGTGAATAAAATGAAAAGTTTATAGGGGATGATTTTGACAAATAAAAAAATACATTCTTAAACTAAGAACCTAGATGAAGTAAAAGATGATTTTATAGCAAAAATTAGACAAGAGAAAATTTTTGACCAAGGACAAAAGTGAATAAACTGAAACTTATTTTTTAAAAAAATTTTAAAATTTTTATTTTTTTAAAAAAACTTTTGGCTATCCACATGGTAGTCCACGTGTTTTTAAAGTCCATGTGACTACCACGTGACATATGTTTTTTGTCATGTGGCAGCTCAGTTAGCATTTTCATTAAGTTGACTAATAGTGTTACAAAAAAGAATATATATGACAAAATTTGAAACATAAATGACATAAGTGGGCCAAAACAAATCTTTGGGGTATAAGTAAAACTTAGTATAAATTTTAGGGACATAAAGTACCATTTTGATATCATACTTTTAAAGGTGATTTTAATAAAATTAAAGGCCATGTCTGTATTTTGTATCATTATTTAGGGTAATCATTCTTAGGAACATATGTTATGGGAGTGCCTCACATATTTCCCATGTACAATCGATTTTCAAATTAAACCCTTCCTGTTTTCATAGGCTATACCTTATCTTTTATCAAAATAAAATTTTGATAATGATTCCTTTTAAAATGATTAGTTTTCGTCTTTGAACCCAATCCAAATTTTAGAATATTTATTGAAGAGATGGATGCATGAGAATCTGAAAAGAAATTACTACAATCAATCAAAGGAGATAAACAATCCTGTGAAATAGGGAAGAGGTAGTTAAGAATAGGAAACTAAATCAATAAAAATAAAGAAATAATATATTTAACAATATCTGTAATATCTCAAGAATTTATATGAATATTTAAAGTCTAATTTGAAATTTAGTGAAAAATTTAATTACGTGAAAATGTGCTTTTTGAATTAGTGAAGAAAATCTGAGAATAGAAATTTTAATTTTTAATTTAGGAAATTTTTACAAATTCTCAAGGACTAAAGTGAAAAGAAAAGAAAGTATAGAGGACTTTTGAGAAATGACCAAATAGAAACCTGAGAGGAAGAATAAAGCTTATGAGAATGAATTATGAGTCCGGTACCGAAAAGATGATGGATTCGAGGTTAAAGTGGTATTTGAGACATCGAGAGGGATTAAAGTGAACAAATCTTATAAGCTAAGGTGGCTATGAGCGATTTTATCGAAAAAGAAATTAGTGGGGCCCACACATACAATTATTAGTTTTTCTTCTCCTTCTTCCTCCCGAGGCTTCATGTTTCGTTCATTTCCATCTTCCCTTCTTCAATCATTTCTCAAATTTTCATCCGGCGATCTTGTATTTTCTAACCATACTTCCGATTCTCAGGAGTTCTAGAGGTAAAGAGGTAAGTTTTATCTACTCTATTTCTCTTTTTCTCCAATTTCGGACCTATGGAAGAAAATTAAGATTTTGAGTTTTAATGGATGAATTTAAGTGTGGATGTTAATGTAAAACATTCTTAGGTGGTTTATGATGTTATTAGAACAAGAAATTTCGTAGAATTTGGATATTTGAAAAAGTTAGTGTTCTTGATGAAAATTTGAGATTTGAGCTTGGATTGTTGGTAGAAATTGGGGGTTTTGGTGTTAAAACACTCCTTAGACATTAAGGATGAAAACCCATGGAAGAAATCAAAAGAAATGTGGTTTTAGATATGATTTTAGGATTTTTGGATGAAGAACACGAAGAACATCGAAAATTTTCCCTAGAAATTACTGTTCACCGAGAAAATTTTTCCAGATTTTCTCGTTACTGTAGCGTTGACTCGGTCAACGTTACTGTAGCATTGACTCGGTCAACGTTACTGTAGCTGCGTTGACCGTTGACTATTACTGTAGCATCAGTTTTTTTTTTATATATCGTTGAAAAGCTCTTTGAGTCTAGTTTCCAATGGTGTAAGTGTCATTTAGAAATTCATTACCGGTTAGGAGTTATGACTTAAGATGTGAGTAAAGGTCGAGAGTAGTGATAGGAAATTTCTCTATTTTGTAACCCTAATGGTTTTTACCTGGTTACAATAGGGATGATTGGGGCGCAAGGTGGGAGCGCCGAGAGCGTGGAATCCAGGTGAGTAGGCAACCTTGCAAAATTAATTTAATAAATTAGTCAAAGCACAATATAAATCCCATTTGCGTTATTTGTGAAATTGAGAAGATTATCAGTGTGTATTCAGGTTGAGAAAAAGTATAATAACATTATTGAAGTGAGAAATAATCAATCTCGCTGTTGATAATATATGATGATTGTTATGGTTAATGATAGACATTCAAGGGAATAAAAATATGTGTAAATTCATTTATTTCATAGTAATTATATTGTGATAAATTCTCACTATTTTATTGATGAGCAAAAGATCTACGAGATCTAATACACGAGTTTGAAAGGGTTAGAGTCCCATACTACTCGGTGTATAAATGTGAAAACCTATGCACGAGTTTGAAAGGGTTAGAGTCCCATACTACTCGGTGTATAACTGTGAAAATCAATACACGAGTTTGAAAGGGGTTAGAGTCCCATATCACTCAGTGTATAAATGTGAAAATCTATGCACGAGTTTGAAAGGGTTAGAGTCCCATACTACTCGGTGTATAAATGTGAAAACCTATGCACAAAGAGTTTGAGGGTTAAATTCCCAAGTCACTCAGTGCAAGTATTTATGGCATATAATACTATAATTATTTAAAATAAATGATAGATTGATTGTATTAGTAAATGTGGTGTTTGTGCTTATGATATTTTCATGTACAGTTGTTTACTCACTGAGTTATGATAAACTCACACTCTCCATGATTATCTTTTCAGATACAGTGGTTGAGAAGAAGAATTTATAGCCTTTAAGGATATACTCCACTTTTGTCTGGTAAACAATTGGTAAGGATTAGGAAACGCTCTGTAATCTAGTAGGTCACCTAGGCTTGGGAGGTTGTATAGTATTGTATAGTGTTTGAAAGTTGAACATTTTCTGAATATGTATACAAAATATCTTTCTTGGAATATTTATGATTCACATAATTATGGATATTAAGAATGTTCACAGAGATTATGGGGTACCATGGAGGTACACCCTAGGTATTTTATGTTTATATCACATGTAAGTTTTGGGATGTGACAAATTGGTATCAGAGGTGGTTTTAGGTCCCCTATAGATTACAGAGCAAAGTGTTCTTTGTGGGTCCTTTTCCATTGTCATGAACCGCGGCATGACCATGGGATTAGGTTCCATAAAAGACCTTGTAAAGTTGAGTGTTCTTGTCATAACTTACCCTTCGATGGAGTTAGTTAGAGATAATTTTGTTACAATATGAGATAATTGATTTTATATGTGGAACTTTGGAACTTGTTGGAGGTATGATCTTTATACCGATGGAAAAGGTGATCTCTGTATGAAATTTTTCTTTTTGAGAAATTGGGAACATAACTCTGTAGTGTACTCTTAAAGCTGAGGATCAGTAATTGCTAGAATATGGCTTGAGGGCTGGGCCAAGAGTGATGTATTAGATGGGGTAAAGTTGATTATGAGGCATGGGCTAGAGTTCAAGAAAGATTTTCACAAAGAATATAGCGCAGATTACTAATGCAAGAATGGGAAAGAACTCTTGTGAGGCAGATCAAGATTTGATTTTGATAGATGCCAGACAGATGTAATTTATGGAAGAGGATGTAAGTCCTAAATAATATGTTCCTTGATAAAAGCTTGGTTGAGAAAATAGATGTGGGCTAGGTAGTTTTTCTCTAAGGGAGATACTACGGTAAAATGGAACCTAGCATAAGAGATATTGAGGTACGTTATAAGTCTTCTCTAGGGGCGACTCGCCAAAGTTGCACTTGTTTAGTTAGGGATTGGCATGATGGTACTATGTGATAGAAGTGTTTCAAAAAAAAAATATATATATATATACAATGTAGAAGTTTTGTAACATTGGAACAATTAGAGCATGTTAAAGGTAGGCTGTTGGCGTATGAACATTCATAATTGTTAAACGTGATGTATGATTGGAATGGTCTAGAAAGATATTCTTATGGTAGTTTGTGCCTCAGAGTGTTAGTTTAAGGAAAGCTTGCGAATCGAGGCTCTTAAGTAAGAATTCATGACAATTCGAGGGCATAATATCGAGTTCAATTGATCTATACGGTAAGCCTTCATCTACTCCCGTATGATAAGGGGAAAGACAACGAGACTTGTATAGAGCTTCTGTTTGTCTCTGTGTCAGCTTATAGGGTCATTAAATTTTTTTATGTGATTGGCTTATAAGCTGAATTTGTTATTGATTTTGTGTGGCTAATTTCTTTTATCTTTCTTCATTTTATTATTATTATTATTATTTAGAGTACCATCTAGTAAAAGAAACTATTGGCATTAAAGCGGAAGGATTACATTGCAAAAAAAAAAAGGGGAAATTACTCATGCATGAGTAATCTAAAAGCGAGGTGGTCTCGGATTAGGAGGGTTGTATTGTATCATCACCCCTCGACCATTTCTTGGAACAAGAGACTGAGCAATGTCACGGAGGGTAGTGTAAATCCCATTCATACAATCAACACTTCTTTGTTGTTGATTGCAGAAGCATTGGGTAGACCAATAGAAGAACCTGTCTATTCTTGAAGTCATTGCCGCATTATTGCGTTTAGTTAACTTCTCCAGGTCTTCTATCATCTTCTTCAGATTTTTCACCTCCTTCTCTAGACAAGCGATTTTGTTTTCTGACGTGTGGCCAGTGCTAATCTCCTCAGCTTCCTCAATTTTTATCTTCTTCTCCTTTTGATCCTCTTGAGACCCATCAAAAGGTCTCTTGCCCTTGTCTTTGCCCAGACTTAAGTTTAAGTCGAGCTCTTATTCCTTGGCCTCCACTGTGAGATCAATGTACTTCCTGGTGGCCATGGTTTAGAAAATTTAGAAGTTTTTGCAGGAGTATGACGAGAGAGGAATGCTGGGAAATTGTAGGCTCAGAGATGATTACTCTTTGTGGTGTAGTAACTGAGAACTCCGGGGCAGTTTTTATAGAGAAAAATTTAGACTTAGAGCCAAAGAAGGTATCTCTTCGCCGCACTCCTACACGCTCAACCTAGGGATTTCTGCAAGCTGGAAGCCAGAAGCCTAGGATAGGCATGCGTGTCAACAGTGTGTCACATTAATGGCAAAACCACGTAAGTCAATATTCGGTGGATTTGCGGCCGATTTATACTTGTTTATTTTTCATATCTCTTGTTGGCATTTTCTGAAATTCTAAGAAGCCGACAGCGTAGCCATTAAAGATTGCCTTGGATGCTTTTATGATGAACTAAAATGTATTTCTCTGCTTTCTTGTATTGTTCTTGAAAGCCTTTAGTTGAGTATAATATACATGATTGATTGAATTATATTGTGATTATATGTATTTAAATACATATGCCATGTATGTATGTTATCCATGCATTGAGAGTGAAGGCTATTTGTTATGGCCAGGAATAATATGTAATGATTCTACATACATTCAGAGAATGAGAAGTCTGAAATTTAAAAAGGACTTGAATAGATGAAAATATATAGATAATGATGTATCTCTATGTTGATACATACATACATATATGCTCGTAGAGGCAAGAGAAAGGTAAAAAAAAAAAATTTCTCACTTTATGGTAACACTTGATATGTGTAAATGTGAGAAGTTTTTTTTATTTTAATATGTATGTTTGAAAATGTGTAAGCTTAGGGCAAAGCCACGGATTAGAAACCTAGATAAGGTTAATATGAAACTACCCGTTCATGGAGTAATATCTCGATTTAGAATTATTGGATAAGACAAATACAGAGTTAGGAAGTCATAAATTGAAGCGGCGATTAGTTTAATAATTTGAGCAAGAGTCAAAAGTTAGCCGAAATTTTTGAGGAAATCTTTTGTATTTGATTATATGTTGTTATTTTCTGGCATGCTTATTATAGACCGTTGGCATTGCGACGGATAAGGTCTGGAGGCCATCTTTAGAGTGTGATGTAAGGGTTTTGGTAGCCCTAAATTTCGTCTATAAATAATGGATGCCCCATTACGCCACTCATTACACTAAGAGTTCATTACTTATAAGCTTTCTAGCATCAAACCTCTCATTCCATACAACCTTTATTGCTCAGAAAAATATGGCCGGCAATAAATCTTTCAATTTAAACTTTGAGGCTGGCAAGGTAGAGCTGGATCTAAATCTTAGTCTGGAGAACTATAAGAATAAGAGATTCATGGAAGAGTCATCAGAAGCTAAGAAAAGAAAAAGGGATGTAGTAGAGCTAGAGGATGTTAGCACAGCAACATCTTCAAATGATGAGCTTGCGCTTATGAGAAAAAAGATGGAGGACTTGGAAAGGTTGATAAACCGCCACTTTGAGGACCAGGGAAGATTGATAAATCGTCTCTTTGTAGAACAAGAGAAGCTCTTGAATCGTCATTTTAGGGAATTGGCGAATAGAGTTGATAGACATTCAATGTTTGCAACTCAAAATTTTCGTGACCAACAAGCGAGGTGTATTGACTGTATGAATGGAGTGACCTCTGCACTTCGCCAAATTTCCCAAACGTTTCCTCCAGAAACTCTTTCTAGGCTGCAACGATTAGCTTCCTCCTTAAGATCTGAAGCACCTTCCTCTTCTAGACCTGGAGCACTTTCTGCATTTCAAAAACCTCCTCGTCCTTAATTTATTCTTTCTTTTATTTATACCTTAAGCTAATATTTGATCTGAGCTTCGCATATTAAGATTATCTGTTTTGTAAATCAAGTTCAGTTTGTTGCCTGTAACTTATGTACTAGAAATAAGGCAATTCTTGTACTGAAGAAACTTGAGAAATAAAAATATGTTGAACTTGTTATATTTTGTACTTGATTGTGAAAATTCTAAAAGAGAGAACGAAATTTGGACAAAATATCTGCATTTGTTTCAATCTTGAGTTAAGTTTTGAATTCGGAGGACCGAATTCTATTAAGGGGGGAAGAATGTAATATCTCAAGAATTTATATGAATATTTAAAGTCTAATTTGAAATTTAGTGAAAAATTTAATTACGTGAAAATGTGCTTTTTGAATTAGTGAAGAAAATCTGAGAATAGAAATTTTAATTTTTAATTTAGGAAATTTTTACAAATTCTCAAGGACTAAAGTGAAAAGAAAAGAAAGTATAGAGGACTTTTGAGAAATGACCAAATAGAAACCTGAGAGGAAGAATAAAGCTTATGAGAATGAATTATGAGTCCGGTACCGAAAAGATGATGGATTCGAGGTTAAAGTGGTATTTGAGACATCGAGAGGGATTAAAGTGAACAAATCTTATAAGCTAAGGTGGCTATGAGCGATTTTATCGAAAAAGAAATTAGTGGGGCCCACACATACAATTATTAGTTTTTCTTCTCCTTCTTCCTCCCGAGGCTTCATGTTTCGTTCATTTCCATCTTCCCTTCTTCAATCATTTCTCAAATTTTCATCCGGCGATCTTGTATTTTCTAACCATACTTCCGATTCTCAGGAGTTCTAGAGGTAAAGAGGTAAGTTTTATCTACTCTATTTCTCTTTTTCTCCATTTTCGGACCTATGGAAGAAAATTAAGATTTTGAGTTTTAATGGATGAATTTAAGTGTGGATGTTAATGTAAAACATTCTTAGGTGGTTTATGATGTTATTAGAACAAGAAATTTCGTAGAATTTGGATATTTGAAAAAGTTAGTGTTCTTGATGAAAATTTGAGATTTGAGCTTGGATTGTTGGTAGAAATTGGGGGTTTTGGTGTTAAAACACTCCTTAGACATTAAGGATGAAAACCCATGGAAGAAATCAAAAGAAATGTGGTTTTAGATATGATTTTAGGATTTTTGGATGAAGAACACGAAGAACATCGAAAATTTTCCCTAGAAATTACTGTTCACCGAGAAAATTTTTCCAGATTTTCTCGTTACTGTAGCGTTGACTCGGTCAACGTTACTGTAGCATTGACTCGGTCAACGTTACTGTAGCTGCGTTGACCGTTGACTATTACTGTAGCATCAGTTTTTTTTTTTATATATCGTTGAAAAGCTCTTTGAGTCTAGTTTCCAATGGTGTAAGTGTCATTTAGAAATTCATTACCGGTTAGGAGTTATGACTTAAGATGTGAGTAAAGGTCGAGAGTAGTGATAGGAAATTTCTCTATTTTGTAACCCTAATGGTTTTTACCTGGTTACAATAGGGATGATTGGGGCGCAAGGTGGGAGCGCCGAAAGCGTGGAATCCAGGTGAGTAGGCAACCTTGCAAAATTAATTTAATAAATTAGTCAAAGCACAATATAAATCCCATTTGCGTTATTTGTGAAATTGAGAAGATTATCAGTGTGTGTTCAGGTTGAGAAAAAGTATAATAACATTATTGAAGTGAGAAATAATCAATCTCGCTGTTGATAATATATGATGATTGTTATGGTTAATGATAGACATTCAAGGGAATAAAAATATGTGTAAATTCATTTATTTCATAGTAATTATATTGTGATAAATTCTCACTATTTTATTGATGAGCAAAAGATCTACGAGATCTAATACACGAGTTTGAAAGGGTTAGAGTCCCATACTACTCGGTGTATAAATGTGAAAACCTATGCACGAGTTTGAAAGGGTTAGAGTCCCATACTACTCGGTGTATAACTGTGAAAATCAATACACGAGTTTGAAAGGGGTTAGAGTCCCATATCACTCAGTGTATAAATGTGAAAATCTATGCACGAGTTTGAAAGGGTTAGAGTCCCATACTACTCGGTGTATAAATGTGAAAACCTATGCACAAAGAGTTTGAGGGTTAAATTCCCAAGTCACTCAGTGCAAGTATTTATGGCATATAATACTATAATTATTTAAAATAAATGATAGATTGATTGTATTAGTAAATGTGGTGTTTGTGCTTATGATATTTTCATGTACAGTTGTTTACTCACTGAGTTATGATAAACTCACACTCTCCATGATTATCTTTTCAGATACAGTGGTTGAGAAGAAGAATTTATAGCCTTTAAGGATATACTCCACTTTTGTCTGGTAAACAATTGGTAAGGATTAGGAAACGCTCTGTAATCTAGTAGGTCACCTAGGCTTGGGAGGTTGTATAGTATTGTATAGTGTTTGAAAGTTGAACATTTTCTGAATATGTATACAAAATATCTTTCTTGGAATATTTATGATTCACATAATTATGGATATTAAGAATGTTCACAGAGATTATGGGGTACCATGGAGGTACACCCTAGGTATTTTATGTTTATATCACATGTAAGTTTTGGGATGTGACAATATCTCTCTACTATCCCCATTATGGAGTCCAAACTATTAGGGCATATTTGGTACACAGGACAGGAAAGGAAAGGAAAAAAAATGAAAACAAAGAAAAAAGGAAAATGAGAAAAAATATGCTTGGTATGGGATAAAAAAAAGAAAAAAGAAAAAAAATGTATTTATATGTATTTTTAATAGAAAAAAAAATAGAGCATGTGAGGTTAATTTATTAAATTACTCTTTATTTATTATGAATTTTTAGAAAACATATTAAACACAATCTCTCTCTGCATCTCAGATTCTCTCTCTCCTTGTCGCTCAAGTCTCGCCTCTCTCTCCCAATTGTCAGCGTGTGGTTCATCTCTCTCTTCTCTGCTTCTCAGATTCTCTCTCTCCCCGTTGCTGAAGTCTTCTTTTTGCTGTTTCCTCTCATCATCGTCTAGTTTGTCTCTCTCTCTCGTCAGTGCTTTCATCTCCCTTTCGTTGGTTTCATCTCCCTTTGTCTCTTGGATATATAGTCTCGTCCCCCTCTGGCATCTCAAAATTCCCAACCAAGCTTTGGTTGGTGAAATTGATGCCGATGGTCTCATCTAGCAACAAGGACAGACAAACCACCACACTCGAAGCACGAATCAAAAGCAAAAGCACAAACGAACGAAGCACGAACCAAACGAATGTTTCTTAGGCTTCATTGAGGACACAAACGAAATTGAAGAATAAACTTCAGGATAGATTTGGAAAGTCACCACATTTTCCAGATGGAAAACCAATCTTCCATCTCATTTTGGATGAAAAAGATTAATGGGAAAAAAAAACTCGATGAAACCAGTTTTCCTTCTTCAGCTTTCCATGTGTTGTAACACATGCCCTACCACACAATGGAGAATGGAAAATGTGCCCTGAATACCCTTTTCCTTCTCCCACAAAAACGGTACCAAACACGCTGTTATATGTGATATTGTTGTCTTGCACTTGTGAAGGTGCGTCCACATGGCCACGAAGAGAACAGTGGCTCACTTGCTCTTCGACCTTCTCTCAAACCTTAATTATAGGAGTCGATCCCATCTTGGACACCATCAACCCTAAACCAGGTGACAGATTGTTCCATCAAGGGCTCTAAGGTTGGTGTTGCTGTCTTCGCTCCTCGTTATTGCGAGTCCTACTTCTGTCTCCACCAACTGTCCCTTCTTCAAGCATAAGAAAAGAGTGGTCCCTATTTTCTTCGACGTTAAACCATCCCAGCTTCAGGTTAAGGACCATGGAGTGTCCCCAGGAACAGTGACGTATTCAAGACCCCTCGGTCAGGGGGGCAAAATTTTCATTCATTTTTTTAGATTTGATGACAATTCTTTTAAATTAATTTTAAATTGTTGCTCATTTGATGGTAATTTCTACTTAAAAAATATTTCCATTACAAAAAAAAATTGTTCTTCTTCTAAATCCTAATTGCATAATCAATCAATCAATTTGATATAATTGGACCTACGTATAAAGACCACAAATTTCAAGTTTTTACAAAGAAGCCCTTAATAATTAAATGATAAATTAACCATCATCAAAATTTTTTTTAATAAAATTGACTTCACAAATATGTTACTCATGATCATAATTGTATAATCAATCAACCAAATTGATAGAATTAGACTTATATAGAAAAACCCTAAATTTCAAGCTTTTATAAAGAGGTCCCTAATAATGGAATGATAAATTAACCATTATCAAGAAAAAATTTCATGAAATTGACTTCACAAATATGTTACTCATGATCCTAGTTGTATAATCAATCAACCAATTTGATAGAATTAGACTTATATACAAAAATCCCAAATTTCAAACTTTTACGAAGAGGTCCCTAACAATAAAATGAGAAATTAACCATCATCAAGAAAAAATTTCATGAAATTGACTTCACAAATATGTTACTCATGATCATAATTACATAATCAATTAATCAATTTAATATAACTAGACCTATGTACAAAAACTCTAAATTTCAAGCTTTTACAAAGAGATCCCTAACAATGGAATAAGAAATTAATCATCATCAAGAAAAAATTTTGTGACTCTAGAGAATGGGAGTCTTGTGACTGTGAACAGCAGAGAGAGATTGAGTCACTGAAGGGGTTCAAAAAATATTAAAGGGTTAAAAAAAAAGGAAGGGGGCAAAAGGAAAATTTTTTTTTTTTACAAAATAATTTATAAATTTCAAGGGGTCAAGACTTCTATGTGGCTCCGCCACTGCCCAGGAAGATCTCCGTTGGTTTAGCTCAGCATGAAGAAGCTAAGTATATTGAGGTTTGATTATGAATGGGTTAGATAATTTCAGAGAACTGGCAAAGAAAGCTTCAGATGCAGTTATCGGGAATTTGCTTGAAGCGAAGGAACTAGAGAAAGGTGACTAGGGTCATGGGCTAGCCTGGCTCTGCCCACGGGTTAAATTATTTTTCTTCAAAATAATATATTTTTAATTATTTTGAATAATAAGAATTAAATATTAAAACTATCAAATTTCAAAAAATTAAATTAAACTTTTAAAAAGTATATTAACTCATATAATAGGCCAATTTTTCTTTTTGAAAAATATATTTAAGTTATTTTGAATAATAAAATTTAGGTATTAAAATTATGAAACTTCATAAAATTAGACTAAACTTCTAAAAAACTAAGTTAAAGCTTAAAAATAACTAAAATTTTAAAAATAAAAAACAATTTTTTTAAAATTACCCAAAAGGCCAGTCCAACCTAACTTATTTAAACCCTAAAGTTTTGATGGGTTGGATTAAAAACCTTTATGTAAAATAGATTGTTAAATCATTAGTCATTCTCACTCCATTTGCAACAATGTGTTAGGTTGAACTGACATATTAGGTTAAGTTTATTTTGACATTTATAATATTGAAAATTTCAATATTAATTATAGTTATATTTTGATAAAATGATTATTTTCATTTATGAGATAAAATTGGATCACTGAGAAAAATGAGTTAAAATTGGGCCCATATATATGGGCTCTTGTTCTCAACAAAAGATAATTGGGCCTAATAGTTGTCAACAAACAACTGCCGAACTTTGAATCTGATATGCTGTGGAAAAATCAACGGCACTAGAAGGTGGCAAATGTTGAACCAATTTCGTAATTGAAAGTTAAAACATTTGAATTTTTAATGTTTATGTAACAGCATTACTCATAAATAACCCCCAAAAAAAGAATAAATTACTGGTTTGATCTCTAAAAGATTACAGTTGTCACACACTTAATTGCATGCTACACTAGGCTTTTGTGTTGGTATGCTTTTGTGTCCCTTTTCAAATTGATTATAAGACTGGGTCATTGAGAGAAAATTCTGGAGGAGATTAAGGTGTTAAAAATCAAATCACATGGGGTTTAACTAAGATGGCTGTGAAGTGAAAAGGTCTATTTATTACTTATTAGGATTGTTCAGTTGGCGTGGTTATTTATTGATTTGTTATGGACTTGCTGACCATTTTTGGATTGAAAAAGTTTTTCAAGTTTTGAACTTTCAAGAACAAGTCACATCATATTGCAAGCATTGGGCCAAACTCAGGACGACCCAAAATGGGGCGATTGAAAAAGTCCAATTTCTCATGTAAACCATTGATTTGGTCTTGATATGAAATTTATATTCATCAGTAAGTAATGAAATTTTTAGAGAGATTACTTATATTAGAGTTGTTTTCATTTTTATGTAACTAAGTCTGCAAAGCGGCCAATTTTAAAAATATAAATGAGATGGTTATTTTTGTCATAAATTTTTTAAAATTGACAAACTTCAAATTGCAGATAATTACTAGTCACCAAAAAAATTGCAAACCTAAGAACCTTTTTCTAACTGATTTTGTGAGTATAGAATTCTAAATCATCCAGATATTTTTTTCCCTCTCCTCAGTTTTGTGCAGCTTTAAAATGTCCTTCAAATAACCTCAAATTTGGTATCCAAATATTTTTATGTGTTATCTAATAACTATAAAAATTACAATGCCTAACTCACTCAGTTAAATTCTTAAATTGCATGCTACACTAGGCTTACCTATTTGCTCGTGAAAATATGATAGTGAACTTTCAAAATTTACTGAGAATACTTTACAGCTCCAAAATTTACAAATTTTGGTTAGTAAGCTCAATAACATGTTGTCTACCTAGCTATGATAAAAATTCCATATCTTAACTCATATGTTTGGACCATTAATCACCATGATTTACCAAAGCTGTTTTGTTAAGTAGTCTAAGAATTCTGTCTCACTATTTCTACTTATCATTTGGCCATGATAAATGCATCCTATGTTCAAATCTCTAGATCTTCAGGTCTGTGTGTAAAATACATATTAACCAAATTCCAGCTTCAAACTCACTCATTAGACTTCTTTTCTAATATATATATATATATATTTATATTTTCCAAGGTTACTTAGTTTTAGTTATGTTTTTGAATAGATACTGTTTTGCATACCAAAAGCCAAATCCATATTAAAAGAATTATGAAATTTGGCATGCAATATGCTAAAGGTCTTATAAAAATCTCATAAAAATTTGAGGGCATTTTAAGATAGTTTGCTATAAGTTTTACATGGAAATATCAAGACTATTCAAAACTAACCTCTTTCTGTCCAAACTCATCCTAGTATGATGTTTCAAAATATTATAGAAAAGTTAATTTTAAGTGAACATTAATCCATTAATTTGGTGAAATTATACAAGTTCATGTCTTTATCGATCTCTTAGATTTTGTCATTGAGTCAAGTGAACGAGGTAAGTGAAGCAATAATGGTGGATGATGAGATGGTAGAGGGGATGAATGGCACCATGGCAGTGAAGAATATAATACTGCAAGAGACTGGAGACTGAAATATATTCAAAATTTGAGTCTTTATTCAGTAAACATTTCAAATTTTTTAATTCTTTATGAAAAAATGTGAGTATCATATGAAAGAAAAAAGAAAACTAATATTGTTATATTACTTAAGACATACATCGCAGATAATCTAGATTTTTTTTTCATATTTAAGAAGTGCATAAATAATTATTAAAATTAAAAAAAATAGATTTTCTTATAAGGAAATTTCTCTTTGCTTCTGTGCTCAGTAGCAGTGGAGGATATTTATTTAACTTTTGTAATATTTCGTGTTACTTTTGTTTATATTTTTATTAATTAATAATTTTTATTTAAAATTTGAGATTTACTTTATAATTTAAAATAAAATTACATGATTTTTATGAAAATTATATATGTATATAACTAAAAATATCACTAAAATTTTCCCTTCGGGTGAGTTGGTGCAAGATGCCATTTCTCTCTAGTAATTTAATATTAGGAATAGATTTATAAGGAGTTTCTTAGTAATAAAGTTTTCGAGATTTAGCAATGAAGAGAATCAAATTAAGATAAATATAATATTTTTAGATACTAATTTAGTAATTTAGTGAAAAAGAAAAGAAAAACAAGGAGGCCCCATGTTAGTAATAGTACCATATGAGGAAATTAACGAGGGAGGTGTTTTATTATGATGTTGTAGAAAATGCCCAATAATGCATCCTAAGTGGTGCAAGAAAATCTGGATGTGTTGGTATGCTTTTGTTTCCCTTTTCAAATTGCTAATTATAAGCTAAAGCTTTGGTAATAACAATAATAGGTAGAGATGGAAGATTGGATCATTGAGACAAAATTCTGGAGGAGACTGGACTAAAATGAATTAATTGTTGAGGGAATAGGGCGTTAAAGTTCAGATCACATGGAGTTTAACTAAGATACTAGATTGATTGTTTGTATTCAAAGATAAATATACTACTTGTTTTTCTATGAACCGTTGGATATCATATTTCAACGGTCTAAATTTTAAATGATAATTTAAAAAAAATTAAAATTTGAACCATTAAGATCTTAAATCCAATGACCCTTGAGAGATAAACAATTTACTTGTTTTTGGAGATAAACAAATAATCTGCACTATAACTAAGATGATTGTGAATAGGGAAGTCAGTGGTTAAGAGTAAAAAAGTCTGTTTATTAGAATTATTCAGCTCGCATGGTTGTTATATATGGACTTGCTGATCATTTTTGGATTGAAAAGCTTTTCAAGTATCCAATTCAATCAAATTCCAAATTCAACTGATTCACTTCAATTTGATCAAAATCGATTAAATAATTAAATTAATTAGAAATATATTATTTTAAAAATTAATTTAATTAAATCGATTGTTGAATGACTATAATGACTAATAAATGTATATTTAATATAACTTAAAATTTTATTTTTTGCTAAGTTTGTGGATGATGATGAATGATGTTGGATAGATGGACTTCTGAATGAATATTGATTATGTCATACTATTGGACTTGAATTGATTTTATATATTATGTTATGATGTTCAACAAGTGCGATTTTTATTGTTGAAAATGTCTTTTTCTTTTTATTAATTGTTGAGATTTGGAAAATTAAAAAAAAATATAATGTTCAATTTTAAAAAATTTTGGGCACTAAAAAAATCCACTATCCAATTAAATCCAAATTGTTCCTAACTGGATTGAATTAGTTTGGTTTTATGTAAAAAATGATTAGATTGATTTGATGATATTCATTTTCATCATATTAGATCAGATTGATTGGTCAAAGTGATCAAACTAATCAATCTAATCAAATCTATGAACACCCTACTCTCAATTTGATTTTTAAAATTTCAAACTTCTTAATTTATTTTCTAGGAAAATTAATTTTTTCTCAATTCTGTCCCTTCATTATTTATCAAAGGGATTTTTAGCAACAACAAATTTAAAATTTAGCAACAATAAATTTAGTGATTTAATAATAAAAAATAAATTAAACCAAATGTAATTTTTTAGGAGTAAATTAAGAAATTTAGAAATCAAATTAACATAACTGCAATTTTTTTTTAAGAGATGAACTCAGTAATTTATTCAAACAATTTTGTGCATGTTTCTATTTTACCTTTTAATGATGTTGACGTTAATTTGTGTCTCATCCATGCATTTTATTTCCTCATCTTCGTATGAATAATTTTTTATTTTTTTAAAAAAAGAATTGTACCTACTTAATTGGCTAGAACCATTAACTGGCTAATTCAACTGTCTCCCTGCCTATTGAAAAAGTTGGTCTAAAGTTTCAAAACAAGAGCAAGACTACAGTTGGATTAGCTGAAAATATTGAAAACTACGTACCTTCGTAATCGCACTATTTTCACAGACAAAATCATTATACATTTTCTTTTTCATGTAAATTAATTCTGGTTATGACAGTGAAATATATGCAGCAGTGGAGTGTGCCAAGTGTCACAAACTGACCTGATATTCCTATTTTATATATATATATATTAAGCCACCAAAAGTGTCCCTTGTGTTCTCTTTCAAGATCTCAAATTCCCATACTCTATATTAGAAATTCCCCCTTTAATTTTCTTTGAAGAAATATTATAGGGGATTGAAAAGTTCTCTTTGTTCTTAATGGATGATTACGTTACATGTGCATATGTCGCATTTTGAATAAAGACTATTAATTAGACTTAACCTTGAAACTAAGCAAGGATGTTGTGCTATATACCAAGGAAATCATTTAAATATAATAGATTAATAATATCATAATATGTGACTTGTCAAAATAGACTCAACCTATGAATTGACCCTATTTTACTCACTTTTTTGGGTGAGTTTAGCTAACTCAAAAAAAAAAAAAAAATTGAGCATGGCGCAAATAATTCGCAAGTTACCTTTTTAATGTTTAAAAATTAATATGATCAGATGATAGATTTATAATCAATTTTGATTATATATATATACATATATATATATATATTAACAAACGATTTCATATTAAACATTGAATTAATTGTTTCTAATCAACAATTTTGATTTATAATCAGTTTTGATAGAAATATGATTGGTAATTTAATTTTGATTCTTTTGTTGTGTGCACACATCACACTTCAATTTCTATTGTAAGTCTTAAAGGAACAAGAAAAAAAAATAATTGAGCCTCTAAATCATCTAAATTACAATATTTTTTGTTTTACAAAAGAGTGGGGGCAAGATGTCAAGTTTGTTAGACGAGTTAGTTCAAATTTACTTTTCACAAAAATTAAGATGAGTTAACTCAAATGAGTTAGGTTGGCCTGCTTATTTTGATAGGTATAGTACATAGACATACAAAAATAAATTAATAGAACAATGAAAAGGATTTTTTCTTTTTTTTTTTTAATAATTTTCTTGGGTGGAACGATGAAAAAGGAATACTAATACATGCCAACATAGAGTTGAGGGGACAAGTAATGTTAACGCAAAAGAACGTAAAAAACAGAATAAAAAAGAACGTAGAAATTAATTTTGTCTAACATTCCTAGCGACTTTGATTTTAATTGAGAATTTGAGATTAATCAGAAGTTGCAGATTGCATTCACTGTATTTAAATATAATAATGTCATACAGTCAAAGTAACAGTTATAATTTAAAGGGAAAAATACAAAAAACCTCATTAATTTTTAATTAATGTGTAAAAAACTCCCATAAACTATAAATTTTAACAAAAAACCCCATGAACTTTTCATATTGTGCAAAAAGACCCTTCCATCCAGTTAATAGTTAGTCAAACTAACGATCAACGCTGACTAGACTATGTAGACTGCCACATCAGCTAAGAATTGACATGTCAACAGATGAAATAAAAAAAATAATGTCATGTCATCTTTGATCCATTTTGAGCAATCAAACCAGTCACATGTGTTCTTCAAAATTTAATATAAAAAGTTCATGAGAGTTCTTTGTTAAATTTTATACTTCATGAGAATTTTTTGCATATTAATAAAAGTTCATGGGAATTTTTTGTATTTTTCCCTAATTTAAATGCTTGGTCATGGAAAAAAAAAGGTGAAAACGATTTATATTAATAATTAGAAGCGACATCAAGGAATTAATGTCTTCAATTAGAAACAACCATAAACTTGCTTTTTCATTTACTCTGAAGTCTGAAAGTGTTTGTTATACTAATTAATACTCGTAATCGGTGTTGTCAAACACTGAACTCTTGAATCTTTTTAATGCACTTAACGTGGGTTTAAGTGTATGTTGAACAGTCCCAGACTTTCAAAATCCATTATTCTTGACCCTCTCAAGCTTCCATATTTTCCAATGGATGGAGCGGAATAAATTATTAGTGAACCAATTTAAATGGTTTATAAAGAGTGCTATATTTATATATTGATTAAACATGGGTGCTTTCCAACAAAAAAAAATGAAGAATTAAGATGCTATATATATATATATATATTGATCAAATAAAATTTTAGCATTTTGTAAGAGATTAAAAAAGAATCAAATTTCAACTTCGATAGTTGATAGCTTCAGCTTTTTTCCAAAATAATTATCCTCGTCTATCCAGAGTCTTTTTTATTACATACCGGCGTTCAATGGCTTAACATTTGGGTTAAATTTATAATTTAAATAAAATGTTGAGGATGACCTGTCAAAAATTCTAAAAAAGAATCGGTCTACGAAAGATAAAAATATACATCAAGCAAACCATAAATATGTAAATATGAAAAAAAATCGCAAAATAATGTAATTTTCAATATTCTTTGTAGAATTGACTGGGTCTAAACATCGTTTTTTTAAAAAATGAGTTCTACCTAAAACTTCTTCCTTAGTTGCATACAAAATAGTCAAATTATTTATATTTAATGACGGTTAAGTAGCTGCTTTGTGTAATACCATGTATTTTAATTAGTTAAGATCCTATGGATTAGTAAGCGTGTCGGACGATTAATTACTCTATGTAAAACAGCTACATAACTAACAGGGTTTAATGATAAGTAGAAGTATCAATACTTGTTATATGTGTTTGGTTTCTCTACTTTTCTTGAAGAGACAAACATTTTGTTTGTCCCTTACTGGCCATTAGATCTTTGTGCTTGCTTTCAGATTTATTTGAAGAAAAAAATTTTAAATAGGTCATAATACTTTCTTTTGGGCATGCTTTCAGGGATCTATTTGAAAGAAAAATTTTAAATAGGTCGCAATATTTTTTTTTATGCCTACTTTTAAGGACCTATTTGAAGGAAAAAATTTTAGATAGGTCACAATACTTTTTCTTTTGTCCTTTGGGCCTACTTTCAGGGGACCCATTAGAATTAAAAAATTTTAGGGACCTATCTGAAAGTAGGCATAAAAAAAAGTATTTGTGACCTATTTAAAATTTTTTCTTTCAAATATGTCTATGAAAGTTGGTACAAAGGAAAAAAAAGTAAATTTTTTTTTCTTCATATAGATTCTTAAAAGCAGGCAAAAAAAAAAAAGTATTAGAACCTGTTTAAATTTTTTTTGTAAATAAATCCCTAAAATTTTGGCAAAAAAAAAAAAAAAGCAGCGTCTCTTCAAGAAAAGAGAAACCGCGCTTGTTATGTGACAAAGGAGCACGTCACTGTACCCCCCGCAACTTACATGTTTAACGAGTCAAAACTCGAAAGCCCCCGTTGTTTTTTTTTTTGAATGAGCTAGGATTTCATACTCGTTTCTTTGAATCAAAAAGCAAGAGAAGTATTTTTTCCATCTCTATAATTTGCTTTCTACGTGTGTATATATATGGTGGCATCAATAATTTAATTTGGCTTCTGTGCTCTTCCTTTTTGGATTTTTCTTTTAACGGAAAAGAGCTCATTAACAGTGTAGTAGTTAAATTAACAGTGAAAACTCTAGACAACTTGGACGGAAAAGTCAGAACCAATCAACCAAATGATATGTTTATATATACTGTGAATGCTAGTTACCTTTCATTGTCATTAATATTAATTATGTTCTTTTTCAAAAGCATGTGGGTGGATGGATGCATGTGTTCTGAGTATATTCGTTGACTCAAATTTCTATATTCTATGATGGTTACGTTACCTCTAGATAAAAAGAGGTGCCCAAAATATTTAGATGTATATGTTCCAAATTCTAATTATTTGTTGTGTAAATTTTCTCAGTTTCATGCTAGCAAACTACAGTATGCATATCATTAATTATGAAGCCATTTTTTCGAGTGAATTTCATCCCATATTCTATGATAGCTGGAGAGAGCATGAGAATTTTTATTTATTAAAAAACTAAGTGGATTAATTTAAGCCTTAATTTGTTCAATATTAATTTTCTCCAAAAAGAATAGGAATAGTGGAATTTAATGTTAATTTCGTCATACAAATTTATTACAAAGACTTTCTTTAATTAGCTCTTATAGTTTATGTTTGAAAATTGTGAAAAGAATCATATAAAAGTTCATGATTTGCATATACACTTCGGCTTTATAAAAAGCATACTGCAATGCTTTCATGGTCCTCTCTCTTATTTATCTATCTATTTATTTAATTATTTATTTTTAAAATTGTATTTCTAGATGAAGATTTTTTAGGGGAAAAAGAAATTCATCTAATGTGTGAAGTTAGGATACTTATCTCAGTTTTAAATCTAACCATTCATATTCACATACGTCGGGGTAAATACTAAATACTATTGCCTTTCATTTTCACACCATGCATAGCTAATTTTTGACCTCCTTATACAAAACTGTTATAATGATCAGATTATATATATATATATATATATATATATATATATATTAAAATAATTTATTAATTCTTTAAACTAAAGAAATTACAAAAAGTCCTTAATAATAATTTTTTCAAAAAAAGTTGTTCTCTCTCTTCTCTCTCTCTCTCTCCGTCTCTCTCTCTCTCGTTCACTTCCTCTGTCTCTACTTATGTTTGTCTCTGTTTTCGTACTCTCTCCCTCTACTGGTCTCTCTCTCATCTCAATCTCTCTTGTCTTACTCCTTCATCTCTCGTCTCTCTCTCTCTGTTGGCTCCTCTCACTGTCATCTTGTCTTTTTGTCAAAGTACCTTTGTTTCTTTTCTGCTTTCTCTTTCGAGCTCTCTCAATTTTCTTGAGCTCTCTTTCCTTCATAGTTCTCTCTCTCTCTCTCTCTCTCTCTCTCTCTCTCTCTCTCTCTCTCTCTCTCTCGCCACCACCTCTCTCTTTCCCTATCACAGTAAACTTAAAAAACACTCTCTCCCTCTTGTTTCATCGAGTGTGTGTGTACTTTGTTTTGTGGTAAAAAAAAAATGACCAAGAGTGATGGTAGGTGGTGACGAAAGTGACAGAGAGTGTTGGCCTATTAATTGTTTTGGGATTAAGCAGAGATGCCTTGGGAAGGCCTTCAAAGTTTGGCATTCGGCAGTTAGCAGCCCAACCATGTCCTTTTCTGCTTTTATCCAAACAAAAATACAGAAACTTTTTCCTTCTAGACTTAGGTCCATAAACTCATGTTGTATTCGAGAAAGTTTTTATCACATGTTATCCGTCAACACAGTCAATATATAGAGGTATTGGGTAAAGATACTATAAGTTCTTAACATAATTGAAAGAAAATTTTCAATGTAATGACCTACTTGATAGCACTAGTGGCAGTGTCCCATTTTGAAGACCTTTGAGATGTGTCAAAGTTGGAGAATAACCATAAACATCTATAAGTGGTTTCTAGCAAATAGGATCCTAAAATGAAATATACTGATAAGAATTATCACTTTTAGGCACAAGTGAGAAAGTTAAGAGATATCCTTCTATACTGATGTTAATTACCAAATTAACATGATTTATATGCCTTTTTTCTTGGCAACTGAACCTTATTTCTGCTTGATTTTTACTGAATTATGACCTTTTGGCCTCAAGATGTTCTAATTCTAATTTTCCTAAACACTTGCAATTTTCTCTATTTTCATCTTCAATTTTATGCTAGTAATTGACATTTGATCTTTCATTTTAGGGTACAAAAGAATCCACTTTAGGAGTAAGGAAATATGAAGCAGCAAACAACATCAGAAGTGAATTTGCCATCTCCCGCTGTAGTGCCATTTATTTATCGCTACAGCACCAACCGACGCCCAGCGCCAGCCACCCAGCATTCGGTGCTGGAGTGAAAATTTTGCAAGTCATTTTTTATGACCCACTGTTGCAGCGGTGATGTCGCACTGCTACAGCGGCAATGCCTCTGCTGCTCTTTGTAGCATTACCTGTAAGTTTTTTTTGGCCCTCATTTTCCTGCCACTTCAGACTTCGTTTAAATAGGTGAAAGAGAATTTTCTTTAGGGTATTCTGATCCGGAGAGGAGGAGTGAATGCCATTTTTGCTGAGAATAGAATGGGGATTTCGACTTTGAAGACTTTGGGGCTCAGATCATCTATTTGATTTCAAATTCATGACTTTCTTCACCTTTACTTCTAATTATTGTTCTTTATTTTTCATGAGTAGCTAATTTTTCCATCTATGGTTACGATGAACTTAACCTTAGAATAGATTTTGTCTCCTCTCATGTAGTTGCAACTCTGATTCAATCAATATATGTTTTCTTATTCATTTTATTGCTGCATATGGTAGAATTGATCAGTCTATTTAGTTATCAATCTCAAAAGAGAGAGGTGAGAGTAGAACACTGAATAAGGAAGACGAGTGTGCAAACCTTAACCTAAGTATTTTTACTTGTTAGCTAATAGGGATATTAGCTAATCTCATTTAATCAAAGCTAGGTTTGACAGTTAGACTTAACTCACGTAAGGAATTGAGTAGGTGTTAAGTATCTTAATTAAAATTTGGGAGAATTCTTTTAAGTTATTAGAATAACCTAGGATTAACTTTATTGGTTGAATAAGTTATGAGTGCGTGAGAGGGTTTTACAATTTCTAGGATGGAAAAGAGGGATTAGTAACCCTAGGCTTTTAATTTCATTCGTTTGAATCTTTGCTTGCTGTCATTAGAAGAAAATTCATAAAAATTTACTATCACATGCCTTTTTTTTATTGTCAATTTTTCATTAGAGCTGTCTTCAATCCAATTGCTTTTGTCTAACTAATTTATTTAAATTTATTGGGCAATTAGTCACTTAGTTCCCGTGGGAACTATACTTTTACTCTCAAATCACTATATTACTTGAGTGACTGATGCATTTGCCAATTTTTCTAACAAGTTTTTGGCGCCGTTTCCAGGGAACAATTGTTGTGCTAATATTCAAAGGAATTTAAAAGTGCTAGATTAGACGCTTTTTTATTTTTTTTGGTTTTTTTTTTCAGTTTATTTAGTCATTTTAGCTTTTCTTGTGTTGATTTATTTGCTGCTATATTTTTCATTGTTAACCGGTGTTTCTTATTGTGTATGCGAGGTACCCTTGATCCTTCTGATCTTTTTTTCGAGCTTGAGATTGAAAGACTTGCAAGAAGAACTCGAAAGGAAGCGAAAGCTAGAAAAACAAAACTGAGCCAAGTTACACAAGAAGAAATGGCTGAAGATAATCGAAATCCTCAAGGTGTTGAATTAAACGTTGGTAATGGTGTGGGCAATGAGCCTCAGGAAGGGCACAGAGTAATCTAGGATTATACTTCACCGAATAACACTGGAAACACTTCGAGCATAGTGAAGCTTGCTATCAGTGCCAATAATTTTGAGATGAAGGCCATGATGCTAAACTTAGTCCAACAAAATCAGTTTGGGGGAAGTCCCATGGAAGATCCAAGCAACCATATCATGAATTTTCTTAATATTTGTGATATGGTCAAACTCAACAGAGTTACCGATGACGTAATTTGCCTCCGACTATTCTCTTTCTCCTTAAGGGATGATGCAAAAAGTTGGTTGATGACTCTACCACCAGGAAGGATTACCACTTGGATTGAGCTTTAGAAGAAATTCCTAGACAAATTCTTCCCTCCCTTAAGGTCGGTAAAACTAAGGAATGAGATTACTGCTTTTTACCAACAAGAAGGTGAGACTTTATACGCTGCTTGGGAGTGATTCAAGGAAATGTTGAGAAAATGCCTAAACTATGGCATTCATGAATGGCAACAAATCTCTATCTTCCATAATGGTCTAAATTATGAAACTAAGGATAAATTGGATACAGCGGCTGGAGGTGCATTGATGGCAAAATCAATTGAACAAGCTCGGGACATAATTGAGACTATAGGGGCTAGTCAGAATGCTACCATCAAAGTTAAGAATAATCCAAAGAGAGGGATGTTGGAACTTGATACCCTTAATGCTCTTCTGGCCCAAAATGAAACCTTAACTACAAAGGTTGATATGTTTTGTGCTAAACAACAAGAGCCAGTAAGAGTTAATGCGGTAAGCCATTCGAAACTTAAGTGTCACTTTTGTGGAGATGCTCACATCAATGGTTATTGTGAGGAAGTGTCTGTGGAACAGTTGAACTAAACATTGTAACTTAGTGCACAAATGCATTTTAATCACTTGGTGAGCATTGACAACTTGGAAACATCATTAACGATGGAAGAAGAAATTGAAAAGGATGACATCAAGGAGGTAATTGGATTTCTTAATTCGTCGGAGCTATTTTGTTGATCTTTTGAGAAGTTGGACAGATCTGCAGGCAAAGTAACTCTTTTAAAACCATCCATTGAATAACCTCCTAAACTTGAGTTGAAGCCGCTTCCATCCCACCTCAAGTATGTTTTTCTTAAGAGAAATGATACCTTACCAGTCATTGTATCTGCTACTTGGACAGAGGAGCAAGAGAGGCATTTAATAGAGGTCCTAGGAAAATATAAGAAGGCTATTTGGATGGTCCATAGCCGACATTAGAGAAATCAGCCTGTTAATGTGTATGCATAAAAATTAACTTGGAGGATGGGCATAAAACTTCTATTGAGCATCAGAGAAGGTTGAATCCAGCTATGAGAGAAGTGGTGAAAAAGGAGATACTTAAATGGCTAGATGCAGGAATTATTTATCCTATATCAGATAGCTCGTGGATGAGCCCGATTCAGTGCGTCCCTAAGAAGGGAGGTATGACTGTAGTGGCTAACACCCAGAATGAGCTTATTCCGATCAAAACTATAACTGGGTAGAGAGTTTGCATGGATTATAGGAAACTCAACAGTGCCACTCGAAGGATCATTTTCTATTGTCTTTCATTGATCAGATGCTAGACCAGTTGGCATGGCAAGATTATTTCTATTTCCTGGATGGTTACTCGAGGTACAATCAGATTGCTATAGCCCTTAGTGACCAAGCAAAGACTACATTCATGTGCCCTTATGGTACTTTTGTTTTCTGGTGTATGCCCTTCAAATTGTGCAATGCACTGGCAACTTTTCAACAATGCATGATGGCAATATTCTCGGATATGGTGGAGAAATCCATAAAGGTATTTATGGATGACTTTTCAGTTTTTGGAACTTCATATGAAATTTGTCTGAAAAATTTAGAATTAGTGCTTAAAAGATGTGAAGAAACCAATCTTGTGCTGAATTGGGAGAAATGTCATTTCATGGTCCAAGAGGGAATTGTGCTTGGTCATAAAGTTTCAAAAAGAGGCTTAGAGGTGGACAAGGAAAAAATTTTTGTGATTGAACAATTGCCACCTCCAAACTCAATAAAGGGTGTAAGAAGTTTCTTCAGGCATGCAGGTTTCTATCGCCACTTCATTAAAGATTTCTCAAAAATTGCAAAGCCTTTGTGCAAATTGCTAGAGAAAGATATGCCTTTCCACTTTGATGAGAAATGTATGAAGGCTTTTGAGGACCTGAAGAAGAGATTAATCTCAGCTCATGTGGTAGTCGCTCCCAACTGGAGAAAATTGTTTGAGCTTATGTGTGACTCCAGTGACTACGTTTTAGGAGTGGTGTTGGGTCAAAAGCATGGGAGACTTTTTCATCCTATTTACTATGCTAGATGGACTCTAGCAGACACATCACTACTACTGAAAAGGAGTTATTGGCTGTAGTTTTTGGGTTCGTAGTTGGTAGGAAATAAGGTTATTATTTTCATTGATCACTCGGCCATCAAATATTTAATTGGCAAGAAGGATTCTAAGCCACAATTAGTCTGATGGATTTTACTACTGCAAGAATTTGACTTGCAAATTATGGATAGGAAGGGTACTGAAAATCAAGTGGCTGACCACTTATCCCGAATAAACATAGACATACGTGATAAAGTAGAGCTGCAAATCCTTGAAAGTTTCCCTGATGAAACATTATTCTTTGTCGAAGAGACCTAAATACCATGGTATGCTGATATTGTGAATTACTTGGTATGTGGGATTTTGTCACCTGACATCATTTATCAACAAAAGAAGAGGTTTTTGGATGATGTCAAGGTTTATTAGTGGGATGAACTAATTCTTTTAGGATGTGTGCTGACTAAATCCTTCGGTACACATCCTGACTAAGTCCTCCGGCACTGTGTACCAGAGGAAGAAATTAAGAATATCCTGTGGCATTGTCATGGATCGGACTATGGAGGTCATTATAATAGTGTCCGGACTGCAGCAAAAGTGTTGGAAAACGGATTCTATTAGCCCTCATTGTTCAAAGATGCAATAAAGTTTGTAGAAGATACAATTGGTGCCAAAGGAGTGAAAATGTATCAAGAAAGCTGTAATATCCCAAGAATTTATATGAATATTTAAAGTCTATTTTGAAGTTTAGTGAAAAATTTAATTACGTGGAAAATGTACTTTATGAATTAGTGAAGAAAATCTGGGAATAGAAATTTTAATTTTTAATTTAGGAAATTTTTACAAATTCTCAAGGACTAAAGTGAAAAGAAAAGAAAGTATAGAGGACTTTTGAGAAATGACCAAATAGGAACCTGAGAGGAAGAATAAAGCTTATGAGAATGAATTATGAGTCCGGTACCGAAAAGATGATGGATTCGAGGTTAAAGTGGTATTTGAGACATCGAGAGGGATTAAAGTGAACAAATCTTATAAGCTAAGGTGGCTATGAGCTATTTTATCGAAAAAGAAATTGGTGGGGCCCATGAATATACACTTCTCTCTTATTCTTTTCTTTTTCTCATTCTCCCTCCCGTAGCTTCCTCACTTTCTCTCTCTCGGTTATGCATCCAAGAAAATTTCTTCATCAACCATTCATGCAATTTTTGCTTGGGGAAGGAAGCCATGAAAGTTAGGAGGATTGGTAAGTTGATGTTCTTCTTCTTCTTCTTCCTCTTATTACAAGACCAAATCCTTGGTTATCATTTTGCAAAATTTTTGTAGAATATTTTAATGGATGAATTTAAGTGTGGATGTTAATCTAAAACATTTCTAGGTGGTTTATGATGTTATTAGAACAAGAAATTTGGAGAAAACTAGGAGAAATTCGTAGAATTTGGATATTTGAAAAAAGTTAGTGTTCTTGATGAAAATTTGAGATTTGAGCTTGGATTGTTGGTAGAAATTGGGGGTTTTGGTGTTAGAACACTCCTTTGACATTAAGGATGAAAACCCATGGAGAAATCTACATGAAGCTATAAGGGTGGAGAATATACATGGAGCGATAAGGGTGGATGCGGCGGGGGCCATGGGCAATGGTGCGTATAATTTATAGCACATATAAAATTCCAGCAAGTATACTGGGTCGCAACAAGTAATAAAGTGATAAGTAGAGTATCGTCCCACAGAGATTGATGTATCAAATAAAATTGAATTAGGCTAAGTGAAATGCTATTAAGACTTATGAAGGAAATTTCAGAAATTACACAAAAAAAGGGGGTGATGATTGAAACAACACAATATAAATAACTGAAATTTAAATAACTAAATAGAAAACAAAACAGAGAAAAGATGTGGAATGGTCACAAATTCCATGGAATTGTACATCATCATCCTTTCCTTTGAATATTCTTGGCTAATTCTATTATGTAATCTTCAATCTAAAATTCTTAGAAAGTCTTCTAAGACTGAATTATATTAAAATTATAGTTAGGAAGATCTTCATTAATCTATAACTCAAATATAATCCGATCAAGTCCTAATCACATCAATGCCCCGCAATCGCATATGACATGTTATCTCTTGTCCTACTCATTACAAATACACAGCAATCGCATGCATGTATAAATAACAAGCTTCATAGGACAATAAATAAAATAGAACTTTGGCCAAGAAAATACTCATTGGTCCAAATGAATTAAAGTATAATTTCCATTTCATCAAATGACCGACTACACAAGAAAATGAGATTGATTTCGTTGGTCTAATCGGATTAATTCATAGACAAATTAATCTTTGAATCATTGAAGAACAATTCAATTAAATTACAATCCATTCAATGTTGGCCAATTTTCTAAAATATGATTGAATCCAAAAACTTTGATATTACAATCTAACTTAACCAAAATAATTGACTAAAATCTTAGATCAACCATTCAACTAAGTTATGAAGCTCAAGAAAATTATTCAAGCCACATAAATAAAACTATCTATATCTAGATAATCTAATTTATGGTGGAAATTACAAGGTCAAGCTCAATATTTAACTAAATCTAGCATAGACATCAAAATCCCAAACTCATTGAAGGTTAATCAAGCATTCAAGAGGAAGAATAATCGGTAAAATCCATTCCATTAAACGAAAGTGCATTAAAATCGAAATTGTTCAGCAATAAAACATCATAGAACCAAACTACATCAATCTTTAAACATCAGAAAATTACATGGAAGAGAAGGAAAAACATGACAGAAAACAGAAAATACAATAGAAAACTAACAAACTATGAAGGAAAATGGAAGAAAAGGAAAGCAAATGGGAGAATGAGAGCCATTCCCAAGTGGGAAGGCTTCCTTTCCCTCAAACCAAGCTAGAGAGTTGCCTCTGTGTTGCTCCCAGCCACTGCTGCTCTAGGAAAGCAGAAAAATGGTGCTAGGACTTTCCATCAGAAAAATGACTTAGCCCCCTCAATAAATTTCGGTTTTGCCAATATAAAACTGATCTAACATATGCCTAAAGGGATATTCTACCCTAGATGCCTCCTTGGATGCTTCTTCCATGATGTGGCAGCACTTTGACAGCAAAACAACAACAGAAAGACAGCAAACATCAGTAGAACAACATGGCAAACAGCAGCAGAATAGCAGCAGAAAAGTATGGCAGAAAACATGAAAAATGGAGGTGCATAATTAATATTTCAGCCATGTTTTTCTGACCTACGAAAATTAATATTTCTGCCCATAAATTCTGACTACATGGCATTGAATAAGAGTTCAAATGGGCCCCACATCCAGCACAACCTAGTCAGCATCTGCATCACCCAAAAAGTGCCACATTAGCATCCAAATCAGCATCTTTGTCCATGTCAGCACTTTTCTCTCCAAAATTAAAATTTGTAGGAATTAAATTGAGCATTTCACCATTCAAGTTCTAAAAATATATAATTGAGACACATTCAATCCATAAATAGTTTATACCCAATAAATTTCAAAAACATAATAAAATTAGAGAATTGACAAAATTAAAGAGGCAAAAAGGACTAAAATAGGGACTAAAATAAATGGAAAAAGCATGTTATCAAATCCCCCACACTAGGCCTTTTGCACTCCTGGGCAAAATCAATTAAATACAACAGAGACAACCAAAGAATACAACAAGCAAAGTGTAGAAAATATACAATAATGAAATAATTAAAATTTGGAAAGATTTAACGCTAGGAAAAATTAATCTTTATTTTCTTAAAAAAAATTGCAAGCTTCATGGCAATTATTTTGATAAGAATGAATTTAAGTAACAATCTCCTCACAGGGCAAGGTGTTTATCCTCTACTCTCTCAAGTGTTTAAGATGGAATCACTCAAAATCATCCTATCACAAATTTACTACCATAAGCTTGTCAAGAATCTAAATCTCCACTACTTGAATCAAATACATACTTGAATCAAAAGGACTTTACAAGGTTGTAACGTGGGTAGGAAAAATAGTGGGAAACAAAAGGGAAAGATTGAACAATGAAACAAAATATGGCAACAACTCAAGAAAATGAAGAGTATTTACAAGTGAAATATAAGAGATTGAGTATAAATAAATTTTGGGTCTCAAAGTTCTACCTGCTCCTCTTTTTCATCATTTTCTTTTTTTTTTCAATTTTTTTTCTTTCTTCCCTTTTTTTTTGATGACGTCAGTCAAAATTTTTCTTTCTTTTTTTTTCTTCTTGATTGGCCAATCTTTTTCTTTTGCTTGAGAGGAAGTAGAAGAAATATAGTTCAAAACACCCCAAAATTCACAAGATTTTTCAGCACATCGATCCCTTAAAAGAATTTAAAATACTCCTCACATCTTAAGTTGGAAGAGAAAAAATATTGTTGTACGAAGAAAAAGTGGTGGAAAAACGCAAGGAAGAAAATGGATAAGGCACAAAATGGCATACAATGGGAACAACGTATGGAAGGCTATTTGGTTAAACAATGGTTACAAGAAACAAATGCCTAAATCATTTCCAAGTATGTACAAGATATATAGCCTCAATCAAAGATTCAAGACAAGTTCTAGAGTGACAATCCATGATAGAGAACACACAACAAGGAGAATAGCATTTTTCACTTAGGCTCAAATCCTCACAGCTAAAAGACTATTACTACAAATTCATTAAAGTCAACGTCATTTCCATTTAACTTGAATTCCTTAGAGAAATAAGACTAAATTCTCTTCATGCTAAGTCAATCTACACTTTAGCTATTTCATCATGCATAATTCAACACCAAAACTCCATCAAAAATTTAAAAAGTGAGCATCAAATTCGAACAAAACAGAGCAGCAAAATTCTACAATGCAGAATTTCTGGCGACACAGCTTTACCGACATAGAACGACCCCAAAATGGATGCGAATCACTCCAAATAAAATTCTACAACTAGAAGACATATAAAGGTTTAAAAACATGTAAAGAAAGTGGAAAAAACCATAGCCAAACAGTACAGAATATTCATGCAAGATGACGCAAAGTTTTGCCAAAACAGAGAAAACAGAGAAAAAAAAAGGGCAACAGAAAAAGACTAAAACAAAATTAAAATTACGAAAGAAATACAACAACAAAATTAAAAAGAGAAAGGTTAGAAAAATTTGGGTTGCCTCCTAAGAGCGCTTGGTTTAAAGTCCTTAGCTAGACTTTATTTGGTGTCTATGCTTAGCGTCGCTTCTTCTTTGTTTTCCTTACTTTCTCTTTGATTTTTTTTATTTCCTTCGTCAAGGAAAATGATCAAGTACCTCACATGCAACAAAGAGAAATCACATGAGAGATATATCAAATAAGCAAGGTAACAAGAATAAATGAAACTAATAAAGACACTTGAAGAGCTAAAAACACTTGAAATTGAAAAAACTAAAACAAGAAAAGACAATGTCTAAAATAACATCACTTTGGCTTTAAAGAAAAATCAATTTGACAACCATCAATCCCCGGCAACGGCGCCAAAAACTTGGTGCGTATAATTTATAGCACATATAAAATTCCAGCAAGTATACTGGGTCGCAACAAGTAATAAAGTGATAAGTAGAGTATCGTCCCACAGAGATTGATGTATCAAATAAAATTCAATTAGGCTAAGTGAAATGCTATTAAGACTTATGAAGGAAATTTCAGAAATTACACAAAAAAAGGAGGGGGTGATGATTGAAACAACACAATATAAATAACTGAAATTTAAATAACTAAATAGAAAACAAAACAGAGAAAAGATGTGGAATGATCACAAATTCCATGGAATTGTACATCATCATCCTTTCCTTTGAATATTCTTGGCTAATTCTATTATGTAATCTTCAATCTAAAATTCTTAGAAAGTCTTCTAAGACTGAATTATATTAAAATTATAGTTAGGAAGATCTTCACTAATCTATAACTCAAATATAATCCGATCAAGTCCTAATCACATCAATGCCCCGCAATCGCATATGACATGTTATCTCTTGTCCTACTCATTACAAATACACAGCAATCGCATGCATGTATAAATAACAAGCTTCATAGGACAATAAATAAAATAGAACTTTGGCCAAGAAAATACTCATTGGTCCAAATGAATTAAAGTACAATTTCCATTTCATCAAATGACCGACTACACAAGAAAATGAGATTGATTTCGTTGGTCTAATCGGATTAATTCATAGACAAATTAATCTTTGAATCATTGAAGAACAATTCAATTAAATTACAATCCATTCAATGTTGGCCAATTTTCTAAAATATGATTGAATCCAAAAACTTTGATATTACAATCTAACTTAACCAAAATAATTGACTAAAATCTTAGATCAACCATTCAACTAAGTTATGAAGCTCAAGAAAATTATTCAAGCCACAAATAAAACTATCTATATCTAGATAATCTAATTTATGGTGGAAATTACAAGGTCAAGCTCAATATTTAACTAAATCTAGCATAGACATCAAAATCCCAAACTCATTGAAGGTTAATCAAGCATTCAAGAGGAAGAATAATCGGTAAAATCCATTCCATTAAACGAAAGTGCATTAAAATCGAAATTGTTCAGCAATAAAACATCATAGAACCAAACTACATCAATCTTTAAACATCAGAAAATTACATGGAAGAGAAGGAAAAACATGACAGAAAACAGAAAATACAACAGAAAACTAATAAACTATGAAGGAAAATGGAAGAAAAGGAAAGAAAATGGGAGAAGGAGAGCCATTACCAAGTGGGAAGACTTCCTTTCCCTCAAACCAAGCTAGAGAGTTGCCTCTGTGTTGCTCCCAGCCACTGCTGCTCTAGGAAAGCAGAAAAATGGTGCTAGGACTTTCCATCAGAAAAATGACTTAGCCCCCTCAATAAATTTCAGTTTTGCCAATATAAAACTGATCTAACACATGACTAAAGGGATATTCTGCCCTAGATGCCTCCTTGGATGCTTCTTCCATGATGTGGCAGCACTTTGACAGCAAAACAGCAGCAGAAAGACAGCAAACAGCAGTAGAACAGCATGGCAAACAGCAGCAGAACAGCAACAGAAAAGTATGGTAGAAAACATGGAAAATGGAGGTGCATAATTAATATTTCAGCCATGCTTTTCTGACCTACGAAAATTAATATTTCTGCCCATAAATTCTGACTACATGGCATTGAATAAGAGTTCAAATGGGCCCCACATCCAGCACAACCTAGTCAGCATCTGCATCACCCAAAAAGTGCCACATTAGCATCCAAATCAGCATCTTTGTCCATGTCAGCACTTTTCTCTCCAAAATTAAAATTTGTAGGAATTAAATTGAGCATTTTACCATTCAAGTTCTAAAAATATATAATTGAGACACATTCGATCCATAAATAGTTTATACCCAATAAATTCCAAAAACATAATAAAATTAGAGAATTGACAAAATTAAAAAGGCAAAAAGGATTAAAATAGGGACTAAAATAAATGGAAAAAGCATGTTATCAGGCAACGATCCAGAGGTATCCTGGACGACCTGGTTGGTACGGAAAATGTGTGAAATTGATTTCACTGTTTGCTGTTGTGAATTATTTGAATTATGTTGAAATGTATTTGTTTTACTTGGATATTGTTATGAAGTATTATGAATTATATTATATTATATTATGATCGATTACATATGATTGCTGCATATTATCATTATGATGCATGATATTTTTTTGTCATAGTGTTGTATTGTCTGCTCATTGGGCACGTGGTTTGCTCATACCCCTCTTATTAACATTTTTTTCAGAGTTGACAGCTGAAGGTAAATATCTGTACAAGGAATTATGGATCCTTAGCCCATGATTACCTTTTCATTTGTTCAGGATAAAGGTATAATAATTAAGTCTTATTCTAAGTTGTATAAATCTAGAAATCTCTGTAATCGGGTAGGTTCATTCAGTGATGCAATGTGAATGACTGTAGTGTGTATAGAGAACTCGGTTTGGTTGCATGAAAAAGAATGGTATGATTCTTAAGAGAAAGATATGCTTACGGAGGTGAAATGAAATTCACTTTCCGTGCCGGTCACGTGCTCAGATTTTGGGACGTGACAAAAGCACGAAATGCCTCTGAATATTATGCTGGAAATAAAGGTTTTTGATATGTGGGGAATCGATTTCATGGGACCATTTCCTTCATCATTCACCAACCAATACATCTTGGTGGCCGTTGATTATGTATCGAAATGTGTGGAAGCAATTCCTAACCAATAATTCCAAGGTGGTACTGAAGTTTTTGAAAAAGAACATCTTCTCTCACTTTGGAGTCCCAAGAGCATTGATCAGTGATGGAGGATCACATTTCTGTAATAAGAGTTTGGAGACTCTCTTGTCCAAATATGGAGTCAAACACCAAATAGCCATTCTATACCATCCTCAAACTAGTGGCCAAGTAGAGGTGTCTAATCAAGAACTGAAGAGAATCTTAGAGAAAATGGTTAGTAACTCACGAAAGGATTGGGTAACTAAGCTTGATGATGTGTTGTGGGCCTACTGTACTGCTTTCAAGACCCCAATTGGAACTTCACTATTCCGGATGGTCTATGGCAAGGCATGCTATCTTTCAATTTAACTAGAACATAAAGCTTTTTGGGTTGTGAAATTTCTAAATTTCGATCTGAAAAAGGCTGGGGAAAAGAGGCTTTTACAACTGAATGAGCTGGATGACCTTCGTCTTCAAGCTTATGAAAGTTCTCCTCTATATAAGGAGAGAGTTAAAAGATAGCATGATTAGAAAATTACTCGTCGATCCTTTGTTGCTGGCCAAAAAGTCTTGCTTTATAATTCAAGGTCTGGCTGAAATCTCGATGGTCGGGACCTTTTGTGGTCAAAGAAGCATTTGAGAATGGAGCAATGGAGATTGTTAATTTGGAGGGTGCTCGAAGCTTCAAAGTAAATGGTCAAAGGCTGAAGCATTATTTGGGACACAAGAGTGAAAAGGAGGGGACTTCAATTGCCTTCACTACACCAATTGCATAGGTGTCCTGGTAAAGTCTGGTTGAAGACTATAAACTTAGCGCTCTTGGTAGGCAACCCAAATCTTTGCTGCTTTGAAATTTAATTTTAGTCATAATTTTAAGTTTTTAGCTTTAGTTGATTGATTATGCTGTTGTGCTGACATTCCTTGAGTGCTGAACTGGTGGGTGTGCTAGTTTTGACTGATAAGCCTTGTTGGCTAATGTTCTAGTTTTGATTGATCAAGTCTTCCCTAATACTCTACTGTTTAGCTGATTTGATGCTTGATGTTGGGTGATTGAATGTTATGCTGATGATTGAGGATGTTTGCTTTGATTGAGATTATGGTTATGAGAATAGGCTATTTCTGACAATTTGGCCATTTTGAACTTCCTGATATGCTTGATAATTGGTTGTTTGGGAAACTATGTTTGAAGTATTTTGGGGTACTAAGGCTTTGAAAAGAGTCATAGGTGAGCGTGTGCTCTGTCTTAGCAAGTTGCAGCCGTGGCCTATTACCGCTACAATGACAATTTAAGTTTAGAAGGGGTGTTTTCCTCTGTCTGGGTACGTTGCAGCGGTGGGTATGTCCTGCTGTAGCTCAAGTTAGGGAATCAGAGAGGTAACTTTCTGCCAAAGGACACTGCAATGATGGGAATATCACGCTACAGCGAGAGAGTAAGTTTTAGTGGCTTAAGTTCTATTAAAGCATACTGTAGCGGTGGGTATATTTCGCTGCATCGTTGATAAGTGGGAAACCAGGGGATTTGAGTGCTATCTTAGCATGTTGCAGCTTCGGTGGGCTTTCAATAGTTTAAAAAAAAAAGGTTCAATAAGGGGCTAGTGAAAAAAGGATTCAATAAGGGAATAGTTGAAAGTTTCAATAAGGGGTAGGCTCCTATAATTAACTCAAAATGAGTCTTATAATATATATATATATATATCCAAAGGAAATAAGGAATTAGGGTAGCGATACCCTTGAGAACAAAACAGCGAAGCCCTTGAGAATCGAAATAAAACGATGCCCTTGAGAACAAAGAATCAATTCAGTTTTGGAAATTTTGAATTTGGTATTATAAACTGTTCTTAGAGGAGAGGATTGGATGTTTTTGAAAATCAATTTTATAAGTTTTATTGTGATTCGATTAACACTTGTATTGAGAATCTTTAAGATTACAAACTCTTGAGTTTAATCTTAGATATAATTTTGATGAGGCTTGGTCTACTTTAACTCACATGTTTTAAAGTCTTTACTCCTCCTAGTTGCACATGTTCTTGATTACACAAATCTTAATCAGAATTTTTCTCATAGGAATTTTTGCTTGAGGACAAGCAAGGGTTCAGGTTTGGGGGAGTGTTAATTGCCAAATTAACATGATTTATGTGCCCTTTTTCTTGGCATCTAAACCTTATTTCTGCTTGATTTTTACTGAATTATGACCTTTTGGCCTCAAGATGTTCCAATTCTGATTTTCCTAAGCACTTGCAATTTTCTCTATTTTCATCTTCAATTTTATGCTAGTAATTGACATTTGATTTTGTATTTCACGGTACAAAAGAATCCACTTTGGGAGTAAGGAAATATGAAGTAGCAAACCAGCATCAGAAGTGAATCTGTCGTCTTCCGCTGCAGTGCCAACCACCCAACGTTTAGCGCTAGAGTGAAAATTTTGCAAGTCATTTTCTGTGACTCACCGCTGCAGAGGTGATGTCACACCACTACAGTAGGAGTGCCTCCACTGCTCTCTATAGCATTACACTGCAAGTTTTTTTTTTTGCCTTCATTTTCTTTGTTCCACCACTGTAGCGATGAGGATGTACCGCTGCAGCGATAGAGCTATTTTCCTACCACTTTAGACTTCGTTTAAATAGTTGGAAGGGAATTTTTTTAGGGTATTCTGATCCGGAGAGGAGGAGTGAACGCTGTTTTTGCTGAGGATAGAAAGAGGAACTCGACTTTGAAGACTTTGGGGCTTAGATCATCTATCCGATTTCAAATTCATGACTTTCTTCACCTTTATTTCTGATTGTTGTTCTTTGTTTTTCATGAGTAGCTAATTTTTCCATCTAGGGTTACTATGAACTCAACCTTAGAATAGATTTTGTCTCTTCTCATGTAGTTGTAACTCTGATTTAATCAATATATGTTTTCTTATTCATTTTACTACTGCATATAGTAGAATTGATCAGTTTATTTATATATTTGTTGCTGTTATCAATCTCGAAAGAGGGAGGTGAGAGTAGAACACTGAATAGAGAAAACAAGTATACGAACCTTAACTTAAGTGTTTTCACTTGTTAGCTAATACGGATATTAGCTAATCTCATTTAATCAAAACTAGGTTGGACAGTTAGACTTAACTCACTTAAGGAATTGAGTAGGTATTAAGTATCTTAATTAAAATTCGGGAGAATTCTTTTAAGTTATTATAATAACTTAGGATTAACTTTATTGGTTGAATAAGTTGCGAGTGCGTGAGAGCGGTTTTACAATTTCTAGGACGAAGAAGAGGGATTAGTAATCATAAGCTTTTAATTTCATTAGTTTGAATTTTTGCTTGCTATCATTAGAAGAAAATTCATAAACATTTACTGTCACATGCCTTTTTTTTATTGTCAGTTCTTCATTAGAGTTGTCTTTAATCCAATTGCTTTCATCTAACTAATTCATTTAAATTTCTTAGGTAATTAGTCACTTAGTCCCCATGGGAACGATACTTTTACTCTTAAATTACTATATTACTTGAGCAACTGGTGCACTTACCAATTCGTTTAACAACTGACTGTGAATACTTTTATATTAGCTATTATAATGGAAAAAAATTATATTACCTCTCCACCTTAACCCGAATTGGATTTTCCACCCAATCTGTTCATTGTCATTGCAATTGCTTTATGAGTTTCTCTTGAAATAGCTCCAAGTGACGTTTCACCAGTGCAAAACTACTACACAATTAATGAAGCAACTAGTTCATGTAGAAATTGGATAATTGTATACCTGAGGTCCCACAATAAAGGGCTACTGGTAGTTGTAAAGAAACACTAAATTCCTTCAATACATAGCTTATCCACTAAAGCTCAGTAATTGTGGCTTCCATACTCCTATACTCAGCTTTTGTAGAGGACTTTCAAACAAATATTTGCTTCTTGGATTCCCATGAAATAGTTGTTGAACCCAAATAAATGCAGTAGCTTATAATTGGGTGTCTAGTCTTCTTACATGTTGCCTAGTCAACATCACAATAGGCCCTCAAATCAAGCAGAACCATGGTAGAAAAAAAAAAACAACCATGTAGTAGTGGTAAACTTTAGATACCTTACAATGTGTAAGGCAACCAACCAATGTGGCTTACGTGGCCTATGCTCAAATTGGCTGAGATAATGTACAACAAACATAATATCTGGATGCTTGAAATTAAGATAAATTAAGATATAAAAGTCTTCCAATTAACCTATGAAATTGAGAAGAATCCTTAAGCAACTCATCCTCATCTTCTTGAACCTACAAATCTGGAGGAAAAGGTGTTTGAACTTCCTTTGCATAAGACATTTGTATTGTCATGATATTTTTTTGATTCACACATATACCAACAAAAAATCTAGCAATTTCCAACCCCATAAAATATTTTGCTTGGCTAATATCCTTGATTGTAAAGGTTGTATGTAAAGATTGTTTAAGGTTGTGAATCAATGCATCTGAAAGCCAGAGATCAATAAATCATCAACATAAACAAGTAAAAATGAGTGAACTGCTAGTGGAATTATAGGTGAATAGATATGTGTCTGCCTTAAACTAAATAAAACCAAACTGATACAAATACTTAGGCAACTTAGTGTTCCATTAGCATGAGACTTCTTTAAGGCCATACAAAGACTTCTGTAAACGGCAAACCTGCCTTTCCTTGGCTTTACGGTATCCTTGAGGTGGTATCATATAGACCTTTTTATTCAAGTAGTCATGAAGAAAAACATTATTGATGTCTATTGATGAAGAGGCCATGCTTTTATTGCTGCAACAGAAAAAAAATTCTAACAATTATTGTTTTAGCAACAGGGGAGAAACTTTCATTTTAATAAAAAATCTTCATTTGATTGTAGCCCTTGGCTACTAAACATGCTTTAAAACAGTCTATTGTGCCATCAGGTTTCAATTTAACTTTGTACACCCATTTTGAACCAATAGCGTTTCTTCCTTATGGTAATGTGGAAAGCTTCCAAGTATGGTTCTATTCTAAGGCCTGCAACTCAGTTTGCCTTGCTTGTACCCATTTAGGTGATTGACTAGCTTGATGATAGCTGTGTGGTTCCTAGACAATAGAGAGGTTGGCTAGAAAATTGATATGAGCATCAACTATGGCATGAATAGGCATATTAGATGTGTTAGATTCAGAAACTTGATGAGTCACAAAATCAGATAGCCATGGGGGTTTAGTTCTGACTCAGGTACTATGCCTAGGTTTAAGAGAAGGTGAAGAATTAACACATGAAGATAAAGAAATAGTTCTTGCCTTTGAGGGAATAACTGCAGTATCAGAAGTATTTGTGTCTGATGAATAATCACCCTATAAATTAGTAGTAACTGGCAAAGAAGGGAAATTACAATCATCAGTAAAAGTAGATTTCAAAAAAGGAAAATTTTGTTTCATGTAAAATGACATCATAGGTCATGACAATTTTCTTAATGAGCAAATCATAAACTTTAAAAACCTTTATACCAGACTGGAATCCAAGGAAAATAGCTGCATTGGCTTTAGAAGCAAGTTTGTCTTTATATGGTTGGACATTAGTGGCAAAACAGAGGCATCCAAAAACCTTAAGGGAATCATAGTTGGGTTCTTTATGAAAAAGCAATTCATGTGGTGTTTTCCAAGAAAGGAGCTTTGTAGGTAGCCTATTGACCAAAAAAGTGGCATGTAAAAGGGCTTCTCCCCAAAATTGTTTAAGTAGTCCATATTAGAAAAAGAAGGCTCTAGTGATTTGAAGAAGGTGTCTATGTTTCCTTTCTACAACTCCATTTTGCTATGGAGTATAGGGATAAGTTCTATGATGGAAAATCCCAAGATTATCAAATAGTGATTGGCAAGATTGACTCAAAAACTCAGCACCATTATCACTTTGGATGCCTTTTATAGTAGTGGAGAACTAATTCTGAACAAGATTAGTAAATTTGGTAAGAATAGAACAAGCTTGGTTCTTATAGGTCATTAGATATGTCCAAGTGCCTCTAGTGAATTCATTTACCAAAGTTAGAACATAATTTGCTCCAAACAAAGAAGATGTGTGGTATGGACCCCATATATCTATGTGAACCAGTTCAAAAGGTTGCTTTGTCTAAATACTTCTGGTAGGAAATGAAAGTCATATTTTCATAAGTTTTAAAATCATTCAAAAAAGGCAACTAATTTAACACAAGATCACTAGGATGACCTAGTCTTGTATGCCATAAAAATAAATCTTTATTGGCAATGTTATCATGGATTTAAGTAGAAAATAATTTTTGTTTGTAACTATCAATAACATATTGATGAAATACATCATAATTATTAAACTACTCAAGTACAGTGGAGGAAAAAGAAAAATCCTCAAGACAATAGAAGTTTCCAACTACTCTCCCTACAGCCAGGATCTCCTTATTCTTCTGGTCTTGCAAAATACAGAAACAAGGGTAGAAGGAAAATGAAATGTAGTTAGTAGTTATTGATTTGTTGATAGACAACAAATTATGGCTAAATTTCAGCAAAAATAAGGTTTCTACAAGTCTCAGGGAATTAAAATGAATGTTGCCTATTTGTGTTGCTTGGCTTATGCTCCTAGCTTGTAGATATACTGAAATGGGGGAATTCAAGGTAGTTAAGGAATCAAACAAATCATGGTCAGTACATATGTGGTTCGAAGCACCTGTATCTACTATCTAGGATCTTTAAAATTTCTAGCACAGCTACTATGATCTTTGGATATACCTACAAAGTCTGCTATGAGAAAATTCACATTTCCTTCATTTTCAATTTGAGTAGATTTAAGCAACTTTGTCCCTTCTTGTTTGATCAACTTGGCCATCCACTCTTGTTGCTTATTGTCCACAAGTTTGTTTTGATATGCTTCAGCCTCTGCCACATTTTCCATGTTTAATTACTTGCTTTCCCACTTTCTTCTCCTTTTTAGTTTTCAGCAGGTCTACATATCATTTAGGGCAACCATTTAGCTTAAAATAGCTCTCTTTAAGATGTCCTTGTACCTTCCAATGATCACAGAACCTATCTTCTTTTCTTTCACCATCTTTCCTTTTGAAAGTTCCTTTACTGATGTTTCTCCCATAGTTTTTTATCTTCACCATCATTGCATTGGATTCCAAAACTTCTTCAAACTTTTTGTGTATTGTTTTTTGAGACTCCACATTCTGCAACATGGCATAGGCCTTATTTGCACTAGGTAATGGTTCCTACAAAAGTATCTGTCCTTACTGCATCAAACCCATCATTGAGTCCCATTAAGAGTTGAATAGTTTTGATAGATGAATCTATCTCAGCAAACTTCTTTGACACACCATATTTACAGCCTCCACATTCATAGTAAGGTTGAGTTCTGAAACTATTTTGATCCGCCCACAATCTTTTCAATCTATTAAAATATGTAACCATCGTAAGATTGCTGTATTGATACAATCTCCCTCTGAATCTTGTACACCTGAGGTCCATTTTCTTCAACAAATTTCTCTTTCAATTCTTCCCATAGTATCTTTGCAGAGGTGCAGTAGACAAACGACTCTGCTAATTCTTTGGTATAGGATCCTAAAATCCATGACCTCGCCATATAATCAGCTTTGCGCCACTTCAAGAATTTTGTAGTTCCTTCTTTTGGCTTCTTAATTGATCCATCAATAAACCCCAATTTATCTTTGGCCCCTAATGAAATTTGAATTCAAGTACTCCAAGTCAAATAATTACTACCTGAAAAAGGTGCAGTTAACTATAGCAACACAAAGACGATCATTATTCCCAAGCTGAAATGGTCCAGTGTTAACTGATTCAGTCTGATTTGATTGCAAATTTCTAGCTCCAGTGCTCACCATCGTAGAAAACAGAAGATCAACAATAATTGAAAAATAGATTATAGCACAAAATAGAAAAAGATCGATCAGAGAAAAGATGCAGAAATCAGGATAAAAAAATCGTGAAGGAGAAAAAAAATCAGTATCGCAGTATAGTAAACTGTTCTGATACCATATTAGAATTTGAATGCTCAGATCGAATACTGATTCTCATTAGTTAACTTCAGATTACGTATGATGGTTTATATACAAAAGTTGCACAAAGATCTAATCTACAACTATCTCCTGTTAACTGCCAACTATCATCCTAACAAAATATAACTACTAACTAATCTGTACATTAACCACATGCTGACATGTACAACTATCCAATCTCTACAGTTCAACCTTTCCTAAGGAATTGGAGCACGTTCACTTTTAAATTCAAGAAGATCACAAAGAACCTGTAACAAACTCTAGCAAAATTTAGTTAATTATTTCACAGGATCGTTGTTAAAATAAATTTAAAACAAAGCATTAAAAGTAGGATTTTCGGCACTTACATTCACAGCAAGACGATTAGCCAAATGTTGCTGATAAATAAAAAAGGCACTTTTACTTTTTTGACGAACAGCTTTATGGAGCAACTTCGACATCTCTGGATTATTTACGTGATACTCCCCTTTGTAAACATAAAGCAAAACCCTAAGAAATGTTCATGTACCCAAATTCATAAATCTGAACTCACTTTCATTCAAGCTTGAAATATTTATTTGTATTACAACCAAGTGCAACTTGTTAATAATTTCAAACAATCATTTGGCAAATGACATAGCAGGTGATATGTGTCACGTGGATTGTTCAATCAGTATTTTTTGATAGTATCTTTTATTACGTTAAAAAAAGGGACATATTTAATGAAAAAAAAAATTAAGACTTAGGAGCATAAGTGAAAATTAATATAAATATTAGAAACATCAAATAATAAATTAATATATAAATTTATTATATATTAAAATCCAATATAATAAATTAATAATTTTTTTTTATATTTAGGTTTGACAAACTTACAAAGAGTTTAGACAAACTATTAAACACTTTTGTACACATTTAACAATAATATATAATTTAAATAATATACGAATGTGAAATAAAATTAAAATTAGTAACAGAATATTATAACAATAATAACCACATGTAGAGTAATAACTAGTAGTTGTAAAATGTACGAAAAAAATTATAAAAAATAAAAATAAAGCTGGTTCAATTATTAAATTACTATTTTTTAATTCAATTTTTTTAATAATCTATTCACTGAATTAAACTAAACTATATATATAACCAGTTCACCAATTTTTAAATCTGCCTAACTTGTTCAATCTAATTTTATAAGCAATGGTGTATATAATAAAAATGAAATAAGAAGCAAGGAAAAACCGCATGCAAAGAAAATGATAAGCTTCCTAGTCCCATTTGTGTTCGACCACACATGAACATAATATTCAAGAATCTCATTTCCAAGCTTAGAATTGAATTGTCTATTATAGGGCGATTTTTTTTTAAAAAAAAGGACTTTTAATTAGATATGGGCCGCCATTGCTAACCATGAAAATTCATAATGTACATGGCCGCCAAGTCTAGAGAATAACGTTATCTCTTAGCTTGTTAGTACTGTTCAATATTTGGCAACAAATATATACATATATGAAAGCCATGAAACCCAAAACACATGAACGCAGAGAGAGGAAGCAACCCTCCAGTTTCTGACAAAAGGTGATGGTGACTACTAGGCATGCACCCACCTATATATAAAAAAAATAAAAAATAAAAATAGGGAGCGAAACGAAGTACGACGTGTTTGAAGGATCAACAAGAACAAATCCAAGGGTAGGAACAGGAAAAGTGCAGTCAAAAATTTCAAACCTTTTTACTCATTTTTCTCAAATTGCCACGTTATTTCTCCAAGTCCAACATCAACCGTCAGGACTTGCCCTTGAATTTCAAACAACCTCCTCCTCCTCCTTCTTCACTCGTATGTTATGTATATATATATATTCCCTACCCACACCCATATTCGCCCAATCCCACATCTCTCTCTCTCTCTCTCTCTCTCTCTCTCTCTCTCTCATTAAAAACAACACAAAACCCACCCACATAACTACGCACACCTCGTACCCACATAAAACCATATATTTCACATACATTCATATATTTTCTCGAAGAAGCCATGCAGCGTCTGCCAGCCGAACTGTGCCGGAAGGTGGCCCGGCCGGCTTGCGACGTGTTCATCAACCATCGGGGGATCGACACAAAGCGAAACGTGGCCGGACTGCTCTACGACCAGCTCACGAGGATGAGGGTGCGGTCGTTCCTCGATAGCATGAACATGAAGCCCGGGGATCGGCTGTTTAGCCATATTGATAGGGCTATTTTGGGGTGTAAGGTGGGCGTCGCCGTATTCAGTCCTCGTTACTGCGATTCGTATTTCTGTCTCCATGAGCTCGCGCTTCTCATGGAGTCAAGAAAGAGGGTTGTGCCTATCTTCTATGACGTTAAGCCTTCGCAGCTTCGGGTTAGGGACGATGGAATGTGTCCCCAGAAGGAGCTTCAGAGGTTCAGATTGGCCCTCGAGGAAGCCAAGTACACTGTGGGATTGACCTTCGACCCTGTCAATGGGTACGTTCAAGAGAAAAAAAAAATCTTAAAAGATTATAATTATTTCAAACTCTCAATTTAGTCTTTGAAAAATCAAATGTCACAATTAAATTAAGACAGTTGAATAATCTTTTTGGAGACCAAATAGAAAATTTACTCAATAAAAAAAAAACCTCTTGTGACAGAGTCATTAATTTTTGTCGTAAAAAGGTCTGTCACAAATTTCTAAAACAGTTTCTTTAATTTTCTGTAGTGTTTAATGTCTTTTGAGTTATGGGATTTGACAAGTGAGAGTTGTGGTGCTAATGCTAGTTTGGGGTTTGATGGGTTTTCAGGGACTGGTCGGAACTGCTGAAGGATGCGTCAGAGGCAGTGATCACGAACTTGCTGGAGGTTGAAGAAGAGAGGAAGCGTTCGAGGGAACTGTGAATGTTTATATAAAACAAAAAGGAGGAACTATGATTAACCAAATTCGTTATTTTTTGGGGATATATATGGGATAAAAATTAGAGATATTCCATACGCTCCCCGTGACAAATTGACTCATTGTTTGGCCTAAATTAGATTAATTCATTGGTTTAGGCTTCAAATTGTTCATTGTTTAAGCTTTTAATTGATTGGATATTATAGTTATTCGTAGAAATTAAGGTCGCATGGCAATTAGCAATTGATTCCTGAGTTGGGAATATACTTTATCTGTAACAGATTGTATAAGGCTTCAGATTAATGGATTTGAATTAGTTTATGTGAATAATCCAGCCAGTGATGTTAAGTTTAAATGATTGTTTTGTTATGTACAAGAAAACGAAACTGTTATAAGTTAGATCCATGGTGTTATTAAATTTTATAAGATGAGGGTTTAATGAATCCATTTGAAATTTCAAGAAATTAATGTGAGAAAACTGAAGAAACTTTAACAAAATTTCTTACAGCATAATGAAGATAGTCCGTGCCGTCCACCGACAGTAAGAATTGAAAGCCATCTCCACCGAGTGGGTGCTTCCTCTGTGCGACGATATTTAATTACATGTAAATTCTGTGTATCTTCTTATCCATTTATGTAATATTACTATAAATAAATTAACAAGCACAAGTTGATAATTGGTCCATTCACAGTTAATTAAATATCTGATTTCTGAAAGGAGCAAGAGCTTAATTAATTAATTAATTAATTAAATCCTTATCTTCTTTGGCCTTATTACCAGTCATTTAACTCGAAGTTTAATAGTACTTCAAGATCTTGCCAGATATTCTCTTTAAAAAAATTCCAAACGAATTGAACAAAAGAGAAGAGAATTGAAAAAAAAAAAAATTAAAGGAGGCATAACATATTCAATATAAACCCGCCGAAAAGTTAAAGAAACTTGGACGTTTTGCGCTTACTGGAAACTTTCGCATCTTGAAAGTTACGTTGACCTAAAATATTTTCAAACTAAAAATATAACGAAAATGAAAATGGCTAATCGCTTTATTGAAAAAGACATATATCTTTTCATAAAAGAATTAATCGCTAATTAGCATGACATTGTCATATAAAAATAATGATAATATAAAACTCACATTAATTCTATTAGATGATCCATAATTCAAGTGGAATTTACCATTCAAGTGAATTTCATACTATCTGTCTCTCTCCACATTGAAGGAAAATTTACACAAACCACAAGTCAAATAACCCAAAATTATAAAGTTACAAATACAGAATTTTATAAATAAAAATAAAACTGTCTTTATTAATGATTTTGATAAGTAAAACTAGAACATACATTGATTTATTGTAACCTGAACATGAAAAATTAAGATAGTCAGATAGACTCTTTTAGGAGAATATGAATAACTTTCTCTTATATTTTTAGTCTGATGAAACACAAATGACAACATTTTCTTAGTCTTACAAAAAGCAAGTCTCTCTCATTTAATCCAGAGAACAACTATCATGTCAATATATCATACCAGGGGTCGACCCCCTCATAATAACATTATTTAGAGTCGGATATTTACACATAAAATTGTTTTCACTAACACCCCAAACTAATTATAAAATATATCAAATAAGTTCCTCTAATATAAAATTCATGAAGATCTTATAATGAACTTAATTAAAGATAATACTCAATATAATTATCACAAAATATGTGCAAATATATAATATATTTAATATATCAGTCTACTTAAATAATTGTCGGTGTTAAAATATTATTTATAAAATAACTAAATATAATTATATATAGAAAATAAATAATTCTAACACACATGACCTTATCATATTAACCTTTTGTATATGAAGACCAAAATTTTTTTTAATTACTTTCAGCTCACAAATAGGAAAGGAGAGGAATGTTTTAATTTATCATATAAAAAACTTGAGTAAATTACTTATTTGGTCCTTAAAATTTTTTGAACTATATATTTTAATTTAATTTTTAAAAAATTAAGTGTTTTAATTTGATTTTTTCTGTTATTAAATCATTAAATTTATCATTGCTAATTTTCAACCTTTTTGTCAATAAATGTCAATTCGACAAATGAAAAAGTAAAATTGGGATCAACACAATATTCAAATATTAAATTGAAACAACTATAATATTTTAGAAATTAAATCTATAATTAATCTACTTAGAACTTAATTAATTAATTAATTAAAATAAGTTAGCGTATTAGAGTGTATTAATTCTCATATGAAGAAAGTGCAGGGAAATTACAAGAGCAGTGGTATGTAATGCTAATTAATACTCAACTTCTCACGCATTAATAAACATTAAACCGAGACAGGAAAATGAGAAAGAAATCATACGAATGCACATGAAACAGAATTGAATACGTACGCGCAAACAAATTGAATTGAAGCCTCAGTTCTATTCCCACTAAATAGTGGTTATAATTAATTATTAATTTGGTAATTAATATATGTATGTATTGGTGGTTGACCTTTAAAGATTATATTTGATTCTGAGTTGTCTGACCTTAATAGAAATTCTGGGTCCTCCTTTGTCCCATTCATGCTCTCTCCCTAACCGACCACACCACAAAGAAAATATCCAACAATTTCTCTTCGCAATATATAATATTTCATGTTTAATACTTCTTCATGATACTGTTAACGCGCATGGGAATTAAAGCCAAAGGTTATTCACTAACTCAGAAGTTAGAACCAATGATCGTAATCATATAGAACTGTGTCTGTGAGAGCAAATTTAATTTGGTTGATTTTGTCACTTGATTTTCACAATTTTTAGATGATTTACTGTCTCTTTTTTATAAGTCTTATTTGCAAGCTCAAATTTTTAGTATTACAAAAATATTTCAATTGCTGAGCTTAAACTCACTTCTCACCTAAGTCAGTAGTCTTTGTGAATTCTTGAAATTCAATTTGAATATTGTTAAAACTATAACCGGTCAAAATCTAATGAGACATATAGGGTGTGTTTGGCAAAAATAGTTTATAAATTAGTTGAAAGTTTATAAGCTAATTTTTAATTAAAAATTGAAACTTTATAAGCTATGTTATATAATTAGAAGTATTTGATAAAAGTAGTTATTGAAGTAGTTAAATATATTTTATAATCATAAATAATGCAAATAAACATATTATTTTTTTAATTAAAATAATTTAAATTATTATATATATATATAATTAATTAATTAAAAATATATTTTTTATATATAAAAATATTTTTATATATATAAAGGTGAGAGAGAAATGAAAATAAATATATTATATTTTGTTTTTAAATAAATTAATTTAGGGTTTAGGGTTATATATATATATATATATATATATATATATATATAATGTATGTGAAATAAGGGTATAATGAATATTTTTATAAAATAACAGGTAAAAAAAAAATATAAAAGTTATAAGTTACTTAAAGTAACATCTCAGAATAAACTATAAATTATTAAAATAAGCTCGTTTACTAAACACTTCTAACAAGTTTATAAACTAGTTAAATAAGTTATAATATACATACATATATATATATATATATATATATATATATATATCAATTTATTTTACTGTAAGTATGCCTGGGAACTACAAATAAAAAAAAATAGTCCTTTCCTATTCTTAATTTTATACGATATTTTGATACCTAGCTGGAATAAATAGAACTAAAATTAACCCAAAAAAAAGGGAGATGCATTTGGATTGCATAAGTATAAATTGACTATATGTTATTGACCACCAAGCTAATATGAAATTATGCACGCACGTTATAATTAGTTCTACTAAGGAAATAATATTCTTTCGACTTTTAAACACAAAGGTAAGATTAGACTATATAATAGGCAAAAATATATGTCATGTCCCAAACGTTTATATCGATTTTCATTTATGTTCTAACATTTTTTCTAATCAAATATGTCTCACATATTTTATTTTTTATTAGATATACCTAATGTAATACCCATGAAAAATAAAATATAAATATTTGTTTACAAACTACTGTTACTAATTTGGTATACGGTACTGTTTACCCATATAATACTATTTACGTATATGGTACTGTTCATTTATACAATCGAAATGTCAAGTATTAGATGTGGTTTGGTCATAAGAGAAAACTAGAAAGAAGTTTGTAGGAGAAAATGACGTTTTATGTGTAAAAATACCCTCAGGGACTAAATTGAAAGGACTGATTTGAAAAGAAACTTAAAGGTTTAAGGTGAAAGGATAGTTTTCCCTTTAAGTTTCCAATAGTAATAACAGAAAAATTTTCCACCGTACGCGTGAGGTGTACAGTAACTGCATTATTAGAAATGTCATTTTCATGAATAGTAAATTGAATATTTTATTAACGCATAGTATCAAATAGTACCCTTGACTTTTGCTATAAATAGGCCCTTCCATTTCACTTCTAAAATCACACCTTCAACTTCTCTTCTTCTCTCCTTAAGTTTCTCTTACTTCAATGCTAGGCCTCTGAGATTTTGGGCCTTTCCTTTTCAGCTTAGGTAAGGATACTATGCCCTTTCTATGTCTTTCAAATTTTAGAAGTTATTTTCTTAAGTATGCTCTGTGGTTGCGGCCTTGGCTGATCTTCCACATCAGAAAAACTGTCCTTAGCTGTTTATATGTTATTTTGATTATCTGATTACCGAAATAGAATGTAAACTGTGAAGAATACATGTCTAAGAAAGTTCTGCCTAAGGAAAGACCTGGTTTTTAAGTGTGTCCAGTGTGACCCTCCACTCTTTTCTGGGAACTTACCTGGTGTACTCTTTTACAGATTGTATTCTCTATTTCTGGTATAAATAGTAACTGTACGTATGAATAGTGACTGTATATATGAATAGTGACCATACGTATGAATAGTAATCGTATATATGAACAGTACCGTATGTATGAACAGTATCTATATGAAAACAATCCTAACTTGTTTTCTCTAATCTTTCATGAAAATCTCTGTAGCGGAATACTGAAATTCATCTGTGTACTCTTGTCTGTAACGACTTAGAGAAGCGATATTCGTACGGAATCCAGGTGAGTGGAACGACCCCGTTTTAATAGAGTTTTAGCATTACTGGTGATAAAAAGTATGTTGTAGGACACTCCAAGATTCATAGGGGGAAATTGGATTCAGAATGACGAATCTAATGAGATAATTAATCCATAAGTATGGATAAAATGAAATAAGTATCTTATGATGATGTGAAGTTTGAATGTTTTCAAAAACAGATTAATTGTTATCTTGATTTGTGGTTTATAAATCTATAATATAGTTATATACTATACCTGTTGTATGGATGAATATTATATTGAGCTTCTGATTATGATATGAAATGCTATTGATTGTGATTGAGCGGGACAGTACCCCCTCTCACGGCAAGGCGAAAAACCCGGTTGACAGGGTGTCTTGACCAATGAGTGTGGAGACAACGATTCCCTCAGTAGGGATATAGCCCGGATTGGTGATAAATTCGTGAGGCGCCCTAGCTAAGATGATGAGGTTGTGCGTCATGGCGAAAATATACATAATTGGTGAGCCGGCCTGTGTGCGCTCTCCGGGATATATTGCCATTGACGAGTACTAGTAACGTTTGTTGAATTGGATGAATTTTTATCTTTTGTCTATTGGTTGAGTATGAGCCTTTAGATATGCTTGCATGACTGGTGATGTATTTGAATTTTATTAACGCGAGGCCGATTCGCTCATTGAGTTTAAAAGCTCACATTGTTTGTACAACCTTTTTGTTCAGATCAGGTTGCCAATGAAGAATATCCGCTAGAAGAGTAGATCACTTTGGACCCTCCCGCTATCGGGTAGGCACCTCTATTGTTGTAGATTATGTTGCTCTGTAATCGTCTAGGACATCTAGGTCAGGGGTTCGACATTTGGCTTGTATGTCAGTATAATAATGTATTTTATGTTGAAAATCTATTATTATGTGCAAATCATCTCTATGAATTTCAAATAAGAAAATTTGATATATTTTCTTCAGGAATGGTTATTTTGATAATGACTAAACTCATGGGTAGAATTTATCGAAAGGCTTACAGTGATGGGATATTCATCATTGTGCCGGTCATGTGCCCAGAAAACGGGTCGTGACAAAGTTGGTATCAGAGCAATGGTTGTTAGGTCTCCTAGTGATTATAGAGCAAGGTAACCTTAGTAGGACCTCCTCTATCGTTGTGAACCCGGGCACAACTATAGAGAGACGGCTCTACTGAAGGTCCTGTAGGATGTTTTCATTTCCTTTCCCTCCGAGACTTATCTCTTCTTAGGAATTATGTTCTCAATTTTAGTTTTAGACAGATGTGGCTACACTTTTGAACTTAGTCAAGGAAAAGTTGTTATTTGTTTTGATTCCGTTGCTGTCGGATCAAAATTTTATGTGGTGGATTTTATAAGCTGAATTCATGATTGATTTTGTGTAGCTATATTATTTTAGGGTACCAGCCAATAAAAGAAACCACTTGCATTAAAAAAAAACACTGAATGATTACATTGCAAAAAAAAAAAAAGAAGGAAAGAGAAGTTTACTCATGCATGAGTAATCTAAAAGCGAGGTGGTCTTGGATTAGGAGGGTTGTATTGTATCATCACCCCTCGACCATTCCTTGGAGCGAGAGACAGAGCAATGTCGCGGAGGGTAGTGTAAATTCCATTCATACAATCAACACTTCTTTGCTGTTGATTGCAAAAGCACTGGGTGGACCAATAGAAGAACCTATCTATTCTCGAAGTCATTGCCGCGTTATTGCGTTTGGTTAACTTCTCCAGGTCCTCTATCATCTTCTTGAGATTCTTCACCTCATGCTCTAAACAGGAGATTTTGTCATCTGAGCTATGGCCTGTGCTAATCTCCTCGGCTTCCTCAATCTTCTTCATCTTCTTCTCCTTTTGAATTTCTTGAGATCCCTCGAGAGGTCTTTTGCCTTTGTCCCTGCCTAAACTTAAGTTTAAGTCAAGATCTTTTTCCTTGGCCTCCACTGTGAGATCAATGTACTTCCGTGAGGCCATGATTTGAAAAATTTAGAAATTTTTGTAAGAGTATGAGGCGAGAGGAATGCTGGGAGATTGTAGGCTCAGAGATTATTACTCTTTGTGGTGTGGTAACTGAGAACGCTGGGATGGTTTTTATAGAGAAAAATTTGGACTAAGAGACAAAGAAGATATCTCTTCACCGCACCCCTACACGATCAACCTATGGATTTCTGCAAGCTGGAAGCCAGAAGTCTAGGGTAGGCGTGCACACCGATAGTGCGTTGCATTAATGCCAAAACCACGAAAGTCAGTATTCGGTAGATTTGCGGCCGATTTTACTTGGTTTTTCCATTTCTCCCGTTGGCATTTTCCGAAATTCAAAGAAGTTCACGATATAGTCATTAAAGATTGCCTTGGATGCTTTTATGATGAATTGAAATACATTTCTCTGTTTTATTGTGTTGTTCTTAAGAGCCTTCCATTGAGTATAATATACATAATTGATTGAATCATGTTGTAATTACATGTATGTATGTTATTCATGCATAATGAGTGAAGGCTACGATCAAGGAGAATATGTGATGATCCTACATATACTCATAGAGATGTGAAATCAAAATGACTTGGATAGAATGAAATGTGTAGAGGATGATATATCTTCATGCTTACACATACTTATATATAATACTCTCGTGGGCAAATGAAAGGCAGTGATTTCCTTATATCATGATAATGCTTAATGCATGCGACCGTAAGCAGTTAACTTTGTTTTAAAATATATATATTGATATACATATATTATGTGTAAGTCTAGAGTAAAGACACCGATTAGAATCTAAGATACGACCAATATGAGGCTACCTAATCATAGAGGGACATCGTGATATGGGATTACAGGATAAAACAAGTTTAGAGGGAGAAAATCTTAGACTGAAGAGCGTAGTTAGTCAAAATTTTGAGAAAGGTCAAGATTAGCCGAAAATTTTTTGAGGAAATCTTTGACTTATGTTATTTGCATTAAATTATATTTACTATTTACTTGCATGTCCGACATTAATTGCTGGCATTGCGACGTATGTGATCTATAAACCTTATAGCAAGCGGCGTATAGGTTGTGGTGGCTTTAAGGGGCTTCGGGTTGTCTATAAATCTTGTATGCCCGTTACCCTACTCATCGCACCAAGCAAACCTACTTCTTTCATTACATACCTATTTCTCAATCTCCATTCCTTTCTCATTCGAAGTTATTTCTGAGATCCCTAGAGCAATGGCCGATAATAAGTCTTTCAACTTGAATTTTGAGACTGGCAATGTAGAGCTTGATTTAAATCTAAGTCTCGGAGACAACAAAGGGAAGAGACATGTAGACAGGTCACCAGAAATTAAGAAGAGAAAGAGGGATGTAATAGAGTTGGAGGAGGACAGTACTGCAACATCCTCAGAAAATAAGCTTACGTTCCTGGAGCGTAAGATCAAAAATCTAGAGCATAAGATAGAGAGCCTGGAATACAAGATAGAGGACCAGAAGCGACTAATAAGTCGTCTCTTTGAAAACCAAGAGAAACTGATAAATCGTCGTTTCGGGAAACTGGCCCATCGAGTTGATAGACATTCAATGTTTGCAACTCAAAATTTTCGTGACCAACAAGCAAGGTGTATTGACTGTATGAATGGAGTGACTTATGCTCTTCACCAAATTTCTCAGGCGCTTCCTCTAGAAACCCTTTCTAGGCTGCAACGATTAGCTTCCTCCTTAAGGTCTGAAGCACCTTCCTCTTCTAGACCTGGAGCACCTTCTACATTTCAAAAGCCTCCTCGTCCTTAATTTATTCTTTCTTTTGTTTGTACCTAAAACTATATTTGGTCTACGCTTCACGTATTAAAATTATCTATGTACTAGAAATAAAATTTCAGTTAGTATTTAGATCTTTTTGTTGAAGTGATTCCTCTTACTGAAAGAACTTGAGGAATGAGAAGATGTTGGACTTATATTTCGTACTTGATTATGGAAATTCTAAAGCAGAGTATGATAATATCCTTTTGACTGAGAAGAGTTACTAAAATGATATTTCATTGCATTTCTGAGCTATGGAGGAATGCTAAATAAGTATTTTATGAACCTATATATAGAAAACTATGGGTTTGCCCTAATCATTGAAGGGATACGACTCTATATGAGTCATTGAGGTGAGAGGAATTTCCATATATATAATTATGCATGAGGAGTATGTTATTTACTTATCACATTTTCTAGGATTATTCTTCCTAGAGATTTATGTAATAATTTTTACGTGATTTTACCTTTTATATGACGCCTTCAGCTGACAGTATCGCCTTAAGGTAGAAGGATCACCTTCGGGCAAGAGTATTGCCTATGGCCAAAATGATGTTTTCAGGTAGGGTACTTGTATTCGTAAAAGTTATAAGCTATGTGTATAGTAGCTTGTGTTCTGATATTCAGTATAAACTGGAAAGACCACGTGCCACTGTTGAGAAGACACCTATTTGAGGTTTTACATAGAGACAGAGTTCGTCTCTGATTAAGTGGTTTAAGTTTGGTAAAGGTTATAAGGATGAGACACTTTATGGTACAAAAGGTTGTAGAGAAGATTAAACTGATGAGGAAGAGAATGTTTACTGTTTAGAAAAGGAAAAATTCCTATGAAAATTATTGATAATGCGGTCTAGAGTTCACAGTCGATGCTATAGTGTTCTTGTAAATCTTACCAGGGATGTGAAGAGGTTTGGGAAGAAAGAGATTCAAAGGATGAGATATAGACGAAGTAACTACACTTATTTTAGTCTTGAGGTGAGTTTTGAATTCGGGGGACCGAATTCTCTTAAGGGGGTGATAATGTAATACCCATGAAAAATAAAATATAAATATTTGTTTACAAACTACTGTTACTAATTCGGTATACGGTACTGTTTACCCATATAATACTATTTACGTATATGGTACTGTTCATTTATACAATCGAAATGTCAAGTATTAGATGTGGTTTGGTCATAAGAGAAAACTAGAAAGAAGTTTGTAGGAGAAAATGACGTTTTATGTGTAAAAATACCCTCAGGGACTAAATTGAAAGGACTGGTTTGAAAAGAAACTTAAAAGTTTAAGGTGAAAGGATAGTTTTCCCTTTAAGTTTGTAATAGTAATAACAGAAAAATTTTCCACGTGAGGTGCACAGTAACTGCATTATTAGAAATGTCATTTTCATGAATAGTAAATTGAATATTTTATTAGCGCATAGTATCAAATAGTACCCTTGACTTTTGCTATAAATAGGCCCTTCCATTTCACTTCTAAACTCACACCTTCAACTTCTCTTCTTCTCTCCTTAAGTTTCTCTTACTTCAATGCTAGGCCTCTGAGATTTTGGGCCTTTCCTTTTCAGCTTAGGTAAGGATACTATGCTCTTTCTATGTCTTTCAAATTTTAGAAGTTATTTTCTTAAGTATGCTCTGTGGTTGCGGCCTTGGCTGATCTTCCACATCAGAAAAACTGTCCTTAGCTGTTTATATGTTATTTTGATTATCTGATTACCGAAATAGAATGTAAACTGTGAAGAATACATGTCTAGGAAAGTTCTGGCTAAGGAAAGACCTGATTTTTAAGTGTGTCCAGTGTGACCCTCCACTCTTTCCTGAAAACTTACTTGGTGTACTCTTTTACAGATTGTATTCTCTATTTCTGGTATAAATAGTAACTGTACGTATGAATAGTGACTGTACATATGAATAGTGACCGTACGTATGAATAGTAATCGTATATATGAACAGTACCGTATGTATGAACAGTATCTATATGAAAACAATCCTAACTTGTTTTCTCTAATCTTTCATGAAAATCTCTGTAGCGGAATACTGAAATTCATCTGTGTACTCTTGTCTGTAACGACTTAGAGAAGCGATATTCGTACGGAATCCAGGTGAGTGGAACGACCCCGTTTTAATAGAGTTTTAGCATTACTGGTGATAAAAAGTATGTTGTAGGACACTCCAAGATTCATAGGGGGAAATTGGATTCAGAATGACGAATCTAATGAGATAATTAATCCATAAGTATGGATAAAATGAAATAAGTATCTTATGATGATGTGAAGTTTGAATGTTTTCAAAAACAGATTAATTGTTATCTTGATTTGTGGTTTATAAATCTATAATATAGTTATATACTATACCTGTTGTATTGATGAATATTATATTGAGCTTCTGATTATGATATGAAATGCTATTGATTGTGATTGAGCGGGACAGTACCCCCTTTCACGGCAAGGTGGAAAACCTGGTTGACAGGGTGTCTTGACCAATGAGTGTGGAGACAACGATTCCCTCAGTAGAGATATAGCCCGGATTGGTGATAAATCCGTGAGGCGCCCTAGCTAAGAGGATGAGGTTGTGCGTCATGGCGGAAATATACATAATTGGTGAGCCGGCCTGTGTGCGCTCTCCGAGATATATTGCCATTGACGAGTACTAGTAACGTTTGTTGAATTGGATGAATTTTTATCTTCTGTCTATTGGTTGAGTATGAGCCTTTGGATATGCTTGCATGACTGGTGATGTATTTGAATTTTATTAACACGAGGCCGATTCGCTCATTGAGTTTAAAAGCTCACATTGTTTGTACAACCTTTTTGTTCATATCAGGTTGCCAATGAAGAATATCCGCTAGAAGAGTAGATCACTTTGGACCCTCCCGCTATCGGGTAGGCACCTCTATTGTTGTAGATTATGTTGTTCTGTAATCGTCTAGGACATCTAGGTCAGGGGTTCGACATTTGGCTTGTATGTCAGTATAATAATGTATTTTATGTTGAAAATATATTATTATGTGCAAATCATCTTTATGAATTTCAAATAAGAAAATTTGATATATTTTCTTCAGGAATGGTTATTTTGATAATGACTAAACTCATGGGTAGAATTTATCGAAAGGCTTACAGTGATGGGATATTCATCATTGTGCCGGTCATGTGCCCAGAAAACGGGTCGTGACAGCTAAAATATCAAAAATACCCTTCATCCTCTCTCTCTCATCTCCTTCTCTGCTCTCTGTCTTTGTCTTCTTCTCTCGCCCCTTCTCTTTCCATGAACTCAAGCATCTCTTTTGTCTCTTTCATGCTTCCTATGAAATGTCCCGTTATCGTCTTCCTCCTGCCACATTTATTTATTTATTTATTATGGATCAAGACTCAGGAGGATAACTCAACCTAAATCAGGAGAGAAGACATGTCTATAATGGCTCAGCGAGCACAAGTCACATCTAAGCACAAACTTCATCCCTTGCAGTGGGTAGTTGAAGATCAGGAGCTCTGGCAGCCAACCAGTGAGCAACATCGTTCTCTTCTTTGAAAATAGAACGCATCACCACTTCCCATTTTCTGCTCAACAGATTCCTAATATCAGTTACCAAGTCATCCCTAAGATGATTAGTCGCACACCCATCCCTTACAAACTCTAGTGCTTTCTTCGAATCAGTCTCCATGAATGTGCCAAAGATCCTTCTTCCAAGCAAGATCAAAACCAGTGAAGATGCCCCATAGCTTGGCTGAAAGACATGACCAATGAAGATCCTTCTTCAAATAAATTCATAATCAAATCAAGGGCATCAATCAATAATATATTCTCAATTGAAACCACAATTTAATCATTACCAAAAATGAATGTGGTAGAGAAGAAGACGATAACGGGAAGCTTCATAGAAAGCATAAAAGAGACAAAAGAGATGCTTAAGTTCATGGAAAGAGAAAGGGTGAGAGAAGGAGATGTGAGAGAGAGAGAGAGAGAAAGAGAGAGAGCATAGAAGGAGAGAGATGGATGGAGGGTATTTTTGATATTTTAGGGCATATCTAATAAAAAAAACATGTGAAAAATATTTGACAAAAAATAATATTAGGGACATGAATAAAAATCGATGTAAACGTTGGGGACATAACATATGCTTGTCTATATAATAATATAGATATGTTTATAAATAAATATAGAAATAGAAATATATATATATATATATATATATATATGTATGTATGTATATCAATTTCTATTCAATTTTTCATAAATCCTTCTTTTAAATAATGTAATGATATAAAAGAATAGCACTCTTTTTGGTAATATTGTGTTGAGTTTGAACCTGAATCTCTTAAGGCAATTAATTTGATCAAGACTTGGGAGATTTTATAATATCCACAAATTTTGTGTGTATGTGGAACTTCATGTTTGTATTTGTATTTATATGTTTGTGTATGTTTAAAGGGACCAATGTGAAAGAACAAAAAAGTTAGCAGCAAATTGTGAAAAATTTTCAAATTTTTTGGATGTTATGATAATTAATGATGATTTTTTATGATTTTTGTGGATCATCAGTTCTCTTGGCAAGAAATTTCAATTTGGTCCCTCCCATCTATATAACCCCCTCATGAAACACTTGGCCATTGCACATTCCATACCGCATCTCTCTTCTCATCCTCCCAGCCCTCTCATTTTAACTCCAATCCTCCTACTTTCTTGGATGATTTTTGAGCTTTGATGAATCTGTCCTCCTCCTTGCTCACCATTAAGGTAAGAATCATGTTTGTTTTCTTTCTTTTCTCCAATTTTCGCACATCCCTCACCCTTGGTATGAGAGATGCAAGTTTTGTTAGGTTTTTACTTATCTATGGTTGTAGAAAGGTTTCTAAAGTTCCTTTGAACTGAGAATAGTTAGAATTGGGCAAGAATTGAATATTTATGGTTGAGATGTGAGCAAAAAGTTTATAAACCCTAACTTATGTCATATTGGGTATTTGTGGGTAATTGAAATTTATGGTTGATTTTGATGTCAATTGATAGTTGTTTATAAATTAAATGATGGTTGAAAATATTTATGACGAACCCTTGATGCATTAAATAGTATTGGGTGAGTGGATACAAGATTAGAGTGCAAAAAGAGTGATATTCAAAACCTGGGAGCCACTTCTATTGGCCAGCTCCTAAGGCACTAGCCACCTAAGGGTTCAAGGCTTGGCGACTAGGGTGCCAGTCAACTTGAGGGGACAGGAGTTAATGCCCAAGGAGCTAATTACACAGTCTACATCAGATGGCGCTCTAGGTGCTAGACCCAGTGCCCAAGGCATCTGGCCCTACAAGATCACTAAGAAACACCTTTTTTAACTTCTTTTCTATTATGTGCTATCCTAGGGCTTTAAGGAGAACCATATCCACCGAGTACACATCCCTTAAAGATAGTAAACTTTCTTAAATTAGCATTAAGCTGAGTAGACTAACCATACTCTAATTGGGATCAACCTCTTAAGCTAATTTTTAAGAGAGCTTTTTTTAACCTTATTAGCTACTTGTGTGTGTATCTTGCAACTTTGAATGTGAAATGTACAAAATATAACTATATTTGCATGGTGCTGATTTATTTTAATGCTCTGAGTAAGGATGTAGTTTAACTTTCGTAATGAACTAAATCTTACTTATGTGACTTTATGATTAAACGTCTATACCCGATTGTTGTTAGGTGATTTGACAAGTACACCAGTTGCACAAGTAATATAGTGAAATAGTAAGATTATCGTTCCTACAAAGACTAACTCACTAAGTATTCTAGAAATTTAAACGTATTAGTCAAACAACCCAATTTTGATCAAAGGTAGCTCTGATTGAAAATTGAAAGGTAAATGCAAAAGACAAAATATTTTTCTTAAATTTCTTCGTAATTAAAAAGAACACATACAAATTTGAATGAAATTAATTTAATAAAAGGCCTAGGGCAACTAATCCCCCTCTCTTGTCCTAAGAATTGCTAACTCTCCCTAACACTTGTAATTCTAACCAATTATACACTTTAATCTTATGTTTTCTAATGGCTTAAAGTGATTCTCTCGAATTTAAATTAAGCTACTCAGCTCTAACATAATCACTTATGTGAGTTTAAGCCGAATAAGCATTAACCTAATTTAATTAAGTGAGGTTAATTAATATTCCTATTAATTAACAAGTAAAACCCTAAGTTTCAATCACTTGCCCTATTCACTCAATGTTCTACAACACCTCCCTTGCCAAAGGTCAATAAAAGCAACAAGCAAGCAATAAAGTGATCAATTTTAAAACAAGCACAAGAGAAATGAATGATAGGAATTTATTTTATTGAATAGAAGTCACAAAGTCAGAGAGAAAACAACTCCTAACCAGAGATTAGGTTCATAGTAACTTTAGAAAGAGAAAATTAGTCACTCACAACTCTAAAACTATAGAAAACATTAAAAGATGAAGAAAAATCCATGAAACCAAGGTTGAGTTGACGAAAATTGGGCTTGAAAAGCTTCGAGAATAGATTCCTCCCTTTCTTTTAGTAGAAATCAGCGCCTTCCCTCTGTCTCCAACTCAGAACGCCGTAAAAATATGATCTGACGCTATTTAAATCAGTAAAATGAGTTGCAGAATCGTAAACCATCGCTAATAGCGGTAAATGCCCACCACTATAGAATTGGAAGGCAGAGTTTCAAGCTTAAAAACACTTTTTTTCCAGGAGCTACCACTATAGTAGTGGATGGCAGAGATGAGGACTTCAAAACAATTTTTTCTAGCACCACCGCTATAGCTGTGGAATCCACCGCTATAATTGTGGGAGACAGCCATATCTCTTCAATATCTTTAGAATTACAACTCTAACATTCCATCTTCTTGCATAAACTTCTCACCAACTCAACCTACACAAAAAACAACAAATAACATCATTAAATTGCAAGTCTAAAATATGAAATTACTCAAACTAATCTAAAATCTAATAAAACATAAACTAATCTAAAACATTCAAAATAAGGGTTAAAAATCACAAGCCAAGGCAAGTAATAGATAAAAAGATAGTACATTTAGCACCAAAATGGTGCTAAATCCAAAACTTAACAATTGTGCTTGTGCTTGCCTATATTGGAGGATGGCTTGGTTCAAATCCCATGGTGTGTGGTAATAAGGGAGGCCTTACAAAAATATTTGCATGCATGCATGATTGACATGGTGAAACAAGGGAAGATACTTATATATAAGCAAAGTTATAAAGGAGGATGCGACAAGGGGCTACGAGGCAGTAAACACAGAAACATGGACGAGACTCAAAAAATGTTTGGATATGTTTTAATACTTGTTTGATTCATCATTGTGTATATGTCAGTAGTTATAAATGACTATATTTTCTCTTATAGCATTGTTGAAATTATTATTTGTTAACTCTTGCTAGAGTAGTGTTTTCTCCCCTTATTGGGATTTGTACTCACCCCTTTCCTTCCCTTTCAGATCCTCAATTTGAAGAAGAAGCCCCACTTGTCGAGTAAAGTAGCGGACTATCATTCACATCCCCAATTGTCTTGGGGTTATTTTGATGTAATCTTCATTCAATTTGAGAGTTCTAGATATGTTTTTTTGTTGGGTAAGATATGGTAAGGAATGTGGTTGGTGTTGTAATGATAAATGTTGATTATTTTATATTTTGATATCTTGAACCTTGCTAATTGTATTTTTTTTGTATTCTTGTTTGTCGATATTCTGACAAATATATGGTTGTTGGCGTCAAACTATTCATGAACAAGATTTTTATATAAACACGCCTACTTTTTTCATGTATGAAGATTTTACTATTTACAAATGAAAAATTACCTTTTTTTTCTTTCCTTTCTTGCATGGTGCTTGGTGAACATAGTAATTCCATATATTAATTGAGTGGTTGTGTTGAGTTGTTATGTTTAAGGTTTGCTAGGCTTATGGGGGTAAGGGTAGCTCACCCATCATGCCGGTCACGAGCCTTAAATTTTGAGGCATGATAGATTTCTATGTATTAGTATAGCATTATCATTGAAGACTAGTTCACGCCACTACAGCTGCTAAATTTCCCAGAATTGAGTTCTATGACAATTTTATAGTATAGTGATCCTCATGCTATATTCTCTCATAGAGCTTATATTCCTATTACCTAATTCGTTGTTCGACTAGTTACAGATTAATTACACAAGGGGTGATTGCAGAATTAAAACATATAACAGAACAATAAATTACTACAACAACATAACACAATGACAGAAGCATGTAATTAGTCATATATCCCTACAATTATATTTATCATCATCCTATCCTTGAATTACTAATCATGCACATCAATCGTTACCATTGAAGAATAGTTCACCCCACTACAGTTGCTGAACTGCCCAGAATTGAGTTCTGTAACAATTTTGCAGTATAGTGATCCTCATGTTGTATTCTCTCATGGAGCTTATATTCTTATCACCTAATTAGTTGTCCGGCTAGTTACATATTAATTACACGAGGGATGATTGCAAAATTAAAACATATAACAGAACAACAAATTACTACAACAACGTAACACAATGATAGAAGCGTGTAATTAGTCATATATCCCTAGAATTATATTTATCATCATCCTATTCTTGAATTATTTCTGGTTGAGTTGTATCATGTGGTTGTTAGTCTAATATTCCCAAGAAACTTTTCAAAATTGGATTATATCATAATTATAATTAGGAAGACCTTTGTTAATCCATAACCAAATATAATCCAATTGAATCCTAACCACAATCATGCACAGCAACAGCATACATACATGTCATTTTTGTCCTTCTTACTAATCATACACAACAGTCGCATTTATGCATATATAATAAGCTTAATCCTCAAATAAAACTTCTATAGCAAAACTTATGTTTATATCAGTCATACTAGAACAAGAAAAAACACAAGAACATATAAGCAAGTTAAAGAACAAAAAATGAAACAAAACATCAGCCAAAATACTTATCTGATTGTGCTAAAGGATTCAAGTACAACTTCTAGTTCATGTATGACTAATTACACCACAAGTTTCAACATTCCATAGAGGCAGAAAAGAAACACAAGGGAAGAAAATAGAGAGCCACTAAAACCTACAAAATTCTACTAAGTGAAAGAAGAGGAGAATGTCTTCAACAAAGGGATATGGAGGTCTAATGGTGCTTTTGACTTCAGCCAACCTAGGATGACAAAAATGCACTTTAACATAAGTCACTTTCACATTCTATTTTGGTCAGAATTAACAAGCACAAAACAAATGCACAAGAATAGGGCTACAGAATTGCCATTTTTTGGGTGCAGAAAACTATAATGGGGAGAATGCTAATTTAGGGAAAGTGTTGGATTAAATGCATGCCATTTTTTAGGTTACTTTTGTAGAATAGTGGGGCCCACAAAGTTAGATAAATAGTCAATGTCCAATCAACAAGTTTGTCCAAGTCAACTTCCACATCATTACATATGTCTATGATAGTGCATTAGCTCTCTAATTAATTTAAATCTGTAAATTTGCACATGGATTGGATTTGGTCTAATCACAGAAGTCATAAAAATATGAAATTGATGCATATTAATTCTATAATTAATTTAGATCTAATAAATTAGAGAATATAATATAATTGGAGAGTTTGCAAAAATAAAGCTGTAAAAAGACTAAGTTAGGGACTATAATGGGCATAAAAATGTCTGATATCAAAGACATCAAAAGGCTTCTCAGCTCAAGGCCAAATTTTTTTATAACTCATTTTTAGGAAAGATAATTAATATGTAAATGTGCTTCACTTATGTATTTAGAGTGAGCCTCCTCCGTCTTACAACCCTTAATTTCTTTTTGTTTAGATGCTTTCTTTTATTCATATACTATGACCATAGACTTTCATACTTTTTTCCTTACCATCTAGAGCATCTCACTCTTTCACTGAGAGTAATAGATCTCTGATAATGCACTCATTTGTCTTCATATATATAGCATCATGCCCAATCTCTAGCTTTTGCTTGAGTATTGGTGGACCTACAATCGACTAAAGTCAAAACATGATCCCAACACACAAAAGACATCAATGGTCATTTTAGGTTAAAGGAAGTTGTAGAACATTCAACCGAGATTGATTTTTGATATGTTGGTAAAAAACTCCATCAGTAATCTCAATTAGATCTATTTTGTTAACCTATACCTACTATGAGTACCCAAATACTTCTGTTAGTGTCACGTACACCACACCAATGTCATATAGATATGTCATTTTCATCATCATGAGGGGACCATAGTCATGTACTAACTTCAAATGGATCAAAGTTGTCCTAGTTCCAATTAATCTCTTAAGAACCATTATAGACTTAAGGATCATGAAAAAGGTGAGTCCTTTAAGGTGATTATATCACCCCTCATATTGTCTTACTCTTAAGCCTAATGACAATACCTCATTTGTAACATAAATAAAAAAAAATGTCATATTGTCATTCATATTGTTCATAAGAAACAACATATAATGATATATGATTGCTTTTAGGACATACATACTAACAAAAGTATATAATATTTGGTAAGATTTTGATTTTAAAAAAATAAATGGTTCCCAATTAATTAAATAGATATTTAAATTGATAAATATATTAGTTTACAAGTGATGATTAGTTTATTAGAAATTGTTCTTGCAATTTTGGTAGTTAAGACCCGTTGCTTGTCTTGTCTAGTCCAAAGGGATCAATTAGGAATTTAGGATCGATATGTTGGATTAATTAGAATTCATTTTCTACTTTTCTATGATTGCTTTGGGTGTTGTTGAACGTTGAAAATACTAAGTTTTATTAGTTTTAGTGATGAAAAGTTAAGAACATGGCCAACGCGGTGGGCCATACTTTACTCAGTCAACGCAATACAAGGCAGGCCCAGGTTGCTCCCAATAACAACAGCAATTTCTTTTTTTTTTTAATTTACGGTGTATGTATTTGTTTTCTGTTCAAATCTCAATCTGTTTCATTCTTTCAGATTGTTTTCATAATAAATTTGTTTTTCTATTTTGTCTTATTAACTGATCTTACACATTTTTAGTTGAATTTATGTCTCCTCTTAATTAAAGTTTGAGTAAATAACTACTGATAAATTTTATTTTAAATTAGTCATTTTATTTGTCAAATAAAATTTAATAACAAAAATATTAAATTAAAATAAATATAATTTTTATAAATTAAATTAAAATAATTATAATTTTTAATGACTAAATCAAGAATTTACTTTTAAAATTTTCCGTGCCCTTTCTTTGACGAAGTCCAAAGACTTTATACTGTCGTTACTTGATAGAATACTTGGTGGATCATTTATGTGTCAGTTTTGTGTTATATAACAGGAAATTACATTTTTCTTGCAAATTTTTAAAATTATATTGTCCTTTCATTTATATTCAAAATATACACTCTTTTCTTTTTATAATTATAAGATATATGTTATTTCAATTTTATATCTTTTGTCCAAAAGTTCGTTACAGTCTGTTTATTTACATAATTGCCTAATTAGATCTGACCATAAAACTAATTTCTTAATTTTGAGGAAGAAATATCATGTTTATATATACAGTATACTCACAAAATGATAGATCCGCTTTATACAGTGGGATAATTTAGGGCATGATACTTTTTATTTTATTTTGGTTTAGAGGGAGGGTGGAAGAAAATTGAAGTATAAATGGATAAATATGAAAAATATTTTTTAAAAAAATAATCACAAATAATCTGGAAAATACAAGATGTAACTTTTTTTTTTTGCAAAAAAAAATGTACTTAAGTTTATAATTTTCTTTTTTGGTAAAAACCACTAATATCTAGAAGTCTAATGTGATCAGATTAATTTGATTCGAATTAAATCTGATTACAAATAAAGATGTAAAATTCTTATAACATTAATTTTTTTCCTTCGCAAAATTTGAATTTAAAATTTTATTTAAAGAAAACAAATGATGTCAAATTAGATGGACAGACAAAAAACAAGAAATGCAAATCTTTGGACAAAATTTTAAAATTAGATTAAAATATAACGCAGTTTACATTTATAGCATAAAAAACGTATATTTTTAAAATAAAAATCATATCTAACTTCGATACTTGTAGCGAAAGAAGGTTTAACTTATTACTCTATATATAGTTATTTTGTTGTGACACTAACAAACATTTTTGGTTTAAGAGACGTAGAATATAATATATGTATATATATTATATGTTTGTATTTGTTAATTATAATATATATCATTTATCTTTGATTATTTCAGCCAAGAAATTAGAACTAGCTATTTACTTTTTATTATTTGATTTGAAATCTTTTTAATGATTGCAAGTACTTTTGAACTTTACTTTTATGACTTTAAGCTTATTACCCTTCTGTATGAAATGATGATTACTTTGTGGAACAAATCTCAAACAATTTATCCTAATGACAGTACTATATCCACTATACCATATCTACATATCATATCTAATTGTAAATTATTGAGAAGTTAATCAAACATTAATAACTATTGAGAGTGATTAAAGTAAGGGGCCCAACACAAGCACTATTGTGCTTATTTTATTTTATTTTTTCAAAGTAACAATGACATTATGAACAAGAAGTTAAGTTTAGTATAAGAGGTTAATTTTTTATAAAATTATAAACTCAAATTTAAAATTTTATTAAAGGAAGTGTCTACATTAAATATTTAATAATGCTTCAAATAAAATTATTTGTAAAAAAAATAATAAAAAAATAACCACAACATGTCGACCTTACTTTTGAACAAAACTTTTTAATTTTTTAATTTTTTTTGTATGAAAATCAAAAGGCTTTAGTTCTAGATGATTACGCGGACAAACACATATGAATACTTAGTTAGGTTATGTCTGTGTTTGTGCTTTTACTTTAATTACAGATTTAATTCATTATATCATTGGCTTATGAATGTTCCTTTCTAGACCTATTCGTTGGTGGTAATTACTTTATTTTATCTTTTTAACTAATCTGCTGCGTTTGCACGTGAATCAAGTCTCTGATGCATTATTCACTACTGATATACATATATATATATATATATATATATATATATATATATATACTAATTAAATCCCCCACATACACGTTCTATATATTTACAAATGCACCTATTCAAGGGGATTTAGTCTTAATTATTTTCTCTCACATTTCTCTCGAGTACATTAAAAATCAAAGGAACTTGTATCATGTGTTTGTTACTAGAAGTCTACTGTGTGTCCCTCTTTAGAAAAAATTCCAAAAAAGGTTAAGAAAGAAAGAATTGAATGTCTGGTTTTAACATTTTCTTGGTTTCAGTGTGGGTCCACATTAATTTACAAACTTAATTGACCTTGAAGGCTTGAACCTAATCTGGTGTGATTCATACATAGTCATAGATACACATTAATTAAAGTGTTTTTATTGTTATTATTATACAAATTAAAGTGAGTCCACGTATGTTTGTGCAAATGCAATGTCGGCACACAGTATGTACCACGTACATGACCCCTCTTAACCGTCTTTTACTTAACTACACACAAACTCATCCATACTAATTAATTCAAGTGATTTCATATTTAATTATTTCTTTTAAGTAAATTTTAATATTAAATTTTATAAACAAAAATAAATTAATATTAAGAAAATTTTAAAACTTTATAATTTAACCAAACGGGAACTACATTAATTAATTAATTCTGTGATTTTTTAAACAGTGGTGATTATGATGAGACATGAGAGCCTAAACATAAATTAATTATAGGATCTTCCTCACCTATGAATCAGTCAAATCTCAAAGCGTAGCCAGCAAAGCGACATGAATACTAACATATTCGTATTGTCAAATTAAAGAATTGATGGCCTTTAGTCCTTTCCGAGTTATGACCCTATCTAAGTACTCGTACAATTCTTAAGAACGTGAAATGGTAATACCTTAGAAACCACACAATTAATTGACTCTCAATGTTGTTCCAAACCATTAATTTAGGCCTACACCATTATACAATATTCAAAGATACGTACGCATAGGTACATATTCTTGCTAAGTTGTCATATGTATATTCAATTCTTTGGGGAGATCTTGGAATTTTCTTATATTTCTACGTAGAACAAAATATTCTAGAGTCAGGCAGAAGCTATTTGGTTGTTAATGGCTTAATTCTTACTGTGAAAAGGGCACATAAGCGAGAAAAGCTCTCACTATCAATCCCTAAGTTTTTTTTTTAAAAAAAAAATTATTTTAATTTTTTTTCCATTATTACGCTTTTTTTAATTTTTTTAATAATATTTTTTCATGTCATAAGATAGAAGGACTAATTCCTTTCCAACTCAGTGAATGTAAATAGCATAGCCTTCTGCAAAATGACATTTCTAGAAATCAAATGTTGTTTTAAATTCAGACAGTTGTTATACTATCATAGTTCTAAAGATGGATTCGGTATTAATTAACTCTATTCATATTCTTTTTTTACAAGTAAGTGATTTTCTTTTAAAATTTAAAATTCAACTCAACTATAATTTAAAAATTAAATTATGTGAATTTTATTGAAAAAAAAGTAATTACATGAATAAAATAATATTGAACTATTTAGTACTACATGCATAATTCCTAGAATGTGTCATCAATGTCCGTTGATCGTTCTTTTGTCAAGCACATCTGCATCACTTGAATGCTACATTTAATATGTTCCTGCTTTATTAGTTAACCACTGAATTTGATCACTTTGAATGTTTGATTATTTAGGTTACTTTCAAGAAATAGACTTTCTCCGGATCTTAGTGATCAACAATCATCATTAATCTTGTTTTTTAAAAAAAAAAGATAAAATTAATGACGACCACTTAAAAAAATTATCCAACAGTCAAAATTTAGTATTAGAAAAAATCCATTCGCACTTTCTCGCACATAAGCAATTGCGACGAAAATGAAAGTAAACAAAGTTAATGGAAAAATGAAAAAAAAAAAAGAAAAAGAAAAATATGTGGATTCTTATAAAGTTGCTGGCTAAAGAAAAACAGGATCAACTTCAACAAAACTATTTTCCGGATGTACTGTTATAGATGCGGAAGAAGTTCAAAATTTAGGATAAGAGCGAGTTGAACTCTCTTGTGGCTTCACGTTTTAGGTGTGTGATGATTCTGACTTCATGAGTTGTTATGTACAACGAAGGGCCTTCATATGTGAAAATGAAACCACATGTTTACATGGCATGTTTAATTAGCTTTAATTAACCTTTTTCGCCGTAATACTAAAATTAATGATCTGACATAATTCAGAGTGGGCCTTGCAGGACTCAGTCATAGACTCAGTATATCAAGAATCTCATGCATCATCATTCATTTTCATAAATGGCTTTCCCATGCAAACGCGCCTTTACCATTTTTGCTCTCTCATCAACCACCAATTATTTCTATTATTATATATATATCCCATGAAAAATAATTGAATGAACCATTTTTTTAAAAAAAATTAATGATTTATTGCTTAATTAAATTTTTTTTTTCAAAGATACTATCTTTTAATTTAGTCAAAAAAAAATCACTATTCTCTCAAATTAAATGTAATAATATCCCTAGTTTCCCTTCATATAAAAAAAGGTCCAGCTGGAAATTATTTGTGGACTCTCTAGCTAATACAAATATAACAATCAAGTATTCCTTTTTTTAGTCTAATATAGAAAAATCAAATTGAGAGGAAAAAGATTTTCCACTAAATTGAAAGGTTCTATCTTTGAAGGATCAAAATTGAGAAAATAGTAACATTTTAGGGACAAAATATTAATTTAATTTTTTTTTATTGATTGGCAACCAATTTGTCATTGCTAAATAATTTTCGAACGACAAACCATTGCTACATTTAAAACTTTTGATAATTGAACTTGCAAAATTTTGACAACGGCTGAATTTGAACAAAAAATAAATGAAACAATATTAATTATATTAAAAAACAATAATTTAAATAAGTAACAACTTACAGTACTTCCTATGGTTGATTTGTTGATGGCGGAGATGTAATTTGGAATTAAGTTAACACCCGCGGTGGAAGACCCATTAAACGGCTGTTGAAGCTTGACCGTATGTGTTTTGGTCAAGGCCCAATACGGCCCAAACCGCGTTGGAGTTAAGTTAGCACCCGCGGTGGAAGACCCATTAAACGGTAGTTGCAGCTTGACAGTTTGCGCTTTGGTCAAAGCCCAATACGGCCCAAACCGCGTATGGTACTTTTATTTGGGCTTGGACTCTTTAATTTGATACATAAAAAGAAAAAAAAATTGATATTTTGACTAAAATTTGGACCATTGACAAATCATAATCCCTCAGTCGCACAATAAAATTAGAAATCACAATTAACATTAAATCATGATTTCTTATCCCAAAAAAATCATGATACTATTTTTAATTCGAACAAATTTAAACTTAAATTTCAAAATATTTTATTATATTTATTTAATAAAAATATGATACACAAAAAAAAATTATATCCTATATATTATTTTTTATTAAAGAATAAAAATAAAAACTTCAAAATTTTTCACTTTTAAGTTTTAAACTTTTGTCTTTGGTTCCCACTGGCATGATGGTATTGCAAGATTTGTTTCTTGGAAAGAATGTGTAATATTCGCAAATACTATTACACAACCAATTTTAAGGAATTTAGACCTAGTCGCGAATCAAATTTAGAACTATTATTTTACATAAAAATTTAGAGTAAATTACTTATTTAGTTATTGAAGATTATAATAATCTCAATTAATTCTTAAAAAAATTAGATGTCTTAATTCAATATTTAAAGTGTTGTATTATTTTTTAAATTTTGTTTTTTATTGTTAAATTATTAATTTATCGTTGTTATATCTCAAATTTTTTATTATCAAAAGTCATATTGGTAAATTAAGAAATAAAATTGAAACAAATATAATTTTTTATGAATTAAATTGAAAATTTTCAAAGACCAAATTAGTAAGTTACTCAAAAATTTGTCAAAGTTTAAGCTTAAATTAACTTAAAATTTTAGTGACAAGCGTGGTACAAAGACTGGATGTACTTATCTTTCCCTTATTTGTTTGTGAACGAATGAACCAAAACCACATATTGGGTCTATCCAGTAGACTTTAAACCTCAAGCTGCTCTGGCTTACTCACATGTGCTTCTTCTCTAATTAACAACTTATATCATTATCATTATCATCCACGCAATTTCAGAAAATGGATCTTAACCCAACATGGAGCCATCAACTTTATGATACAAATAGCAATGGGTTAACATCAAGTGCATTCATTCCATCTTAGATATCCGAAATTAAAGAAAAACAGATTTCGATTTGGCCAAGCAACAACGAAAAGGATTCCAGTGCATTTTACCTCAAAGATGATAGTGACGTGTTTCCAAGAGAAATTTAGCAAAGTGTTGATTTTTCCAATGAAAGTTGTGCTTTCTTAGAAGTTTTAAGCCGTGAAGGTTTCTCCAATACAAAATATACCTTCTAATGAAGGAAAGATATGGAGAAGCAGGAAAAATCGCCGCTAAATGAAATATCTTTTTCTTGCTCTACTTTGGTACCATTTTTGGGACCAAGTGTAGCTATCTAGTGAGAGCTCAGGATAGAGGGAATGAAACTTAAAATAACAAACTCAACCATTCATGCCATTAACTTCTCAGAAAACACGGAGATGCCCTTAATATATGTACATGGTTATGTGACAATTCTAATTTCTAACACAATGTCACAGAAGAAATGACAAGTGAGATACTGAACTCTGAATCACCAGAAACAGAACCCAGAAAAATATATGCGAAAGCTAACCCTCCTATTACTCTCAAGGTACATGCATACTCATTCACAAGCTCCTATCTTTCCTATTATCTTTTGTTTCACTGAATTAACTGTTAAGACTTAAAAAGTTCATCCTTTCTTAATGTTTTGAAGTTTGAAGATGTTGTGCATAAAACGAAGATCAGCAAAGCGGAAAGATTGTTCTGCAAGAAGGCAAGCTCTGAGGAGGAGAGGCTTATCCTAAAAGGTGTTAGTGGTGTTGTTTCACCAGGAGAATTGCTAGCCATTTTAGGTCCTTCTGGGAGTGGCAAAACAACTCTTCTAGCTGCTTTAGGAGGAAGACACAATGGTACTATCTCTAGTGGAAGCATAAACTACAACGGGAAGCCGTTCTCGAAACAACTGAAGCAAAACATGGGTTTTGTTCCTCAGAATGATGTCTTCTACCCCCACCTCTCAGTCAATGAGACACTGGTTTTTACTGCTCTTCTTCGCTTGCCAAATAGTCTCACCAGAGAGGAGAAAGTCTCACATGCTCAGGCCATCATGGATGATCTTGACTTGGATCATTGCAAGGGCACCATAATGGGAGGGCCGTTTTTAAGAGGTGTTTCAGGTGGAGAATGGAAGAGGGTCAGCATAGGCCAAGAGCTTCTGACGAATCCGAGCCTATTGCTCCTCGATGAGCCTACTACTGGTCTTGATTCAACCACGGCTAGAAGAATTGTGATGTGTCTTTGTGAGTTAGCTAAAGGTGGAAGGACCATAGTGATGACCATTCACCAGCCCTCTAGCAAGCTGTTTTACATGTTTCAGAAGGTTTTGCTGCTGTCAGATGGTCACAGTCTTTACTTTGGTGAGGGAGAAAATGTGATGAACTACTTCTCCAGAATTGGATATGTTCCTCCCTTAGCCATGAATTCTTCAGATTTCCTACTTGATCTTGCAAATGGTAAGCATGCTTCAGAGTTCAATAACATTTTCATGCTAGTTCAAGAATTTTGCAGTAAGGAAGTTTCTAAGTTATTTGTGCGACTATTCTGAACTCATTACCTATAATTTTCTAGGTATAGCTTCTGGGAATCCTAATGAGGATACAAGAGCTGTAAAACAAGCATTGGTATCTGCTTTTGAGATCAACCTTGGCCAACAAGTGAAGATGGAACTTCAAAATTGCAGGGTTCAATCTCATGACAGTTCAGCAGATGACAGATTTTGCCAATGGTGCACAACTTGGTGGCAGCAGTTCACTGTTTTACTGATCAGGGGCTTCAAGGAAAGAAAATATGAGTCCTTTTCAGCCTTCAAAATCTGCCAAGTCTTGGCCATGTCTCTCATTTCAGGCATTCTCTGGTGGCAATCCAGATTTCATGACCTGCAAGATCAGGTATTTGGACAAAACTCCTTCTATTTTCCATATAACCATGTTAAATTCTAGGATAGTTTATAGTAGTTTGGCATGTCATAAGTGAAAACTCATAAATATATAGCTCTTTCTGACCATGGTTTCTATTGTGAATCCGGATCCTCTCATGTTTTGGCACTAACATGACCCCCATGTTCTTCCATCATGGCCGTCAATTTTAAATCAAACAATCACAATCGAAGATAAAAAAAATATCTCATGAGGTAAAAGAACCATGATTAAGGAACATGAGGGTCATGTTGGCACTAGAACATGATCCGGATTCATATGTTACTATGCAGGTATCACTTCTATTCTTCTACACTCAATTTTGTGGATTTTTCACTGTGGCTCACGCCGTCTTCACGTTCCCTAACGATCACAGCATGCTAATAAAGGAACAATCTTCGCGCATGTATAGGCTCTCATCCTACTTTGTAGCTAACAACATAGTGGACCTTCCAATGCAGCTATGCCTCCCAGCTCTACTAGTGACCGTAACTTACTGGATGGGGGGGCTGAAAGCCAATGCTCTAATCTTCATCCACACTCTATCTGTTGTTCTTCTCTATGTGGTGGTATCACAAGGCCTAGGGCTGGCCATTGGAGCACTGGTGAATAACCAGAGGGCTGCTGCTACGGTCGGATCGGTTGTGATGACACTGTTTATTCTTGCCAATGGCTTCTATGTTCAGAACATGGCAGAGGCAGTGGCTTGGACTAAGAGAATATCTCCTAGCTATTATTGCTTCAAGCTCTTGTTAGGGTCACAGTTCAAAAACAGTGAGACTTATCCTTGTGAAGAAGGTTCTAATATGACCTGCTTTGTTGGGAGCTATCCTGTGATTGAGCATGCAGGAATTGACAAACAAGGGTTCTCTGTTGTTGCTTTGACTGTGATGCTTGTGGTGTTTAGACTCATTGCCTATTTTGCTCTTTTGTGTGGTAACAGAAACAAATAAGACTCTTTTGCTGATGAAGTTGGAAAATGGAAATGGGAAGTTCTGTTAGTAAAGGAAACAGGGGATTCTGAGTAGTAGTTTGTGAAAATTACAATAATAGTAAATTTGAAGAAGGGCTGTATCTTCTGTGAAGTTGTAACATTTTTTCTTGTTTAATGGTAAGCTATGAAACCAGAAGTTTAGTACTTGATTTCTGGAAATTCTGTAAGGTTTTGTTAGAATGTAGTTGATGCAGTTGGATTGTTTCATCTCTTAGCATACTTTAAAACTCAATTACTATGCTGCTATGCTACTTCAATTATCTCACCAACATGTGCTCCATAACTTGTTATAGTACTCCAAATAGCCAACTAAATCTTCACCGATTTTGTTCCAGAAATTTATTATGCAGATTAGAGTGAGATGATTCTTTATTTGTGTGCTTCACAAACCAGTACGCATGTGAATGGTGTCTTCACTGATAGTAATGTTAGGACAATCTAATCTCATTACCAAAAAAGAGGCTAACCCTTGTCATATATATGTGTGTGTATTGGAAGGAGAGAGAAAAAAAGAGTAAATTATTGATTTAGTCCTTAAAGATTACAGTTTTTTCACTTTGTTCTTTGAAAGTTCAAATGTATCAACTTAATCCTCAAAAGATTATATTTATTTCACTGTGATCCTTTTCGTTACTAAATCACAAAATTTACCATAGCTCAATCTCAAAATTATTGTTGTTAAAAGTTACTTTAACAAAAAAAATGCCAAATTGAAATAAATATAATCTTTTAAAAACTAATTTGAGATACTTAATCTTTCAAACTCTAAATTGAGATAACTATAATCTTTTAAGAATCAAATTAATAATGTACTAAAAAAATGTATTCTCTGCTTATGAACAACATTACATTTTCATAAACAACATCTACCATAGCTAAATCTTAAAATTATTGTTGCTAAAAGTTGTTTTGACAAAAAAAAAAGGATCAAATTGAAACCAATATAATCTTTTAAGAACTAATTTAAAACACTTAATCTTTCATACTCTAAATTGAGATAACTATAATCTTTTAAGTATCAAATTAGTAATGTACTTAAAAAAAAAGTATCCTCTGCTTATGAACAACATTACATTTCCATGGAATAATGATCAAAGGAATTTCCAGTGTGAACTAAACATGCAAGTGGGTTAATTCAGTTAATGGCTAATATGATGATTCCATATCAAGTTTCCCTTTGGATACAAGACACAGGCTGGACAGGTTCTGAAAGAAATGTCAAAACAAGTATCACTCTTTTTCAAGTAGGCCCTTAGCCTAATATTATCATGCCAGTAAGACAACATTTGCATGCAATAATATTAACATGTATATATGGTCCCTAATCCCAATGAAGTTCTCTGCCTACAACCTCAACAGTCCACACCCAACTTTGTCTCCAATACGGCTTATATTTGATATAAATATATAATATTCAATTACTGCATTCAATCTCTCTCATATAATGCTATTCACTCAATATTTGTGCAAAAACAAATAATGTATTAATGAATGTGTGTTGTCAGATATGAGAATGATCTTATTTTAATTTGAAATCACCATACAACACTTCAGAAATTTAAGAATGCTAGAATTTTTGTTGTGCTTAACGAAGATAATACTAGAGTAAGTTATTAATTTGGTCCTTAAAATATTACAATTATTTTAATTTTGTTCCTGAAAAATTAAATACTCAATTTAATCTTTAAAATATTGTGTCCTCTATTTATCTAAGTGACATTTGGTAGCAAAAAATTTGAGATTTAGCCATGGAAGATTTGATGACTTAGTAATGAAAAGAAATAAATTAAGATAAAAGTAATATTTCAAGAATTAAGTCGAGACACTTAATCTTTCAAGGATTATATCAAGACAAAGATAATCTTTCAGGAAATAAATTAATAATTTACTCATGTATGTACGCCTATGTTAGTATTATAATCAAATTACTAATTTAGTCCTTGAAAGATGTAGTTGCCTCAAATTAGATCTTAAAAGATTAAGTGTCTCAATTTAATCTGTAAAAGATTGCATTTATTTCAATTTTGTCCAATTCATTGCAAAATCTCAAATTTTTTATTGTCAAAAACCACTTTAAAAATTAGAAGAATGAAATTAAAACAAATATAATTTTTCAAGTATTAGATTGAAATATTTGATCCTTGAGAAACTAAATCAATTAATTTATTATATATATATATATATATATGTATGGTATGATGGATGCCACATGGCCAATGATGGGTCAACGTCACCAACTTTAGAGTTTTTGGAATAGATGGGCAAGACATGTCATGCATAGAGTAAAAAAGCAACTTGTGCACGATCTACATGAGCAATCGCGTATAATGATTCTTTACACATACAAATAATATTGGCCTCTCCTTCTAATGAGTATTGTGTTGACTGTGATGGCTCTCATCTATATTATATGGAAGTCAAACAAATAGTTTGGATGTTTAGGCTTGTAGCATGTGCAGTGCACGTTTTGCATGTGTTCATAATAGCAATATTTTTTTTGTTCATATATGATATCATAGAGAAAGCTTATGACCATGCATAAATTGATGTCAAACTAAATAAATTAGGGTTACACCCAGATGCATAGGTCACCCTATTTGTCCCTGTCCGATTGCTTGGAGAGAAAAGCTAAGAAAGAGCAAGGGAAAGTTGGAGAGTAAGATGTGTGTTTTTATTCAACAAAGAAAGAAAAGGAAAATGATGAGACTTTAATTTTATTTTGAACCATTAATATTTTGAAACTTTTTGGACTTCGATTCATACTCTAGTTTCAATCATGTCAAATTACAAAAGTATAAAATGCTCTTTCTCTAGTCATAAGTCTTGAACTTAAAATCTTTCTCCAAAAAAAATAAATAAATGTTGAATCATTTGAAGTTTTGAACTAATCAGTGTTGATAAAAATGATGGGGCATTAACGTTGAAGAATGAGGATGATGGGGTTTGTAGGAGCCAGCTAGAGTGGTTGGTGTGGATTGGAATTGTTCTCTTATCTGTTAATAAATTCCAAGAGAAATTGAGCTCCACATTGAAAGTACTAGATCTAGCGAGCTATATATGTATTGATCTTTTCAATAATGCATAATGGTGACAAGTCAAAACAATAAAACCCCCACATGTTTTCCATGTTGGTTTTCTGATATTGATGAGTTGCTGAAGTATTTACATCACCGTAAATGATTTAGTCTTTCAAGTAAGTTCTACTTTAAGAAAGTTGACGTGGTTTAAATTATGTTGAACAATAAAAATATAAAACTCTCTTAATATTATTTTTTTTAATTTAAAAGACTCAAACTCAATATTTTACTTAAGGAAAACAAACATCAAATCATTTAAATTGATTAACGTCAATTAGTTTTGCATATTATTATACTAACTAAAATAGAACTTTTAAAAAAAATTGTGTAGTAGATTAAACGATAAAGGGTTATGATTTAAATTTTGAGCACTAAAATTTTAATTAAGATATTTGTAGTTGAAGGGGTTATTATATGTAATTTTCTTTAAGAATTACTCTGAAATTAACTATTTTTTTGAAAACAAAAGCTAGGCAGAAACAACTCTATTGGAGTTCATAATAAAATTAAACATGTTGGCATGTAATATATTCATCCAAAATATAAAAAAGAAATTAAAAAAAATATAATTATAAACAAAATTATTCTTGAGATTGGTTTGAAAGAATGGTTAATTAGAGTATTGATTCTAGATTGAATCAGGTAGTGATAGTGGTGGTGGGTGAATTGACATTGCCAGTTGGCATTGTGAACCCTTAAAAGACTTGAACACAAAGGCCAAGCACAAAGTACGCATACCACCTTTGTTTCCCCTCCCAAACTCGGAAAAAATTAATTAATGCTTATTTAGGCTTATTGAATTAGCATCTTCTGGAGTCGATTATGAAAAAAACTTTCGGCTTAATTTTGTCTGGTTTTTTATTTCATTAAGGCACATGGATTACGTATTAATTTTTAACCTCTCGATCGTTTTCTTGACAACGATATATGTGTGGTTCCAAGAACATCATCATCATCATCATCCTCGTCACCATTAATTATCTCTTCCTGTAATTAGAGGGTTAAATTAATGCCACTCACATTAAGAAAGACCCTCTAGGTCGTCTTTTGAACTTGATTTACCTGTATGCTACTAGCTAGTAAGATACTGTACTTTACTATCTCTAGCTATATGTATTACAAATCATTTAGATTCGATTGGCTTTAAAGTATGATAAATTATTTTTTAAAAAAAGAGTTTATATTTATATACTGAAAAATTACAGACAAATTTTTTCAGAATATAACAAAATTCTTTGGAAATTTTAGATATTTTCTATCCTTCTAGCATATTTATATGTAAAATTTGAAATGATATATATAAATCTCAACAGTTATATTTATTCAATTTCTAAGAGACACACCAATTAAATAGTTTTGTCTTTCTAATTTTTAATAGATACATTGGTCTAAACAATTATGTCTATTTAAAATATAAAACATGTATCAGTTTATATTTTAAATTTAAATCAAACAACATAACCATTGAAATTTTGAAATAATTAAAATTCAACCAACATATTGGCTTGAATTGTTCAAAATATATAAAACTCAACGAACACATCATTTTGAACCAACACATCAATTCAAAATAAAAATAATTAGACAAAACTTTAATTCTTTGTAATATTACAAACTATACAACAATCCTCTACTAGTTTGCAATATTACTAAATAATATCATACATAATAAAAAATATCTTACAATGGTTTGAACTTTTTAATAATGTAAATACTTTAAAGTCTTGATCAAATTAGTAGTATTATGATATTTGACCCATAACTTCTTATGTCAATATCGAAAGTACCACATACATATGATGTTATCAAGTTACTAAGATGTTCAAGTAATCATGCTCTAGCACTTTTATGGCCATGTACTCGTCTTAGTTTCATGAATATTTACAAGATCACCCCTATAAATCTTGCTTAAAGCAGAACCACATGATATTGTTATTATGTCTCTATTGCTTTACTTTAAACATTTAACAATTTTATTAAGTCATTTATCAAACTCTCTTTGTAATAGTATGTAATATAGAGTTTTGTTGGCATGTCATTTGCTCTTTAGACAACTTAACTCCTCTTATCACAAATATATATGCAGAATATATACTTTTTAGAATGAAGTTTTGAATCTAGAGTTTCATGTCTAAGTCAATACTAAAGAACTTGTTATTATCCATTAACTTTTATTGTTATTATGTATACTAACTCAAAGTTGTGTTCATATTGCTAATGTTTTATTTTTAAGGATTTTAACCTCAATCTTTCATAAGTTTGTTGTACTATATCTTTGGACAGTGATTTGGTCAATAGATCAGTCAAATTCTTACTTAACCTTATACAGATAATTGTTATCGTTCTATTTGTGACTAATTCTTTTATACAAGCATGTCTTAAGCTTATATTTTGATTTCCCATTATAAATTTTATCATGAGCTATACATTGTAGCTTCATCATCACATGACATAAAAATGACTAGAATAATGTTGTTGCCACAACTTTGTCTAATAAATATGTTCATCAATCATTTTGTTTCTTTTTTAGCAGCTACTAATTCTTTGAATTCTAATTCTATTGTGAAATAGGAAATACAATTTTGTTTCTTGAATACCCAACTAATGGTACCTTCACTCAAGGTGAATATCTAACCAAATGTGGATTTGTTATTGATAATACTTGTAATCCAACTTGTATTAGAATAAAGGTTCTATTACAATAGGCAAACCATTATAACAAATTTCAAATGTGGTTTGTTCTTTTTCAATATCCAAGAACTCTAAAATTACTTTTCAATGTTCATTGCTTGAATTACTTGTAAACCTTGAAAAACAAATGTAACCCTAGTACAATGTATTACATACATCATACTACTTATTACACTTGCATATTCTAATTGTGTTATCATCTTTCAATATTTTTAGTCAACTTGATTTTGTAATCATAAGGAGTATTTTCAATTAACTTGACATTGAAATCATAAGGTGTATAATTTCTTTGTTCCCAAATGTTTGAATTTATTAAGCACTTTATCTATGTAGTGTGACTATGAAAAAAATACCCTTTTGATATCTCTATGATTTTTTATTCCTAAGATAATATCTAATTCATTCAAATATTTTATTTTCAAGACTGAAATCAATTCTTTGTTTTAGAGATACCAAACATATTTGTTCCAAATATTAATTAATATATCATTAATATATAGACAGGAAAATAATGACACTATATTCATTTTAAATTAGTTTGATAATATCACACTATCAAATCTCTCATGTCATTGCTTCAATGCTTATTTCAAACCATAAAAAAATTTTAAAGATTCAGATATTATTAAACATAATCATATTCATTTTATCATTTATATAACCTCTTTCCAAAATATTACATCTTTAAAAGACATAGTTTCTTGAAAATTCTTTGGATCATTTCAACAATTAACAGAATGGGTATTTTATTACAAAGATTGATTCTACTTCTTTCAACAAAAAACACTAAAACTGTGAAGAATAAAACCATAACCCAATATGTATGTATGTATATTTGAAAAACTTTTGCTCATTCTGATTTGTTGATTATCATCAATCACTATTTCTTTGTTGTTAGCAGCGTAACATTACAATGTGATGATCTAAATGCAACAACTTGTTTTTTTTTTAGAATCATGCAAAAAAAAATTTAATAAATTCAACATATATAAATTCTACAATTATATATTTGATTAAAAATCAAAACTTATATATTATTTTGAAGGTTGTACATATCTTACAAAAATACTTATGATGCCTTTAAGTCATAATTTTGTTTTTTGATGATCAAGAACTTTAAAATATGAAATAGACTCCCATACTTTGAAATCAAATTAAATTTTCTATTATTTCGAAGTTTATAAAGTAATATTTTCATACTCTTTGAAGGTATTCTATAAGTGCATGACATATAATCAATAGTGTTTTATCCTGTAACTCATGCAACAAATATGAATATAATAGCATGGGGTATAAGGTACACTTTTCTCATGTATTAAATCATATTCTTCATAGAATTTATCAAACTCAATAGGAAGATATTCTTTCACTTTTATCACTAACAAGGAGTTTTATTTTCCCATTATTTTGATTTTCTATGATTATTTTATTTTCTTAACATCTTTGAAAATACTTCATCTTTGAGTTTTAATAAATAAACAAATGTGAATCTCGAGTAATCACCAATAAATATAATTAAGAAATTGGTTACAAAATTTTCCTTTCTTAGACAATGCTTTTCCACCAATTTGCTTTCTCATTCTTTTTAGTCTTTCTATAAAATTAGTTCTATCGATCAAAATAATCCAATTTGAAATTTTTTTTTCAAATTCTCCACAAACAGCAAATACACTATTTAAAGTTGTTAGAAATAATGTATATTAGATCGATTTTGAGGTGAGATAAATCATTTTTTTAAAAATGTTTATGTCTGTGTATTGAGAAAATCACAAACAAACTATTCCAAGATACAACAAAGCTCTTTAAAACCTTTGGATATTTTCTTTCCTTTTAGCATACTTGTGTGTAAAATCTAAAATAATATATATAAGCATCAACAGTTATATCTATTCAATTTTCAAGAAACATATCAATTAAACAATTGTATCTTTTCAATTTTCAATAGATACATTAGTTTAAATAATTATGTCTATTTAAAATCTAAGAGATGTGTTAGTTAATATTTTAAATTTAAATCCAACAACATAACTATTGAAATTTTAAAATGATTAAAATTTAATCAATATATCAATTTTAATTGTTCAAAATATATAAAATTCAATCATCACATCATTTTCAATCAATACATCAATTTAAAATAAAATTAATTAGATAAAAGTTTAATTCTACGGAATATTACAGATTATACAATAATATAACGTATATGTATTAACTTCATTTTTGGGATGATTTCACTCCAAATTTATGACTCCATATGACTGCACCAAAATAAATAAACGTATATATATAGAGAGAGAGAGGGGGGGGGGGGGCGGTGTTTAGTGTCACCCATTCAAATGAGTTTAATTCACTACTAGGTTGGAGTCTTAGATGACCATTTCACGTATACCGTTTAATTAAGCAAAATTGTTAGGGATTGTTTGGTTAAATAAAGGAGAGAGGAGGGGAGGGAAAATAAAATTTTTTTATTTGGTTTAGTTTGAGGGGAGGGAATGAGAGGGAAAATAAAATTTTTATGTTTGGTTTAGTTTAAGGGGAGGGTATGGGAGGAAAAATAAACATTTTTTTTTATTTGGTTTGCAAGGGAAGGAGAGGGAAAATAAAATAAAATGACTATTATAACATTTTAATTGTATGACTAATAGAACATGATAAATTTATTATCACTTATATTCAAATAAGTTAGCTCATTTGTTATAGTGAAATAATCTAACATTTTAGTAGTTTCAATTTAATTCATCTAAAAAACATCTAAAATATATAATGTATTTTAAAAATCATATAAAATTTTAATTTTATTCTTACCGTAATAAGAAAAGAAGTTAAATAATTTTATTGTTAGAAGAAACCAAAAAAATAATTAAGTAAAATTTAATTAACTGATTAAAATTATATTTTGGTCCCTCACATATGTCCTTTTTTTTAATCTGGTCCTTCATAGATTTTCATTCTCAATTTGTTTCCTTATAGATAGATATGTTATCAATTCAGTCCCTTTCTTATTTTCATTCTCAGATTTTTCCCTAACAAATTGATATATTATCAATTTAATTCTTTTTTTGCTGGCCATAACTTTTGATAATAACAAAATTTGATAAAGGGACTAAATTGATAACATATAAATCTATAAGGAACTAAATTAAAAATAAAAATATGTGAGGGACTAAATTAATAACATATCAACATATTGAGAATGAAAATCAACGAGGGACTAAGTTGATAATGAAAAATTGTAAGTGACTAACTTGAGAACAAAGACATCTGTGAGGGACCAAAATAATATTTTGATTCTTATTAATTTACTCAATTTATTATTATTATGATTATTTTTTAATTATCCTTTATTATTTAGTTATAGATATAATATATTATGTACGTATAATAATAATAATAACAATAATAATAATAATGATTCTATATAGTCAAAATATATTAATAATATATTATTTAAGAAGCAAAATAAAATAAGTTAAAAGACAATCTTGGCATTAAGAAAAATTATTGATGGCACTTATGTCCTTTACATTATTACAATTTTCCTTTCCTCCAAATCATCCCACTTTTGGAGGGAAAGAAAACAAGAGGGGGAAGAAATTTTTCACTTACATTTTTTCTCCTCTCCCCTCTAACTAATTGAAACAAACAATGCTAAATTAAAAAAAAAATCTCTCCTCTCTTCCATTTCCCTCTAATCAAACAATACATTAGGCTTTAACGTTTAATGTTTCTTAATGATGGAGGGAATAGAGAGTTTTTTTTAATAATAAGAACCATCAATATATGAAAATCCAATAGGTTTAAACTGATCTAATTTAAATTGGGTCAAACAATATATATATATATATATATATCTTTCAACATTGTTTTTCTGTATTCACGAGACTTAAACTCAAGAGAAATGAATTTCGAAAAAAGAACAAGTATCGAATTAATTCAACTAACCAATATTAATAAAGAAAATAAATATTTAAAAATATAGAGACTAATTTAATGGTAGAGACTAAAAAAATCAACAACTAATCTACTGGTTTAAGTAATTCACCATTTATTCTTTTGAAGTAGGTTCTTGAGTTCAAATCTTTTGAATGAAAAAAAAATCAGCGTTGAACAAATTTTACATATTTGTAATCTGATTTAATTTAAATTAAATTAGTCACAATTCAATGAGTTTTTAAATTCTTGTGATTTCAAAAAAAAAAAGTTCAAAAGGTAAGAAAGAGAAAGACGAAATTTCTAAATACCAAATTTTATATATAATCAAGAAAAACAATACTGAAGGAAAAATATTAAAGGCTTTGAGGGACTTTGAAAGAGAGGGAAAAAGATAGTGCTAATGAAAGGAAAAAGAATGTGAGAGAGAGAGAAGAAAAAGATGGCGTTTAAAGGTAATTGTCATGTCTGTATGTTGTTTGGATGCTTAAAAGAGAAAGAAAAAAAAAGGAATGACGAAATGTACTGATGATTATAGTACTGTGCATTAATTTTATTTCATCCGGAAACTCCTACACCAAGAGAACGGATATTACATTGTATTTGTCTTTATTTAAATTGTTAAATTGTTAAATTTAATAATTTAAATTTTAAATAATAATTTTAATATTTTTTAAAAAATATTAAAATATAAATCATTAAATGTAAAATTTAACAATTCAAATAAAAATAAACATATTGCTTATTGTCTGAATCAGTTCTCCTAAACCAAGGAATATGAAAAAGTTAAATTTTATGAGAAGTTTAACGTTTGTTGTAAGTTGTAATTCATAAAACTTTCAAACAAAGCAGAGAATTTATACGAAGAGATTTTTCATGAATTTCATTTTATTCCATTCCATCCAAATCCATCACATGAAATTAAATCACTAACAAAGAACAAACTCCAGCATATAAACTTCATCATCAATTAATAACCATAGATTTTGATTTGTTTTGATAAGAAAAAGTGGGTTGGTTTTTCGTAAGTAACACAATTTTCACTTTGGCATAAGTTTTGGAAAAACATCTACGAGATTTATACAGAATCCTTTATTTTTATTCTCATGCCGAAGGGTGAGAATGTTAAGATTCTTAATTACGAAGGAAAAATGCTTCTCTAATGTTAATGTTAAAAAATCAAGATCATGCTGGAAGTGATATTTTGGTTTTAATTATATTTTATTTTTTTAAAAAAATAATTTTAATTAAAGAGTAATTTGTAAAATTATTTTTCATCTTTTCTTTCTTTTCTCTTGTAAAATACGTATCAAATAAAATAATATCTATTTTTTTATTCATTTTCATTCCATATGAATCATATCAAACACATTTATTTTTTTTTCTTTTCATTTTTGTTTTTCTTTCTCTTGTGTGCCAAACGAGTCCTAAGTACATTAGTAATAATATATACAAAAATAACAAATTAATAAAATAATAAATAATGGATTTACAAAATATAAATTTAAACAGATTATACTATTAATATAAAATAATAAATAAGAATAATAAAACATTAAAATATAAAAATAATACCATGCAAATATGCATTTGTAGTATAATTTGTGGAGTGTTTTGAAAAGTTAATGAAGATTCTTAAAAATATAACAAAATATTTGAATAATATTTACATTTGTAAAAAGCTAAATATTAAAAAAAAATGTTATATTTAAAATGGGCTATGACACGGTTATGCATGATTTCACAATTTTGGTGTCCAAATGATTGTTTTTCAAAAAACAGTATTCTAAATTTATTTTTTAATATTAAAAATACAATATTAATTGTTTTATTTATATTTTGATATCTAAATAATGCTCACTTAAAATTTAAAATTTTAAAAAATTATAATTAAAAATTAAATTATATAACAAAAATAAGTAACGAGATTAAATATCCAATACTACGAGAAAATTTAAATAAACTCTACAAGTAGGCATATAAATTAGAAGTTTAAAATGAAAGCTATATGTGATAATCTATATTTTTATTATTAGAATTTTCATTATATAAAAATAAAACATGTATAAAAAGTTCTAAAACAAACTAATTATTATATAATGCTGAGAGATAAAACATACATAATTATTTATAAAACTATATATTTATTATATTTTAAATAAAAATAAATATACAAAAATTACCCTAAAATTTTTCCCTGTAGATTAAGCAATTTTCATAGCCCTTATCTTAGGATTCTCAGCACAATGATTTCAAAAGTGATTACTGATTAGAGTCGCTTTCATGAGGAAGCTTTGACAAATTCCGCGAGTGGAAAGATAAGGTTGAAATTTAATCTTAATTACAAATTCATTAAAATGATATTATGACAACGAAAGGCACCAACACATCATTCACCCTCTCCACATTCCTCATCCTCATCTTCGTCCTACTCTCCCTCTCAATCAACTTAATTTCTAAAATATTATATTTGTATATAATTTAGTTTTTTTAATTATTAGAGTAACTTTTAACAATAAAAAAAATAAAATTTAGTATTGGCAAATTTTGTAATTAAAACTTAATAATAAAATGATTAAATTGATAATTTTTTTAGTACCTAAATTAAAATATTTAATTTTTTCATGACTAAATTTAAAAAAAAACACACACTCTTTCAATAATTTAATCAGTAATTCCCTCTAAGATAAAACCATGCATCATCTCCCACATCCCCTGTAGTTAATTTCTCGCCCTCTAGTGACTCACTTTGTTGAAAACCACAATATATTATAGAGTAAATTATAAATTTGGTCTCCAAAATATTATAATTATCTTAATTTAATTTATAAAAAAATATTTATTTCAATTCAGTCTTTTATTATCAAAGTGGCTTTTAATAACATAAATTTTGAAATTTAATATCAATGGATTTTGTAATTTACCATAAAAATACTAAATTAAAATAAATACAACTTTTTTATAAATTAAATTAAAACCCTAAGATTTTTAAGAACTGAATAAAAAACTGTAATGTTTGATAGATTAAATCAATAATTTAGTGGGGACTGGATTTATATCCCCACAAATAATGAGAAAGGGGAAATTCTGAAAGAACACATGCGCACGTGCCATCCATGATCTCTCCCTCTCTCTCTCTCTCTCTCTCTCTCTCTCTCTCATTTCCTAGTTTTAAAGGGTCAATTTTGTGTGTGCTGTGCTGTTGGGTGTTTGTATATGTACGCGTGTGTGTAATGTGTGGGTCAGAGAGGAGTGTGCAAGAAAAGCATGACATCGAAATCGTATTGGGCAGTTCCAAAACTCCCAGACCCCTCAAAATCTGGCCTCGTTGGTTTCGTGGTCCCCACATCACACGTGTCACATGATCCTCCCCCTTATTCCCACGTGTCCCGACCTCCATTTCTCTCTCAACCTTTATTTATCGCTCTTTAATTTTTGCTTCTCACTCAAAACCTTCAATCTTGGCTCCACTTTTCCATACCCAAATAAAAAAACACTCGAACCTCCAAACCTCAACGCCGAAAAAGCTCAGCAAAAAAGTGCTTGCGTGAGAGATACACACATACTTCCGTAGATAGATACATAGGAATAGTTATGGATGTCACTGATTCGTCTTCCGGGTGTCAGCATCCTCATCTTCCTCCCGGCTTTCGCTTCCACCCCACCGACGAAGAACTCGTCGTCCACTACCTCAAGCGCAAAGCCGCCTCCGCCCCCCTCCCCGTCGCCATCATAGCCGACGTCGACCTCTACAAATTCGACCCCTGGGAGCTCCCAAGTACTCTCTCTCTCTCTCTCTCTCTCTTCCCCCTCGACCACATCCCCTGCTTTTCTTTGATTGATTTAAATGGTTTAACACTTATTCAATACTTACATATATTTTGACCAGATGATTTTGTAACAAAAACATTAGTAATAATTTTGTGATTGTTGTGCAGGTAAGGCAACGTTTGGAGAGCAAGAGTGGTATTTTTTCAGTCCGAGGGATCGGAAGTACCCGAATGGGGCGAGGCCAAACAGGGCGGCGACTTCAGGGTATTGGAAAGCCACCGGAACGGACAAGCCGATACTGTCATCGGACGGCCGGCACCAGAAAGTTGGGGTCAAGAAAGCTCTGGTTTTCTATGGCGGGAAGCCTCCAAAAGGGATTAAAACCAATTGGATCATGCACGAGTATAGGCTCACTGATACAAACCCCTTTAATTCCTCCTCCAAACCCCCTCTGGCTTCTGACCCTGCTTCACACCCCACCAAGAAAAACTCCTTAAGGGTACTATTTATAACACGCGTGCCAATTGTTTGCTTAATTTCCTCAATGGGTTTTCTTTGTCTTCTGATTCTTGATTGTTCTGCTTTTGGTTTTGTAGCTGGATAACTGGGTTTTATGTCGAATATATAAGAAGAACAATAGCAACATTAACAGTAGTAATGCTCTGCAAAGGCCGCCATTGATGGAGCAGGTCAAGGAGCTTTCCATGGAGGCTATGCTTCCCACCATCTCAGCTTTATCAATGGCTAATGCTAATAATAACAACAACCAGAATCCCAATCCTCCGTTGGGGCTCGAGAACGACGACAATTTCTTTGAAGGAATCATCGGAGGAGGAGGAGGAGGGACGGCTGATTCTCAATCTCACCACATGCTTTCTTCAAACTCATCAAAGAGTAACGCCTTTCCCCCCATGAAACGACCCCTCCCGTCGCCGTTTTGGAACGAGACAGGGTCTCCCTCGGGGTCGTCGTCTTCGTGCAAGAGGTTCCATGGGGATCTCAACAGTACTGGGATTAGCGCTACCACAGGTGAGGAAAACAGTTCTTTTGTTTCTCTGCTGAGCCAGCTTCCTCCTCAGAGCACGACGTCGTTTCATCATCCCAGTGCCCTTCTGGGCTCCGTTGGAGATGGTGTGTTGAGGCAGCAATTTCAACTTCCAAGCCTGAATTGGAATTCATAGAATGCATCAATGAATGGTTTTGGGTTAAGGAATACATCTGCTATGAATGAATGTAGGTATGTTAATGCAGGTCAGGTCTTATAGTATATACATACATATTCATATATTATATATCATTGTCCTCTTATTTTTAACTGTACACCAATATATGTGACATCTACAAAAACAAATAGATCACTCTTCATATACGCTTATATTACTGCAAAGCATAGAAGAAAAAATTTCATACGGGAAAGAAAAAGGACACATACGGGGCATGGCATACCTAGCTAGCTAGATTAATAATATTATTTATAAATATAAGTTATATATTTATTTAATAAGAGAAAATGGGAGATCATGGTTTGCGTAATGTTTTCTTTTTTTTCTCTCTGTGTAATTAAGTCATCACATGAAATGTTGCTTCTTCGCGAGTTGTCTAATGGAAATTAAATGGTTTGCCTAATCCAATGAAAGTTAGGCGGCAATTTTTCTTTGAGGATCTTAAGTTCTTTGTGCGACTTTTTTAATACTTCTTTATGATATACCTAAGAGTGTGTGTGATTTAACTGGAAGACAAGGATATTGATTATAACATGTCTATGGAAGTAACAATAATGTCTAATTTGAAAAAAGTCAACTGCATGTAAAATAAAGTATGTATAGGGATTTTGACTTGATACAATATTTTCCATGAACGTGAAGATGAAACTGAAGCACATTCTTAAAGGACATACCTAAATCCATGCCGTGTTTAATACTTTTGGTAAATAAACAAGAAATAAATCATATATAATTTGTTGTGTTTGTCAAAAGCAAAAATGTTGAACTCTCCATTTTTATGAAAGATTGAAAAGCAGAGCTTTCGGCATAATTCACGACTTTGCATAAATCGTGTTTATTAATGAATGGAAATCTTTACGTGCATCCACTTGCATATATGCACCCCACAACATCATTTGTTACGAGTGATTAAATGGATACGAGTTTCCGCCTCATAATAGGATATAGCTCTTTATATATATATATATATATATATAAAGGGTGAAAAATTATCTATCTCACTTCTCATCTAAAACCAAGAAAGTACGATAAATAGTCTATGAATATATTTTTTGAAAAAAAAAAAAAGAAAGAAAAAATCTATAACGCAGATATTAATTGTACAAATTATTTCAAAGTAAATCGTACGTGTTGATCTCAACTAAAGAATGTGTTTAGTAGAAGACGAGGGAGTATAAATCCTTAATCTGTTCAAATGATTGACGTGACACGGTTGAAGATCTAGTAGGTTTTTGGTGCAGTTAAAGGGTGTGGGTTCTTGTTATAATCCAAAGGAACATGATAAGAGCATGGTGTGTGGAGCATGGAGTCAAATAGATGAAAAGGATTATACGAGTGCCTCACTTTTCTATCTAATGACGTAGGGTTATTCGGAGTGATACTTCTGGTTTGATTTCATTGATTGCACGAAAAGATTAGATGTTTGGATTTTAAAATGCGAAATCTTTCTCTACTAAGCTCTGATGTATCGACATGGCATTGGCTCTTATGAAAGCACCAACAGTAGTTGTCGCCTTATCTCTTTCGTTGAAATTTATGTGTCCCTCACCCTCTGATGTATCGCCTTATTATTGGCTTATACCAAACCATCAAAAACATGCAGAGATATTTGTTTTCTTGGAATGGTGAAATTCCATATTAATTCTTCTCTGATATTGTTCTAAAATTATCTGAGATGCCAAAAATTTCTACGAGGACCCTTCTGAAATATGTATCTTTGGAGAGATTAGTCAATAAATATGCAATATATATTAGCAATGCTGTAGGATTTAATTAAAAAAAACTACCGTTCATTAGTTTTGCGAAACAGTGGTTGTGTTTTACTTTTGAGAAATAGAAAATGTAATCTAAAATTCTCCGAACACATAAATAATTTGGTAAAAAAATTATCTCAAAAGAGTGGAATTACTTATTTGTTATATGAAAGGTATAGTGGTGAAATAGGTTGGGCCAGCCCATCACAACCAAATCCTTATAGAGCAGTGATAAGTAAGGTTTATATTAAATTGAGTCTTAAGTAATTTATGATCTAAAAATTTTGGTCTAACTCAACTGTCATGGGTTGGTTAGGCTAGTTCATAAGCCTATTTATTTTTTTTTTTTAAAAAATGTATTTTTAGTTACATATAAACTAGATGTTGAGATTATTAAATTTCAAAAAATTAAACAATTTTTAAAAAATTATATGAAACCTTAAGATAGACCAAATTTTCTTTTTTAAAAATATATTTTTAGTTATTTTGAACAACAAAAATTAAGAATTGAAATTATTAAATTTCAAAAGATTAAACTAAACTTTTTTAAAAAATAAATTAAATCTTAAAATAATAAATAAATAAACATAAAAAGTCCAACAATGCTAATCTATCCCAGCTCACCTAAGTCTCAAAGACTTAGATGGACAAACTAAAAACTCTTCTTCAAAATGAGCTACTAAATTATTAGTCTACCACACCCTATTTGCAAGGTTGGGATGGACTGGCCTATTGGACTAAATCGATTTTGAATACCCTAATGCAAAGTTACATTTAAATAGTTTTAATTTAATCTTTAAAAAATTATAATTATCTCAATTTAATTTTTTTATTGTCAAACTTCAAATCTATTGTTATTAAAATTTAATTATGTCATTGCTAAATGGTCAATTTGATATGTAATTAAAAGAATGAGGTCAAGAAAAATGCAATTTGTTTTTAGTTTGAACTACCAATATCTAGAAAACCCTTTTAGGTTTTAACTAATTAGATTTCTTCTGAGTCAGTTTACAAAGATATAAAATTCTTCTAATATTGATTATTTAGTTTTTATTCACAAGACCTAAAACTAAAGTCTTACTTAAAGAGAACAAGTACAAAACTATTTAAATCAATTAACATTAGTTGAGATACATACAATTTTTTAAAAAATTAAATTAAATTTTTATAATTTGAGATAAATATAATTTTTTAACAACTAAACTGAATTTTTTCCGGAAATTATAATAATGTAACAAGAGGGCCATATTGAGTTGATATTTTGTACTCATCAGGACATGAAATATTAATTTTTCTGCAGGGACATAGGTTAGAGATATGAAAATAATGATCGACGAATGGGATTACAAATACTGAGCTTAGAAATTAATGGTTTGCCAGATTGATTGATTATCGTACGTTATCATATGATTCATATCAAGATAACACTTGACTTCACAACTAACTCTTTAATTAATTGATGAGTACTTACCCTTTTCCAAACAGAAACAATAGCTTTCAAAGAGTCATTTCTAATTCGTATTCCGTTTCAATTTTATAATCAAGATTATCATTAACACTTTGTCATCTTCCTCCCTCTCTTACCCATTGTATCTCATACTTAATACGGTCAAAACAGGCTTATTTTTAGACGAATCTAAAATTTAATGTCTAAGTCCATCTATACTAACCAGCGAGCTAGCTCTTTTTATAAAAAATTAAATAATATAATATTTAAATTATTTTAGTAAAAAATTTAATAATTTTATATTCAAATATAATTTATACATATAAAATATTACTTCTTTAATATTTTTAAATAATTAATAACTTTAATTTTTCATTTTTTTAAATTAACTATATTATATTTAAATTTAAAAATTCTATATTTATTTTTAAAAAATTATAAAAGTTTTCATATCTAAAATTATTATAATTATTGAATATAATGTTATAAAATATAAAAATATAATAAAGTGAGGTGATTTATATACTAACTAATATAATATAATTATATAAAAAATATATTTTTTTAGAAAAAGCTGGCCGGCCTATGGAGCCCACTCTTTTAGGTTTTTTTTTTTTAATGGGTTTAAATTTAGATATCCAAATCCACTCCAAATGCGGACTAGGCTCGGCTCATAGGCCAAAGCCCATTTTGACAATGCTACTGATATTCTCTTTTGTCCAATCAATCCTATAGAACCCTCCCCTTACTTTAAGTACTAATTCGACCCTTCAAAAATTATACATGTATTAATTTAATTTAAACATCTTAATTTAATTAGTTCTTGAAATATTTAGTTTGTCTCAAACTCATTCTTCAATTCGTTAAAATAACTTTTGACAACAAAAAATTTAAAATTTAACAATAGTAAATTTAACACAAATATAATCTTTTAAAAATTAAATTAAAATAATTATTTTTTTAAAATTATATCGAAATAACTATAATATTTGAGAGATTAATCTCTTGTGATAAAGAACAAATCACTTGGCAATTGACCTTCAGAAGGATGGGCTTATATGGGGTTAATTAGTTGAGACTTTGTAATGGGCCGGGCTATAGCAAATCCAACTATGCAGAAAAATGTATGGGCTTCGACTCAGAAAAAAGAAAGAAGCAATATGTGGAAACATGAAAAGTATGACATGTGGGGAAAATTCCAGTCCATGATGATGAGAGATTTCACTTTCACAAGAGGGTTTGTTATATTGAATAATTTATATGGTTTTGAGATTGGTTTGGATGATGCAAATGATTTTAAAACTCAAAGCAGAAAATAAATTACCTAGGAATTAAGAGTTGAAAATTTATATTTTATCTCCTAGAACTGAGATTTGGTTGTAAAAATTATTCAAACATAAAATTACGTAGTTTAATATTATCTAATTTCAACAAAAAAAATATTTTAAATATGGTAGCTAATATATAGATATTACAATTAGCACATATCCTCAACTATTATATATATATATATATATATATATATATAATTTCTAGATGCCACATTTTGTGATCGCCAGGAGCTGTGTTAGGAATTTAGGATTTTCACTCCAAGAAAATTGGAGATTTAAGATGAAAAAATTTATCTCAGAGTTGCAAAAATTTAATCTAAGATAGATTTGAGACAGAAAATATATCGTTTCTAAAATTGAGGTTGCTAATTAGCTAAGATGGAAAAAAGTAATTCGGTTTCAAATTTGAAAAGAAAATTTTCATGTTAGATTTAAGACAAATTTTTTCTCTTAAGTTTGAGACAAAAAAATTTTATCTGAAATTTCTTCTCTAATTTTTTAAAATAAAGACAACTGACAAGGACTAAACATCAATGGTTGGCAATTGACAAGCCCCTATTGGTGAGAGTTAAATTGTGCAATATCATTCTGTGTTAGGTTTAAACCCATAACCTTGTCATTGTTAATAACACTCACTACTAATATTCTACTAGTAGCTCATTGTTATAATGTGTGAATTAATATATATATATATATATATATATATATATATGTATGTATGTATGTATGTATGTATATAATTTAATTAGAGTTAAATTTTTATATGTCTAAAAATCTGTCTTAAATTTTAACTTTTTTAATTTTTAAAAATTAAATATTTTTAAAAAAATTAGAGACTTTGAGATGGAAAATTTTTCTCTCAAATTTCATCTCAAAATCTGTTTCAAATCTTAATTTTAAACTAAAAAAATAGAGATGAATTTTGAAATAAGATTGGTGCAAATTAGAGATAGAAAAAAAAATTCTATCTCTAATTTACTATTTTTTTTTGGGTGGTGATTAAATCAAGGAGGCAAGGCAAGAGACCATTTAAGATATTTGATACATAAAAAAAACTACGAAAGGATACTTTATATCTCTAAAGTTTGCATTAAGTTTCTGTTCCAAAAGTTTTTTTGGCTCAATTATGTCCCATATATTTCAATTTTGTCATATATACCATTTTTTTTTGTAATTCTATCAATCAATTTAACAGAATGATAGCTAGGCTGCTACATGGCAAAAAAGGAACCTTTCACGTGGACTCTAGAAAAAAAAAGGTTTTTTTTAAAGTTTCATTTTATTCACTTAGGTCCATAGTCAAAATTTTTCTTTTATCTAATTTTTGATATAAATTTATCTTCTACTTCGTCTAGGTCCTTAGTTTAAGAATATATTTTTATCTTTGTCAAAATCATCCTCTACAAATTGAAAAGTTTGTTCACTTTAGTCCATATTTTTCACTTTCGTGTTTTTTTTCTCACGGTTTGGTCTCCCAAATTAGTCTATAATTTCATTTTTATTCATAATATGATTAATTCTATTATTTCTACCCGGAAACAACTCAAGAAATGAATTAAAATTCAAGAATGAAATTTAATTCATTTAAAACTTTGAATTTTAATTCATTTTTTGTTTTTTGAGGTGGAAATGATAGATTTAATCATATGATAGATTTAATCATATTATGACTAAAAATGAAATTATTGATTGATTTGGAGGACCAAACCTTGATAAAAAGGCATGAAAGTGAAGAATAGGGACTAAAGTGAGCAAACTGAAAAGTTTGTAGGGGATATTTTGACCAATATAAAAATATATTCTTAAATTAGGAACCTAGATGAAGTAGAAAATGAGTTTATATCAAAAATTAGACAATAATAAAATTTTGACCAATAACCTAAGTGAATAAACTGAAACTTTTTAAAAAAAACTTTTTTTTTGGAGTCCACTTGGCAGCTATGTGGTAGATGTTTTTTTGATAAAAATTGAAATATGTGAGACATAATTGGACCAAAAAAAAACTTTTGAGACATAAATGAAATTTGATGTAAATTTTAGGGGTACAAAATACCTTTATATACTTTATAAATTAAATTTGATATCTAACCAAGTATAATATAAATTACCCAAATATATTTAGAGCTAGTATAATTAAATATAGTATTTTATTAAGCTTTTTGCAATTTTCAAGCTTCTACTCAATAATAATTGAAACAGTTAAAATTTGCCCAACATAATAGCTTTTTAAGTGTTGTTTTATTTATTTATTATTATCTAAGGGTGGCAAATGAAAAATTTACAGCTCATATATGGGGCATCATATAAATATTAAAGATATTCATATACGATGTTTGTAAATAGAAAAAAAAAGTACTATATGCCCCTAACGTTTACCTCAATTTTCATTTATGTTCTTAATTTTTTTTGTCTGATTATGTCCTATGTTTCATTTTTTATCATATATGATCAAAAATGACGAAAATAGTCAAATATCGTCCATTCCTCCCTCTTCTATCTCTGTCCTCTCTCCCCTTACTAAAACTTTTATGTTTATTAATCTAGATCCTTAGCAGAGATTTTTCCTTTGTCTTTTGCATGATTTAAGATCATATTTAACTTTATCTAGAACTCTCATTCCATAATATATTTTGTTTTGAATTATCACTATTTTTAAATAGCCAAAATGATATTTTGGTCCTTTATTATTTTTAGGTTTTATTTTAATTTTTTATGTTTCAAAAATTTCATATTAGTCCTTTATGTTTTAAAATCTAACTATTTTAGTCCTTTTTCATTAGAATTGTTAATCTATGTAATGAAGTTTGAGAAGTCATCTATTCAATGCTAACATTAGTTGTTGACTAGATATTATTTCACGTGTAATTTTTAAAATGCGTAAAACGCTCATGTGCTTCCTCCCTTAGATAGGCCACTACAACCATCGGTGTAGATTGGAGCATTTTGGACATTTGGAAATCGCATTTTTAAAATACCTTAAATGCTCCTGTACTTCATCCCTTAGATATCTATTCAGCAACTATATAAATAAACTATGTCAATATTTAAAAGATAATGTATCAAATTATGTTGTATAAATTAACAATTCTAATGAAAAATGACCAAAATAGTCAAATTTTAAAACATAAAGGATCAATATAAAAATTTTGAAATATAGATGACCAAAATACTATTTTTGCTTTTAAAAATTTATTGAGTCTGCCTAGCTAATTTGAATTGGGTTGAACTACAAAACTATAAAACTTTTATAATATAATTTTTTTTACAAGACTTAAATTTAAAATCTTACTTAAAAATTAAATAATATGAACCGACATGTGTTGGTCAACTTTCAAAAACATGACTTGGTGATATGCCATGGATCACGGAGTCCGGATTTGCTGCTATTCAAATTCGTTGTTGTTGCTGCTCTTCACTTTTAACAACGATTTTTATTGTTGTTAAAAGTTATGGCAACCATTTTTTTTTGTTGCCAAAACTTTTAACAAACGATAAAAATTATTAGTGAAAGTGAAAAGCAACAAAAGCGGCGGATTTGCACAGCAGCCAATCCGAATTTTGGATCACGAGGCAAACGTACCAAAGGAAGAAGTTGGTGCGAAATATTGCAGAAATGTAGGACAATGAATGAAGATGTGAGGCTTGAAAGGTCGACCAGATCAAGATTAATAACAATGAAGATGGACCCCACTCATTGGCCCGTGACAAGAAGCAAAATGTGGGCGCAACCCTTTCTAGGTGCAGCATCATCGAATTCCATAAATCTAGGCGTAGGTCTGTCCCCTGGCAAAAAAAGATGTAAACTGCATTTATTATTTAATTTTAATATTAGAAAATTAATTTCGGCGCAAGGCACCAATTTATGGATGCCGATATCCAGAAGGCCACTAATCCATTGAATTGGAACTAGAAAAGTCCATAACAGCATAACAGAAAAGGCACCAATTTTTATTTGCTGAACGGTTGATGTGATTCAAGGACAAATACTAAAACGTGGTTATGGTTGATATGGACTATGAAGTAAAAATTAAAATTTGTTTCTTCCAACTTCTGCATTTACTATATATATATTATTATCTTCTTTCGAATGACATTTAATAGAGAATGCAATTCACGAGTCATAATTGTTGAATATGGAATTGACAATAGACATTAACTTAATTCATTGAATTTAACCTCGTGACATGTTGTCAACTCTCGTTCTTTAAATTTATGTCATCCGTTCTATATTTGATGATCGCGATTTATTAATTTCATTTTTCATTTAACATTATAAAATGAGAGAATTTGAGTTCTTCAAAATTTATTAGATCAATTTCAATTAACTTGTTTCATTCTAGGTCAAACTATAAAAATATAAAAATTTTCATGTGTTATTTTTTTTAGACTTAAATTTGAAATTTTATTTAAAGATAACAAGTAGTAAATCATTTAAACTAACAAATGATGGTATCTTATAAAGGCGTCAAATTGGGTAGTGACTTGCGGGATGACTTGTTTATGGGCGGACTTATGCTCACTAATTTATGCTCATTTAAAATAACCCTAAATGGGTCAATTTTTTTAATTAAAAATTTTAAATTATTTTGTATAGTAAATATTATTTTATTTTATCTCATTATTTTTTAGATATAAAAGTTTGTAACTTTAAATGAATACATAAATTTCTAATTAATTTACATATAGTAATATTAAATAATATTGTTAATAAAATTAAATAAATATAATAATTTTATTAATAATTAAGGTTATCATTAATTTAATAAGCATTATAAAAAAATATTTTACAATTATTAAATTAATTTTAATCAAAAATAATTGAAATTTCCTTTTTTTTTTTTCAAAAATCAACTTTGCAAAATTTTTTTTTTAAAAAAAAAGAGGCCTGTGACAAGTGAGTTTGAACATGTTATTGTAGGCCTGTTTATTAAATAACCTAGCCAGTCATACGCTAGGACAGGTGGCTTATTTTGACATTTTTAATATCTTGTATGACATTTTTTTGTTTAAACTGTTAATATTTGAAAATTCACTAAGCTTCTTTTAGAGCTTGATCAAATCATAGAATTATAAATCTTTAGTTTTTTCTACTTACAATACTTGAATTTAAAATTTAATTTACAGAAAACAAGCATCCAACTGCTTCAATCAACACTAATTTGGTATCTCCTGTGGCATTTAAGTATAGATATTTGGGATGGTATATTGAACAGAGATGGAGATCAATTATAATATGCCACAATTTAAAATAGTATCTCACTTTTTTTTCTTTATAATATTTTAACAACTTTTAATTGTTGTAATTAAGTACGATGCTATCTTTCAAATTGATAACTTATACCTCTTTTTTTTTTTTTCAATGCTAATATAAGTAAGTTAAGAGCTGTGACTGATTGTGTATATCTCTGATAAGTACACGTGTAAAGATATTTTCCAATCATTCTTTTGAAAAGAGCATTTATAGTTTTCAATAATATAATATTCAAAATCTATTGTGAAAATAATTTCATAAATTTTGTCACAATTAACTGTGTTGGTCTTCTAACAATTCAGAGTAAAACGTCAACAGAAGAAATTGATCGAGTGATATTATCATATGTTGAATTTTCTTTTTGTAAAAAAATTGAAAGATAAAATTAAGAATAAATCTTTTAATTATCTAAAACGTGAAAAAAAGAAGATAATAATTATCAAATAGCTCTTATATAAAATAATTTTAATAAAAAGAAATATGTATATAAACTAATTAAAGATGAGCTCTTTGAATGCTTATATATATTTGACGTGGGCTTGTCAAGTGTGAAATAAACTATACAAAAGGTGGTTCCTTAATTATACAACGGCCGAATGCTGTTACTTCACTTATATAAAATAATTTTAATAAAAATAAATTTATGTATATCGACCAATTAAAAATGAGCTTTGACTTCTTATAGATGTATGTTTGACATGTAGTGTTGACTAAGTGTGATATCATCCATACTGTACAAAAGGTGGCTTCTTTATATATCCATCAAATAAATTGTGTTAATTATGAAATGGGTATGAAAATCCAATTGAAAAAGAGAAATTGAAGCAAAGTTTGATTTTGTAGAGTATAGATTGCGTACGTATATTTAAAGATCATAAATTGACAGCATGTTTGGTTGGATGATGTATTAGGTAATTAATGTAATATGAGAGAGTAAAGAAAAAAAAAAGAAAGATATTAAAAAATTGTACAAATTATTCTCTTAAAAACTCAATGTTTTTTATTTTTATGTTGGGATATGTTAATAAAATACTCAAATCTTTTTTTTTTTCTGCATACCAAACACATTGTAAGTCTTACTTTTGGTGATGAAATGGGAAATCAAAGCAATTATGAGAATGAAGAAAATGAAGGCCATATATTGAGTCTTTGATTGCTATCAACTAATTATGAGAATGAATAAAAGTAAGAAGAGTTAAATTACACGATAATGCAAACGAAATGTTGGCTTTATTACAGATAATAGAGGGATGTTGAGTCTCCCTTTTTATGGATTTTTTTAATTTATTTTTTAACATTTAAAATGATAATTCTCATAACTTGAACTATAAATATGTATCTGGCAAGGTTCGCTTATGGATTTACATGAAATTTCTTATAATATTTTTGTTATTGAGTTCTTTATTAAAAATAAAACGTGTGATTTTTTTTTAAAGAAACTATTCATGCAATGTTGAATTGTAACCATATATAATTATCTTTTAAATACTGCATACTTGTACTCTAATTAGAAAGTAATACAGTTGTCATATTTTGATTAGTAAACTTTATATCAATAATTTGTGCACAAAAAGGAAGGGGCGGCATCAACTTGATTAAAAAAAAAAAAGGACATGCTTAACCTCACTATGCTATAATTAATCTGATTCAATTAGGATTGAACTGCAAATGTGTAGTGATCTTCCACTACTGATTTATAAAACTTGTACTCGAGAACTTGCTTGAGGAGAACTAGTTGTAGTGTAGTTATTGTTCCATGAAAATCAACATAGACTCTTTTAGAATATTTGATTGCACTTAACGAGGGTTTAGATTTGATTCATTCATATTTTAGTTCGTTCAGTATTTTTGTTTTCCATTTTTAAGTGCTTATTTGCACTACAAGAAAACAAGAGATCAGAGATGGAACTTTGTCCGTCTATAAATCCGTCCCTAATGTGTTGCTAATCCATCACTGATTTGTGTCAGGTATCAGAGAGGATTCTGAGGCAGATGTTTTTCATCTTTGACTTTTATCATCTCTAATTTCAAAGAGAGTAATTAGGGACAAATTAGTATGTCTCAAAATTTCGTCTCAGAGTTTTCTTGAAATGTATTTTTTTCAATTAACAGAGACAAAATACTACCACTAAAATTCCGTCTATGATATTTTAAAATTTTTAGAGATAGATTTTTCAGAAGCTGGAATGTTGCCTCTGATTATTTTAATCCAAACAACGTAGTTTTGTATTAGAGATAGATTTGCCTGCCTCTGAAATCTTTTTTTAATCTCTGAATAACCCTATTTTCCATATTTAAATCTTCTCTATTTTTGCCTCTACTCTTTGTGTCATCCATCATCGTCCCTATTTTGCCTCTACTCTCTGTCGTCGCTGCCATCGCGTCCCCGTTTTTCCATTGCTCTCCGTCGTCTTTGCCACTCTTTTCCTCTGTGATAGGTCTCTATTGTGTCTCTCACTCTCTATGGTGGGTCTCCGTCATCTCTCTGACATTCGCTAGTACTCTCTCTCGTTTTCTCTTCCCTCCTTCCCCTCTGTCGTCTCTCTTGTTTTCTTTTTTCTTCTAAATTTGATTTTTAGAAAATTATTATTTTTTTAATTTTGTCCTTTTTTATATCAAAGTGACTTTTAATGACAAAGGAATTCAAATTTAAGATGGCCTGCCATCATTGTAAAAAAAAAATTACAATTTTATATTAGAGATTAACATCGTTTACATTCGCCTACTCAATGTTGAGCTATTACTTTCCATGTTCATTGCAATATTGAAATCACACAACTGCTCTTACAACTCTTTGCTTCTAATAATTTCAACACTCTATCAATAACTATTTAGAGCTCTAAAGTCATTTTAGTGTTTCATTCCCTCACAAGATTGCTGCCTCTTTCACTTTGATTTTTAAAATATTATATTTGTTTTAATTTTATCCTTTTATACATCAAAGTGACTTTTAATGACAAAGAAATTCAAATTTAAGATGGTTTGCCATCAAATTTAAGATGGTCTGCCATCTTGAATTTTGATGGATGATGGCTTTTAAGCCATGCTACTAATTTGTCTTGCATTTTGCTTGCCGTAGTTAGCCATATAAGATGGTAGAAAGTCTTCAAAGCATTAATAAAAAGGAGAAAATGGTGAAAAGATTTCAAGACATTAATGGAACAAAAGAAAAATGTGCAAAATGTGGAGTTTGGAGATTTTGGCATTTATTGTAAAGATACATGACATCTTCTATTTCCTTGATCTAAAAGACCTTCTACACTATAATGAATTACCACTTTGGCATTGATACAGACATATGTCGAGTTCTGGCATTGGTAGTGCCGGCATTGACATGATTGGTGGGTGCTGTTGGATCCGCTCGAGTAACAATTATTGAGTTATATATATTTCCTTTCTTTTTTGGTTAGTATTTAAAAGAGTGTTAATTTCTTATTCCATGTGCACTAACTCTTATAATCGAATTGCATAGTTTTGCCCAAGTTATAGATGCCATTCGAGAAATTTCCTAGGTTATTAGGGGCAAATTTGAGAGGCATTTGTCCTAATACTATAAATTTTAAAAAAAATTAGGCATATACTATCTTTCTCAAAAAATTTAGGCCAATATTACGAAATCTGTCAAATCAGGTTTTTGTCCTTTTAGAGCTCGGCCTGACAACAAGTTTTTGTCCTTTTGGAGCTCGGCCTGTGTCAGGCCGAACTCTTGACAGTTTTTTTTTTAAATTTCTGACAGAAGCTCAGCTTGACAGAGACCGAGCTTCTGCAAAATTTTTTTTGCTTGAAAGAATAATTTTAATTTATTAGAAAACTAGAAATTAATTTTCTATAATATAAAAAAATAATTTAATCAATTTTGCATGATTAGTTGTTTGGTTTTTATTTAATTACAAAAATTAAATAATAATTTACATTTGATTAACTAAATTTGAATTATATAAAAAGAAAATAGAAAATTTATATTAGATTAATTTAAATAATATAATTAAAATAAAAATTAACATGTTTAAATATACAGCGGATGATAATAGAATCTAATTAAAATGACTTCCAGTGTCACAACGAGTCCGTGTAACAGGTCGTTTTGACCTTCGACGTTATTCGGGTTCTTCTTATTCATCTTGTTCATCATCATCATCATCATCTTCTTCTTCTTCTTCGTCATCTTCTGACTCTTCTTCTTATTGTTCTCCTACTCTAGAAGTCCCAGTCGGTTGAACATTTAAATCCAATATCGGCAATTGAATTGTTGGGATTGGGTTATCTGGTGTGCAGAACTGCATTCCAAAATTCGTATTATGTGGCATAGGTGAAGGAAAAAGAGATGAAAAATCTAGATTGTAGGATGCTGACATCGACGTATAATAGTTGGCACCAAATGGAGAACTGAAACCTCCTGTCTATGTAAAAGATGGACCAGCGCCACTATAACTTACATCCGGTTGAGTCGAATGGTAAAATAAAGTCGATAGACTTTCATATGGCATGGATACACCCTGATTGTAGCATGCATCATAGGGAATAGGTTCCCTTGATGCGATAAGGCCTCGAGAATGTTTTCCTGACACCTCCTCTGGTATGATTGTAGGAAAAACCTGAACAGGTGGAGCTGGGTGGTCGATTCTAATTTCTCTTTGTTCACCCATAGTAGTGGTAATATTCGTAGCACCAAGCTTAATTCTCTCTACCAAACTATCAAGTCTCACATCCTCATCAGCCACTCTATACAAAGACCATGCCATGTCAACCTATAAAAAACATTTAAAAAAAAAGTAGAACAAAGCAGATAAGCTGTAATTATAATTAAAACAAATATGAAACTGAGATTTACCGCATAACTCTCAGCACCGCTCTGAGGATCAATCTATTGCTGAATATGCTTACAGTACCAACCTGTATACTCTGAGTTATGCTACAGGGTAAGTGAAGGACGTTGGATCTGGATCACTCGTTGAGCCCACTCAGCCCACTGGTTAATAAATTAACTATGTACCACCGCCCAATTCTTAGCAAATTTCCCAGTCATCTGCAATGTAGGATGGAGGCCAAGATTGATTGGTAGCTCATGAATCGATTGATCTCCACCAAATTGGTGAAGCACGCGATCCGGATGATGCCAGTCGACAATATAAAAACAAATTATTAGTACATAGGTACACCACACTGTGTAGTCAGCTAAGCAATAAGGAGAAGTCCTCTCAAAAACTTTCCCATTGTATGGACACCAAATGATCTATGGAAATTAAATGTTAGGTTAAATAAACAAATATAGTAATTTGGTATTTGAAAAATACTAGTTTAAGTAGGATACCTCGTCATCAGTTATCCTATCTAATAGAAGCCTGAAATGTTTCAAGGCTTTTTTGTGTGGCCCAATGGAGTTCTTGGCACCCCTCCAACTGGAAGTTGATAACTATATCAGTTCAAAATTGTAAATAATATTTGATAAACTTCATATTCAGATAAGTAATACACATACCGACATCCTAATGGTGGGGGTAGAGGGTAATTTTGTAAATTTTCATCATGGACAGGGCGTGCTAATAGAGCTAACTGCAGGAATCTATCCCATGCCCAGACGTGTAATAGAGTGAGGCAACCCCTAATTTCCTTCTGTTTAGGGTCCGTTTCCATGCAAAGCTCTCTATACAAATTAGCCAATATTACCAATCTCCAACTATATTGCCCACAATTATTGAAATCTTCGAGGAATGGAAGATACATGAGATACACCTTTGTGCCAGACTTATCTAGCATAATGTAGCCCCCAATCAGGTGTAAAATATACGCACGAGTAAAATATACAACTTATTCAGGCGTGGCATCCTTTGATAAATGGTTAAAGTTCTCTGCCAACCAGTTCATACTTAATCTTTGGTCATCTAGTTTATTTGGTGGTGGGGCAACACCAAGAGGTCACCTACATAACTCTGGCAAGTCCATGGAGGCCAAATCTGTAACCAGTCTGCAACTACAAGGGAGACCAAGCTGAATCGCCATATCTTGCAAAGTTATTGTGGCTTTCCCCTTTGTGGTGTGGAAAGTATGTGTCTCAAGTCACCATCGTTCAATAAGTGCTAAGACAAGATGAATTGTGCTCAAATTTACCCAAATATGCCACACCGTAGAAACCAGTAGTGTGTAAGTGTTGGATGATCAGTAATGATGGGTAACCGTCAATAAGTATACATTTACGTAGGCGTAAAACGCAACCTCTCTAAAATTTTAATTGAAATAATAAACATATTTTCTATTCAACAATAATGACAAAGAAATCAAATAAAACCAATAACAAATTTTTATTTAAATAATAAACATATTTTCTATTCAACAATAATGACAAAGAAATTAAATAAAACCAATAACAAATTTTTATTTAAATAATAAACATATTTTCTATTCAACAATAATGATAAAGAAATTAAATAAAACCAATAACAAATTTTTATTTAAATAATAAACATATTTTCTATTCAACAATAATAACAAAGAAATTAAATAAAACTAATAAATTTTTATTTAAATAATAAACATATTTTCTATTCAACAATAATGACAAAGAAATTAAATAAAACTAATGACAAATTTTTATTTAAATAATAAACATATTTTCTATTCAACAATAACAACAAAGAAATTAAATAAAACTAATGACAAATTTTTATTTAAATAATAAACATATTTTCTATTCAACAATAATGACAAAGAAATTAAATAAAACCAATAACAAATTTTTCTTTAAATAATGAACATATTTTCTATTCAACAATAATGACAAAGAAATTAAATAAAACTAATAACAATTTTTTATTTAAATAATAAAAATATTTTCTATTCAACAATAATGATAAATAAATTAAATAAAACCAATAACAAATTTTTATTTAAATAATAAACATATTTTCTATTCAACAATAATGACAAAGAAATTAAATAAAACCAATAACAAATTTTTATTTAACTAATGAACATATTTTTTATTCAACAATAATGACAAAGAAATTAAATAAAACCAATAACAATTTTTATTTAAATAATAAACATATTTTTTATTCAACAATAATGATAAAGAAATTAAATAAAACTAATAACAAATTTTTATTTAAATAATAAACATATTTTCTATTCAACAATAGTGACAAAGAAATTAAATAAAACTAATAAAAAACTTTTATTTAAATAATAAATATATTTTCTATTCAACAATAATGATAAAGAAATTAAATAAAACCAATATTTTTTATTTTCTATTCAACAATATTTTCATATTAATAAATAAAAAAATTAAAATTTTATTACTGACTAACCTTGTTTACCCAAACGTCTTGAGAGATGTGACGATTTTGTAAATACAAAAGTGAGTCATTGTCAAGACTTGGAACCACAGCTCGTCTGAGATCAATCATCTAATAACAAAAGAAAAAAAATAAAAACAAGGTAATAAAAAAAATTAAACATAACAGTCTAATATAAAAAATTAAAATACAATGATCTAACCTTATAATATTATAACTCTAAAATAAAATTTTTCCAGACTCTTTTTCGCTCAAATCTCCACTCTTCTCCTCTCTACTTCTCTTCTCCTTTCCATTTCTCTTCTATCTATCCAGTATGTTCATTTATTCATCTGTATTTATGGAGGAAAAAACCATGTTCATTCCTCACTCACCCGTCTCTCCACTCTTCAAAATCCAAAGTTGAAGTCTGTCCCTTCTCTCTCTCACATGCAGCAGTTCACGTGAAGTGTAGCAGGTAACTTTTTGACTATAGAACTCGACCTGACATAGGCTGATTTATGTGTTGTAAAAAAAATTTAATTATTAATTTATTTTGTATAAAATATATCAAAAAATTTAATTATAAAATTTATTTTATACAAAATAAACATAATTAATTTTATTTCATACAAAATATATTTATACAAAATAATTAATTAAAAAAATAAAAAGTTTAATTATAAAAAATATATAATTAAGTTTATTTTTGACTAAAAAATAATGTGATAAGAAAATAATTAAAAAATATCAATTATAATAAAAATATGTGTTATTATTAGGAGACCAACATAATTTTTTATTATTAATGTATACTTATATGTGTAAGGAAACTAATAATTAAATAAGTGGAAGATTATTAACAAAAGATAAGTACACTTGAGAAATACAACATAAGTAACAACAATATTCATTACAAACAGAGTAGAAATTTTACAAAGATATTTTAGGATCATTACATAAGCCACAGCGTGATGGTTACCGACGCCGCATGTAGTCCATGTTGATCTGTAGGTGTGATGATTTTGGTCGCCCTTTGCCTCTAATAAGGGATGGATCAGGTACTAATCGTGGACCTTATGCCAATGGCCAATGATTTGACCCACCGACAGGGAACCACGGTGAACTGTAAGCCATCTTCATTGTTTCAAGATGGTATACACGATCAACAAAGTCGTTAGGATTAAGTTTTCCATACGCACAAGCTGCTAAGACATGTGGGCATGAAAAATGCCAAACTTGAAACATGCTATAATCACAGTTACGATCATCAATTACATTTACTCTGTAAATACGGCCTTGATGACTTGTTGAATGGTCGTATGGCTCCTCTACTTAAAAAATGCCTGCTGCCTGATTAAACATGTGCACAGACATTGAACATGCTTTGGCTTTATATTTCACAAGCTTCTTGTGCATGACCTCTGAGAATATTTCATGCATCTCAATTTGTGCGTCCAATGTCAGCAAATTGTTCTGAAAGTAAGTATTTAGTTTATACAATGTGGCCTAAGATGTCTAACGTCTTTGAAGACGTTGTTCATGGACTTGGCTAAATTTCTCGTCATATGACCCCATTGATGACCTGTAGTATCATATGCTCGTACCCATTGGGCAACGCTCATTTTGTTCAACCATGTTCCAACATCCCCATTTGAATTTTCCTACAAGCCAAGCATTTCAGCAACAGCGTTGAGCACCTCCTGAGAATCATATGAATATCCTAATTACAATAATATAATGTCAGTCAACGATTCAAGTGTGAATTCAAATAATAGAAATTTCAACAAAGATATACCGGCATGCATGAGCTTCTTGGATAGCCATTTTGAACCCAATGTGGTGAGGACATTATTGGCCAAGTGCCTTAGACAGTACATGTGGGTCCAGCCATGTAGAGGCGCACCAGTTACAAGTTCGTGATGCCAATCAGAGATCAAGGTTATGTCTCAGTCGCCTGCAACCTGTTCCTTCAGAATTTGAAGAAACCATGAACAAGATTCATCATTTTCTTGTTCAACCTGCGCAAATGCAATAGACAACACTTTGTTGTTACCATCTTGGGATGAAGCTATCATTAAGGTTCCTTTGTACTTGCCGTACAAAAATATTCCGTCGACTTAGAGAATTGGCTTTAAGTGAGCCAAGGCATCTATGCAAGGTTTAAAGGACCAAAATACTCGCACAAACTTGCATTGTGGGTGACCATCTCTGTCAGCAGGTAATGGGTCAGTACACCATTCCATCGCAGAACCTGGCATTGCTTGCTGGATTGCTCCAAAAAATCAAGGTATATCCGCATATGATTACTCTCAGTCCCCATATGCCCCGCCAATGGCCTTCCACTTCGTAAACCAAGCTTTCCAATAAGAAATTTTATAACTAAATTTGGAACGAATATGTACGATTACTTGACTAACGGGGATCTCTGCCTTGTCTTCCACTAACTCTAATAATATGCGTGGCTATAACATTTACATCTAATTTTGAGTGATCCTAGAGTAGCGACGCATTCAAACAAGTATGGGGACCTGGATAAATTGTAATCTGCCAAGAACTACGAAACATCTTTCAAGTTGCCCTAAGTTTCCACCCACAACCTTTATCTTTTTTTGGGCACACATACAATTCAACATTTTTACTTTGGTGCTCCACTCTATAAGTCAAGTGATTCAAGACATGATATTCTTTTACCGCTTCTCACAATTTCAATTTGTCATCGAACCACCTCCTAGCATAAAGGCCAGTATCGTTCATTGTTGAACTACCAGGTTCTTCATCATCAATTGCCTCATCCTTTGGAAGGTTTGTTAAAAAATTGTGTGTAGGCTCTCAATACTAGCTGATGGGAGGGACTAAAACTCCCTCGTTATGCCTGCCACGATCATCTGCAACATCATCACCATCATTGTCATTGTTGTCAGCTAAATTACCAAAACGCTCCTCTTCGTCAATAAAGTCATCCATGCATGGCCGGGGAGATAAAGGAGTATCATCTAGTTCTGGCACTGGTTTATCATCATCTGCCAGCGATAGACTACTAAATATTCCTTGACTGGGGGGCTGCTATGAAATATCACAAGGAACGATGACTTGTGATGTACCGGCTTCGGTGTTAAGATTTATCTAATGACTTGAAGTTTTGACCAGCAGCTCGAGATACTTAGCTTGGGACCTTAACACTTTGTTCATCATTGTTCTAACTGTATTGTCAGAACTCACATTTACTTTCCTATACTCTCCTTGAAAGAAATCCCTAACGAATATTTTATCCACTGATTTATTTGGGGGGATATCTAAATTCTTGTGAATCTTACTTTTCAATTCATCCAGGATGATATTGAAATAATCAAGTGTCATACCATAAATATCAGATATAAATGTAGTCCCCTGATCGCGCTTAACATTCTTTCCATTGACATAAATATATACGTTTATTCCTGAACTCATATTGACTACTTATAGAATAAGTAAGAAGCAACAAATATTAATTTATTCAAAAAATAATTAATAGAAATTAATACAAAAATTTCTAGATTTCCTAATTTTCAAAACAAATCATGTTTCTTCCATTCTAACATATCCTAATATAAATATACATAAGTAAACACAAAATAAAAATATATTTCCAATTACAATTTTAAAATTTTTTACTATTACGGATTTTTTTGTTTTAGAAAATTGGTATTTCACCTTAAAATAAAAAAAAAGTCTACAGCTCTTTATTTTAAGTTAAAAATTGTAATTGAAAAAAATCTAATTTATAATAGTTCTTTATCTTTTTTATTGCGTTAGATATTTTGTATAATTCTAAGAAAATATATTTTTAAATTTTTATTTCTAATTAATATTTATATAATTTTTTTGAGTTTACAATTATTTTTTAATTGGGTTTCTAATACAACTTTTTTATGAAATTAATTTTTTTCAATTTTAAATAATTTCACTTCATTTTATATCATTTTTTAAACTCATACATATATATAAATAACACAAAAAAAAATGCCTAACACAATCTAATAAAGAAACAAAGTGTCAATGATTATTTTTCAAATTTTTCTCAAATACAGTTTGATTTAGGGAATTGTTTCTTCTATCTTCAACTAACACAATTGCTTTTTAAATTTATTCAAAAAAAATAATTTATAATAATTCTTTATCTTTTTTATTGCATTAGATATTTTTTATAATTTTAAGAAAATATATTTTTAAATTCATATTTCTAATTAATATTTATATAATTTTTTTTGGCTTTACAATTATTTTTTAATTGGGTTTCTAATACGACTTTATCATCAAATTAATTTTTGCAATTTTAAATAATTTTTTAAACTCATATATATATATATATATATATAACACAATAAAAATTGCCTAACACAATCTAATAAAGAAGCAAAGTGTCAATGATTATTTTTCAAATTTTTCTCAGATTTACCCAATTGTTTCTTCTATCTTCAACTAACATAATTTCTTTTTAAATTTATTCAAATACATTTTTTTCTTACCTTCTAATAATTTTTTAAAAAATTATAAATATCAATGAAATTGACTTATTCACATTACACTAATTTCATTGCTTATATACATAATAAACTATATATTCCAATTACGAATTTCTTTATTTTCTTATATTTCATATACTTTAAAATATTTAAATTTTCATTTTCTATTCTTAATATCATTTTTTATGTGGCATCTGATTTTTTGTTTAAATTATATTTTTTTTCTACCTGTACCATATTTATAAACCAAATTTACAATTTTCTATTTATGTTTAAATATTCTATTTAAAAATAAAATAACCTAATATTCTTTTAGACACAATAAAAAGATATGATTATTACAACCTATAATATTATATTACAAAACTAACAATATAATTATTTAAAATATGTTTTAGTTACACTCATACCAAAAAAACATCATAAATCATCAATAAATAAAACAACTCAACTCATATAAATCTAGTTTATAAATAAATCATACTACTAATCAAACAATAAACAACACAATTAATACAAATATAGGTGATAATTAAAACATAGTCACAACATTGATCTAACCTTGATTTTGATCTGAAATGTAGCTCTACTTCTTGTGAGAAGGAAACAATTTCTGGAGAATTTTGACAAGTAGAACAAAGGGGAGAAGAGAGGATATGGGTGTGTGAAAAATGTGAGGGGAGTTGTGATTCTTATATAAAGGAAGCAGCTAGGGACTATAAATAACAAAAAAATTATCAAGGGACCAAAATTTTAAAACATTAGTCCCAAGGTGCATGCATGCAGTCTGCAACATGATGGTGAAAAAAGTTGCAGCACGCCTGCAGCCTTTGAAAAAAAGGCTGACAGAAGCTCAGCTTGATAGAGGTCGAGCTTCTGTCAGAAATTTTACAAAAAATATACCTGTCAAGAGCTTGGCCTGACATAGGGTGAGCTCCAAGAGGACAAAAACCTGATTTGACAGATTTTGTAGTATTGGCCTAAATTTTTTAAGAAACATAGTATATGCCTAAATTTTTTTTAAAATTATAGTATTAGGACAAATGACTCCAAATTTGAGGTAGCTAGCTACAACATGAAAACAGCTATGGATGAACTCAAGAAATTGTGGTTCCAAGAATGGGCAGTTTGTATTGTTGTATATGTTATCTCATTTTCTTTTTTCTGCTTGTAAATATTAATTTATGTTACGTTGTGCAGATACAGTACAAGTAGTTACCGGAACACGAGAACCAGATACTAAGAAATTAGACTAAGAAATGAGGCGAGGTTTTGCTACATATATTATGGAGTGTTCACGCTCATTATCGCCGCTAGCCCCAAGCCGGAATAGATTAGTGAGGACATTATGCAACAACTAATCCACGAATGGGAGAAGGAGAAGCAATGAGGAATACATTAAGTGATTAGATTTTTTACATCAGGTTTTGCGTTGCGTGATGTAAAATTACATTACATTAATTTAAATTTAAATCATTGTAATACATTAAATTTGCATTAGAATTTATTTTAATGACATTTACATTGCTTTGCTTGAATTTGTTGGAATTTGCTATTATTTGCTTGAATTTTCTATCTGTTATATTATATATAAAAAAAAATCTCACCATTTTAAGGATGAAATCAGAGACAGACTGAGACAAAATCAATGACAAAAATGGTCATCCCAGATATGAGATGGAATAATTTTTGAGTCTGTCCCTGATTTGAGACGGAATAATTTCTATCTCTAAAACTTTTGTGTGTAATTCTATCTCTGATATTGGGACGGAATATTTTTCCACGTCAAATTGTTTGCGATGGCTAGTTTACAGATGGAACATTTCCATCTATGATTTTGGTTTTTCTAATAGTGTTGCTTCAAATACATCTTATTTATGATCAGATCATAAAAAAAATCTTAAAAACCTGTAGACATAAATTGCTTTGAATACATCTTATTTAGCATTTAAATTTAGAGACAATATCTTAATAAATGCCTCCTTTGATTATGGACATTTAAGTGTTTATTTACTTTAATTTAAATATATCTTATTATAGTAGTTTTAAATGTTTATTTACTTTAATTTGAATATATCTTATTATAGTTATATATATTGGATAGATATAGATTATGTTTGACAAAAATAGTTAATAAGTTAGCTGAAAGGTTATAAACTAATTTTTAATTAAAAATTAAAAGATGTTAAGTTAACTTATTGAATTAGAATTATTTGGTAAAAGTAATTGTTGAATTGCTGATGGATGTAAAATGACATAAAAGAACATATATTTTATAATTTAAAAATAATACAAATAAATATATCTTTTTTGTTTTTAAATTAAATTAATTTAAATTATTATATATATATATAATTAATTGAAAATATATTTTTATTATATTTTAGCTTATATTTTATTATATATATAATATCATATATATATATATATATATATAATATTTCAACAACGGAGAGGATGTAATAATGAGAGTTTATATAAAATATTAAGAATAAAATAAGAAAAAATATATAAGTTATAAATTATAAACTATAAATTACTCAAAGTAGTGTTTTAAAATAAACTATAAGCTTTTGAAATAAGTTTATTTATCAAACACTTCTAACATTTTTATAAACTAGTCAAATAAACTATAAACTAGTCATATATACTATAAACTAACTTAAAATAGTTGTCAAACATGACCATAAATGTATCATTAATTATTATCACATAGTTGCAGTGGCGGAGCCACATTAACTTCAGGGAGTGCAGCTTATTTTTTTTTTACATTTTGCCCCCCTTCCTTATTTTTTTTTGAACCCCCTTAATATTTTTTTGAATCCCAGTGACTCATTTCTTCTCTGCTGCTCACAGTCACAAGACTCTCACTCCCCAAAGTCACAAAATTTTTTCTTGATAATAGTTAATTTCTCATTCTATTATTAGGGACCTCTTTGTAAAAGTTTGAAATTTAAAGTTTTTGTACATAGGTCTAATTCTATTAAATTGATTAATTGATTATGTAATTAGGATTATGAGTAACATATTTGCGAAGTCAATTTCATAAATTTTTTTTATGATGGTTAATTTCTCATTTTATTGTTAAGGACCTCTTTGTAAAAGTTTGAAATTTGAGATTTTTGTATATAGGTCTAATTCTATCAAATTGATTGATTGATTATACAATGAGGATCATGAGTAACATATTTGTGAAGTCAATTTCATGAAATTTTTTCTTGATGATGGTTAATTTATCATTCCATTATTAGAGACCTCTTTGTAAAAGTTTAAATTTTGGAGTTTTTGTACATAGGTCTAATTCTATCAAATTGGTTGATTGATTATACAATTATGATCCTGAGTAACATATTTGTGAAGTCAGTTTCATGAAATTTTTTTTTGATGATAGTTAATTTATCATTCAATTATTAGAGACCTTTTTTTGTAAAAACTTGAAATTTGTGGTTTTTTATACGTAAGTCTAATTTTATCAAATTGGTTGATTGATTATACAATTAAAATTTAAAAGAAGAACGATTTTTTTTTTGTAATGAAAATATTTAAGAGGAAATTACCATCAAATGAACAACAAATTGAAATTAATTTAGAAGAATTGTCATTATATCTAAAAAAAATAAATGAAAATTTTGCCCCCCTAACCGAGGGGTCCTAGATACGCCACTGCATAGTTATTGTTTCATTTATGAAGAAAAGTATTATGTTATTATAAGTTAATCAAATAAATTATAAATTAATCATATATACCATTACCTAACTTAAAATAGTTGTCAAACACGACCATAAATTAATATCATTGTCACATGGTTGTTGTTTCATTCATGAAGAAAAGTGCTATGATAGCTCTGCCAACCAAATAGTCCATCCAATGTATCTGTCACAACCACACAATATAAAACTCCCCGCATTCGAAATTTGGAATCGTGTGATGGCTATCGTAGCCAAAGTTGTAGCGTTTTTTATTTTCCCGAAAAATTCCATTTTCTTTTTTTTAGAAAGAATAGTTTTGAAACTTCAAATAATATGAAAGTTTCTGTTTTTTTTAATTAGTCAAAAGTTTGAGATCTATTCTTGAATATATAATTTTGAAATACGAAAAATAGCTTGGTATAATCTATATAATAGACTAAAACAATTTCACTTTAAGACATTAATTGTTGGTAGGTCATTATATTATTATGATAGAATAAATTTAAATGAATAAATTTGGTAACTTAATCACATCACATTAAATGAATTTGAAAAAAATTAGGGTATATTACTATGTAATTGCTATATAATTGGTTTATAATTGATATAATTGCTATATAATTGGTATGTAATTGCTATAATTGTTATATTATTGATAAATTAGGTAAACTTTTCAATTGAAATATAATATGTTATTATTTGATAAATTAACATTTATTATATACAAATAATCAAATAATTAATTGCTATATAAAAACTAACATACAAATATTCATATTATTTATTTCTCTTCTTAAATAATTATAATAAAATTTAAAATTACCTCCATCAAATCAAACTATAATAATGAATTATCACTCATTTTTTTTTCTATACAAGCATACTAGACTTCTTTATTGCATCATCATCAATGGCCAATCTCCTATCTTTATGGAGAGGTTTTTAAAAATTGATCATCATTATTAGCCAATTTGGAGGCTTTTTCGTTTTTCAAAATTAAAATTTTAAAATTTAAAATCAATATAGATATTTATATATTTCTTTTGAAAAACTCATCCATATTTGCATATCTCTTTCTCTCACACAATTTCCCTTATTTTTTGTTTTTGATTTTGCTTCTTCTTCCTTTACATGGTTGAAGGACAACAATGACGATTTATTATCAAAGGTTTAAAGTAATGTTTCTTTCACATCATTTGGTATCATAGCTCAGTTTTCTTTTTATTATTTTTTCTGATCTATGCAGTTCACGTATTGTTCACATTCGTGATTACTGTTCATTCGATTGTGATTTTTGATTTTTTGTTTCTCTTTCGTTCTTTGCTTCTTCTTTTTTTCTATTTTTTTATTTCTGTATTTGTTCTCTGTTGTTATTTTTCGTGTTTCTGGTTTGTTTATGTTTCTTTTTGGTCTTCTGGTTTTTTATTCATGTCTGTTGTATTTTATTTTTGCATTTTTCTGATTTTCTAATTCCAATTTTGCTTTGTTGTTTCTGTCATTATGTTTTCTTGAGGAAAACAGGTCATGAGAAAGATCAAAGCCTAAAAGAAAAAAATGATACCATTGAGGTAGTTACTTGTGTTTGAACAATATAATTTGACTATTTTTAAATTAATTTTTTTCTAATTTTCTTATCTAATAAGATTAATGAATAATCCCTTTTAGTCTTACTGTGAACAAAGGGTAGAGGCCTCTCTATGAAAAGAAACTTCAGGCAATGTTGAGATTACATGTGTGGATTGATTGAATGCTAATTTAGGATTTAAAGTATTAAATTTGAAAATTGGAATGTGATGTATATTTCCCTTGATTATCTTCTTTTGGTTGTTTTAAAATTTTGTGGATATGTAAGTTATGTTTTAAATTTCAATAAACTTATAGTTGTTATCATTGTTACTAATCCAAATGTATATTTGTAGAAATAAAAGAAGAAACAATCAAAGGAAGATAAACATCTTGATCCTAGCAGACTTATTAGATTAGTAACTCTTATTTTAACTCATTTTTATTATTAATTAATATATTTATCTAAATTAATTTATGTAATTTTTTTTATTTGACGTAATTCACATTCAACATTCAAGGCATTTGTATCTAATGAATCATCTTATATGTATCTTAATATGATTTAAATGTTTTATTATTTTTGTACATGTATTCTTTTATATATATTTTTTTAATTATTTTTATTTATTTGATAAATAAAAATTATGATATTTGTGTTAATCCGTGCATCGCACGGGTCACAATACTAGTTTCGTTTATTACAAAGGAAGTCCCGAGGTCTTAGAAATAAAGAGTGAAACAAAGTAAATAAATAAGAGTAAGATTCAATATTTTGTATTAAATTGATTTCCATCTTAAACTTTGAGGGAACCATCTTTCCTTTAAAATCTGGAGGGAACAGTAACTTTCGAGATTAGATTTGGATCATTGAATAACATTATTCAACTGTCCAGATTAATTTTATATATTTTTTAAATTGTATAATTAATTTTTAACAAGTATAATCTTGCATTTTATTATTTTTAAAAATTAATAATATAATTTTTTTAAAAAAATATAAAATTAATCTAAACTATTAAATAATCTAATCTAAGAATTCAAATCTAATCTTAAAAAATATTGTTCCATCCAGTACTTAAAAGAAATTTGTTCCAACTTTGAGACTAGTGTTTTAGGAATTTTATATATGACAGTAACTTGATTTGATACTTGAAAATTTTGTTCTTTTTCGTACAATAAGATTAATGGGCCAATTTACATGTTAATCGAGGATAGTTTTTCTTTAGATTATATATATATATATATATGATATGTATGTATTAATGCTTCTCTTATATATATTGACCAAATGCATTTAACAGAATAAATTCTACAATATATCTCATTAACCACCATAAATGTCTTCATGTGGCGTGCATATATATGATATGATCACAGACCGTGGCTGAGCCATATGCATATGAGGGATGCAGCTGAAATTTACAAATTTTATGTAAAATTTTTTTTTTCTCATTTTACCCTCTTTTTTTTTTTGAAATCTCCTTAATTATTTTTTGAACTCTTTTAATGACTCAGTCCCTTTTTACTGTTTACAATAATTACGAGACTCCTACTCCCCAAAGTCATGAACTTTTTTTTTTTATGATAGTTAATTTCTCATTCTATTGTTAGGGACTTATTTGTAAAAGGTTAAAATTTGATATTTTTGTACATAGGTCTAATTCTATCAAATTAGTTGATTGATTATGTAATTAGGATAATAAGTAATATATTTATGAAGTTAATCTCATGAAATTTTTTTTTGATGATAGTTAATTTCTCATTTCATTGTTAGAGATTTCTTTGTAAAAGCTTGAAATTTAGAGTCTATATATATAGGTCAATTATATCAAATTGGTTGATTGATTATGCAATTAGGATTATGAGTAACATATTTGTAAAATCAATTTCATGAAATTTTTCTTGATGATGGTTAATTTCTCATTTCATTATTAGGGAACTCTTTGTAAAAATTTAAAATTTAAAATTTTTGTACATAAATCTAATTCTATCAAATTGATTGATTGATTATACAATTAAAATTTAAAAAAAGAAAGATTTTTTTATAATAAAAATATTTTTTAAAAAAAATTATCATTAAATAAGTAACAAATTAAAATTAATTTTAAAAAATTGTTATTAAATCGTAAATAAAAATTTTACTCTCAAATAAAGAGCCTTGAATACGTCACTTATCACAGAACGCATGATCGATCTAGGTGACATTATAGGGACAGAAAATTAATGACTTAGGTAATGAAAAGACAAATGATAAGAGTATACTCTTAATCGTTTTCGTTAAGGAGCTTATTAATATTATTGATGTCGTTGTTATTACTATTGATTTGTTGATTAACGCCGAAAGCTAAACTGGACACATGATATAATTGGAATTAACGATCAATTATGAACAAAGTTGATTAGTAGGGGTTCTTCATATGCCTCCTCGGTTTTTCCACGTCATGCATGAGAAGAGCAACATTAATGAATCCGCGTGTGCAGCCTCAATTTGGAGATATTCCTTTACTTAATTAGCTACCTAATTAAGAATTGTCAACTCTATCTATATATAATCCAATATGTTGCATGCGACATTTTAGGTGATATAATTTTATGAAATCGTAATCTGATAAATTAGACAAAAAATTAATTTGAAAAATAAAAAACTTAACTTTAAGTTCTCAAATTTTATAAAATTATATAACAATCCCCAATCAGGATCAACTAAATATTCTTGCTTGAAAGTGTTTTAGAAAAATAATTTTTTTTCAAAAATTACACCCTATATTTTTTAGAATAAATTATAATAACCTCTATTGAGAAAAATAGTTTTGACATATTAATTACTAAGAAATGTTTTGGAAAAATATATTTCAACATAATAAAGAAATCTGTCAACAATAAAAAAGAAATCTATCAAAAAACTATATTTCAAAAAGATTTAGAAATCTTTTTTAAGTTGATGCATATCGCATCTTAGTCAGCAATCAACTTGACCCTTTTTTGTATAGGTGAATTGAATATATATATATATATATATATATACACACACTAACATATGGGTTGACTAACGATCAAATGGAGGGGTGATTTGTACATTTTTAAGTCTCAGAGAGTAAAGTGCACGGCCCCTAAATTTAAGGAATTTTTATACCTTTTAACCTATAGAATATGAATAATATGCCTTATAATATTTTAGTTTTTAAAAAGTATAATTAATGTAGTTTGCATTTTGTTACAAGGAAAATCAGCGTAAAACATCTTTTTATTTTAAAAGAGGAAAATATACCTTTTTTAAAAAATAATTTTAGCATCTCTTAAATGAGAACTTAATCAGACTCATCCATGGTTCTCATATGGTATTAATTATCAAATCATAATTGCGTCATGACCTATGAAGACCAATGGTTCAAGACAAAGAAAATTCCAACAATAATGTAAAGAAAAAAAAAAGACAGACAAAAAGATATATGTGTTCAGGACATGTGGCCTAAAACGTGAAGCACACCTGCACAGGCATAGTAAGGAAGGAATCCGGCTTCTCTCCAAGTCGTAGAAAGAAGAATACTCTAAGATTAAATTTAAACTGTTAAATGAAATTATATAATAATGTTGATTAATATTTTGTTTTATCAAAAAATTTATATGATTAATTTTTAAAAAATAAAAAATATAAGATTAAATTTATTAAAAATTAATTACGTAACTATTAAAAAATATAAAATTAATCTCAACCTTAAATAATTTTATTCAGATATAGAGGATACTGTTCCCTACACAATAAACAAGTTCAAACTTCAAAGGACGTAGATTCTCTATCTTTCCCTGGTGGAAATGAGGAAGCAGTTTGAAATCTCAACCGTTCATGAGCTGATTGCTTCTAGATGAGTGCCATGTGTCCTCCACGTACATGTAGAGAAGTAATGCGTACTGCAAAGCTTTTTCCACGGTACTTCCTGACTCTTCAATTGTTTTTTCAAAAAAATAACTGATCACTTAATATATACCGCTTAGTTATTACTTATTAGTGTTTGACTATCAGATTTCTTTTGTTATTGTAAAGAATTAGTCTATAATTCAAATAATGGCTGTTAAGAAAATAATTTTAACAGATTATTTGCGCTTAATATTTTTTATTTTTGGTGAAAGAGGATATGTATTAGAAAGAAAGAGTCATACAAAAGGGAGGAATGTAAAAGAGTACAAACCTAGCTAGGCAAAAAAAAAAAGAAAAGAGATCTTAGGCAAAATTTTATTTAAAAAAATGACACATAAAATATTTGAGATTTAGAAAATTAGATCAATTATTAAACTGATCAAAATATCATTTTAGAGGTTAATAGTTAAACTAATGATATTTAAAATATATTATTAAAGACTATAAATATAAATTTATAAATTTAACTAAAAATAAAATTTGATGCTAAATTATATAAAATAATATTCACAATCCAAAGTTTTATAATAAAATTTGATCAAATAACAAATAAATTTTATTAATTAAAATAATATTAACTTATATTAAATAACATAGTTTTTAAAAATTTATTTTTATTTTAATTAAATTTTATATTTTATACTTTAAAAAATTATTTTTAGTAAAATACAAAAGAAGAGATGACAGCTGGAGATGACAAATATGGATGTGCAGAAGCAATGAAAATGAAGGCAAATCATTATTATTGTCTTTGCGACAATGAATACGTATTCAGCTGCATGTTGCTCGAGTCCGGACTAATATCATCAAATTTGGAAGGTCATTCATTTGGGTTGATCTTTTAAGTCACTTATTTAATTATTAAATGATCAAGTTAATTATTGAATCAAATAAATAAATTAAAAATTATATATATATATATATATATATATATATATATATATATATATATATTTGTTTACAAATAAATTTAAAATTAAGTAAAATAAATAATTTTTTATATAAATTTTATACTTTAAAATTTTAAAATTATAATCATTAGTCATAAATAATTAAAACATAAGTATCCAATAAATATTTTTTTGTCATAAAATTACAAATGATTTTTTTACTATATTTCATTGTTATTTTTTAAATTTGATGATTATTTAAATTTTTTTGTTTATGCTCTTCAAATTTTTTTGATTTAATTTTTTTATATCAAATAATTATATAAATATAATTATTTTTTATCTCCTAATACATTAGTAATAATATACTTATTTTTTGTTAAATTAAATATCTTTTTCATTTTAGTTTTTATCATCTTGTCATATGCACATTTTAGTTTTTGGATTAGAATAATTTTAGCACCTTATATATATATATACACATAAGATATTTTACTTATATAAATTAAAAAGAAGTTAATAGCAAGATGGTAAAACACACAACTTATAAATGGGCAATAGAGTTTAATTCTTGGTAAGTGCACTTTTTTCTAAATTTTCATACAAATTTGAATATTTAAAAATTTTAAAAAAAAGAGGTCTGGGTCACTTGGGTCACTTGCAGTTGGGCCAAAAAATGTGACCAGAACTGATTTTAGCTTCGGGTCACCTGGTCCTGGGTCGACCTTCCAGATTAGTCTGGGTTTGATAACATTGGTCTGAAGAACAACGTGACTGACTCAGAGTGATTCTTCTTCTTCTTCAGATTAGTGTTCGTGACTGATTCAAGTATTTCTTCTTCTTCTTCAAATATTATCCATCACTAGCTCGGCGTTGCTTTTTTTCTCTACAAATTTTCTTTTGAATCGGTTGTGGCTCTTTTCTTTTTTTTTTCCCTGAGCCAGCGGACTGTGGAAACTGAACAGTTTTCAATTTTTGATCGATTTGACTCCTATCCAATTTTAGGTATCTTTTTGGACAATTGACCAGTTCGTCAAGTTTCTTAACCATGATTACGTTAGATAGCAACGTAATACATATGCACCACCATACATAAAAAATTCAGGAAATGATTTTCCTTTTGCGTAGGAAGCATTGGGAGCCATTTGATCCAACTGCTCCCAATTATTTAGTGTTTTTATAATCTTTTGTTAAAAAATAAATAAATAATTTACACTTACAATTTTATGTTTACTATTATATTTACAATTATTATTAAATTAGTTGATACCTAAAAATTTTTTATTTTTAAAAAAAAAACACTAGATAAATTAGAGTCTTTGAATCAAACTGGCCCAAGAGCTCTCAATTTGCCTCATGCCCACTCCAGAAATTGCGCGTTTCTTGTATATCACTATACTCACTATAAATACGGCAGTTTGCTTGAAGAGGATTCATCATACTAAAAGCTATTCCTATTTTTTGACTAGCTGAAAGCACTTCAAATCCAAATTCCTTTGCTCTTAGCTCAACAAATATCAAATGGAGTACCCATCCTCTTCATCCTCCGTTGAATCTATAGTCCAAAAGATTAAGGAAATGATGTTGTCACCAAAGTTCGATCCCTACTCTTTTGTGGGCCCTTCTGCTTATGACACTGCGTGGCTAGCCATGATCCCTCATTCTTCTTCTTCTTCTGAGCCAATGTTCATGAACTGCTTGAATTGGGTGCTCACCAACCAGAAAGATGATGGGTCTTGGGGAGATTGTGATGCTCTTGGCAACCCCACCCTTCTTTCCCTTCCTGCAACTCTCGCTTCCATTGTTGCCCTCAAAACATGGAACACTGGACCACTTCTAATACAAAGAGGTATGAAAGTGTATATATATATATATATATATATATAGGAGGCATTTGGTACATGTGCTTAGTTAGACGTCACTTGGCTTAAAAGATACTTATATTTTGTACACTAGTATATTCTTGTTTCTTGATGTCTTCTAAGATACCATGAAACATATAAAATACCATTTTGGTATCACGACCTACATCTTTTATGTTTTTTTAATTAAAGCTACCGTTATTTGAAAACTCGTTAAATTTTTATTTTTGAGTTTCATTAAATTATAAAGATGTAAATTTCTTCTAACATTATTTTTGTTGGGAAAATTGGGGTATTTGAAAGAATAAATAATACCCTCAAGTCCAGGATAATTCCTAAACCAAAAAGATAAAATGACACCAATATTTTAGCGTGGAAAACCCTCCAAATGAGGTAAAAATCACGGGACCCGTAGGCCACTTAAACTTCCACTATAATAATAATGGGATTACAAACTTCACCCTCAGGTGGATCTCTCACTCACAAAAATACAACAACGGTATTTCTTCAATTTGTGAAAATACCCTCACAAATTGGCTCACTATTTTCTTCTTAGAAAAACTCTCTTTCTAAGGCTCTCTCTATTTTTCTCTCACTCTCCTTTGTGAGGATTTTGAATGATTTGAGGAATGAATTATGAAGAAGGTGAATGACCCTATCCTCACTAACCTCTTCAATTTTTCTTCTTCTGCGCAGCCTCCACCAACTCCATCAAATGCGTCTGCGCCTAACTCATTCAGCAGCCTCTGAAATTTCAGCAAACACTGTGTTTATTTTGACTTTGGGGTAAATTGCAAATTTTGGTTACAATTTTTATTAAATTGCAACTTGACCCTTTTTTTTTTTAAACATTAGTGGTGGGTCCCACTTAGGAGGGACCCCACCTTACAAATCTCCCCCTCCCGACTTAAGTGGGGAGTGATATCAAGCCTGCAGCTTCTTTACAGACTTCCAACTTCTCTCTTGGTAGAGTCTTCGTCATCATATCGGCTCCATTATTGTTGGTGTGGATTTTCTCAACTTTCAGCAACTTACTTTCCAACACATCACGGATCCAGTGATATCTCACATCAATGTGTTTCGACCTGGAATGGAAAGTTGGATTCTTGCTGAGATGTATTGCGCTTTGACTGTCACAATAGAGAATATAATTTTCCTGGTTTTGGCCTAATTCTTGTAAGAACTTCTTCATCCACAGGATCTCCTTACAACCTTCGGTGATTGCAATGTATTCTGCTTCTGTGGTGCTTAAGGCAACACACTTTTGTAATCGTGACTGCCACGAGACAGCTCCCCCTGCAAATGTTATCAGGTACCCAGATATAGACTTCCTGGTATCCACATCTCCAGCCATGTCTGAATCTGTATATCCTTCTAATACAACTTTTCCATTACCAAAGCATAAACAATGACTGGAAGTACCTCTGAGATACCTAAGTATCCATTTGACTGCTGCCCAATGTTCCTTTCCAGGATTCGCCAGGAACCTGCTTACAACGCCAACAACGTGAGCAATATCTGGTCTAGTACATACCATAGCGTACATTAAACTGCCAACAGCCGATGCATAAGGCACTTTGCTCATTTCTAATTTATCCTCCTTATTTGAAGGACACTGGCTCACTTTTAGCTTAAAGTGATTGGCAAGTGGAGAACTAACAGCTTTTTCTTTATCCATGTTGAATCTTTCAAGAACCTTTTCCACATACTGTTCTTGAGATAGCCAAATCTTGTGATTTTTCCTGTCACGGGTAATCCTCATGCCAAGAATCTGCTTTGTCGGTCCTAAGTCCTTCATTGCAAAGGACTTGCTCAACTCTTTCTTCAACATGTTAATCTTGTCAATGTTTTGACCTACAATTAACATGTCATCAACATAGAGCAAAAGAATGATAAAGTCATCATCAGAGAATTTCTTGATGAAGACGCAGTGATCAGCTGTTGTTCGATTGTACTCATTTTTCTCCATAAATGAGTCAAACTTTTTATACCATTGCCTTGGTGCCTGTTTCAGACCATACAAACTCTTCTTTAGTCTACACACCAACTTTTCTTTCCCTTTGACTCGGAAACCTTCTGGCTGTTGCATGTAGATTTCCTCGTCAAGATCACCGTGTAGGAAGGCGGTTTTTACATCAAGTTGTTCAACTTCCAGGTTGAGGCTAGCTGCCATACCAAGAATAACTCGGATCGAAGACATTTTTACTACCGGTGAAAATATTTCATCAAAGTCAACGCCCTTCTTTTGACCGAATCCTTTCACAACCAGTCTTGCTTTATAACGTGGTTGTGAGCTGCCTTCTTGACTTTTGATTTTGTACACCCACTTGTTCTTGAGAGCTTTCCTGCCCTGTGGTAATTTCACCAGGTCAAATGTGTGGTTCTCATGTAAGGATTTCATTTTTTCTTGCATGGCTTTCAACCACTTATCCTTGTGCCCATCAATAATAGCTTCATCATAGCTCTCTGGTTCTCCCCCGTCAGTGAGCATCACATACTCATTAGGAGAATACCTACAACTTGGTTTTCTCTCTCTGGTGCTTCTCCTTAACGGTGCTTCTTGTTGGACCTGCTCTGGAACTGGCTCTAGTTGTGAACTGCTAGTTGGTGGATCAACATCATCAGTATCTGGTATAGCTCCCCCGTCATTGGAATTTGATGGTGGAGAGACTGGTTCCAGATTAACTGGCATTTCATTTTACTGTGGTTTCTCTTGTTTCTCAAGATCTTCGATCGTCTGATCTTCAAGAAACACCACGTCCGTGCTTCTAATGATCTTTTTGCTAACAGGATCCCAGAGTCTATAGCCGAATTCTTCATGGGCATATCCCACGAAGATACACTGCTTCGACTTTCCTTCCAACTTGGACCTTTCATCTTTTGGGATGTGAACAAATGCTCTACAGCCAAATACCCTTAAGTGTTTGTAAGAAACATCTTTCCCCGTCCAGACTCTTTCTGGAATGTCATAATTCAATGGAACTGATGGAGAAAGGTTGATTAAATCAACTGCTGTCTTCATTGCCTCCCCCCAAAAGGAGTTTGGCAGTTTTGCATTTGAGAGCATACATCTGACTCTTTCACAGATGGTTCTATTCATCCTTTCAGCGACACCGTTGTGTTGAGGTGTCTTTGGTACTGATTTTTCCAGCCTGATGCCGAAACTTCTACAGTACTCCTCAAATGGTTCGCGATACTCACCACCATTATCTGCACGTACACACTTCAAACGTCTGCCAGTTTCTCTTTCTACTTTTACATGAAACTGTTTGAAAACTTCTTTCACTTCATCTTTAGTTTTCAAGGCAAATGCCCATACCTTTCTTGAGTGGTCATCAATAAAAGTCACAAAATAGAGTGCACCTCCATGTGACTTATTACTCATTGAACAGACATCTTTGTGTATTAAATCTAGAATATTTGCTTTTCTAGAGGGTGGAGAACTACGAAATGCAACTCTGTGTTGTTTTCCCATAATACAATCAACACAAGTACGTAAAGGTGTACCTTTTAATTCTGACAAGAGCTCCTTCTTAGAAAGAATTCTGAGACTCTTCTCACTCATGTGACCAAGCCGCTTATGCCATAGCTCGGTGGGAATTTCTTTCCTAGCAGCGTTTACATCTCCTTTACATAACTTTGCTTCCATAATGTAAAGAGATGAATCTTTCTTGCCTTTGGCTACTATCAAGTTGCCTTTGGTGAGCTTCCATTTTCCTTCACCAAAATAGTTGCTGTAGCCACCATCATCAAGTACTCCGGTGGAGATTAAATTGAGGCGAATATCAGGAACATGCCTCACATCTTTCAAGAGTAACCTGCATCCAAGATTAGTTTCCAAATAAATGTTGTCGATGCCAATAATTTTGGATGCATCATCATTTCCCATCCTCACTCGTCCGAAATCACCTTGGGTGTAGGTTGAGAAGAATTCTCGTCTTGAGGTAACATGGTAGGAAGCGCCTGAGTCAACTACCCATGTAGTCTCTTGATATGCCAGATTAACATAATCAGCATCTTGAATAATGACAACATCTTCGGTGACACTTGCAGTGTCATTTGTTCGATTCTCTGCTTCCTGATTCTTGGATTGCTGTAACTTCCTGCATTCTCTAATGAAATGTCCGGGCTTCTCGCAGTGGTGACACTTTTTATCATGTCTCAATCTAGACTTTGACCGTCCTCTTTGCTGGTTTCTTTTCTGAGAATCTCTACCCCTATTTCTTCCGCGTCTTTCTTGCTTGTCCTGTTTCTCTGTGACAAGCGCTTCGGACTCAGGATTATATCTTTCGTCTTTTCATCGAGATTCTTCATTCAACATTCTGTCTTTTACCATATCCATGGTAAGCTTGCCTTCAGGGGCTGAGTTGCTAACCGACACAACTAAAGTGTCCCAACTTTTTGGTAGAGAACTCAGCATCAGCAATGCTTGTAGCTCATCATCGACAGTCATCTTCATCGAGTTCAGTTGATCTACAATACCTTGGAACTCACTCATATGTTCCGATACACTGCTCCCATCTTTATATTTCAGATTGACTAATCGTCGCATCAGATTAGCTTTATTTTGTGCGATTGTCCTTGCATACATTTTCTCCAACTTTTGCCAAAGAACATAAGCATCGTGTTCATTAGCAAAATTTTAAAAAATGCTCTTGTCAATCCATTGCCTGATTTGAGTAGCACATTTTCGATTCAGCACGACCCAATCAGCATCTGACGTGCTAGTTGTTTTGCCATCAGCTTTGTCATCCGTCGGAGTTGCCACTACTTTCTCCTTCGGCATCACGATCGGCTTCCATAGATCTTTAATGTATAAAAGATCCTCCATCTTTGGCTTCCAGATAGCATAATTAAAGGCATTCAGCTTGATCATATTACCGGTGCTCTCCTCCATTTTGAGCGGTAGTCAACAAGTTTCACCGAACTTGAAACTTTTTCCGACAATGAACAGTACCGTACGTATAAACAGTACTGTACGTATGAACAGTGCCGTATGTATAAAACTACGTATGAATAGTATCCGTACATATGAACAGTACCTGTATGTATGAACAATACTCGTACGCCTTTATACAGTATTCGTGAATAGTACTCGTACATATAAATAGTACTTATACAATATTCTTGAATAACCACTGTTCTGATACCACTTTGTTGGGAAAATTGGGGTATTTGAAAGAATAAATAATACCCTCAAGCCCAGGATAATTCCCAAACCAAAAAGATAAAATGACACCAAGATTTTAGCGTGGAAAACCCTCCAAATGAGGTAAAAACCACGGGACCCGTAGGCCACTTAAACTTCCACTATAATAATAATGGGATTACAAACTTCACCCTCAGGTGAATCTCTCACTCACAAAAATACAACAACGGTATTTTTTCAATTTGTGAAAATACCCTCACAAATTGGCTCACTATTTTCTTGTTAGAAAAACTCTATTTCTAAGGCTCTCTCTATTTTTCTCTCACTCTCCTTTGTGAGGATTTTGAATGATTTGAGGAATAAATTATGAAGAAGGTGAATGACCTCACCAACCTCTTCAATTTTTCTTCTTCTGCGCAGCCTCCACCAACTCCTTCAAATGCGTCTGCGCCTAACTCATTCAGCAGCCTCTGAAATTTCAGCAAATACTGTGCTTATTTTGACTTTGGGGTAAATTACAAATTTTGGTTACAATTTTCATTAAATTGCAACTTGACCCTTTTTTTTTTTAAACATTAGTGGTGGGTCCCACTTAGGAGGGACCCCACCTTACAATTTTTTTATTTATAAAAAACAAATTTGAAGTTTTATTTAAAAATAAATGTTAAACTATTTCAACTAATTTACGTTATCCACATCTTATACTTTGGTAGCCTATATATGTATATATATTTTATGGCGTCTAAGATATCGAGAAATGTGAAATAAGAATGTAACAATCAGACAATCCATCCAAGGATCGGGCATATTGTGGCAGTTGCATTGCATTTACAATTTGATAGTTCATCCTGTAGGGTGGTATGATACCCATTATAAAACTAAAAAATACTAAATTAGGACCTGGTTTCTGTAATTTCAGGATTGTCATTTATTGAAACAAATGCTAAGAGGCTACTAAAGGGTGTGAAAGACCACTGCCCTCGTTGGTTTGCCTTTGTTCTACCTTCCATGGTTGAACTTGCAGAGACAGTTGGTTTAGAAGTTCAATTCCCAGAATCTTTGAGGGAAACGGTGTCGCATATCTTTAGCTGTCGAGAAAATTTTCTTAACAAGTGCTCTCTTTTCTTTGTTTTTTAATTTGTTTTCTTTTTTGCCCTATAGTTGAAAATTTGATCCCTAAAAAACTTGTATATAATTGAATGAAAATGTAGGGAGAAACTTGAAGGGGAGCATTATTACCCTCCATTGTTATCGTATCTTGAAGCTCTGTCTCCATCATGTGGGGTTAGCGAAAAAGATATATTAAGCAATTTGAGTGGTGATGGCTCACTATTCCAATCCCCGTCTGCCACTGCAAAAGCATTTATGGCCACAGGAAACCAGCACTGCCTCAACTATTTGCAGTCTTTAGCCCAAAGATGCCCTAATGGAGGTTCACGGCCTCATTTTTCTATCTGAAATTTCGTAATTAATTATCCAAACGAAAGTGCTCAAAAACTTAAGTGTTTCTTTTTAATCTTAATTAATTTTCATCTTCATTAATTTGCTGTTAATTGGCGCAGTTCCACAAACTTATCCCATGGATGAGGACCTTATAAAGCTGTGCATGATCAATCAATTGGAGAAGTTAGGGTTGGCAGAGTATTTTGTACGAGAGATTGAACAAACTTTGGCACAAATTTACAAGTAAGTTAAAACCCACCTCAAACTGCAATATATGCTTATTTTGCTGCATCTTTTTCTTTTTTTTTTTCCTAAAAGAAAGGTTCAATTTTTCTATGATTTGTAAAAAATTATGTAATTTCTTAGTAGAGATGTTAATATCTTAGTATTTTATAAATTTGATATAATTATATATTATCTTGATTAATAATATTTTTTTGTTAAAATATTAAGAGTGAGGGTCAAGAGTTTGAAATGTTTATTACTTTCAAGGTAAAAATATGTCATTATTTTAATATCTTAGTTATATTATTTTAATATTTTTATAGTATTTTAATATTGTATAGTTGTATATTTTATTTCTAATATTTTTTAAGTACCACTGATTTAACCGTAGTCCAACTATTGAATATTATGCCGGTACTTCTAACGATTTAGTGAGCGGTCTAGTTTTTAAAACATTACTTTTTATCAAGTTTTGGAATAGAAATAAAATATATGTAAATTTTTTTTAAAAACAACCAATCATATATTATTAAATAAAAATATACTATTATTTTTTAATAATCATACACTTCTGATATTTTAATTAAATTTTTTTTACAATTATCTTATTTCTATTAAAACACTTGACAACCAAATATAAACAACTACATATAATTTTTTTTAATAAAACAATATATGATTGGGAGATGGGCCTTCTCTTGTCTCTACTCATGGCACCAATTACATCGTAGGAACTTCTTTAGAAGACATTCTCTTGCAGAAATATTGAATGACGTTGAATTAAAGACCCTGTAACATTATACTTAGTAGAATATGATTAATTTTAAACATCATTGTAAAATCGAAGCCATTAATTATAGTTAGTAAACTTGGAAAAGAATAGGTAAAATTTTTATATGCTTGTTATAATTATATATATATATATATATACCTATTTTATAAAATTATATATAACAAGTCGCTAGTGTTTTACAGCTCAGTATAATATAGTTGGCTGTTTTAAAAAACTTTGTCCACGCATTATATTTTAATCAAATACTTAAAAGCAAATATCTAATAAACTTTATTTAAGTTTGATATGATATAATTTTCAATTTTTTATATAATAAGGTTATACTTATTTTTTATAACATATTTAATAAACTTTTTAGATCAACTCAATTTGAAAAATTCAGTAAACTAAACTAATCTAATAATAATTATTAAATATGCACTGTAACTTGAACTTTTCTTTTACAGACTGAATAACCATAAATATATGTTAATTTTAATATTTCAAGGAGAAGTTTAATTGGATAAGTCGAAATTAATGTTTAACAAATCACTTCCTTTATATTATAATAAAAAAACAAATTTTTATTCCTTTTTTCTTAGCAATATAATATCTATGCTTTAATTTTATTCTCGCAGATTGAGCATGAGTTGAATCTTCCGTGGCTTGCTCGCCTAGATCATTTGGAACACAGAATGTGCATTGAAGAAAATGAAGCCAATTCTCTTTGGGTAGGAAAGGCGTCACATGCTAGGTATATATGTATCCATCCATGTCTAGCTACTTAATTAATTAAATTCAGCTAATTAAATTATTTATTTTTCTCTTGTTATTCTTACATATAGAGATGCAAATTTGGAATATATATATATATATATATATACACTGACATTGGTCTCGGGCAATTCTCGTGTAGGATATCATACCATCATAACGATGAACTATTGCAACTTGCTAGGCAAAATTATGAGTTCAGGCAATCACTATACAAAAATGAATTGGAGGAACTAAAGAGGTCTGAAACAATCTCTTTTAGATTTTTATCAGGAAAATTTTTGAAATGACAGTAATGTGTTTCAGCGATCAAGATTTTAGATTCACACAGCATATATAATTAATTACTTAATTAGTTCCTATTTGTAACTAAATGTATTTGGACAATGTGTATATATATACAGGTGGTCTGAAGACATGGGCCTGAGAAATATGGGATTTGGGAGAGAAAAAACTACGTATTGTTATTATGCTGTTTCTGCTTCCACTTCTCTCCCTCATGACTCCTATGCTCGAATGTTAGCAGCAAAAAGCGCCATTATGATCACTGTTCCTGATGATTTCTTTGACATGAAAGCTTCTCTTTTTGAGCTTGAACATCTCACCAATGCAATACGAAGGTAACCCAATTTCTAAATGCTTCAAAATCTAGGTGTTGAATAATGGTCTGTTGCATACATAGAACTTTCAAAATGGAAATAGTTCACAGGTTCCGCATAGCTCTATAACATGGGTTGGGTTTGTTAGAAAGAAGTCCATGTAGCTGGGTGAAGAGAAAATATAGTGGCTTCTAATGTGTGATAGAGAGAAACCAAATTGCCTTACGCATTTTGGATATAAGACTAGCAATCACACTCAATTGGACTCGGCTCGACAAGTTTCCAATAGGATTGAGCTAATCCATTCTAACAGTTATATTCGTTTCAGTGAATCTTTGTAGTGGCTTGTAAACTAATAAATTTTGATCTAATTAGTGTTTTTTCTAATTCATAGATGGGATAATAGGGGTTTGAGCAGCCACCAAAAGACAATATTCGATGCTCTTGATAATCTTGTGAGTGAAGCTGCTAGTAGATATCTCCTTCAAGAAAAAGTTGATATAACAAACAGCTTGCGGGATCTTGTAAGTTCTATATGTCTATAAACTTAATTATCTTTATTTTGTATTCGAGCAGAACAATAACTTAGCCAAGTATATGTAAAATTTGTGTCTTAGTGAAGTGGTACGAAACACTCGTTTCGTGGCTCATGGAAGCAAAGTGGAGCAAAAATGGACACATACCCTCCAATATTGATGATTACCTTAAGATTGCCATGATCTCCGTTTCCGCACATACCATGGTTCTTCCTGGTTCCTGCTTTCTGAAGCCTAGCTTGTCCAGTGACAAACTCAGGCCTCCCCAGTATGAAACCGTTACAAAACTGCTTATGGTTATCTCTCGTCTATTAAATGATATACAGAGCTATGAGGTAAGAAATTTTTCATGGAAGTTGATAGTGACTAGACTTTCGAGTATCTTCTTGCATCCTGACATTTGGTTAGTGTATGTGCAGAGAGAAAAGATAGAGGGGAAAATGAACGCTGTGTCCATAAAATTGATAGAGAAGCCAGAACTAGACATGGAAGATTCAGTAGCTTTTGTGAGAGAGATAATTGGTAAAAAGAAGAAAGAGTTCCTTGAACATGTTCTAATGGATGAAATTTGTGACATGCCTAAGCCTAGCAAGCAGTTCCATCTCTCATGCTTGAAGGTCTTTCAGATGTTCTTCAACTCTAGCAATCATTTTGACTCTGACACAGACTTGTTGGAAGATATTAACAAAGCAATCTATCTTCCTATAAGCAAACAGTTGAAGAAGCCACTCCAGGTCGTTGCGTTTCATCCAGGCCTAAACAAGAAATATACAAGAATAATAAAGTACTCTAACTTCAACAGGGGATATAAACTTAATCGCCTTCCTCAGAATACCTTAAGAAATGGAATATATGGGATGGCACCAAAAGTTGTGGCAGGCTTCATTTAAACCATATAAAGAAATTAAGACCAATTATATATGGATTTATTACGTTAAACTAGTAAGATCAAATCATTTCATCTTGGACTCAACGCTGGCTGGAGGCAGTGGCAGCATGTCGATCCTCAAGAACATCAAATGGTGGATACATTATTCATCTTGCACCTATGTATGTTGTGTATTTTAGCCTTGCAGTATATACATTTCATTTCGGTGAGGGATTTATTAATTGTATCTGATGATTTTATGAGAAATACATGTATGTTGAAATCTTGCCTTGTGAGTTTGTGCTGGTTTCGAAGAGAGTAGTCACGAGACAAGAGAGTTCTTCTTTGAACAGAGAAAATCGAATATAAAAAATCAATGGCTGAGCAGATCCTATTGGGAGAAAAAATAGAAATATTTTATGTGTTTTAGGGTTTAGATTTTCCCAAAATCTGTGAGGGAAACGGTGTCTTATATCTTTAGCTGTCTGGAAAAATTTTCTTAACAAGTACTTATTCTCAAATACGTTTTCATATATATACTTTCTTCTATCTTTCTTTTCTGTTTTTTTCTTGGAGTACTGTTATAATTTATATATAATTGAATGAAAATGAAGGGAGAATCTTGAAGGGGAGCATTATTACCCTCAATTGTTATCATATATATTATATAGACTACCATAAATTAATATTTTATTTGATTTATTTATTATATTATCTAGATTTAATAATTGAGTATTTATGAGTTTATGATAATGAAATTAGACCTTGTTTGTAGCCTGACTGATGATAGGAATATCAGCCCATTAGGTTATTTTAAACACAAGGAAAAGTCCCTACTCTCTGCTTATATATGTGGTATTACAGCCCCATTGAAGTATACCTTGAATAATCATAATAGGTTAAGAGGACAGTGTACTTTCCTCTGTGATCACTTTTATATTACCCTTCTACTCTTCTTATATTTGATCATTAAATTCCTATCATGAGTTCCGCTGCTATCCTATGTACGCTTCTAAATTGTTATCATGTATACATGTTATAGATCTATCTGAAACAATAATTATTTTATAAATTTTTTTATTAAATTTTTTCAATTGGTATCAAAGACAGGTTATCAGATTATTCTATAACTGTATAAGTGGAATAATATGATGATTTATACAGTTGCCTTTTATATGTTTAATTATTGGTAAAATTTATTTGGAGATTTGCTTAATTATTGGTAAAATTGATTTGGGGGGGGGGGGGGTTTGCTTATTATATTACAATCAGTCAAATGAACCTTTTAATTTTTCAAAATCGTGCAAAACACCCCAGTTATTGAAGCATGATTCCTTTCGGCGTTGATACAATTTTGAAACCTTAGAAAGTTTAAAACAACAGGGATTATCGTTGTTTTTACTTGAAATTGTTATTGGGTTGTTGTTTAATAGGATAAACTCCGTCTAATTTATGTTTTAATTTTTGAAATCGTGCGAAACAAACCCCACAATTGTTCAAGAACCTTTTTCGGCATTTTTCGAACTACATGAACCATAGATCAGTAAATAAAATCATTGTATTGTTGTTTTTTTCAAGCAATTAACCTGGGGGTATTGTAGATCATGTTTACTCAAATCAAAATCAATCTTGATTTAAAAAAAATTGAAGCAAAAAGATGCTGGAAAATTCCAAAAAAAAAAACTTTGTCCAGCGTTGCGAGTCAAAAAGGGTCAAACGACTCGTGTCACTGCAATTCGGGTAGGGCAAAAGGGTGTGACCATTTTGCTAAGCCCACACGCCGGCGATGCGCGTGATAGTCAAGCAATGACACCTTTTTTTCAACAATTTTTTTTTATTTTGTTAAGTGGTTGGCTTTCCTATTTTTGGGGATATTTTATTAAATTTTTTTAATATTGTATCTAATTTTTATGAATTTTTGGGGTGTTTTGAACATTTATAAATGCTGTACTCTCGTAGCACCATTTGTATATTTTTTCAATTTTTTGAGACAATTTACAAATATTTAAATACTTAAATTATGTTGAATTGTTGTAAATTGTTTTTGTATGTTTTGCCAAATTATTTTGGATCATCCAAGGATTCCACTTGAGTAATTTTGTGAAGTTGTGTGCTCGCCTATCGTGAGTCCAATCTTAACTGTTAATTTTTGGCAATTAATATATATATATATATATATATATATATATTCATTTATTAATTAAAAAAAGGAAGGAAAGATATGAATTTTAACGAAAATAAATATTTGTTTTAAAAATACCATTAATGTAAACACTCTATCGGAGTGACATTACTTGTGTTTTCTTATAGTATATTTCCCTTTTTTTTTGATAAATTATGTATTGAATGTCATTTTTTCTAAATGTCCTATCGGTATTAAGATGTGATATTCAAGTTGTAAGAGTGCGCTTGTGCTTTGTAATCAATGACCCTATCGTCATAATTACAATGACATGAGCACTCTAATTTATTATTAACTTTTAATTCTCTTGGGAATTTAATACATCTCCCATGTTGTTTATTTTTCCTAGTTTCGATTTCGATGAATTTCAATTTTGTTGTTACTTTGAATGGGACAAACTATGAGGATTGAGTTGAATCCATGAATCTGAACTTAGCCATCATGAATATGGATATGGCACTTTTATGAGAATGCACCTCCTGTACCCACTACAGATTTAATGATGTCGTAAAAGCCTTGTATAGCAAGTGGGAACACTCTAATAAAGTGTGTCTTATGTTCATGGGATATCACATGGATAAGACCATCAAAAGAAGCATTCCTGACATTAAAACTGCGAAGGAGTATTTAAAAGCTATTGAAGAGAAATTTGTCAAATTTGACAAAGCTGAAAAAGGCCAGTATCTTTCCTTGTTGAGTAAGACCAAGTATGATGGTGTGAGTGGAGTGTGAAAGCATTGTATGAAACTCCTCCACTTCTTCAATAAGCTAGAAGACTTGAAAGTAGAACTTGGAGAAAGTTTTTTGACTTGGCAAATTCTAGAATTCTTACCTCCACAATTTGCTATCTTGAAAACGACTTATAACACCCATCAAAGGGAGTGGAATATAAATGAATTGATCTCCATTGTGACTCAGGAAGAAGAGAATATGAAGAAAAGCATGAACCATTTTGTTCAAATTGTTTCTCATAACCCTGGTCAAAGTGGCAAGAAGAAGGGAAAATTCAATAAGGGAAAGAAGAAGTTTAAGTGATCATTTGATAAGAAAAAAGGTCATTCTGATAAAAAGACTTTTGATGGAACATGTAAGTTCTACAAAAAACACGAGCACAAGGAAGTTGATTGTTTCAAGTTCAGGGCCTGGCTTGAAAAGAAGCAACAAAAAGGTACCCCTCTTACCTTGGTTTGTTTTGAATCTAATTTGGTTTATATCTTCCTAATTCCTGGTGGTTAGATACTGAAGCATCGATTCATGTTGTAAATTCCTTACAGGACTTCAGAAACAATCGGAGGCCAAGTAATGGAGAGTTGAACATGACGATTGGAGATGAGAATAAAGTTGAAGTTAAGCATATAGAAGTAGTGCATTTGAAATTATTTTCTGGTTTTGTTTTGGAATTGAATGACACTGCTTATGTATCCTCTATGAGGAGAAATTTGATTTCAATTTCGGCATTAGACAAATGTGGTTTTTCTTTTGAATTTGGTGATGGAGAAGTTTCAATTTCTTTTAATTCATGTGTTGTTGGTTGCGGTACTCTTATTGATAGATTATATATGCTACAGTTATATTCATCATGCAATGAAACATCCATTTTACATTTTGTCATTGGGAATTAATGTGATAGAGCTGATGAAAAGTCTTCAATATGCTAGCATAGGCGTCTCGACCACATCTCTAGAGCTAGAATTGAGGGATTGATTAAGGAAGGCATACTTCCTGATTTAGATTTCTACCTATGCATTTTTTATCTTTGACATTTAGCCTACACTACTTGACTTTTATTTGATGCATTTAATGCATTAGTTGGAGTTTTTTGTCTTTTGTTTTGGAGACCCTCTATAAAAGACAATAAATACATAGGTAATAGACTCCAACTATATTCAACAAATGCAACCTTTTTACATGCAACCTTGTTCACACTTCTTCCACTTTCAATAATGTAGTTAAGCCCTATCCAAGCCTTTTAGCTCTTGCATGATTTAGAGGCCTAATTGAAGTGTTCTTCCTTGCTTGGGCTGCAATTGGGTTATCCTTAATTACATGCACAACATCGTCGGTTTTATGGCATGGAATAAAATGAGACATTTTCGAAAAACGATCAACAACAACCATGACCGAATCCTTACCTCTTTGTGTCCTTGGCAAGCCTAGCACAAAATCCATGCTAATATCAATCTAAGGCTGATTTGGAATAGGTAGACGTATATAAAGTCCATGGGCTGTTTCCTTGCTCTTGGCTTTATTGCAAGCAATACACCTCTCAATCACATGATGCACATCTCTAATCATGTTAGGCCAATAAAAATACTCTTTTAGCATCTCCAATCCAATCCTCCCCCGAGAGCCTTTCATGTAAGTAATTCTCTCATAGAATAGTTTAGAATTACAAGCCTCCCCAAGTGAAATAAGAAACCTTCAGATCTATAAAATCTCTTATATGCCATTTTCTCACAAGCCAGATAAATTCTAGCAAATGTTGAATTTTCTATGTAATGGTCTTTAATAGATTCAAATACCAACAATTTAGCATTCATCATGAAAATTAAGGCATATCTCCCTGATAAGGCATCTACAACAATGTTAGTTTTCCCTTCTTATACTTCAACACATAAGGAAAAGCTTCAAAAAATTCCACCCACTTGGCATGTCTTCTATTCAGCTTGCTCTGACCTTTCAAGTGTTTGAGTGATTCATGGTTTGTGTGAATTACAAATTCTTTTGGTAACAAGTAGTGTTGCCACATCTCAAGAGCTCTAATTAAATAGTAGAACTCATTATCATAGGTAAAGTAGTTAAGACTGGCTCCACTCAACTTTTCACTAAAATAAGCTATGGGACACCTTTCTTGAAGAAGTATAGCTCCAATTCCTACTCCACTAGCATCACATTCAATCTCAAAAGTCTTAGAAAAATTAGGCAAAGTCAATATGGGTGCATTGCATAATTTTTCTTTGATAAACTCAAAGATTCTTTGGGCTGCATCACTCTATTTGAACTACTTTCCTCCTTTAATACATTCAGTTATAGGTGCTAAGATAGTGCTGAAATCCCTTACAAATCTTCTATAGAAGGAGGTAAGCCCATGAAAACTTCTTGCTTCAGATATGGTTCTTGGAACGGGTCATTCTTTGATAGCTTTCACCTTTTCTTCATCAACTCCCACTCCTTGCTGAGATACTACAAAGCCAAGAAAAATCACATGGTTTTGACAAAACTAGCATTTTTTCAGATTAGCATAGAGTTTCTCCTTTTGCAACACTTTCAAGACTTCCTTCAAATGTTGCACAAGCTCCTCATAACTTTGACTATAGATCAAAATATCATCGAAATATACCACAATGAATTTTTCAATGAAAGATCTAAGCACATGATTTATCAATCACATAAATGTGCTAGGGGAATTAGATAGCCCAAATGGCATTACCATCCATTCGCAAAGTCCATGCTTTGTCTTGAAGGCTGTCTTCCACTCGTCTCCCTCTTTCATTCGGATTTGGTGATAGCCGCTCTTCAAGTCAATCTTTGAAAACATCTTGGAACCATTCAGCTCATCCAACATGTCATCCAATCTTGGAATTGGATAGTGGTATTTGATGGTAATCTTATTTATAGCACTGATATCCATACACATTCTCATAGAGCCATCATTTTTATGGACCAATAATATAGGCATAGAACAAGGGCTGATGGATTCCCTCACATAACCCTTTTCAATTAACTCATCAACTTGTCTTTTCAGCCTCCTCTAGATTCATTCTATACGCTTGTTTATTTGGTAAGGCAATACCAGACACCAAATCAATTTGATGCTCAATTCCTCTCAAGGGTGGCAATCCCTTAGGTAGCTCATTTGGAAAGACATCTGTAAATTCTTTTATCTTGGCTTGGATATTCAAGGAACATCTAATAACTAAGGCAGCACCTTCATCAACATACTCAACAACTTCTTATTCTTCAGAATATTCTTCCTCTTCACATTCCTCTATAATATCCTCATCTTCACTCTATATTTCCCCTTGTTTCTCCTTCAAGATCATCACTTTTCTATTAAGACAGTCGGATGCTATATGGTCATGACCTAAGTAATTAATGTCCCGGATTCTTTTAGAGGGTTAGTTATCTTCTTTCTTCTCCTTCCCCTTAGAACTTTTATTTTTGTTTGGCTCCTTCTTCCATATCTCCTTATTATTCCCTTTGGTAGTGTTTGAGGTTTCAAAAAGTGTTTAGAAAGGTTTACTCTCCAATAGTTTAAACACTCCATTGTTTCTTCCATAAACTCTCTTTTTCTGTCTCTCCACCTTAATTGCCAATTTAATTACATCTTCTAAGAAAACATAATTCTGCAACTCTACCAAGTCAGCAACTTCTTTGTTTAAACCACCTAAAAATCGAGCTATAGTTTGCTCTTGAGGTTCATTAAGCTCACATCGAATCATCAAAGTTTCAAATTCTTTAACATAATCTTCAACACACATACCTCCTTGCCTCAAGCTTTGAAGCATAAAATAAAGCTCTTACTTGTAGTAATCAGATACAAAACACCTCTGCATGAGCCTTTTCATCAATCTCCAATTTCAAACTTCCTCATCTCTATCTCTTCTTCGTTGATTCTTCAAATTTTCCTACCATAGATTCGCATAATCAGTGAATTCAAGGGCTGCAAGATGGCATTTTGTAGCTTTTGAATATTCTTGATATTAAAAAATCTTCTTTACTTGTTGCACCCAATCCAAGTATTCTTCAGGAGAACTTATTCCCTTAAATGGAGGAATCTTTATTTTGATGTTGCAATCATGTTCCCTCTGCTGCCTTCTTTGCTTAGGTTGTTCACCTTCTTCAGCTTCAGGTTCTCCTCCATGGTGTTCAACATAAGCTCTTCTTCTTGGTTGTCATTGTTGTAGCTCGATAAATCTAGCCGTTTGAGTGATTAGTCGAGCTATTTGTTCCATTATTTCTTCTTGACTTCTTTGTAGGCCAACAATTTGAGCTTGTTGTAGGCTAAGCCCAAGAGGAACTTCAAAACTATTTTCCCCTGTCATAGTGATTTGTAGTTGTTGGTTTGAGTTTGGTGAAGGGTAGGTTCACTCTCTAAGTGTTTACACTCGGATTAACAATGAACAGTAACGATGAAAATTTTTTTTTTAATAAAAGAACTAGAATAATGTAGAGCAATACAAGAACATAAATAAGAATAAAGATGAACAGACCAGAAAATTAGCCCTCCAAATAGGTGGCAAATTACAAAATAAGGAAAGCTAAGCCCTCCATGTAGGTGATAGAATACAAAATAAGCGAAACTAAGCCCTCCATGTAGGTAGCAAAACACAAAATAAAATGCAGAAAAATTAAGCCTTCCACGAACGGGCAAAATACAAAACAAATAATAGAACCTGATTTGAAGTGGTTTTGATACCAATATGATGTGCTTTCTGGAAGGAAAACACTTAGTTAACTTTCTTGATAGATTGAAGAAACAAACAAAGAAAAAAAAAATCAAATCACTCAATTAATAAGCCAAAGGGCGCCATAACTAAGAGAAATGTGTTAAACTCACCACATCAAGAAAGAAGAAAGTGAATGATAAGAAATCTAGTTGCTCTCGTCATTAATCTAAGTTAGATAAGAGAAATAACTCAAGAATTCCCTTGAAAGTAAAATGCCAATATCTCATATGATTTAAGGATGGTGTCTACAACATATAGCAAGGACCCTTTTTATAGAGGGTCTCCAAAACAAAAGACAGAAGACTCCAATTAATACATTTAATGCATCAACTAAAAGTCAAGTAGTGTAGGCAAAATGTCAAAGACAAAAAATGCATAGTAGCTAAATGTCAAAGAAAATAAATATAAAGGTAGCAAATGTCAAAGACAATAAATGCATAGGTAATAGACTCCAACTATATTCAATAAATGTAACATTTCCACATGCAATCTTGCTCACACTTCTTCCACTTTCAACAATGTGGTTAAGCCTAATCCAAACCCTTTAGCTCTTGCACGTGTTAGAGGCCCAATTGAAGTATTCTCCCTTGCTTGGGCTACAATTGGGTTATCCTTGATTACATCACCTTATAATCCACAGTTGAAGAAGGATAATTCTAGGACCATCATGGTCATTTTATTGGCTATTATATTGGGTCTAGAGGCTGGAGATTCTATTGTCCATCTCATACGACCAGAGTCGTTGAATCCAATCATGTCGTTTTCTTTGAGGATGATTTTGATAGTGGAAGTGTAGAGCCACGTGATGCCTCAGTTATTGAAGAACATACTAATCTTTTTGTGCTGATTGTAATAGCATCTACAGTTCCCTTAGTGACACATGATGTTCAAGAAACTCCTCCAAATAATGATGGTCCTCCTTCACCACTTCTTATGACAGAGGAAGAGCCATCATCTATAGTTGAGCAAGTTCTATTGAGGAGATCTAATAGATCTCGCAGATCTACTTACAAAGATGAGTTTGTTACTTGGAAGAGCATGAATATGGTATTGGGGATCAGTGTGATCCCTCTTCTTTTCACAAGGCCATGGCTAGCCCGTATTCTGTTCAATGGAAGGAAGCCATGATAGAAGAGTTAAATTCTATGAAACAAAATGATGTTTGGGATCTCGTTGCGTTACCTATTGGTTGTAAAACAATTGGCTGTAAATGGGTTTTCAAAACCAAGTGTAATTCTAGAGGAGAAATTGAAAGGTATAAGGCTAGATTAGTAGCAAAAGGGTATAACCAAAAAGAGTGAATTGATTATAAAGAGACATTCTCTTCTGTCTCTAATAAATACTCCTTTCGCATTGTTATGGCATTGGTAGCTCATTTTGACCTGGAGCTTTACTAAATGGATGTTAAAATGACTTTCTTAAATGGTGATTTATCAGATGATGTGTATATGGATCAACCTAATGGTTTCGTAAACCGGGTTAGAGCATCTAGTATGCAAACTAAATAGATCTATATATGGTTTGAAACAGGCTTCGAGGCAATGATACCTAAAATTTCATCATGTGATCACGTCAATTGGCTTGAAGGAAAATGTGGCTGATCAATGTGTTTATATGACGACTAGTGGGAGCAATTTTGTGATTTTAGTCTTGTATATGGATGACATACTTCTTGCTAGCAATAGTTTGAATCTGTTATGTGAGACAAAGCAGATGTTGTCAAGCCACTTTGACATAAAGGATCTTGGTGGTGTCTCTTTCGTTCTGGGCATACAGATCTATTGTGACAGACCCCGAGGTGTGTTAGGCTTATCTTAGAAAACATACATTGAAAAGGTGCTAAACAGGTTCAATATGAATTATTGCTCTCCATGTGTCGTGCCTGTGTTGAAATGTGAGATACTCATCAAGTCCCAGTGTCTTCAAAATGATAAAGATAGTGCTAATATGCAAAATGTCCTATACTCTTCTGCTGTTGGTAGTCTGATGTACGCTCAAGTATGAACACATCATGATATTGCCTATGCTGTTGGTGTGCTTGGGAGATTCTTGAGTAATCTTGGAGTGGATCACTAAAAAGCAGCAAAGAAAGTTATGAGGTATTTGTAGGGTACCAAAGACTATATGCTTATATACAAAAAATATAGTCACCTTGAGGTGGTGGGATATATCGATGCAAGCTATGGTGGAGCCATATGCGATCAGAGATCCACTTTTAGATATTTATTCTTGATGGCTGGAGGTGTTATTTCATGGAAAAGTGCCAAGCAGACTACTATAGCAACTTCTACTATAGAGGCATAGTACATAGGTTGTTTAGAGGCTACTAAACAGGCTATGTGGTTGAAAAATCTTATATATGGTTTCAATCTTGTGGAGAATGTGGCCAGACCTCTGACGATCTACTGTGATAACTCTGCTGCTATATCCTTCTCTCGAAACAATAAAATTTCTGCAAGAACGAAACATTTTGACATCAAGTATGAGTTCGTGAAAGAGAAAATTCGGGAGTCACAGACCAACATAGAGTACATAAGCACAGAGCTTATGGTTGTAGACCCACTAACTAAAGGCTTGATTGCTGGAATTTTCAGGGTCATGTGACTCGCATATGCGTGATTAAAATTGATGATATTGGAGTTTAGTAGGAGCTCCATTTATGTTTCATATGTTTTTTGGCAATTATTGTTTTCTTTTGATATTTTTTGTCTCAAGACATCTATTGACTTCGCCAGTTTGATGGCCATATTATTTTGTTAAATGTCGTACTTGATTCATATGTATTTTGTTTATATTATGACATTTTGATATGGTCTTATAAAGAGATATTTCGACCTAGTCTCATTTTGCATTATGGCATCTTGAGTGGATGCTTGGACTATTTGTTAGAGCTGCATATTAGTAGTACATGTTCTGATACCAGTTTCATATATATTATTCAAGTTTTTCGATAATGATTGAGTATCTTGACATGTTGATGTCTATGTCCCTATCAGACATGATTTTTTACATTATCAAGTATTTATTACCTCTTGTTGTTTGTCTTGATGATTGTCTTGATGATTGATGTCTTATAATGATAGCTCATAATGACAACATTGTTGAATTATTGAATCTGGAAAGTATTTATTTTTTCTTCAAATATATCATTTATGTTGTCTAAGTGGGAGATTATTGGATTTCCTATATGGACTACCATAAATTAATATTTGATTTGATTTATTTATTATATTATCTAGATTTAATAATTAGTTATTTATGAGTTTATGAGAATGAAATTGGTCATTGTGTGTGGGTTGATTGATGATGGGAATATCAGCCTATTAGGCTTATTTTAAACACAAGGAGGAGTTCATACTCTCTGCCTATATATGTGATGTTACAACCCCATTGAAGTACACCTTAAATAATCATAATAGGTCAAAAGGGCAGTATACTTTCCTCTGTGATCACTTTTATATTACCCTTCTACTCTTCTTATATTTGATCATCAGATTCTTATCATGAGTTTCGTTGCTACCCCAGGTATGCTTCTAAATCGTTATCATGTATACATGTTATAGATCTATATGAAACGATAATTATTTTATGGAATTTATTTTTATTAAATTCCTTCACTGCCCCCAATCATATGTTAGCAAAGAAGATATATTAAGCAATTTGAGTGGTGATGGCTCACTATTCCAATTCGAACCTAGGTTTACAGCAAATGTAGACACTTCACTTTATAAAGTGGTAAATTCAAATTCAAATTCTTGTTGGGAGAAGTATCTACATTTAATGTTCAATATATTACTTCAAGTATAATTATCTTTAGTGAAAAATTAAATAAAAAAATCTTATGATTTTTTCTATCAAATTTATTATTGTTAAATTTCACATTGTTGTCATTAGAATGCCTAGTTCAACATACAAAGAAATAAAATTAAGGCAATTATGTTTTGGAGTTTTACAATAAGTATTTTTCATTTGAGGTGATGTTATTCGATGAACTTTCAGATACTTAATGTAAGTATGTTTTGCTATAAGTATGTTTTGGGGTTTTGGATCAAACAGTTCATGTGAAGCCAGGTACACTGCTTGTCGGAGGGGACAGGTAGCAAATTCAAACTCATGTTTTTGTGTGTGTGGATAGAGAGAGAAACAACCTAATTTTCGGACTAATACACTACAAGAAAGAAGTCAAATTCCAACTAAATATCTGCTATTGAATTCGACTGAATAATATTGTATCTAACTTTCTTGTTTTATCGACTAAAATGCAGCAGGAAAAAAGGGTATATTTATGAGAAATTTATTCCACCTCTTTCCTACTGAAATACTCACTGATATTTAGTCGCTAATATTTTCTACTAAAATAATGTGACTAATAGTCAATAGCTAATATATTTTTAAATTCCCACCATGGACACACGCACATATGTATGTATAAATATGGGACTCGACAGGCCTCTGTCAAGACCCATGTGTATATATATGTATGTGTGTATATATATAGTATATAACTTTATATATATTTATTTATAACATATAATGATATCTATATATATATATATATATATATATATATATATTACTTTATTGCTTAAACAAATTTTAAAATTATTTATAAATAATTTGAAATATAAATTTTGACAAAAAAAAATAAGTCAATGTAAAAAAAAATAAAAAGAGAATGATTCACAAAAGCTCCAACTTCTCATTTAAACCATTTAAAATTGACACACTGTATGTCAAGCAACAAATGTATATATATATATATATATATTGTAGATATAATATTATTTATATATATATATATATAATTGTATATTAGATATAGTTTCTTTTAAATTAAATTTTTAGATACACAATTTCTTTTAATAAATTATTTTATATAATATAATTTTTTAGATATTATACCTATACTCTTTGTGAAGCTTAAACATAGTATTTTCATTATAAGTAGATCAATATTTAAATAATTATTAAAAAGAAATAATTAAATCAAATTTGGAGATAAAATAAAAAAATTTATTTCATTACAACATTCATAAATATATATTTTATTAGAATATTAGTACCAATAGTTAAAATATTATCACTAAAACATTAATATCTTTTTTTGTTACATTTTCATATGATAGAAATTAAATAAGTATAAATGAAATAAAATAATATAATATTCATGTCATTTCCGATAATTAAACATTCAAAAGGGGTTTCTACTAACTAATACCCAAATTAATCCATTTTCCTAAATCACCTTTCTAAAAATATTTTCTGAATATAAATCATGTTAATGTAAACTCAAAATCAATTTTGAAAACCAATTCTGCTCAAACCTAGGTTTACCCAACAAGTTTTCAAACACCCCTATATATATAAATGTGTGTGTTTGATTAAATTTTGTTCAACATCTTCTGACAAAATTTTGTTCAACATCTTCTGACAAAATTTTGTTTGCATATAATAAATTTGTTTTTGTTATATGTACATTTATAATTTTAAAAACAAAATTGTGTTCATATATAACTACGTAGAGCCACACACATATGTATATATGTATACCGGTAAACCAAGAATAATACTGATAAATGTGAAGAAAAACTTTTGGTAAATGTGTACCATAAATGTAATCTTAAAATTACACCTAAACTATGAATTAGAAAAAATAAAATTATTTAAAAAAATAAACATTTCATTAAAAAATAAACACTATTTAAAAAATACACCTTATTATGTGAAATCTTTCACTTTAAAAATAATATTATTAAAAAGTAAAACTAACTATATTTTAAATTAATTCAATTAATTTCAAACTATTTTTAAATATAATTAGTTATATTTAAGTATACTCAACATATATAAAATCAAATAAATACAGTTTTTCTAAAAAATAAATAATATATAAAAAGTAGTTAATATTATGAGTTACCTCTTAAACTCGCACAAGTTCGCGATCTCAGGTCCTAAAATCTTTCGAGTTTATAAAGTGAACTTAAGAAAAAAGATCTCAATTGTTATTTTAAAGTTACTTATCATCAATACTTCTATGATATTATTAGTTCAGTAGTACATCATTTGAAATATACTTAAAATGAGCAAAGAAATACAAACCTTATAATTTGAAATGTTTCACATTAGAAATAGTAAAATTAAAATTATTTGAAAAGATGAGAGAACTAAACAGTCAAATCACTAACATAAAGACCAGACTAAAGGTTTATGGATTTATAATTTTTGTTTAGTAAGTTTTTATATTTTAGAATTTAATAGTATATACATAAATGAATCTTGTATATCTATTGACTATTATTTAATGAACAAATGTAATATCTAATTTTTATTTATGATGCTTTAATTTTTTAATTAGAAAGATTTCACACAACAATATGTATCTTTCTTAACTTCTTATTGTAATCTTTCAATTAGCCTCCTATTGTGATGTGATCACAAAGGCTGTCCTTAAAGAACAAGAAGCTGAATCTATACTTAGGCCAATAACACGTTCAAGGGCCAAGAAGCATCAAATGGGATTGACTTGGGTTTCTTTACTTGTGTGCAATGATGGGCTGGGCCAAATTAGAAGCTTGGACTTTGAAGAATAAAAGAACTACATATTTTTCTTATTGTTTTAATAATTTTCGTGCATGACTTTTTGGGATATAAAATCTGATGTAATTTAATGTTTTTAGAGTTGCTGTATCGTCATTTAGCTTTCCAAGTGGTTGTAGTTGTTGTTGTTGCATTAATGAGGCGGCTATAGGGTGGCTATAGTTGTTGTAGGCTAGGCTCATTAATGAGGTGGTTGTATGTTGACTATAGTTGTTGTAGGCTCATTAATGAGGTGGCTGTAGGGAGGCTATAGTTGTTGTAGGCTCATTAATGAGGTGGCTGTAGGTTGACTATAGTTATTGTAGGCTCATTAATGAGGTGGTTGTGGATGCATTAATGAGGCAGCTAGCTAGCTTTTGTTATCTATAAAAGGGAACTTGCCCCCTTGTGGCAAGATAATCAGATTTGAGTGAATTATATTTCAGATTGCTTTGTGCATATCTATCTTCTCTTATCTAACAATTGTGTTAGTGTGGCGAGAAAATCACAGAATTCTTATCATTTCCATTCCGTTCTCTAATCTGGGGTGTGGCGAATTCTACCCATCTTAGCTTGATTGTGGCGCCATAGGCTTATCAATTTAGTTGAGTTGGTTTTTTCTCTTTATTTTTCTTGTGGTACAGATAGTGTCCTCTTTTAGGCACATCATATTGGTATCAGAACGGTGGTTTCGTATGGGAAAACTCTTGTAACTTGAGAGTAGAACACTTAGAGAGAGAGATCATGTCTGGAGATAATAGTTCTGAACTTCTAATTCCAATGGGGCTTACTTTAGAGCAAGCTCAAATTCTGAAGTTGGAAAGGTCTCAAAGTCAAATGGAGAGATCTCAACAACAAATGGTGGAGCAGTTGGATCGTTTGGTAGAACAAATGGAGAGGCTAAACCGTCAACCAAGGCGTGGGCAGCGAAGAAATAGAAATGAAGAGCAATCGGACCAAGAAAGCAATACAGAAGATGAAAGGTCTCCAAGGCCAATGAGGCAACAAAGAGAGCAAGAATTAAAGATTAAGATGAAGGACCCTACTTTCAAGGGAAGTAGCTCTCCAGAGGAATTTTTGGAGTGGGTGCAGCATGTAGAGAAGGTCTTTGAGTGCCATGAGTACTCAGAGGCAACCAAATGTCATCTTACAGCCCTTGAATTCACAGATTACGCCAATTTATGGTGGGAGAATTTGAAGAACCAACGGAGGAGAGATAGTGAGGAAGAAGTTAGAAATTAGAGGCTAATGAAGAGACTTATGCAAAGAAGATTTGTGCCAGAATATTACAAGTAAGAGCTCTTCTTCAAATTTCAATCTTTGAGACAAGGAGGTATATGTGTAGAAGACTATGTGAAAGAGTTTGAGATGCTAATGATTCGATGTGAACTGAATGAACCTCAAGAGCAAACAATTGCAAGGTTCATTGGTGGTTTGCATAGGGAGATTGGTGATTTGGTGGAGCTACAAAATTATGTAACCTTAGAGGATGTTATTAAACTTGCAATCAAGGTGGAGAGACAAAGGAAGAAAGTTTCTAGTAAGCAAATGTCACAGCCAGCTAGAAACAAAACCACAAATTTCTCTACAACACCATCATGGGTTGCATCTAAAGGAGAAGAAAGAAAGGTGGAAAAGAGGGAGTCTTCAAAACTTCCATCAAGTTCATCAAAAGGGAAAGAAAATGGGAGCTGATTCAGAGCCTCTTAAAAGGAGTAGAGATGTAAAGTGCTTCAAATGTCTTGATCATGGGCATTACGCATTTGAATGCCAAAACCGTAGGCTAATGATCATCCAAGACACGCATGGAGAAGTGGTAAGCGAAGATGAGGCAGTCATTGAAGGAGTTATGGAAGAATGTTCTGATAAGGAAAACATGGAGTATGCTAATGAGGGAGAACTCCTTGTCATAAGGCGTGCTCTAAATTTGCAAGCTAAGCTTAGTGATGAGCAAAGGGAGAACATTTTTCACACAAGGTGTACTGTTGAAAAGAAGGTTTGTGGTGTAATTATAGATGGAGGGAGCTGCACAAATGTGGCTTCTACTACTTTAGTGGAGAAGTTGAATTTAGCCACAACTGAACACCCTCATCCTTACAAATTGCAGTGGCTAAATGAAGATGGAGTTGTGAGAGTCACTAAACAGGTTGTTGTGCCATTTTCTATTGGGAAAAATTACAAAGATAAGGTACTATGTGATGTTGTTCCAATGAGTGCTAGTCATTTGCTCTTGGGAAGATCATGTCAGTATGATAGAAGAGCTTTGCATGATGGGTTTAAAAACACATATTCCTTTGAGAAAGATGGAAAGAAGATTGTGTTAGCACCATTGAGTCCTCAACAAGTGAAGACGCATCAACAAGAAGCTGAAAGGAAGGGTAATTTACTTGCCAACAAAGGAGACATTGAGAGAGCTTTATCCAGCTCTAATTTAGTTCTTTTATTGCATTTGAAGGAGATAATACCAGAAATTGTGGGATCACTTCCACCACAAGTTCAAAGGCTCCTGGAAGAATTTCGTGATGTATTTCCAGAAGAACTACCAAAGGAATTACCACCAATTCGTGGTATTAGCACCAAATTGATCTTGTACCAGGAGTTGTCTTACCAAATAGGCCAGCTTATAGAATGAATCAGGAGGAGGTAAAGGAGTTGCAACGTCAAGTAAATGAGTTGCTGAAAAAAGGATATGTACAGGAGTCCATGAGTCCTTGTTCAGTACCGTCCTTATTGGTGCCAAAGAAAGATGGGACCATGAGGATGTGTGTGGATAGCAGAGAAATCAACAAGATTACAGTCAAGTATCGTTATCCCATTCCAAGGTTAGATGACATGCTTAATGAATTACATGGCTCCAAAGTGTTTTCAAAGATAGACTTGAAGAGTGGTTATCACCAAATTCGTATGAAGGAAGGAGATGAATGGAAGACAGCCTTTAAGACAAAACATGGGCTGTATGAATAGAAGGTCATGCCATTTGGATTATCCAATGCCCCAAGCACCTTTATGAGGCTAATGAACCATGTGCTTCGAAAATTTATAGGTATGTTTGTTGTCGTTTATTTTGATAACATTTTGGTTTATAGTAAAAATTCTGAAGAGCATGAAGAGCATTTGAGGCAAGTATTTGAAGTATTACGAGAACAAAAGCTATTTGGAAATTTCAAGAAGTGCCAATTCTGTCAAGACCAAGTTATTTTCCTTGGTTATGTTGTCTCTCAACATGGGGTGCACTTGGATGAGGAGAAAATAAAAGCAATCAAGGAGTGGCCAATTCCTAAAAGTATTTTTGAGGTACGAAGTTTTTATAGCCTTGCTTCTTTTTATAGACGATTTGTGAAGAATTTTAGCACTATTCTTGTACCATTAACTGCATGCATCAAAAAAATTGTGAGTTTAAATGGACCGAAGCTACATAAAAGAGTTTTGACTTAATCAAGGAGAAATTGTGTTCAGCACCTATTCTAGCTCTTTCAGATTTTTCAAAGGTATTTGAGATTGAATGTGATGCATCTGGAGTAGGGATTGGAGCTGTCTTAATGCAAGATAAGTGTTCCATTGCTTATTTTAGTGAGAAGCTTGGTGGAGCAAGTCTGAATTACTCAATCTATGATAAATAGTTCTTTGCACTAATTCGAGCTCTTGAGACATGGCAGCATTATTTATTACCAAAGGAGTTCATCATGCACACTGATCATGAGTCCCTAAAGCATTTGAAGGGGCAAGGGAAACTGAATCGAAGACATGCCAAATGGGTGGGAGTATTTGGAAGCTTTCCCCTATGTTATCAAATACAAAAAGGGAGAGACGAATGCGGTGGCTGATGCATTATCTCGGAGGTATGCTTTGATTTCTCTTTTGAACACTAAACTGTTGGGCTTTGAACTTATTAAGGAGCAATACCTACTTGATCCTATACTAGCTAAAATCTATTCAACTTGTGAGAAAATGGCCATTAAAGGGTTTTATAGTCATGATGGTTATATGTTCAAATTTGGGAAACTTGTGATTCCTAATTATTCTATTAGGGAATTGCTTGTTAGAGAATCACATACAGGTGGGCTAGCTGGACATTTTGGTGAAAAGAAGACATTTGAAATGTTGAAAGAGTATTTCTATTGGCCAAATATGATGAAGGATGTGCATTGGATTGTAGAAAGATGTGTTGCTTGTAAGAAAGCGAAGAGCAATGAGGCTGCACATGGCTTGTACATGTCATTGCCTGTTCTAGATCAACCATGGATGGATCTAAGCATGGAATTTGTGCTTGGATTACCCAGAACACAAAGGGGAATAGATTCAGTTATGGTGGTTGTTGATAGATTTTCCAAAATGTCTCATTTTATTTCATGTCACAAACTGATGATGTTTCTCATATTGCTGATTTATTCTTCAAGGAAGTTGTGAGATTGCATAGCATTCCAAGAAGTATTGTTTCTGATTGTGATGCCAAATTCTTGAGCTATTTTTGGAAGACATTATGGATGAAGCTTGGAACAAAGCTGCTATTTAGCACAACCTGTCATCCTCAAACTGATGGGCAAACCGAAGTGGTAAATAGATCTCTTTCCACTTTACTTAGAAGTGTTATTTGTAAAAACTTGAAGAATTGGGATGAGTACTTGCTGCATGTTGAATTTGCTTATAATCAAAGTGTTTATAGTACTACAAAAAAATCTCCATTTGAGGTTGTGTATGGATTTAATCCTAATACACCAGCAGATTTGGCACCTCTTCCAATTAATGAAAAACTTAGCTTGGATGGTAAAAGTAAAGCTGAATTCATGAAGAAAATGCATGAAGCAGTAAAAAAGCAAATTGAGAAGAAGAATGCTGCCTATAAAAAGTCAGTAGACAAGAGGAGAAAGCATGTTCAATTTAGCCCAGGAGATCTTGTTTGGATTCACCTACGCAAAGAGAGATTTCCAAACAAAAGGAAGTCTAAACTTATGCCACAAGCTGATGGTCCTTTTTGAGTACTAGAACAAGTAAATGACAATGCGTATAAAATTGATCTTCCAGGAGATTATGGTGTTTCAGCAACATTCAATGTAAGGGACATAACCCCTTATTTGGAAGATAACATGGAGCTGGATTTGAGGGCAAATCCTTGTCAACCGGGGGAAGATGATGTGCTCACGAAGGCTGTCCTTGAAGAACAAGAGGCTAAATCTATACTTGGGCTAATAACACGTTCAAGGGCCAAGAAGCATCAAATGAGATTGACTTGGGTTTCTTTACTTGTGTGCAATGATGAACTGGGCCAAATTAGAAGCTTGGACTTTGAAGAATAAAAGAACTACATATTTTTCTTATTGTTTTAATAATTTTCGTGCATGACTTTTTGGGATATAAAATCTGATGTAATTTAATGTTTTTAGAGTTGCTGTATTGTCATTTAGCTTTCCAAGTGGTTGTAGTTGTTATTGTTGCATTAATGAGGCGGCTATAGGGTGGCTGTAGTTGTTGTAGGCTAGGCTTATTAATGAGGTGGCTGTAGGTTGACTATAGTTGTTGTAGGCTCATTAATGAGTTGGCTGTAGGGAGGCTATAGTTGTTGTAGGCTCATTAATGAGGTGGCTGTAGGTTGACTATAGTTGTTGTAGGCTCATTAATGAGGTGGCTATGGATGCATTAATGAGGCAGCTAGCTGGCTTTTGTTATCTATTTGTGGCAAGATAATCAGATTTGAGTGAATTATATTTCAGATTGCTTTGTGCACACATATCTTCTCTTATCTAACAATTGTGTTAGTGTGGCGAGAAAATCGCAGAATTCTTATCACTCCCATTCCTTTCTCTAATTTGGGGTGTGGCGAATTCCACCCATCTTAACTTGATTGTGGCGCCATAGGCTTATCAATTTAGTTGAGTTGGTTTCTTCTCTTTATTTTCCTTGTGGTACAGATAGTGTCCTCTTTTAAGCACATCATATTGCCTTAAAAATTTTACAGAAGTATTGATGATGAGTAATTTTGAAATAATTTGTATTTGAATTACTAATTTAATTTTTTTTCATAAGTTCATTTTTTAATCCAACAATTTATATTAACTTTTTAATTTAATTATATTTTAAATTACTTTAAATAATTTTAAACTATTTTTAAAGATAATTAACTAAATTTAAATATACTCAATATATATATATATATATATATATATATATATATATATATATATATATATATATATATATATATATATATTGAGTATATATATCATGAAAGTATTGATGATGTATAACTTCAAAATAACTTATATTTAGATTACTACACATATCTTTTTTCTTTAGTTCACTTTATAATTTAAAATATTTGTATTAACTATTTGTTACGTGGCTACACATTGAGAAATGGCCAATATGCCCCATGAAGCCATTTAATATCATATATATACCAAACGTGGCCAACCACGTCGTGAAATGTGGCACAATACATTTTGCAATTAAAAACATCATAGTTTCGTTGAGGGAAATTGAACCCACAACTGGGAAAGGGGGAAGAAAACACGTTTGTCATCTAGCTGATGACATTCCTTATCATATATATTCAACATTTAATATATATACAGGCATTATGTGATTAAAGGCATTCTCTTATTAGTTATATTTGAGTAGACTCAATATATATAAGCAAATAAATACAATATTTTTTTAAAAAATAAATAATATATATAAGTTTATATGTATGTGTGTGTGTGTATTAAATAATATATACTTATATACATGTGCATATTATTTAATTTATATATTCAAATTTAGCTATATTTATAAATATCTATTTATATATATGACTTAAGAAATTTTGCTCTAATACCCTCAAATTTTTAAAAATATAGAAAGTAATTTTATCTATAAATATTTTTTAAATATTTTTTCCTAAAATAATTTCTTAAAAATATGGTTCAAAATTATTTTTTTGATTTAATATACCACTAGTTTTAATTTCTAATAATTTTAATTTTAATACTTTTAATATGAAAGATTCCAAATAACAAGGTGTATCTTCCTTAACTCTTTTTTATTATTTTTCAATTAGTGTACTACCGCCCTAACTATTTTATAGAAATATTGAGGATTAGTAACTTTGAAATAACTTATATTTAGATTACTATTGAGATATTTTTTCTTTAGTTCACTTTATAATGTAAAATATTTGTATTAATTTTTTAATTTAATATAGTTTATACATAAAGGCTTGAGTTTTCAAGTAACTCCGGGTAGTAATTATCAAATTTTGATTTATGGATGAAAAAAATTGAGGAAAAAAAGTGACACGTATATGGTTTAGGAGTTGAGACATCCAAAATAATTGATACCATAACCTTTGGATTTTATATACAAGAAGGCTCATTAGAGGATTGGACTCACTCCCAAAAATTTCAGTATATTCTAAAAGATACACTCGTTCAAAGTCTCAAAAAATCTTATGAAGAAAATTTAAAAAGATACGAGGAAATGATAAGAGAACTAAGCGGTCATATTACTACCATGGAGAATAGACTAAATGCAATGCAAGAATACATTCCGCCCCATCTACCTGCACAGAGATTTTATGCAAGTTTAAGTGATCAAGGAAATGCAAAATGCAAAAGTATATTGACCAGATATGACTTCTCTAAACAATATTTCAAATTTTTATATTCCGCTCAATATTCTCACATAACTGAGGATAGAAACAACAATGATGAGGATGAGGAAAATAATGAAGATGGTAAGGAAGAATAGAAATTTGTATTAAACAAATTAATTATAATTTATTTATATTACTGTAATATATTTCTTTGGGGACAATAAACTGTTTATTTAATGCAATTTATCAAGTAATTATGTTTATTTATAATTATATTTAAGTATTTAATACAATTTACAAATACAATTATGCTTATGTATGAATTGTTCTTTCATTTTTATTTATAAACATACAAATAATATAAAATTTATAAAAACTTATTTAAATACAATCAAATATATAAAAATGAATTATACACATATAAAAAAGTGAAAATATAAAAAACTTATTTCAAAATAATCAAACATATGAAAGAGAGAGGAAATATATAAAACTTTATATAAAAATAATCAATCATTTATGAATAATAAATTAAATTTTATATATTCTAAAAAATTTGTTATCTATTAACTTATAACAATTTTATTTATTTGATATTTTTTATTGGCCAACGATTAAAAGAATAAAAATTCACCATGCAAGTCTCACTATAGATGAATTTTTCTTTAAAAATTTTTCACGCCAATTCTTTAATATATTTCAGACTTTTTTTATGCAAAATTCACGACAAGAAAATTGACTTTTAGTGGCAACTTTTAAAGTCGCCACCAAAAGTCAGATTTTTTTAAATAAAATTAAAAAAATTAGACTTTTTGTGGCAACTCTCATAGTCACCACTAAAAGTCAAATTTTTTAAATAAAATTAAAAAATTAGACTTTTGATGGCGACTCTCATAGTCACCACTAAAAGTCAAATTTTTTTAAAAAAATTTAAAAAATTAGATTTTTTTAAAAAATTAAAAAAATCAGACTTTTGATGGCAAAAGTCAAATTTTTTTTAAAATATTAGGCATACATATATTTGGTTTAATTTCCAGTAAACTTGAATATTGTACAAAAAATATCGAGTCACCTTGAAGCAGCGAGTTATTGAACTGGCCAAGACCCACACGGGTCGAATAGGTCTCGATTCGACCCCTCAGACCAATCCAAATCCAAAAAGATGGCAATTGACTTTTAGTGGCGACTTCAAATATTGTTTTTGGTGGAGATTTTGAAAGTCGCTACTAAAAGTGACCTTCAGTGGCAACTAAAGTCGCCACCAACAGTCACTTTTTCTCATGAAATTTTTTTTAACAAAGATAATTATTGGTGGAAACTATAGTCGCCACTAAAGAGTGACTTTTTGTGGCGACTTTTGACAGTTGCTATAAAAAACAATCAGCTACGGACTTACACTAACAACTTTAATCACCACTAAAACTCGCCACCAAAAGTTCTTTTCTTGTAGTAATTTTTTAGAGAATATAAATATATTATTATATAATATATATTATATTATATTATATAATAGTATAAAATATATATATATATATATATAATTATTTATTAGGTTGAAGGGTTCGATAGTAATATATATATATATACATATAAATAAATATATAATATATAAATTATATATATATATATATATGTATATATACATTATATATATATATACATTATATATATATATACATTATATAATATATAAATATAAATAATAAGTTAAATTTCATATATTTTGAAAAATATATTATTTATTTATTTATTTGATTTTTTTGATTGGCCTAAAAAAGAATAAAAATTTTCCAATTTCACTGTATGTAAATTTTCTCTCAAAATTTTTTTCATATTAATTGTTGGATATTTTTTAGATTTCGAAAAAATTTTTTTACAAGATATATATATATATATATATATATATATATATATATATATATATATGGTGAGGGGTTTGACAGTTATATTATATATGTGTGTGGTTTGACAAGTCTTCTGTCGAGCCACACATATTTTCTTTTATTTTTTTTATTTTTTCACCATTATACTCTAATTATTTTTATAGAAATAATAGTGATGAGTAATTTTGAGTTGTTAAGGTTTAAGATTTTAGATTATAAGTATTTGTATGAGTTTAAAGTTTTAGCATCTTAAGATTTTAAGGTTAAATGATTGTCAAAAATTATTCTTCATCAATACTTTCAATAAATTAAAACTAGTTATATTTTTGAATTATTGAAAAATAATTTTAAATCCTATTTATTTAGATCTTTTGAGTGTTTTATATATATATATATATATATATATATATATATATATATAATACATATATAAGTGACTCGACGGCACCTCCGTTGAGCCACTTTTATATATGTTTATGTTACAAAATATATATAAAAGTCCATCGAGTCATTTATATATATATATATATATATAGGAACTGAGGCACAAATTTTTGTGGGACTCTAAAATGAAGCTCAATTTTTTTTCATATTGCACTTATAAGTATTCATTCTCGCTCAAGTATTTTATTTAATAATTATATATCATTATGTCTTTTTTTTGTGCTCATCCTCTCTTTTCTCTCTTCTTCTCTTCTCCAAAGCTTTTCCCCGCTCCTTTTTCGCGAGATATATGGGAGAGCAAATTTTTTTCGTGGAAATTCAAAAATTTTCATCTCGAAATTATTTTTATTTAACTATTCTTTCTTCTTCTGCTTTTACATTTTTTCTGTTTATGTCTTCTATTCATCCTACTTTTCTCTCTTCTTGTCTTATCTTCTCATATCAATGTTGTAAATGACAATTGTGTTTTGTCTTACATATATAGGTAAAAAAATATATATATTCTTCTATCTAATTATTTTCTTTTGTGTATCATTTTTCTCTTCAACTTTCACAGTTTCTTTTCTTTTTGTGTTGCAGTGTATAGTCATTTCTTTTTTCTGGTAAGAACTCAATATGTTCTTCTATCAAAATATTCTATTTTGGATGTCCTTATTCCTTCTTTTTTTAACATTGTTCACTTCTATTTAACAAGGACAACAAAAGATTCAGAAGCCAACAACATTGTTTTAATTTTTTTTTTCCCTCAAGTGACGCTGGATGATTTGATTTTGAAGATAGACATATACAAAAAAAAAAGATAGAATAGCCATATAAGATATAAAAGTTATGTAATATGAAGACGAAAATTAAATTATTTGATATGAAAATCTGTTAATTGATTTTTTTTAACAAGAAGACTTTACAGTATAAAATAAAAACTTCATTGATTATAAAATAAAAACTTCATTACTATGAAAATTTATAAATTCATTGTTTTCTTATTAAATTTGTTGTATTATTTGCCATGTAAAATAAAATTCACTAATAAATATCCACATATATAATAAAAAATTATTTTTTAATATCAAAATTAAAATAAATATAAAATATTAAATTTATTTCAAAGATGAAGCTCGACAAGAGATTTGTCGAGCCTCACACATATATATAATGGGGATTGTCCAAGTTATCTATGTTTGTCGAGCCCCCAACAGGAGTCTTGTTCCCAACATATATAGATTATATATGTTGGGTCGAGCCTCCAATATATATATATATATATATATTTTATTATATATGTATCACAAGCTTATAACAGATGTCAGCCGTAGAGTAGGGTTAGCATAAAATTTTTAGACTGAAAATTAGTAGTAAAATTTTAGTAGATTTATTATTCAATAAGAAATCAGTCGAAAATGAATTAGTGACCGGTAATTTATTGACTGAAAATATTCAGTCGGAAAACAGTTACAAAATCTTGTTTGCTCTTAAATTTCTTATGTTTCCTATTGATTTGGCCGTCGCTATTTGAGGTAATTGTTGTAGTGAAATATCCTGAAGTATGTGATTTGAACCATCTTATCCAGAGAGCAAATCAATCATAAATACAAATATATCACTTTAATTATACTTAGGTGATGAAAAAAAAAAGAATAGGCTTAAGGATAATGTTAAAAGATTAAAATTCTTCAAAGTGCCCAAAACAAAAATACTTTTAACTATTATTCCTGTTCTTTTTTTCCTAGCATGTTCGGAAACGTTTAACAAACAAAGTTACAATAATGCCATTACAAATATCTTAACTTTGTTTTTTTTTTTTTTAATTTCTGTGTAGTTTCTCATATTATATTGTATCTTTCTTTATTTTATATCTATTTTTTATTTCAGAATACTAAAATATATGTGAAGTAACTCTTTTGTATAAGTAGACATCTCTGCTGCTCTTAGTTTAGCATATTTATTTTAAATAGATCATGCTTAATTACTTTCAAGAAAAAAATAACAAATAAAGGTAAGACACTACAATAGACTCTTATTCATTATATTTGACTTTGTCGCTACATATGATTACAAGATGAGCTGCATATACTAGGTATTGCCTATTTAATTAAGGGCAAAATCTTCTGAAGAAGCATCGATGGACTAGCCATTATATATAAATTAGATACAACAGTACTGGTGAGTCTAAATTATGTAGTAGAAGGCGGGGATTGTCCAAGCAGAAAGGAGGAAAAGAATGCAAGTGAACTGCTTGGTTTGAAACAAGGCACCGCATGTCCAGCCCCTCGAAACGTTGCAAATGTAAGCCCTTTGTATTCCTGAAACCACCCACTAACCTGTTCCAAGTTCCAACCATAATTAATATATATGCTTAATTAAACGCACTTATTTTAATTACTATATATACAAAACATTGATACCCAGGGCATAAAATATATGCTTGTTCTTAGTTTATGTGATGCTTTAATTTGTAGCTTCTACTTTTTAAGGTTTTATTTATTTACCTCGTTCTCATGGTACCAGGGTCTCCATGTCTTGGTGATAGGCAGACCCAGAGAGCTTAAGCTGTATCTTGTGGACAGTACTGGCACTCTACCATCTGTGTCTCCACTGAACCAACAAATCCAAAGAAAACAAAATTTGAAAAATATGTTGCAATATATGTGACCTTAAATTGAGAGGTTCACAAATTCTATTTATATAAACTGTATTTGATTACCTGTAAACCCAAATTCTAAGTCCTGCTGATATAAGCTTCTTGTAGATTGGGATAACAGATGGCTTTGAATCTCTCCAGTGATTGAATATCTTGTCGCTGCACGTGATAATTAGAAGCAATTTCATTGAGCCAAAGATATAATACCATCACCAACAGAAAAGCGAATCATTAAAGGGACAGTATTTTACTTGCAAATGCTCCAATTCATAGGAGTGTGACCATCACTACTGATCACATGGAGAGCCTTCTGAACATCTGGTCTGTTATAGAAAGCTGTGGCATAATCATCTAAACAAGGATCGTAACCACCCATGATCCTAGGCATCTGATCAATCCAATCCACCCAACTTGTCAGAATTAATCAAACCTCCTTAAACCACATCTAATAAAGACAACATTATAATTTGGGCTGACAATATGGGTTTGACCCGCTAACCCACTCTAATCCTACAAATAAGGTAGGTTAAGCTAACGATACAACAGCTCATTTTAAATGAAGGCTTTTACCTGATCCACCCAAATTTTGGACAAGTTATAGTGTGCTAGCCTTATTGGGCTTTTTAATTTTTATTTGTTCTTATAAGGTTTAATCTGCTTTTTTAAAAAAATTTAGTCTAATTTTTTTAAAATTCCATGATTCTAATATCTAATTTCTATTATCTAATGTGGCAAAAAATATATTCAAAAAATGGCTTATGAGCTAGCCCAATCTAGTTCATGATCTTTGATGAGCTGCGTTGGACGGACTCAGGCTCTCTGCTTGGACAGGGACATAGATTTTCAACTCACAATATAGATATGAACTGGTCCAACCCAATCCATATTTATTATTGATTATATGAAATTGAAATTAGGTTATTTCAAGCTAACCCATTTGATAACCCTAGTCAAAACTATGAAAATTTGGTGACTGACCATAGTGGATGAGCGCTTATAATTCATGAAGGCTTGCATGGAGGACTGATCGGAACGTGCAGTGCTGGCGAAGCAGACAGAAGTGTAGAGGCTGTAGATATCAATGTGGTTGTACTGTTCAAGCACTTCGTCCACAGAGTCACTGCAAGTTTTGTTGCTCCATGGGTCAGTGCTTTTGAAGTCACAACTTTCTCTGATTGTTCTGTATGTTTCATCAGATATCACAGCGTGACTCCAAGCATAATCCACAATACCCATCCAGTCCTCTGCATCAGATGTTTCTGGGTTCCCCAGCTGCAATAATAATAATAATAATAATAATAATAATAATAATAATAATAATAAAGTTTGTGCCATACAGCCATACAGGACAAGAAAGAAACTTAGGTGGAATTTGTCGTGCGTTTGTTATATATTAGGTAAAATAATTATAATACGTTAGATTGACCAAATCCCATTTTGGTCAACTAGAATTATCGCAGTATCATATTGATCACACTTCTTTAAAAGTTTATTTAAAATTTTTTGTTCTAGAAAGATCATCTGAATTGATGAGAGTATAATAAAATAATATCTATCAATTATGATACATGTTGGAAATTGTAATTGACCGCACCCTATTTTGGTCAACCAAATATAATTGCATTATCTATATCACTATCTTCTCTGAAACATTATTTAAAAGATTTAATTAGTCCTCAATAATATTATCTGAAAAGGATGAGATTATAACAAAATGATGCGTGTGAATACCAAAGTAATGCAAATTTTTTGCGGGATCCAATCGTATTGGATAATCTTCAAAGAACCAAAATGAACAAAAAAAAATTTAATTTTTTCATGGAATGAGAAAATAGCATTAGGTTTTACCTAAAAGTTAATTATAGAAGTACGGAGAATTTGCTTTAAAAATATAGGCAGCATTCAGGTGTTGGGGGTGGGATGGATGTGGGTAATAGATCAAATATTCAAAACCTACATATATAGGAACTAAACTAGACATGTGGAAGTACAAGAAAAATATTCTTAGTAAAGAAAGATTCCTTATGCTTTTGGCTCGTGGCACCTAGCTAGCTTGAAATTAAATTTGAAAATGCTTTTCAAATCATGTAGGACCATACCATGATACCCTTCAGATCAATGTGAAGGGAAGGGTCTTTGTTCCTATCGTGGATGAGCTCAGCAAGCTCAGGTACATACTTTCCTGAAAATAAATACACGTGTGCATATTCCCATCATCACTTAGTCAAGAAAAAATGAACTTCCAAAAAAATAAAAAATAAAAAATTTTGCTATGAAAAATTTGAGCCTTTACTATCATTGGCTTATTTTCATTAAACAAGTTATATTTAACACTGCATGTAATAAATATGTAGATCTCGAAATTAATCTAAGAATTCAGAGCTTGAGTCCTCAATATCAAATCCCTAAAAATAATGGGGGGTAATGAATAACTAAATGTCAATACCTGCATAGCTCTCTCCAGCTATGTAAAAAGTCCTAGTTCTATAAGATGGAAACTTGAGGAACCACTTGTGCAGAAAGTTGTAAGCATCGTTAGCTGTTATACAAACAATGGACATAGCAACCTTTTATTAGGGACAAAAAATAAAACCTTAACGGGTGCAACTAAATATGCAATAATTGAGCAGGATATTAAGGTTGAGTGATAGTAACCTGTGAAGTCATCTCCAAGATGATCATAATCACTCGTTGTGTTTGAGTGAGAAAAGCCAACACCAACAGGAGATTCCAGGAATAAAATGTTGGCTTCTGCATCATCACACACGTCAACAATACTTAATTAGCACCATTTAATAATTGTTTTAGGGGCAAATAATGGAGCACTAGAATAATGTGGTTCATTCTCAGAATTTAATATGCATTTCATAGAAAGTTGTGAGATGGGTTTGTGTCAGAAAGTATATATGAGTGTATGTGTGCGTGTGTGTGTGTGTGTGGTCCTCATATCATATACCTCTATTCCATGAGAAGTTATTAAATTTAAGACCCTGGCCATTAGTGTCCACTAAAAAAGGACCAATCTCCTGTGTTGCTCCATATCCCACAGAAGAGCACCCAGGACCTGCAACATAAAAGCCTCTTGTCACCTTACCAAAGAACACACATAAGAAAGGGAAAAAATATATATAATGAAATCAGCAATCTTTGAACTGTTTCAGATAATGAAAGTTTATAACAGTTAAAATTTTGTCACTTTATTTTCCCACTTTCAACACCAATAGAAGTTAGTTCTTAAAATCCCTATTAAAAATTATTTGCAGCAAACTTGTGCTGCCACCATTATCTTACACTACAAAAATAATGGGCATCAACAAGAGGAGAGTCCTTTGCAAATCTCTTGTTATTCCTTCGCTAAAGCTATTGAAGAAGAAACAGAGACTATTTGACGAATATGTCCGTCATCCATAAACGACTGCTATTTAACGAGGGAGTTTTTGCTCGTTGACCTCCTCACTACTTACATATTTTCTTGTAGTATTAGATGCCTTGTACGTAGAAGTTTTTATTTTTTCAGGTGACATGACATAATAGTAACGTCATTGGAAATCAAGTAAAAACAAACATTTTGTCTTTTTGTGGTCCGATATCAGTTCTTAAAATATTATTAAAAATAAAAATTTATTTTTAATAAATTTTATCATTTGAGTTCGTTAATATAATTGGTATATATAAGAATCATTCTTATATAAAAATTAAATTTTATAATAAAAATAGTGAAAAGTTATGAAATTTATTGTGATGGTATAAAGATATGTGATAACTTATAAAATTTATTTATGAATTTTTTAGAATTATACTACTAAAATAAAAAATTATTTAAAATAATAAAATATTATTTAAAATAAAAATAATGATATAATATTTTAAGATCCATGATAAACAACTGTTTTGTAACATTTCTCTTCATTGAAGAATCCAACTTTGACTGACGGTTTTTCTAGAAAGAAAAAAGGAAAGTTAACTGCAAATATGCTTTGCCTACCTCCATTAAGCCAGAGCACCAAAGGTTTGTCTTGAGGTTTGGTCATGGCCTCAAAGAACCAATAAAAGAGGGCTCTTCCATTGGTCTCATTCACCATGACATAGCCAGCGTAGTGCTTGACGTCTGCAAGAGGCTGGCCAGGCAAGTCAGTGACAAGATCTTCATTATCCCCATAACTCAGCTTTCTCCCACCATTGTTCCAGTCTTGCCTGTGTCTGGAGGATAGAACGGGCCTCGGAGATTGCACAAGTACAAGAGCCAGTGTGCAGAAAGTTGTCACTTTTAATAGAATATCCATATCGGAAAGCTCAATGCTCAAGCAAAAATAAAAACACAAAATTAGAGCCACAGACAACACTGTGTAATGGAGTTGGATGAAAAAACTAGACACCTGCACGCCTTTTTATACTGAAAGAACCCTCTAAATGTTTATTAAAAAGTAGCTCAGGATAAGAGTCCTACGTGGCAGTCATCTCCCTCTCTCTAAATGCTATGACATTTGTAATTAATAACTTTAATTTTTAATTTATAATTTATAAATTAATTTATTAAATAAAAAATATTTAGTAAAAATAATTATTAAAATAATTAAAAAGTATGAAATGTTTAATTTTAAAATATTATAAATAATTATATTATTTTTATTTTTAATTAAATTAATTTAAATTATTATACATATATAATTTATTAAAAATATATATTTATATATTATTATATTTATATTAGATATATATATATATATTTATATATAAAAATATAACAAATATAAAGAGTATAATAAATATTTTCATAAAATAATAAAAGTAAAATATATATATATAATTTATAAATTATTAAAATAAATTTATTTATTAAATATTTTTAATAAATTTATAAATTAGTTAAATAAATTATAAACTAATTTATAAACTATAAATTCACACGTGAAATATAGCCTCGTAGGTTCCAGATCATTTCCTGCATGAATTTATTATCGGTGTGTGGAACTACCAATTGACATTAATATTTGAGGATTTTGGAAAACGTTTTACTCCTTTTTGTTTTAAATAAACTTTCTTTTTGTTTTCCAAGAATATTTAATTTTCATTTAATAATATAAAAAGTTTAATTTTTTTCAAACTTCTAACGTTAATTATTCAAGTAATTTAACACTGATTAAGTGAATGTTTTGAATTTGAATTTTAAACTTGTAAATAAAGGAAAAAAAAGAATATGAGAGAGTTTTATATTTTTAAAATTTAATCAATTCGAAATAAAATAATCAAAATCTAATAATTTTTTAAATACTGACAAGTTTTTTGAAAAAAAATCTTTCAGACTTATTAATTGTAAAGGAGGGTAGAGTTGTCCCAAACTAACGTTTCCAAAAATTAAACGAAATGAATGGTATTCTAACTTTTTGATGACACTCTTATTCTTGTGAAAATTAAAAGTGTGGAAAAAAAAATGCTATTCGTACTAAAATGATTTGATTGATTGTTTGTCCTCCGTCCGTCCTTTCCTACCTCTTTAGATTCGATAGATTTAGATAAGAATTGAATATATTAGCATTATTAGTTTTCGAATATATAAATATAATATATAGTGCTACCCACAGTTTGAAAGTTGAAACTGGACGAAAAATAGGAACCACACATATTATAAGTCTGAGGAAGCAATGAATTTGAAAGATGTGGATATTTTGGTTATAATAGATTAAAATTTTCTTTTTCAAGGGAAACATTTCAAAAAGATACGAAGTAAAATTTATATAAGAGAATAAAGGGAGATAGTGTTGAAGAAAATTCCCAAACTATACCTCATTAATTAAATTAATATATATTTTGTTTCCTGATAATATATCGTCATCCATCTTTATTTTTTCTGTATTATATATTCTCATTTTTATTCGGTATTCTTTTCCAATATCAAAAGGTTTTCAAAATATTCTTTACTTTATATTTCGTAATTTGATTCTATGGCGTAGGAAACAGCTCATATCATAATGGACAAACCTTGTCAATACGAGAGAAAAGAGAATTTATTAGTTCTAAAACTGTTTCTACAGCTCAGACATTAACCATGTTTAATTCTCTTTTAGAGACAGTATTCCTAATCGCTGGCTTCTCTTTTAATATTTTCAAATACAAATAAACAAATACATTATATATATATATATATATATATTGCTTTGCAAAAGAAATGTATATTAGTTATTTTGATCCTTAAAATATTATAATTGTCTTAATTTAATTTTTGAAAGATCTAAGTATATATCAATTAAATCTCTAAAAAATTGTATTTATTTTAATTTGATTCTCTTTCTGTCAAAGTGACATTTAACAATAAAAATATTACAGTTTAGCAATGATAGATTTTATGATTTAGCAATAAAAAAAATAAAACAAATATAATCTTTTAAGAACTGAAACATTTAATTTTTCAAAAACTAAATTAAAAAAACTGCAATCTTTCAATGAATACATCATAGTTTAGCAATGGTTGATTTTTTGGTATAGCAACAAAAATGACAAAATTGAGACAAATACAAATTTTCAGAAACCAAATTAAAATATTTGATCTTTCAAAAAATCAAACTGAAAAAACTATATATAATCTTTCAAATACTACATCAATAATTTAGCAATAGTTGATTTTTTAGTTTAGCAACGAAAATGTCTAAATTAAGACAAATACAAGCTTTTAGAGACCAAATTAAAATACTTAATCCTTTAAAAACTAAATTTAAAAAAAATTGTAATATTTTAAGAACCAAAATTAGTAATTTATCATCTTTTTACTCAAAATCAGCCTAATATATCAAGGTATCATAGGAAAAAAAATAAAGAAAATACATCATTAATTTTCAACTAAAAATGCAGCATAATTATTTTTTTTAAATAAAAGGAAGCTACTAATTAATATATTATAGAGCTATATGCATATTATAATAAAGATGCCTGGAGGATGTATGCATGATGAATAGCATTGGCACTCTATGTGGTCCAGATTCTGCACTTCCATAGACCCCTGAATAGATTTTTAATTAAAATTAACTATATATATAGCCTTTAATTATCTAAAAAACAAGACATTATACTCGGGAAAATCCTAATTGTTTTAATTCATGCATAACAAATTTTCAATTTTACCAACTAAAATAATAAGATTAACTGCTTAAGATTGTATAATAACATATTGAGATGGCAGTTGAGACTTGAGAATTTGTTAAGACTAGATTAATAACATAGTCCTCAAAATATACACCAGTCCATTTAGTCTTTAAAAATTTAATGCTACATGATTTAGCCTCTTACCTCTAAATACTATAAACTCGATACAATCTATTATTGAATTAGTTCACGAAAAAAGAGTGAATATACAATATTATACTTGATCCTATAGAAGGATACCAGGCATAAATAATATGATTTAATTTTAAAATTAAGAACTTTGAACTAGTTGTCTCCCGTTAACGAATGAAACTCAATAGATAAGCATTTGATCTATATCAAGCCTGCTTGCTTAGTAAAGTCAAAAGAAGGAGATGGATTAAGCATCCATGGAATTTGCAGATATACATAAAATCCACATCTTTCTATTATTATTTCATGATATATACTATATTTGTATCCTAGGAAATTAAAGCAAATACCAGCCAAAAGAAAATGCTATTTTGTTAGTTTTGATGAAATCAATTAATAATAATAATCTTCATTCTTTCATAGTCTTATCGAAAAGACTAAACAAAGGTAAACAGCACATGCGATATCTTTCCAAATATGACTATATTCTGGCAAGCTGGTTTGATGAAGCCAAAATGCATTGTCGTATATATTCCAAAACGGTCGTTTCCCTCTAAATTAATTAATTATATATATATATATATATATATACACATAAAAAACAAATAAAGGTCTCGGCTTTGTTTCTTTCTTTCTTTAATTTCAAGAATCTCATCATCGCAAAGTGGAAAGGTGGAGTTTTGTGGCGAACCTTGTGCGTTATGACTGTTGAACCTGCAGAACCCTTTAAGTGCTCATGAAGAATTAATGGCAGAAAAATAATCAATTGGGTTTTTGACATATGCTGACATGGATTCCAATTTTATAAATATATTATTAGAGGCTCAATAAATGGGATATATATGAACATCATCTTTTTATTTATTTTAATTTTAAGGTCACAGTCTGTTGACACTATGTTGGAATTTAAATAATAATTTTTATAGCGATCTTAATGTACTTCTCCAGCTATCAATCTAGTATACTTAATCTTAAAATTGCTTTTTGAAAAATTGAAGCAAAAATTAATAAAAAGAGAATCTTTTAATGAAGAAAGCCCTTTGAACGGAGATGACCATCTTGTAATTATTCTTTTTTGAAACCAAATTCTTTCGTTTATTTTCCCATCTAAATAACAAATCACTTTCGGAAAATACGTAGTATTTCTATTAGAAAGCCAGAAAATACAGTTTTTTCTTCTTTAAAGAAAATGTTGTCTGAACTTATTCTGAAACGAGACATTAACAATCTTGTATTTGTGACATTATCTTGATTCTTACTCGTGTACTCAGGTGCATGCAGCTTATGTTATGACTCAGATCATGAAAATGGAATAGAAACATTAACCAAATCAGACAAAATTCTGATAGAGTTTATATATTTCTTATGTTTTTCAATAAAAAAAAGAATAAGATAAGTGGATATTTTTTATAACTCAACACCACATAATATTCTTTGTAAAATCCATTTGAGTATTGAAAAATTTATTATTACAAATAATGAAATAAGGTTTACCTAAATTATAGTCTATCCAAACCAACTTTCTGTCCACCAGAAGTTTTAAAATAGAATATAACATATCACTGAATCATAGTTTATTGTCCATATATTATAGTTTCTAATAAAGCAGAAAACAGGATCCAACAAAACATTAATTCGCCACACATACCTTCAACTAAGTATTGATTGGCCAAATAGATGTCCACCTATATTCTTTTAAAATTATTTTCCTTTTGAAAAATTTATAATGTGATTGATTCAGCACCACTTATAAGCATGATTGAAGAAATTAAAATGCAGTCTGGGAATGAGGTTATATGTATATAGCTCATTACGTCATTAAAATATTTGAAGCAAAATGAAGCGTGACTAGAGAGGAGCAAATTTCAACCTTAAGTTTTTTGTTTTTTGGTTTATGTGGAGAAGTTGATATGTGACCAATTAACTTGATTCATAAGGTGACACGTTTTTATTTGCTATCCAGACACTAACGAACATGGGATGCAATCATCACTTTCTTAATTAATTGAATCATCTCAGTACTGTTTGTTGGGTTTTGAGATCGGTCCATTGGCTTCGTCTTCTTGTCCTCTTTAGTTTTTGTCTGTTCAGAGTTTTAACAGCTTATCAATCCATAACCAGAGCCAAAGCTATAAGATAAAGCGCACTTTCTGATAATAATGGATAGGATTAAGATCACGTCAAATTTACCCACAGATCGAGCTGTAGTCAAGTCAATCACTACAAGAAAAATAAAATAAAATTAGAGATTGAATAAATTTTGCCACTGAAATATTAGAAATATGTCTCAAAATTTAGTCTAAAAATCTGAGACAAAATTATTCGAGTTTGTTTTTAATTTTCTTCTTCGATTTTATGTAGAAAGAGGGTTTTCTGTGTCATCAATTCTTATCCCTAAATATTGTTTGTCTTTGAGACTCATTTAAGTTACCTCATAATTCGTCTCAATTTATTTGAAATTTGATGAAAAATTATTTAAAATAATTGAGACAGAAATTAGAGATGGAATAAATTTCGTCTCAAATTCTATCTCAAATTAATAAATTCCACATAAGTCAAACCAAAAGATGAGTCTCTCACCTTTTCCTATATATAGAGCTTCAGTGAACACTCTTGTTTTAAGAAGGTTAATGAATGAATATATGTTCTAATTTAATATTATTTACTGTAGCCAAAAAAATTTTTGAGTAACCAAATTTGACTGGTTCAACAATTTACTAGTTTTTAAGCATGTTTAAAAAATTTGAGACAGAATTAGAGATGAAAAAATTTGTTCCTAATTTGAGAAAGAAAATGAGATGAATTTTACTGTTTATGATATCTAATTTTCTTATAGCGAATGGCAAATTATCAACACTCATTAGTTTAAGTGTTTTTATAGTTATCTTCTTAAAGCAAGGTTTCGGTCCCGATTTCAAACATTGTAAATAGAAAATATCTGGGTTAAAAAAGTTTTACACCATTGTTTTTTTTTTGTTTTCTTTTTTAACTAATTAATGATACTCCAAGCTAGCGATATTAAACCTTGGCCTAAAACTTTTAAAGAGAATCCTATAATAACTGTGGCTAAATTTATTTTTTTCACGATTTTATGATATCGGCTACAATCATGGTTAAAAGTATATTTAGTCACGGTTTTAATCGTGACGTTTTTTAATCATGATTAAAACTGTAACTAATAGTTCATAGGATTCTCTTGAACCTTGTAAGTGCAGGAGACACTCCGCTTCCAATAATATATTCAAAAACTGATTAGTTTGAACTTTGTAGTTTTCAGTGTTTTAGCAATTTGGTTCTATTTTTATTAGTTTGATGCTGCAATAATATACATAGATTCATGAAACAGCAGTATAATATTACTTGTTTAATTACTCCATCTACTCAAAAAGAATAATTTTGGCTTTAGATAAAAATAGGGCCAAAAAAATTGAAATAAGGTTTAAATTGTAGTCCAAGTTCTTACTTCTGATTTTATTAGTTTTATAATCTAATATCAAAGGTTCAATTAGTTTATGCAAAATATTGATCAAACGAACATCTAATGGATATCCCCAATAGATTAATCAAAATCAAATTGAATTTAAACTACATATATAAAGGTTGTTCAACAAGTGGAACAAGCAAGGTTGTTAAAACTAAAGTCAGTCATTGAATCAGTTTCAAAGTTTAACAATTTGACCATAATCCAACTGATGATATTTAATGAAATATATTAAAATACATATAAAGTCATGAATATAATATGAATGTTACTGATATATAACCTTTCAATCAAAAAATATTCACTAAATAAATATATCCATCTCTCTTAAATATCATTAAAAAAAATAAAAATTAGCAGGTAAAATTTTTTTAAAAAAAACTAAAAACTTTATGAAACTTAATAAAAGCTTAAAACTGGCCAATCTGTGACCGGTTGGACTAATTTTTTTCGTCATTGATTCTAAAAATCAAATCAAACTGAAAAATTGGCCAGTTAATCAATTTTTTTTATCAAACTAATTGATTATATATAAATTTATTATTAATAGAAACTTCATTGATTTATTTTATTTTAAGGGCTGATCACACTTCACGCCCTTTTCCCCAGTTTCAAGCAGGACAGTATGAACAGAGCCTATTGAATGGCCTAGTGCTTCCCTATGCAGTGTAGTGGAGAGACTTATATTCAGTGGCTAAATTATATAAATTGAGGTGGCTAACAACTCATTCACACATCTAAAGTTCTATCTATTCCTAAAAATAACACATGTTCCACTAAAAGCAGCCATAATTCGGGCTTTAAATGCTTGGACTCCTCGTCTTTCGTTTCTTCATTGGCTTTTTATAAGGTAAGTCTAAGATTTGCTTGAAGTGCTAATAAAGCCTTTTTTTCTCTAGGTCAAGGGATTTGACATTTAATTTTTTAAATAATATTTAAATTTAAAATTTTGTGAACAAAAAAATAAATACTCAGATAATTTTACATTTTTTGTACTCTACTTAGCTTGAATCAAATTTAAGATCCAACAGATTTCAATGTTAGTGGTTCTTGGGAGGGGAGAGAGAGAGAGAGAGCGAGAGAGAGAGCTATTAACTACCTATTTCGAATCAGATTTAACCTACTTTCCTTTATAAGAGGAGCTACTCCATGATTTTTACAGACAATATTAATAAGCAATATAAAGAAGAAACAGTTAATAATATGAAAATGAAGCACATGATTCAGAGGGCAATATTTAATCAACAACTGTGCTTTATTGGCATTATGAGTAGATAGGTGGGTAGCTGAGCAATATTAAGATTAAAAAATTTTAATAAATAATATAAATTAGGATGTCTCTTTTTAAGTGGTTGTCTAGCAATCTGAAACACAAAAATAGAGATTGGCACAAATGCGTAAACTGTGCATGAGGATCTGCTTTGACCATATGGTGGGAAATCAGATAAGTCTCACGTTCACATTATCATTTTAAGTAATCTTATTATACATGTCATTGATTACACATGAGACTGAAAGTTTCCATTCACAGCACAAGCTTTTAGACTACCTTTTTTCACCTTCAACAAATAAGAGTTCTGCCACATGTACATCTTTGGAAACTGTAATTGTAGATAATTTTATATAATGAGTGATTTTGTAGAAAGAGTTTAACTCTGAGAGATGTTAATAATTTTTAGTTGAAGTGTTAAATTGTTTTTAGAAAATATTAATTTAAATTAATAAAAAATAACTCAGGACAATTAGACAGACTTAAGGGTGAGAGAATTCACTAATATTTGTTAATTCAAGTGATATAACACTTGTTTTTTTTAAATAAAATTTTAAAATTAAAAGAATTTTATACTTTCGTAATTTAACTTGACTCAAATTAAATTAGTTAGAACACAATAAGTTATAAATTACCGGTAGATCTAACCAAAACAAAAGGGTGATGAGAGAGTTTTTCTTTTTAAAAAGTTTAAATCCTGTATTTTTATTAATGTTTAAATAATTTTATTTAAATATTTTGAATCCAGACGAGGAAGAATAAATGCTTCGGCAATTGATTTAACATACTATCAAATACTTTGTGGAATTTTTTAATTTCATCATAATATGTGCATTTGTCATTTATTAATATCACCATAATATACTCAATGAATACTAAAACTCAAATATTTAAACCTTAACCAACTCAATTTTAAAATCTCTAAACCTTAAAATTTTCCAAACCCTCTCCCTTAATACCCCAAAATCCTCATAACCTTAAAACCTTGAACCCCACACCTTAATTAAAATTTTAAATCATAAGGTTTAAATTAAAGGGGAATTTTTCCTTTAAAAATTCTGGGTCAACTCCCTATTATTTAGCACAACAACTTTTATTAAAAATCTTATTTACACAATAAGAGAGCATTTAAAGCATACCTATTTAGTTTATTAATTGTATAGCAAAACCCATTTTTTATTTGACTTAACAAAGTTGTAGAAGTAGGAAGCATTAATACAAAATATGATTCTCTTCTATTCTTAGTCAGTAAAAGAATAGGAACATCATGTTTCATGAATTTGAATCATTGATTGTCTTGATGATTTAGAAATCAGAACTGTTTTAAAATTTTTTTATTTTTACTTTAAAAATATAAAATTTAATTCTAGATCATCAATTTTGGTCCTGTTTGGGTAAACAGCTTATTTAAGTGCTTATAGAATAAGTGCTTATCATATAAGTGCTTATATGTAAGCTATTTTTATAATTAAAGAATTTACGAGAACAAACTTCAAATAAAATGTTTTCAGCTTATTTTCATAAGTTATTTTTCAGCTTATTTTTATAAGCTATTCAGAGCAGCTTATGAAAATAAGCTGTATTTTCATGATATAAGTTATTTTTATAAACTTTTCTAAATGTTTACACAAGCACTTATACTATAAAATAAGTCAAATAAATTCAAAATAAATTTTTTAAACAGTCCTTTACCCCAAATGAAACAAATTCATCTCCTTGTTGTACACAACGTGACATGATCGTAGCCCATTAATACAATGATCAGCACAGATGAGGATGGTAGGAATATCTATTATCTAATGGGGAAGTAGCATTAATTAACAAAGTTCTAAAAGTAGCAAGCATTATTATATACAGTCAACAAAGTTAGGGAGAAAAGAAAGGTAGGATGTGATAGGGAAGCAGCTCGGGCCCGATGTTAAAGTCACTATCAGCTGTAAGAAATGATGGAAGCAATGAATATTATTTTGTGCAAATTGAGAAGGCCATCAACATTGACCTACTACTACCTACCGCTTCATCCATCTTCAGAAAGCACAGTTTGTTCAAAACCCAATAGTTGTATTAGCCACACCAGTTTATTTCAATTCAAGTCTTATAAAATTAGTGATGACTTAGATTTTTATATAATTTATAATTAAAAATATTTAATTTATTTTAATTTATCATAATTATGGATTGATTCTATAAATTTATTTATTTTATTTAAAAAAATATAATTTTAATTATTTTAATGATAACAACTAAATATTAAAATAATTAAAGTTAAAAAATTAAATTAAACTTTTAAAAAAATATATTAAACATTAAAATAGACAATTTTTTTTAAAATATAACTATAATTACTTTGAATGAAAAAATTAGGTATTACAACTATGAAATTTTTAAAAAAATAAAATTAAACTTTAAAAAAAATAAACTAAAATATAAAATATAATAAATAAATAAAAATAAAATTTTTTTACAAAGATTAGTCCACCCCAATCCACCTAAATTTCAATAGTTTAGATGGGCCGAGTTAAAAGTTTTTTTGCAAAATAAGCTATTAAATTATTAACTCACTCTATTCCATTTGTAGGGTTACCCATTTTGACTGCTCTAATTGTAGCTAAGGTTATTTATATGAGCTATATGTACTTATAATTTCCTATATTTTTCTTATCAAATTTTTTATTAAAAATAAAATATTTGTAAAAATAATTTAAAACAATTTATTATATAATATTAAATTGTAAAAAAAATATATAATAATTTTTAAAAATTATAATTTTATTATATTTTTATTGAAAAATCATGTATTTATTGTGTTTTAATTAAAAGAATTCGCCTGTAAACATGTAAAAATTTCACTTAAATTTCCATGCTAAAAGGCACAATAGTTATGCACTGTCTATTTTCTAATATATTGATCATTTTTCCCTTTCACTGCCTTAGCTAGTGAAGGTATATAGGGGTGTGTTTGGGAGCCAAGTAAATTAAACGTGATTGGAAAAAAATTAGGTTTGGTTGAACATAGTTGGAGAAAACTAGGTTTGGATGAACGTAATTTATGTTTGGGAGACATTTAGGTAAATATGGTTTGGAGCAGACAAACGTGGTTTAGTGTAGAAATATAATGTTTGGATGTTGGTGTGCAAACGTGGTTTAAGATGTGTAATTACCAGAAAGGGTATGAATTTTTAATTTAATTTTTTGATGTAATATTATTATTTATTGTCATTTATTTAAAAGAAAACTTAATTTTTTATTTATTTGTCTAATATTACAAATTAATGACTAATAAATTATTTTTATTAATAAATTAATTTTTTTATTTTGCAATTACTAATTAAAATTTTAATTAATCACTAATTATTCACAATAATTTTAAGATCTCTAATTAAATTACAAAACATTTGTCTTCTCTATTAAATTAATTTTATCTCAATTAAATTAATGAAAACAAGTTTATAATAAATTAATGAAAATAAGATTCTCATTAATTTGGTAATTAAATTAATTAAACTAAACTATGATTTTCAATGTTATTTAAAAAATTAGGAAAATCAAACCAAAAAAAAAAACTTAATTGCATAAAAATAAATTAAGAGATTCATTCTCATAATAAAGAAAATAGTTAATTATACAAATAACGACTAATTATTTTGCATATACTCTACCATTTGATCCCTAATAATGTCTCGAATACGGTCCATTTCAGGAGAACACGTCAGACTAGTAAATGAATTTGAGGCAGCAACATGGTTTTTACTATCTTCTTCAATGATATCTTCATTGTCTAAACAATTAAGATCAACATCGTTATTAGCGTGCCTTCTTATAAAATTGTGTAACGTCATTGTTGCAACCACCAATTGAACTTGTGTTTCCATTTTGAATTTAGGCATTCCGCGTAAGATTAAAAATCTATTCTTCCATACTACAAAAGTTCTTTCAATAGTAGTTGTTAAACTAGAGTGGTAGTAATTGAATAACTAGTTGTGGTTAGCAAATCCGGTCTTATGTCTAAAATCATTAAGATGGTAACGTTCACACTTGTAGGAACCGATATATCCAACTGGTGTTGGATAACCTGAATCCACCAAATAATATTTACCTAGAACAATAAAACAGATAATCATTAAAAAAAATAACACAAATAAGCTTGAAAGAATACTAAAATTAACTAATCATAAAGGGAAAAAATATACCTGGAGATGGATGCGGAAAGTTCATGGAAGTAGTGGTGATAGCCTGCTGGAATACTCGAGCGTCATGAGCTGTACCTTCCCAACCAGGCAATACAAATGTGAAACATATGTCCCAATCACACACAGCTAACACATTTTGTGTGGGATATCATTTTCTTCCAATAAACCTCGGTTGGTCACTTACACTAACTACGCACAGGATATGAGTTCCATCAATTGCACCGATGACATCCTTGAAATAGGGCCAATATCGTTGGTCATTTCGTATTTTGGGAGAAATATTACGAAATAAACGATTTTGAGACCTAATATAATTGAAAGAAAGCTTCAATAAACCAACAAACACTGCATGAATGTATCTACTGATTGTTTCTCCTAAGTGTTGGAACATTTCTTGTAGGACTCTATTTCCTACCCCAAGGCCCACCATATACAAGAACATAGCAACCATCTCCTGAACTCCTACCCGTGTAGACCCCTCTAATCCGCACTCCATTAATTCATGGCATAGCTGGTGGAAAATATTTTGTTCCATATGGAACATCTCATGGTAACGAATTAGATGTCCCTGTAATATGTCTACTACCCATGAATGTCCAGACTGTTCATTTGTTCTATGTGGTTCTTTGGACATATATAATTGATACTAGGTAGCAGCCATTGCGGTTGTAATCATGACCTAGTCATCGTCATCTATTTCTAAATTTTGTTGTATGTTTCGAGGATACATTCACACCTAAACAACCATAATGCACATTAAAAGCAAGTAATAGTAATAAAACATCACATTATACGGGATAATGTTGATACAATAGCTTGAATAAAACTAGAAATGATAAAGATAATGTTTATACAATATTCAAGTAAGAAGCGATGAATAATAAAGTTCAATTTTTAAAGTGATCTGAAGAGTATTGAACTGCAACCCGAAGCCAACTAAGTAACAAGTGTGGCTTCCCCAGATTTGTTGCAAACAACTCCCTTGCTTTCTCATGCACCAGTAAATTGCAACAATGGCCATAAAAATTTGGGTCGCTTGTAACTTCATCCATGTTCTGAAGGACCCCCACTAATTCCTCCATAGATGGCACACTTGGTCGTGCATCTGGCTTATCAACGGAACTGGTACGTGAAGGATAGGTATCAGCTATTGAGCTCATAGCTACAACTAATTGTCTAGCATTAGATGCCTTGCCTTTTCCTTTCACTTTTTCACCAGCAGCCCTTTTTCTTTTTTCACCACTTCTCTGGTTAGGTGGTGTGGTGGTGGAAGTTCCTGCAACTACTAAGTCCTCCTCACTATCCCCACTTTCTTCTTCCATGTCTATCGGCATGCCATCCCATGTTGAACGATAAACATCATCATCATCATTCATGCTAGTTGGAAGTGTCCCATATGTGGGTGCCCAAGCATATTGACCATTGGCCACCACATCCTTAAAAAGTATGGTCAGTAGGGGTGCAAAAGGAAGTCCTTTGTACCTGAATTTTACATATTGGGAATTTTTCTGCAAAATCTCAAAATATATTATCTCAGCAAACAAAAATAAAGTGTACATAATCTCTAGAAAAATTATGGTATCAATCATACCGCAATCTTCTTCTCCCACCATTCGTTAGGGGCATCAACTGTGTTCCTGACACTGTCCCACCCTAGCCTAGTTTCATTGGCAAATAATTTGTGCCATGCTTGTCATTCTTTCTTCAAACTATCCCATTTGTTTTTTAGCTGGGTTTTATCATAGTTCTTACCACTCCAATTGTTGAATTCAGTAACAACATTTTTCCACCCAGTCTTTGTCAACGTTGTGCCATTGCATTCTCCTTTATTAATTTGATTCAAGCAAGCTTGAATAAATTACTCTGTTGATCTTAGATCCCAAGAGGCCTTTGCACTCATCTTTAGTGAATATAAAATACTAATTAAAAACTATGATAAGTTATTTAGCTATGTACTTAATTTCTATACTTACTTACTTCCAAAAAAAACCAAATAACATAAATTAAAAACGAGCCTTATATACTTAATTTCTCAAATCAAAAAACCAATCATGTACTACTAAACTAAACTAAAATTATTTCTTTTAATAATAAGATTACTCAAATTACAACATTGCTCAAATTAAAATAAAAAAACAAGTTTCTAATTAATTTTATTTCAATCAATTTCATCTATTTTTATTTTATCTGGTCTATTCTTATTTTATCTGTCTCAATTACAATTATTTGTCTCACAAACTAATAAAAATATTCAAGAATTGATTTTTATATCAATTAAAATTATTTGACAAACGAGAGTGTGTTGTTTCTTCTAATAATAATTTTTATCTCAATTAAAATTATTTGACAAATTATATGTGTTGTTTCTTGTAATAATAATTTTTATCTCAATTAAAATTATTTGACAAATTATATATGTTGTTTCTTCTAATACATTTTTTTATCTAACTAAAAATTATTTGACAAACAAGAATACTCAAGTAATTTTTTTAATCTATATATCTATTAAATCAAATTACATGTTTTGTTTCTTGTAATAATAATTTTTATCTCAATTAAAATTATTTGACAAATTATATATGTTGTTTCTTCTAATAGATTTTTTATCTAACTAAAAATTATTTGACAAACAAGACTACTCAAATAATTTTTTATCTATATATCTATTAAATCAAATTATATATTTTTTTCTAATAATAATTTTTATCTCAATTAAAATTATTTGTCTCAAATTAAACTAAAACAAGCTTAAAATATATTACAAGATATTTTTTTGTTTCTTCAAAAAATTATATTAATTAAGCAAGTAGATTAATTATTTAATTATGATTAATTAACTGTATTTAGGGTAATTAAAATTATGAAATGTTAATCATAATTTGCTAATTAATTTTTTTTTTACATTAGCTCACTATTGCAAAAAACTTTGTGGCATACATCATCCAGAAAAAAAAAATATAGCCCACTTTTGCCAAGCCCAATAATAACCACCAGAAAAAAAAACAGCATTCATCTTCTTCGCCCGAGCAGAGAGTCGGGCTGCTCCACGGGTCACAATGACCCGGTTCTAAAACCCGGGTTTTCCCACTGCATGGGGCTGCCAGCGAACCTCATTCCACGTCGGTCACCGTCGTCGGCACATTCCCGGCGGATTTCAGTCACAAGCAACACATTATAGCACACAATAGAGGCAAATCAATTTGGACGAACACACGCAAGCAGGCAAACATGGACGAAGAAGGGATACCTATTGAGGGGAAATGGCCGGAAATTGACAGAAAATAACGACGAGGGCCACATAATAGAGAGAAGCACCACCCAGATCCAGTTGCCGCAAGATGAGAGGTGTTTGAAGGTCACGCACGCAAGAACAGAGGAATGCAGAGTATAATGATACTGGTTCACTTTTGTTTGAAATATATATACACCAAAGGCACTGGAAGGGGCAATAATGAGCATTGAGGAGGGCAGAATATGTCTGTCAGCATTGTTGAATCCCACCCACGTTTCCCTGTTCCCAAAAGCAACAAATTCACGTGGTGAATATACTGTGGTTACAGAGCATTCAATCGAGTTTCAGGCTGAACGGAGTTTGCGTGATTCTCCTTCCAAACATCCCGGATTCGCGCTAACCATGCACAGGAAACATGAGTAGGACGTGACTCAACGTAGAAACAAACATGCACTAGATGGGTCTGGATTATCTCCTGTTACAATTGATATTTGACTCTCCAATTGTAAAGTTATGGCCATTCATTTTGAATTAGATAACAATAATTGAAAAAAATATATATATATATATATATAATATTATATATATAGATAAAATATATTTAATTCTTTTAAATTTTTAAATCATAATTGTCGTTTAAAAATAAACTGTAACAATTTAGTAACTAAAGAATGTCATTTTAATGCCAGGTATAGACCATCAAACCCCACGCCTAAGTCATACAGTAGAATATATTATTATTACTGACAATGGGATGTGACTTCTTTTCTTTCTTAAAAGCTCGTGTGTTTGCTAGCTAGCTAGTGGAAGCTGAAAAAAGAACCTAACTTTTGTTTTAAAGGATAAAATTAGGTGATGGATAAATTGAGAAAGAGAAAATCTTTTTGTCACTTTTTCTTCAATAATTTCATAATAATTACTTCAAAGTTGTAGTTACTTTTTGTTCAAAAATAGTTGAAGCTCATATGTATTTCAGTAAATTATTCTCTTTCTCTTGCAAATTTTTAAAATTACACTTTCCTCTCATTTACATTTTAACAGTATAAATGTTTTTTTAACTATAAAATATAATATACTTTTATTTAATTTTATATTTTTTTTCCTTGAGAGATATATTATAATATGATTTTTATATTTGATAATGTAATATCAAATATTTTTTTCATTAAAATACCTTTTATTAATACAAAAGCACCAATTTTTATGTATTGTATTTTTTTATTAATTTAGAATAAGATATAAAAAATATTTTATTTCCTTTGTATAAAAAATCCAATGAGTGTTTAGATTAATAGATAGTATTTAGTAAAAAAAATATATTATTAGATTATCAAACATAAAAAATAATATTATAGCGAACCTTTTTAAATAAAAAATTAAATTAAAATATAATAATTTTATATTTATAAAGCGGTGAATGTATATGTTTAAAATAAAGAAAATGAGAATATAATTTTAAAAACTAATAAGTGAGAAGTGGGTATTTTACTCTTTTCATTTAGCACGTCTTTTTTCCTCCTTTTCTGTTCCGGCCCCTTTACTTTCGGTAGTCAAAGGATAAACCTATTATCATAGTGGAATAAAAAACACGACCACTTTTATTATTTTTTTAACAATTTTATTACTTTTTTTGGTAAAACAAGAATTTATTGTTTATTATAGCATTACATATCCTTACCCTACCCTTACGTTGCTTTAACCATGTTCAACAATCAACACCCCACTGTACTACTATTACAGCACAGCCCAAACCAAAAGCTATAGAAGAAATAATAAGTCAATCTTTACTTCTTTTCATGCTAAGTGGACTATATTGGTATTTGTTGGACTAGAAGATCGAGTACAATTGATAAAACTATCTTTTGCATCAAATCACTGTATAAAGTAGTTACTCATTTTGACTAATAGTTGATTATGGATTGGAATCGCCTAACATAAATACTTTTTTGTAGTGTCTAACGTGAATTTTAGATCATTAGATCGAACATACGACATTTTACGTATCTATGTTAGCGCTTCCTCTAACTGCTGATAGATCAACACATAGCAGACACTTTTTTTGAAAAAAAAAAAGATTCTTACTTCATTACCCTTTCGTTGCTTTAACCATCTTCAACAATCAACACCCCATTGCACTACTATTATACCACAGCCCTAACCAAAAGCTGTAGAAGAAATAATAAATCAAATATATACTTCTTTTCATGCTAAGTGGACTTTATTGGTACTTGTTGGACTAGAAGATCAAATACAATTGATAAAACTATCTTTTAGATCAAATCACCGTATAAAGAAGTTATCTATTTTGACCAATAGTCTATTTGGATTGGGATTGCCTAACGTAAATATTTTCGTGACGTGTCTAACATGAATTTTGGATCATTGGATCGCGAGAAATGGACAACATCCTGCGCATTCAAATTAGCGTCTCCTCCAATTAATAAGAGATCGACACCTCATAGAAGCTTTTGGAAGAAAAATCATCCCACCGCAAAAAGTAGGGATTGAACCCGCATATTGGAAAGAAAATAAAAGCATTTCACGATGCAACCAATGGCTCTTTGTCTAAATATATACTCAAAATATTATATATATATATATATATATATATATATATATATATATATATATATATATATATATAACTAACAAAATGCAATTATCACATAAAAAATTCAAAACATTATACACAAATTATAATATATAATAAAATAATAAAAATCTTATAATAGAAGGATATGCTATTATTTTACATAACTCATTATAAATTATATAAAATTTTAAAAATTTTTAAAAAAAATCTTAAAATATAAATTTAATTATTATTAAAAATATACTATGCATATAAAAATTATTTTTCATAATATTTTTAATTTAATTGTTTCAACTATGGTTTGATCATTAAAATGAGTTAAGGAAAATAATAATCTAACACTGTGATTCACGGTTCAATGGTTGAACTATGATCAAACCAGTTCAATTAAAATATTATAAAAAAATAATTTTAATATATTGCTTTGTGATTTGGGCAAAATGATATAAAAGCCTGGTATGTTCTTAGACTATTTCAAAAGACAAAATGATGTCATCTATGTAGATGAGGGTATGATGCAAAATGAGTTTATAGATTTTAGTATATTTTTAATAATAATTAAATTTATATTTTAAGATTTGTTCTTAAAATTTTTAAAATTTTATATAATTTAAAAAGTTATGTAAAATAATAATAGATTATTCTATTATAAGATTTGTTATTGATTTATTATATAAAATAATTTGAAAGTTAACAAGAAGTCATTGGTTGGATGGTGAAATGCTTCTATTTTCCTTCCAACATTAGGGGTCGATTACTACTTTTTGCGATGGGATGATATTTCTTCCGAAGACATCTATCACGTGTCGATTTGCCATTGGTCAGAGGAAACGCTGACGTAAACGCGCAAAATGCCATCTATTTTTACGTGATCCAATAGTCCAAAATTCACGTCAAACACATAAGGAAAGCTGATACATTAGGCGATTCCAATCCAATAATTCTCCATTTGTTATTCACATACGCTGCATACATAAGAAAAAGTAGGACCATGGTCAAAATATCTCTATAGATTTAGGCATGTCAGCTTTTGCATTTTTTATTAGGATAAGAAATATATATAATATTTTAATTTTTGTTATTAAATTTTTTATTAATAATAAAATAGGTGTACAATTTTTTTTCAAAGATTAATTATTTAATATTGAGTTGTAAAAAATATGTAATAATTTATCAAAAACTAGTATTTAGACCCATGTGATGCACGAGATGCTACAATAATAATTAATAATAAATTTTAAAATATTTAAAAGTAAATATTTTTTAAATATATATGTAACATTTGTCATTAATGAAAATATTTTACATAATTGAAATTTTTTTTTCTTTGGTAAAAGAGGAAATTTAATTAAAATAGCAATTGCAATACACTAGATGGAGTTACTTGATCCAAAATGATTTTTGGATTAAGTATCTCCTTTACATAAAACAGAAAAGGTTAAAAGTATGCAAGGAGTAACATAGTAGCAAGATTAGTTAGTTTTACAACAAAAGAGAAAGGAAGTCTGGGTACATCCGAGGGAGTGTTAGGACAAAGCGATGCGATTGTGGAGCAAAAGTTTTAGCTTTAGTCCGCAAGAAGAACTCTATCCATAAGATATTTCTGCATAACATAGTCAGGAGCTTCATTATAAATCTGCAGTGGTAGGTTCCTTTTCCTACCTTCCTTAGCTAATGAGTCAACACATCCATTTTGCTCTCTGCTTCCCTTTATTAGCATAAAATCCTCCATATTAGAGAGAAGATACTTGCAATAGTCAATAATTGATTCCAGAGGGTGGCGATTAGTATCAGTATTCAAATTCATTTCCACAGAATTTGTAGAGTCAGTTTCAATAATTTCTCTTGTGAATTGATGGTAGCTTTGTTGTGATTTGAAGCCCAGCCATTATTGCCCTTAATTATGCTTCAAGAGCACTCCCATAGTCCAAATGTTGCGAGAAGCCCACTATCCATTTTTCAGTGTCATCACGTAAACATCCACCAATTCCCATTTGTGAATTTGAGAAAGAATCATCACAATTAAGTTTAAACCACGAGGGAGTAAGGGTTTGTATGGAAAGTGGAGGGAATTGATGAGGTTGAAAATTTCTTTGTACACTACATTTGTGGTAACATTTGAATATTTTTTTTCTTTATCAAAAGCTAATATCTTTAGACCTCTTCTATTTTGAACTTTAGGAATATCAACATATAATTGTTCATGAGAGAATACCAACAATTATACCAACACAAAAAATATAAACTTACCAAATATATTAGATTAAGACATAAATATAAAGGAAATTGAAAAGTTCAACTTTAGAGCACATATCAAACCCCGTGTACAAAACCTTTCAAACTACATAAAGTTAATCCTTAGGGATCTAAAGAGACTAACAAAACATAAGATATTCTAACGAATAATTTCAAAAGGTTGACTCAATCACACTATTGGACACTTAGCAAATGTTGGTGCAAATGAAGCAACACTGCCATACCAATAAAAACTATGTTATGCAAACTTGTTCACCAATTTCGCCATTCTCACTCTCATATGTCATACAAATATACCAGTTGGCTTTCAATTTCATCCACGTCCATTGGTAGATTTATGGAGCTAGAGGTCGCAATGTTGTAGTCACCAATTGTAGAAATTAGCCTTAAAAATGATGGAAACTCCTCAATTGTGAAAACATGAGTCTAAGATATTAGATCTCTCGAAGCCACATCGAACTTCTAAAGTTGAAGTTTGAACGGACTCCTTAATTTGGAAGCATAAAAGAAAATACCAAATTCTTCATTATAATTGACAATTTTATAGTCCTCACTTATGATATGAGATGGAATGGGGATCTCAAAAAACTCAATAGCAACGATATCATATATAACCAATTCAAATGCAAGATATAAGTCCTCATATTCAGCCTCAGCCACCCGGACAAAAAATCCATCAAAATATACAGTATCACCATAGGCAAAATCTTGATCAACACCACACCATATCATCTAAGAAAAATCCGTTCTTTCTTTATGGTACTATATTTTGTGAACCAAATAGCTTCATCATCAAAATAATTATGGTATAAAATGAGCATCTCATAGGAGACTGTTATGATTATAACAAAAAGCATACAAAGCATTCACTAAGGACAAAAAAATATTTACCAATTACTATGCACCTTCTGAATATATAATAAAAGCAAAATTAAAATAAAAGATAAAAGATATACGAGTTACAATACTATGTATATAGTCAAGTACTTCAGTTGCTTGCCTGGTCACAGGATTGAAAATACATAGATGTACTTAGATCCGAGAAAAGTTCTTCATATCAGTATTAAATCATTGCATGTCCCTATGAAGCAAACATACAATTTGAATGGCATTAAAAGAGGTGGTTTTAGTTCAAAAATCCATTTTTTCAATGTTAAGGATATGGATCTTTGTTGTTAGCCATCTATAAGTAGTAGGTAGTTGCGACAGTATCACTTTGCTCACCTTGTGGTTAGCTTGATTTTGATGATTTTCAATAAATGCCTTAGAGATGAAGTTGTCTTTCCAGTTCTTACATACCAGAAACATTAGAATAATGTCGTCCTCTACTTTATTTCTACGTAAAGTGTCAAACATCAACTCTGTTGAAAAATCACTCCCATTGTTGAAAAACTCTACCATTAATGACACAAGTGAACTCCTAAAACAAAAAGATTAAAAAAAAAAGAACAATTAGCAGTTGGTACATGATAGTATCATCTTCCTCATAGAGCACTTGTGATGAAACAAAAATTAAAAGAAACTGAAAAAAAAAAATCAACTTAGTTGCATAACCTCTAAGCTGGTGAGAAATAGAGACACACAACCTATCGCATAATTACTTTAAAGCAAGAGAATATAGAGGAGAAAAGAAGTATATATTTATGGTCTCACACTCTAAACTTATTTACATAATTTTAGGTTATTATTATTATTATTATTATTATTATTATTATTATTATTATTATTCAATGAAATATATAATTAATAGTGATTAACAGGAATACTTTAATATAAAGGTGGAATCATGGCAAACAAAATATTGAACAAACTTTAATAATTTAATGTTAGTTACAATTTGTAGTAATTTAATGTTATTTATAATTTGTAACAATTTAATACTATTTATAATCAACAAGAATAATTTAATAATTTAATTATATTTATAATCTGTAGTAATTTGTTCATAAATAAATTAATACGATTGGGTTAAGTGATAATTAATCAAATTTTGTTATTTTACTATCTTATGTTAATTATGTTAATTATCTTAATTATAAGTTAAGAAATCAATCAACAATTAAAACTCATCAGTTATGACTCTTTCAATATTCAATGAGATTATATCTCCTTAAAAAACTCATTAATAAGAATTATTAGTGGAATAGTAATAAAAAACATATATGATTCTTCCAATACCCAATGAGAATGCATTTACTTCAAAATATGACTCTTTCAATATTCAATGAGATTATATCTCCTTAAAAAACTCATTAATAAGAATTATTAGTGGAATAGTAATAAAAAACATATATGATTCTTCCAATACCCAATGAGAATGCATTTACTTCAAAATGTGCAACTCAGTAATAATTTAATGTTATTTATAATGAATATGAATGTTTTAATAATTTAATGATATTTATAATCTGTAGTAATTATTCTTAAAAAGAAATCAATATAATTGGGTTAATAGATAATTATCTAAATTTTATTAATTTATTATCTTATATTAATTATCTTAATTATTATTTTAATTATACGTTAGAAAATTAATCAACATTTATAATTCATTGCTTATGGCTCTTCTAATATCTAATGAAACTGTATTTTCTTACAAAACATGAAATTCATTAATAAAAAGTATTAATGGAGTAGTAATTAAAAAAATGTATGTATATGGTTTTTCCAATACTCAATGAGATTGCATCTACTTCCAAAACGTGTAACTTAGTAAGAAAATGTATTGGCGAATTAGTAATAAAAAAATCGTGCAGCTTACGTTAGTATTTAATGCGAACCTGTAAGAAAAGATGACTATAACAAATGTATCATCATAGAGATCACTAAGTTTGGATCAGACTCTTCCAATACTCAAAATGTATAGAACAGCACGCATAATAATAAGAAACCTATTGGAAAACGTAAAATCATATTGCTTGAAAGAATAAATAAATAGTATACTATAACTTTCTTAAACCCAAATTTCAAGTATTTGTAAAAAAAAATTATCCTTGTCTATTCATATTATTTAATTAACTTATTTATAGTATTTTTAGTAAATAAATTATTACACCATGTCTTATATCATTTTTTGGGAAAAGTAAACCCACATTAAAGGAAATAATAAAGAAATTAATAAATGGTATGGTATGATGTTTTTAAGCCAACTTTTCATCTTTTGTAACAAACAATAATAAATATTTTATCATAAAGCCACATTGTATGAAATAAATTTAAAAAAAAGAATACATGTGATAATTTTATTTATTTAATCTCAATTTTATAGTATAATAAAAAAATTATTAATTATCTTTATTGAAAATTAGACCAAATCTATTATTATTTTTAGTTAAATTAGATCACCTATTATCACATAATTTATTTGTAAGAAAGTCCACGAAGATAACTACATAATTTAAAATAGTAAGCGTGAGTTTTGGTTCCTTGGGCATCTCAAGAAGGACAGTGTTAAAAACAAATTTTATTGGTCAACTAAACGGTATATCATTACTTTTTTTTTTTTTAATGTGAAAACTGATAATGAAATAAATAAGAAAGATTATATCAAACCAACATGGCCAATGCATAATATATTGAATAAATAGTTGGACACCATGTAGTTAGAAGAAGTTAGCATGGAAAAAATAGACAACGTGTCACGTAGGTGCATTTATGTGAGGTGGATTTGTTTTATAATAGTATATTAATATATTGATTCTTTAATAATGATAATGATAAAGGAAATAATTTTTTAAATAACCTAATATTTTATGGAAAGCGTGATCCGAGGCAAAGAGGATTTTCGAAAAAGCATAATAGAGAGAAGGAGCAAGACAGTTTTCGAAGGAGAGACCCAGGGCTGATTTTGGAGAAAAGGGAGTGCGATTTGCGAAAACCATGAGAGACCATCGGCGAGGACAAAGAGTGAGATTTTAGTTTGGGAGGGGATCTAGACAATTGTGCCCATCGAGAGTGAGCATCTTGAGTAGATATCTCAGGAGGTAGAACTTATTGGCTACCAGTGAATAAATTAGACTGGTGAGTGGTTTATCTTGGGCCAAGGTCAGTTTTTTTCATCATTTATTGATTGACTTGCTTATAACAATTAATATATTTGGACTGCTGGTAGAATTATATGTATTTTATACTCTAGATGAAGTTACTTGGAAAACTTATGAATTTTCTTTTGATACGTGAGCATTTTATTTTCTTAAGTGCTTGGAAAATTGTTCATAAGGTATTATGAGTTTGCAATGCATGAAAAGAAATTCAAGAATTATGTGTTATGTCCTAAACGATATAGGCTCATTGATATTTTCCAATTTTTTCATATTTTAATTTTTTACAAATGAAGTTCCCAAAGACTTGAAGAAGTAATTTTCAATTTTCCACTTACTAAATGTCACATTGAGGTTTGTACTCTTCCAGGAAGAGACAATGCTGGGAAAAGACATGACTACCTTTTGCTAAGTTGCTCTGACATTATGGCACTATTAGTCTGCACCCCATTGTTTCTACATGTTTCCTAAACAATACAATTATTCTAATATTCTTTATTTGGTTTGTGAGTTATTTGGTTTATAGGATGGTCTATAATAAGGGCCCATATCTTCCAAATTAAGATGGTAATCAAGAAGGCACGTTTGGACTTTATGCTTTGAGAAGATGCATATATATATATATACACACACACATATATTTGTCAAATATTTGAGAAAATATATACATATACAAAATAACATTTGTAAGCTTTGAGAAATTTCATATATATGTTGTATTTTACAAGTGATATCTTAAAGAGTGTCATAAGAATATTATAATTTTAGGTGAAAGAAAAATTTGTAGAATTCTTGAAAATGACAAAATAGCCATCAACGAGGGGGTATAGAATTTTATAAATTCAAAATATTTTCACCTGAATTATTCACAATATTATTGTTGCTAAATAATAATGTGAATTACAATTATCATTTTAGAACCAAAATTTGTTGTAGATATGTGACCAAAATTTTGTGGATATTGGTATATAAAAATTTTGGATCAATTTTTAAATTCACAATACAATCTCATTGAAATGATGATATGCTATATATCAAAATTGGAATAAGCATTTTCGAATGCTAGTTTTTTTTATAACACTTTTTTTGTACAAAGAAGTACAATAATGTTGAGTTATTAATCATAAAATTTGAGATTGAGAAATTCTTAAATAATTTTGTGTAATTATACTCTTAAATAATATTATTATATGGTGGATGAATATATATGTGCATATATATTATGTGTTAGGATGCCCACCTATAATGATTTTGAGACTTTATATGAGCAAATTATGTACTAAATTAAAGTACATACAAATTGTGGTATCATACTCTTACAAATTTAAATAAAATTTCAAAAATAAAATTTCTTATAAGAAACCTTGTCACGACCCGCTACCCGGACATGTGACCGGCACAGTGATAAATCCGCATCACTATAAGCCTTAACAGAATCATACCTGCTAATTATAGTACCAATGATTTACACATTTTATTTCAGTTATTTCATTCCCATATTTAAAAGATAACTAGTCCTTATCCATTTTTCATTTCACTAATTCGAAGGAATCATACCTGGTTTCCTTGCTACTTGATCTTATATAAAATACACAGAATAGGGAGATGACGTACCTAACATCCTTGACGCACCATTAATTAACAAAGTAGTGGCTTTCATATATAACAATAATTTATATTTCAAAATAAATATTTCATTTATATTAAATCGAAATGATAAGTCTTAATTTGAAAATATTCTGAAATAAATATATTTAATTATGTCATAACACTAACCCCCTGACCTAGATGTCTTAGACGACTACAAAATGACCTAATAACATAAATTGAACAAACGAAGGGCCTACCCAATAATAGGAAGGTCCAAAGTAAGCTACTCCTCTAGCGGGTAATCTTTGCCAGCAACATGATCTGAAAAATATATAAAAAGGGAGCATGAGATAAAAATCTCAGTGAGCGAGTAAATTCTCGCCCTAATAAAATCTAAATGCATTAATAATAACAAAGCATACCCAGAGGCCTTTATCACAAAACACAAAGAAAAGAAATATATACCGAAGAAAATCAAATTCGAATCCAATCAATCAAACCAACAGAATTAGTACTAGTCAATGGCCACTATACCTGGGAGTGCACATAGGCCGACTCACTAATCATCAAACCCTGCCACGATGCATAACCTCGTCCACTAAGGTCAAGGCGCCTTATAGGGTCCAATTCCGAACTCGGGCTCATCTCCTTACCAAGTGAGTCATTGTCTTCACTCTCAGAGGTCAAGACACCCTATCACCTAAGTTTCTCGCCTTGACATGAGAGGGGGTACTTGTTGGAAAAATAGCGTTTTAATGAGCTTGATATTTCAAAAGAGTTTTTAAAAAAAGGGAATAAGAGAATTTTAATTGCTTTTAATATTTCGTAACGGCTATTTAATTGATATTAATTGCCAAGTTTTAATAGCAATTAATAAAAACGGTTATGAAATATTAATTGCTGTTAAAAGTCTTTTATGTCTATGTCTTTTACAGTTACATTTTTATGCCTATAAAAAGGCTCCTTTCCCCTCACTTTAGAAATGGAGATAACTAGAAGTTGTCTTCTCTCTTCTTTTCTTTCTCTCAAACTTTCTGGGTTACATGTTTTATTTTCTGCTATTCTGGCACCTGAGTGTTCTAGTTCTTGAGAGAACACTCAGAAGGGTCTGTTTAATCCTGGAGAAAGTTCTGTAGACGCAGAATAATTTCTGTAGTCACGGAATAATTCCCTTAAAGACAGTGTCTCTTAAAAGACGCGACTCAGCCTATGTTGGTGACGGTAACTTTTTACAACAATCTTAAGGAAATTATGACTACCAACGCTACCACAGTCACAACTCCAGTAGAGTGTAAGAACTCAAATTCAAGGAGGTAATATCATATTCTTTACTTTTTGGGTGTGCTTGAGTTGAAAAATATTATTATAAATATTTTTGGGTGTGCGTACATACAGTAGGCAAATTCCAAAGTTTGTTTAATATGGACGACGGATTTCCTTTGCTTCATGGTGATCCATTGAGTCTTTCTAACGTTGGCCTTCATGTTGTTTTCAATCATATGATATTGGAACTTATTATAAGAAAATAAAAATATATTTATATACATATTAATTGGCTTAGTGTTGGCGGATATTTGGAATGTTTTTTTACACATTAATTAATTTTATTCAATGCAATTATATTGCATTATGTCTCATAATGCTACCAACGTACTAATTATTTTGAGGATGAAATGTGTCTTTATGTTGTTTTATATGCATATCTGTTGGTGCTTGATTTATTTGTTATGTGGCCTATGGTAATCTTTCCATATGCAGGGGGTTAAAATATTGTATTTATGAGTGTATATATATAACCGTGGATGTATATAAATAACCAGTTATAAATGATGAGTGTGTATGTTTTCTAATTAATTGGAATGAATACTCATAATGCCTTTTAAAGGATAGTAGCAAGGGATCTCCGTTAATATATACATAATTATGACCTTTTACGTGTGAAGATGGTGTATATAAACGTTGGGGAGCATTGACGTATATATTTATATATATATTAAAAGAACGTGGGACCAATGTGTGTTTATTATATATATACATACAAGTAGTATGTTGGTTCATGTTATTTGCTCTAATTTAATGAGAGTTATTCTCATATCATGTGGGTAACAGATGTTTTAGCTAGAAGGCAAACATCATATATATGTATGGTTTTGGTATATGATATATATATATATATATATATATATATATATATATATATGAGATATATATATTTGTGTGATATTCTAGATTCCAAATATATGATATTTTGGTTTTACACTTTATTTAAGGTGATAAATATTTGATTTTCAGTTATGTATATTTTAATTTTTTGTGGGCTTATAAAAATTTTTTTTTTGGTTGTTGCTCACAAAAGTAAATTTTATTTATGGGAAAGAATTTTTCATTATATACACATGATGAGGTGTGTTGATACAAGACTTTAGCTTTAGCTATAAATTGTCTTGTGTATCAACAATGTTTTACAAGTTGTTTTAACTTGATTTGGAAAAATTCTTTTAACGTAGATTGTTAATATATATATGTATATAGCATTTGTATTATGTGGAGCAAATACATATTGATTTGATCCTCTATCAAATATCATATACATGGAGTGAAGTTATTATTTGCTATTATTTTTATGAGCACAACTCATATTTTTTTGAGTTCTAATTTTGAGTGATCATGAAGTGATCAATTTTGCTCATTAAGCAAATTTGTGCAATAGTGATTTCTTCTCCTTACATCATGAGGTATGTTACACTATTTTAATCTTTCTCTTTTTGGGAATTTATATTAATAGTGGGGGCAAGAAGAGAAATATTTTTGGATAATATTTTTATAACAAGTGGGGGATGTGTGTTGTTATGTAAGTATGTTGTTATAAAAATAATACAAGTTTTGGTAAAAATGTTTTATGATCAATAGTTAATGATATTGTGGTTTAATAGAAATTATGGGTTTATTATATTTGTGTATTGAGTATGTCCCATAAATTTCTATTGACATAACTATTGATAATATGAAAAAGCTTTCTTAAAGCTTACATGTGAACTATTTTAAAATTTTTATAACAACATACTTATATGACAACACACATCCCCCACTTGTTGTTATAAAAATATTATCCAAAAATATTTCTCTTCTTGCCCCCACTATTAATATAAATTCCCAAAAAGAGAAAGATTAAAATAGTGTAACATATCTCATGATGTAAGGAGAAGAAATCACTATTGCACAAATTTGCTTAATGAGCAAAATTAATCACTTCATGATCACTCAAAATTAGAACTCAAAAAAATATGAGTTGTGCTCATAAAAATAATAGCAAATAATAACTTCACTCCATGTATATGATATTTGATAGTGGATCAAATCAATATTTGGTAAAAATGTTTTATGATCAATAATTAATGATATTGTGGTTTAATAGAAATTATGAGTTTATTATATTTGTGTATTGAGTATGTCTCATAAATTTTTATTGACATAACTATTGATAATATGAAAAAGCTTTCTTAAAGCTTACATGTGAACTATTTTAAAATTTTTTATTTTGAGAATTTTATTTATGTGGAATTATTGAAATTAACGTATGTGTGAAGGTTTTAATTTAAGAATTCAAAATAGCTTCATCTTAAGCTTTTGAGTTTTATCTTGGAACATGATTTTTGTAGATTTGTGATCAAATTTGAAGATATTGGCATATAAATTTTGGGCCAATTTGAAAATTAAGAAAACCATCTCTTTGAGATGATGATACACTGTCAATTTCTAAGTTGAGGAAATCATCTCATTAAGATGATGATATGCCATATATACATATGTATAAATTGGAATTAGCATTTTCTAATGCCAATCCATGAAAACTCTTCAATTGTACATAGAGGTACAATGTTGTTGAGTTATTGGTCACAAATGAGATTGAAAAGTTCCAAAATAATTCTGTGAAATTATTTTTTTGAAAAATAATATTATATGATGGATGAATTTACATGCGCATATATGTTATACGTTTGATGCCCATCTATAATAATTATAAGGTTTTGTATGAGGTTTCATATGAGTTGTGTAATCATACTCTGATAAATTTAAAAATGTGGGGGTATTTTGTAAAGTTTGTATTACACAACTATAAGAAAAATAAATTAATTATAAAACCTTAGTTATTATATTGTTAATATTTTCTCTTTGTGATTAGTGAAAATATTTTTTTTTTAATTAATTAAAGATGGACGTGTACATACGTGGAAGTGATAGACGATAAGAATGATTATTTGTCTGTATATGTGTTATGTTACATAAAGTCAAATATTCCTTTACATCTAGTGTTGACATGAAAGACATAGGTGAAGTAAATGAGATTTTGGGATTAAAACCATAAGGAAAGGTGATGGTATTTTACTATCACAAGAATGTTATGTTCAAAATTATCTTAAAAGTTTGATCATCAAGATGACAAACTGGTGAAAAACTCCTTATGATTTTTAACACTTAGTTAAGGAAAACAGAGGAGAGTCTCTGCTTTATTTAACTGTAATACCCAAGAAAAATAAAATATAAATATTTGTTTACAAACTACTGTTACTATTTCAGTATACGGTACTATTTACCTGTATAATACTATTTACGTATATGATACTGTTCATTTATACAATCGAAATGTCAAGTACTAGATGTTGTTTGGTCATAAGAGAAAACTAGAAAGAAGTTCGTAGGAGAAACTGACGTTTTATGTGTGAAAATACCCTTAGAGACTAAAGTGAAAGGACTGAATTGAAAAGAAACTTAAAGGTTTAAGGTGAAAGGATATTTTTTCCTTTTAAGTTTCCAATACTCGTGAGGTGCACCTGCATTATTAGAAATGTCATTTTCATAAATAGTAAATTGAATATTTTATTAGCGCATAGTGTTAAATAGTACCCTTGACTTTTGCTATAAATAGGCCCTTCCATTTCACTTCTAAACTCACACCTTCAACTTCTCTTCTTCTCTCCTTAAGTTTCTCTTACTCCAAAGCTAGGCCTCTGAGATTTTGGACCTTTCCTTTTCAGCTTAGGTAAGGATACTATGCCCTTTCTATGTCTTTCAAATTTTAAAAGTTAATTTCTTAAGTATGCTCTGTGGTTGCGGCCTTGGCTGATCTTCCACATCAGAAAAACTGTCCTTAGCTGTTTATATGTTATTTTGATTCTCTGATTACCGAAATAGAATGTAAACTGTGAAGAATACATGTCTAGGAAAGTTCTGGCTAAGGAAAGACCTGGTTTTTAAGTGTGTCCAGTGTGATCCTCCACTCTTTCCTGGGAACTTACCTGGTGTACTCTTTTACAGATTGTATTCTCTATTTCTGGTATGAATAGTACCCGTACGTATAAATAGTAACAGTATGAATAGTAACCGTACATATAAATAGTATCTATACATAAAAAATAGTATTCATACGTATGAATAGTGACCATATGTACGAATATTATCCGTATGTATAAATAGTATCCGTACGTATGAATAGTGACCGTATATATAAATAGTGACCGTATATATGAATAGTACCGTATGTATGAACAGTATCTGTATGAAAACAATCCTAACTTGTTTTCTCTAATCTTTCATGAAAATCTCCGTAGCGGAATATCGAAATTCACCTGAGAACTCTTGTCTGTAATGACTTAGAGAAGCGATGTTCGTACAGAATCCAGGTGAGTGAAACGACCTCGTTTTAATAGAGTTTTAGCATTACTGGTGATAAAAAGTATGTCGTAGGACACTCCCAAGATTCATAGGGGGAAATTGGATTCAGAATGACGAATCTAAATGAGATAATTAATCCATAAGTATGGATAAAATGAAATAAGTATCTTATGATGATGTGAAGTTTGAATGTTTTCAAAAATGGATTAATTGTTATCTTGATATGTGGTTTATAAATCCATAATATAGTAATATACTATACCTGTTATATGGATGAATATTATATTGAGCTTCTGATTATGATATGAAATGCTATTGATTGTGATTGAGCGGGACAGTACCCCCTCTCACGGCAAGGCGGAAAATCCGGTTGACAGGGTGTCTTGACCAATGAGTGTGGAGACAACGATTCCCTCAGTAGGGATATAGCCCGGATTGGTGATAAATCCGTGAGGCGCCCTAGCTAAGAGGATGAGGTTGTGCGTCATGGCGGAAATATACATAATTGGTGAGCCGGCCTGTGTGCGCTCTCCGGGATATATTGCCATTGACGAGTACTAGTAACGTTTGTTGAATTGGATGAATTTTTATCTTGTATGTAAGAGGATGATGTTGTGCGTCATGACGGAAATATACATAATTGGTGAGCCGGCCTGTGTGCGCTCTCCGGGATATATTGCCATTGACGAGTACTAGTAACGTTTGTTGAATTGGATAAATTTTTATCTTCTGTTTATTGGTTGAGTATGAGCCTTTGGATATGCTTGCATGACTGGTAATGTATTTGAATTTTATTAATGCGAGGCCGATTCGCTCATTGAGTTTAAAAGCTCACATTGTTTGTACAACCTTTTTGTTCAGATCAGGTTGCCATCGAAGAATATCTGCTAGAGGAGTAGATCACTTTGTACCTTCCCGTTGTCGGGTAGACCTCTCTTCTGTTATAGATTATGTTGCTCTGTAATCGTCTAGGACATCTAGTTCAGGGGTTCGACATTTGGCTTGTATGTCAGTATAATAATGTATTTTAAATTGATAATCTATGATTTTCAGATAAGAAAATTTGATATATTTATCGGAAGGCTTACAGTGATGAGAGATTCATCATTGTGCCGGTCATGTGCCCAGAAAACGGGTCGTGACAAAGTTGGTATCAGAGCAATGGTTGTTAGGTCTCCTAGTGATTACAGAGCAAGGTAACCTTAGTGGGACCTCCTCTATCGTTGTGAACCCGGGCACAACTATAGAGAGACGGCTCTACTGAAGGTCCTGTAGGATGTTTTCATTTCCTTTCCCTCCGAGACTTATCTCTTCTTAGAAATTATGTTGTCAGGTTTAATTTTAGATAGATGTGGCTACACTTTTGAACTTAGTAAAAGGAAAGGTTATTACTTGTTTTGATTCCGTTGTTGTCGGATCAAATTTTTATATGGTGGATTTTATAAGCTGAATTCATGATTGAATTTGTGTAGCTATATTATTTTAGGGTACCAGCCAATAAAAGAAACCACTCGCATTAAAAACAAAAAAACTGAAGGATTACATTGCAAAAAAGAAGAAGTTTACTCATGCATGAGTAATCTAAAAGCGAGGTGGTCTTGGATTAGGAGGGTTGTATTGTATCATCACCCCTCGACCATTCCTTGGAGCAAGGGACATAGCAATGTCGCGGAGGGTAGTGTAAATCCCATTCATACAATCAACACTTCTTTGTTGTTGATTGCAGAAGCACTGGGTAGACCAATAGAAGAACCTGTCTATTCTTGAAGTCATTTCTGCATGATTGCGTTTAGTTAACTTCTCCAGGTCTCCTATCATCTTTTTCAGATTTTTCACCTCCTGCTCTAGACAGGCGATTTTGTCCTCCGAGGTATGGCCCGTGCTAGTCTCCTCAGCTTCCTCGATCTTCTTCATTTTCTTCTCCTTCTGTTTCTCTGGAGACCCCTCAAAAGGTCTTTTGCCCTTGTCTTTGCCCAGACTTAAGTTTAAGTCGAGCTCTTCTTCCTTAGCCTCTACTGTGAGATCAATGTACTTCCTTGCGAACATGATTTGGAAAAATTTAGAAATTTTTGTAAGAGTATGAGGCGAGAGGAATACTGGGGGATTGTAGGCTCGGAGATTATTACTCTTTGTGGTGTGGTAACTGAGAACGCTGGGATGGTTTTTATAGAGAAAAATTAGGACTTAGAGACAAAGAAGATATCTTTTCACCGCACCCCTACACGATCAACCTATGGATTTCTGCAAGCTAGAAGCCAGAAGTCTAGGGTAGGCGTGCACACCAACAATGCGTCGCATTAATGCCAAAACCACGAAAGTCAGTATTCGGTGGATTTGCGGCCGATTTTACTTGGTTTTCCCATTTCTCCCGTTGGCATTTTTCGAAATTCAAAGAAGTTGATAACATAGCCATCAAAGATTGCCTTGGATGCTTTTATGATGAACTGAAATACATTTCTCCGTTTTATTGTGTTGTTCTTAATAGCCTTCAGTTGAGTATAATATACATAATTGATTGAATCATGTTGTAATTACATGTATGTATGTTATTCATGCATAATGAGTGAAGGCTACGATCAAGGAGAATATGTGATGATCCTACATATACTCATAGAGATGTGAAATCAAAATGACTTGGATAGAATAAAATGTGTAGATGATGATATATCTTCATGGTTACACATACTTACATATAATGCTCTCGTGGGCAAATGAAAGGCAGTGATTTCCTTACATCATGATAATGCTTAAGGCATGTGACCGTAAGCAGTTAACTTTGTTTTAAAATATATATATTGATATACATATATTATGTGTAAGTCTAGAGTAAAGACACCGATTAGAATCTAAGATACGGCCAATATGAGGCGACCTAATCATAGAGGGACATCGTGATATAGGATTACAGAATAAAACAAGTTTAGAAGGAGAAAATCTCAGACTAAAGAGCGTAGTTAGTCAGAACTTTGCGAAAGGTCAAGATTAGCCGAAATTTTTTTTTGAGGAAATCTTTGACTTATGTTAATTGCATTAAATTATATTTACTATTTACTTGCATGTCCGACATTAATTGCTGGCATTGCGATGTATGTGATCTGTAAACCTTATAGCAAGCGGCGTGTAGGTTGTGGTGGCTTTAGCTCCAGGGGCTTCGGGTTGTCTATAAATCTTGTATGCCCGTTACCCTACTCATCGCACCAAGCAAACCTACTTCTTTCATTACATACCTATTTCTCAATCTCCATTCCTTTCTCATTCGAAGTTATTTCTGAGATCCCTAGAGCAATGGCCGATAATAAGTCTTTCAACTTGAATTTTGAGACTGGCAATGTAGAGCTTGATTTAAATCTAAGTCTCGGAAACAACAAAGGGAAGAGACCTGTAGACAGGTCACCAGAAATTAAGAAGAGAAAGAGGGATGTAATAGAGTTGGAGGAGGACAGTACTGCAACATCCTCAGAAAATAAGCTTGCATTCCTGGAACGTAAGATAGAGAGCCTGGAATACAAGATAGAGGACCAGAAGCGACTAATAAGTCGTCTCTTTGAAAACCAAGAGAAACTGATAAACCGTCATTTCGGGGAACTGGCTAATCGAGTTGATAGACATTCAATGTTTGCAACTCAAAATTTTCGTGACCAACAAGCAAGGTGTATTGACTGTATGAACGGAGTGACTTATGCTCTTCACCAAATTTCTCAAGCGCTTCCTCCAGAAACTCTTTCTAGGCTGCAACGATTAGCTTTCTCCTTAAGGTCTGAAGCACCTTCCTCTTCTAGACCTGGAGCACCTTTTACATTTCAAAAGCCTCCTCGTCCTTAATTTATTTTTCTTTTGTTTGTACCTAAAGCTACATTCGGAGTAAGCTTCACGTATTAAAATTATCTATGTACTAGAAATAAAATTTAAGTTAGTATCTAGATCTTCTTTGTTGAAGTGATTCATTTTACTGAAAGAACTTGAGGAATGAGAAGATATTGGACTTGTTATATTTCATACTTGATTCTAAAGCATAGTATAGTAATATCTTTTTGACTGAGCAGAGTTACTAAAATGATATTTCATTGCACTTCTGAGCTATGGAGGAATGCTGAATAAGTATTTTATGAACCTATAGAACTATGGGTTTGCCTCAATCATTGAAGGGATGCGACTCTATATGAGTCATTGAGGTGAGAGGAATTTTCATATATATAATTATGCGTAAGAAGTATGTTATTTACTTATCATATTTTCTAGGATTATTCTTCCTAGAGATTTATGTAATAATTTCATGTGATTTTTCCTTTTATATGACGCCATCAGCTGAGAGTATCGCCTTAAGGTAGAAGGATCGCCTTCGGGCAAGAGTATTGCTTATGGCCAAAATGATGCCTTCGGGTAGGGTGCTTGTATTCGTAAAAGTTATAAGCTATGTGTGTGGAAACATGTGTTCTGATATTCAATGTGAACTGGAAAGACCACGTGCCACTTTTGAGATGACACCTATTTGAGGTTTTACATATAGACAGAGTTCGTCTTTGATTAGGTGGTTTGAGTTTGGTAAAGGTTATGAGGATGAGACACTTTATGGTACAAAAGGTTGTGGAGAAGATTAAACTGATGAGGAAGAGATTACTTGCTGTCTAGAAAAGGCAAAAGTCTTATGAAAATTATTGATAATGCGGTTTAGAGTTCACAGTCAATGGTATAATGTTCTTGTAAATCTCACCAAGGGTGTGATGAGGTTTTGGAAGAAAGGGATACAAAGAATGAGATATAGACGAAGTAATCACACTTATTTCAGTCTTGAAATGAGTTTTGAATTCGGGGGACCGAATTCTCTTAAGGGGGTGATAATGTAATACCCAAGAAAAATAAAATATAAATATTTGTTTACAAACTACTGTTACTATTTCAGTATACGGTACTATTCACCTGTATAATACTATTTACGTATATGATACTGTTCATTTATACAATCGAAATGTCAAGTACTAGATGTTGTTTGGTCATAAGAGAAAACTAGAAAGAAGTTCGTAGGAGAAACTGACGTTTTATGTGTGAAAATACCCTTAGGGACTAAAGTGAAAGGACTGAATTGAAAAGAAACTTAAAGGTTTAAGGTGAAAGGATATTTTTTCCTTTTAAGTTTCCAATAGTAATAACAGAAAAATTTTCGTAGGTGCAAGTAACTGCATTATTAGAAATGTCATTTTCATGAATAGTAAATTGAATATTTTATTAGCACATAGTGTCAAATAGTACCCTTGACTTTTGCTATAAATAAGCCCTTCCATTTCACTTCTAAACTCACACCTTCAACTTCTCTTCTTCTCTCCTTAAGTTTCTCTTACTCCAAAGCTAGGCCTCTGAGATTTTGGGCCTTTCCTTTTCAGCTTAGGTAAGGATACTATGCCCTTTCTATGTCTTTCAAATTTTAAAAGTTAATTTCTTAAGTATGCTCTGTGGTTGCGGCCTTGGCTGATCTTCCACATCAGAAAAACTGTCCTTAGCTGTTTATATGTTATTTTGATTCTCTGATTACCGAAATAGAATGTAAACTGTGAAGAATACATGTCTAGGAAAGTTCTGGCTAAGGAAAGACCTGGTTTTTAAGTGTGTCCAGTGTGATCCTCCACTCTTTCCTGGGAACTTACCTGGTGTACTCTTTTACAGATTGTATTCTCTATTTCTGGTATGAATAGTACCCGTACGTATGAATAGTAACTGTATGAATAGTAACCGTACATATGAATAGTATCTATACATAAAAAATAGTATTCATACGTATGAATAGTGACCATATGTACGAATATTATCCGTATGTATAAATAGTATCCGTACGTATGAATAGTGACCGTATATATAAATAGTGACCGTATATATGAATAGTACCGTATGTATGAACAGTATCTGTATGAAAACAATCCTAACTTGTTTTCTCTAATCTTTCATGAAAATCTCCGTAGCGGAATATCGAAATTCACCTGAGAACTCTTGTCTGTAATGACTTAGAGAAGCGATGTTCGTACAGAATCCAGGTGAGTGAAACGACCCCGTTTTAATAGAGTTTTAGCATTACTGGTGATAAAAAGTATGTCGTAGGACACTCCCAAGATTCATAGGGGGAAATTGGATTCAGAATGACGAATCTAAATGAGATAATTAATCCATAAGTATGGATAAAATGAAATAAGTATCTTATGATGATGTGAAGTTTGAATGTTTTCAAAAATGGATTAATTGTTATCTTGATATGTGGTTTATAAATCCATAATATAGTAATATACTATACCTGTTATATGGATGAATATTATATTGAGCTTCTGATTATGATATGAAATGCTATTGATTGTGATTGAGCGGGACAGTACCCCCTCTCACGGCAAGGCGGAAAACCCGGTTGACAGGGTGTCTTGACCAATGAGTGTGGAGACAACGATTCCCTCAGTAGGGATATAGCCCGGATTGGTGATAAATCCGTGAGGCGCCCTAGCTAAGAGGATGAGGTTGTGCGTCATGGCGAAAATATACATAATTGGTGAGCCGGCCTGTATGCGCTCTCCGGGATATATTGCCATTGACGAGTACTAGTAACGTTTGTTGAATTGGATGAATTTTTATCTTGTATGTAAGAGGATGATGTTGTGCGTCATGACGGAAATATACATAATTGGTGAGCCGGCCTGTGTGCGCTCTCCGGGATATATTGCCATTGACGAGTACTAGTAACGTTTGTTGAATTGGATAGATTTTTATCTTCTGTCTATTGGTTGAGTATGAGCCTTTGGATATGCTTGCATGACTGGTAATGTATTTGAATTTTATTAATGCGAGGCCGATTCGCTCATTGAGTTTAAAAGCTCACATTATTTGTACAACCTTTTTGTTCAGATGAGGTTGCCATCGAAGAATATCTGCTAGAGGAGTAGATCACTTTGTACCTTCCCGTTGTCGGGTAGACCTCTCTTCTGTTATAGATTATGTTGCTCTGTAATCGTCTAGGACATCTAGTTTAGGGGTTCGACATTTGGCTTGTATGTCAGTATAATAATGTATTTTAAATTGATAATCTATGATTTTCAGATAAGAAAATTTGATATATTTATCGGAAGGCTTACAGTGATGAGAGATTCATCATTGTGCCGGTCATGTGCCCAGAAAACGGGTCGTGACATTAACAAACTTTACTTAGCCTGACATATCATGTGCTATGTGTCAGATGAGTGTTGATATGTACACAATTCCAATAAAAGAGTTGAAAGGTATCATAATTTACGATATCATATAAGTGGATTTCCCATTGTATTAGAAAAATACAATGATGTTAACTGAATCTTTGAATCAGATGAGACAAAGTCCACTAGTGGTTAAAACCTCACTCTGGGTGGTGGGACGTTATTTTGGAGAGAGCAACTATATAAATTTATAGGTTCACTATAAAATCAGAGTTTAGTACTCTAGAGTTGGCTGAAAATAAGACTAAGTAGTAGAAAAACTACTTAGCAAATTTTTTAATTGGGTAAGAGCCCAATGATGTCAGTGTCTGTGTTTTGTGATTGCCAAGTGGCAATAGCCATTGTAAAGAACAAACTTTTAATGGTAAGAGTAGACACTTGTGTTGAGACACAAAGTTATCAAGCAATTGCCAAAAAAAATGAATTTGAAGTATACTGATCAGTTCTGTAAAGTCAAAAGTGAATTTGGCCAATTCACTGACTAAACATGCATGTAAGAAGGAAATTAGTCCTTCACACATCGAGGGGAATTGGACTTAAGCCAATATGAAATTAACAGTGGCGGGAACCCAACCTTTGTGATTGGAGATCCCATGAAGAAGGTTCATATGGGTAATAACAAGTCGTCTGTTAATTCTGCTAGCACTATATTCTCAGTCCATTTCCTATGGTATTAAGTGTGAAAGTGCTAGAATGCATTGACTTGTGGGTTGAGCATAAGCTCTTTATGATCTTCATAGCCCTACATTAAGGGTGGTGTATTCATTGCAGATATATTTGATGAAGTCACCTATATGAGTGTGGAGTAGGGCCGCTCCCATGAGATTGTGGCAAAATCTCTAGAGCACTCATGAATTCCAGGCACGCGCACGGCCGAAATAACGCACACAACGGCGTTAATAGCATAAATGTGGGGGGTGAGATGCGACTCTTAAGGTCACTATCTTACGATTAAGAGTATGTTGGTTCATAGAAGCTATATGCTTCACTGACTACTCTGTAAGATAAATCTTATCGATCTAAGTCTGGTTCATAGTCTAAAAAGAGACACCGGATTATGCGTCTACACCCATACGTAACCCAAAAGTTTTTTGTTTCAAAAATATCTTTTAAAATATGTGGGGGATTGTTGGAAAAATAGCATTTTAATGAGCTTGATATTTCAAAAGAGTTTTTAAAAAAAGGGAATAAGAGAATTTTAATTGCTTTTAATATTTCGTAACTGCTATTTAATTAATATTAATTGCCAAGTTTTAATAGCAATTAATAAAAACGGTTATGAAATATTAATTGCTGTTAAAAGTCTTTTATGTCTATGTCTTTTACTGTTACATTTTTATGCCTATAAAAAGGCTCCTTTCCCCTCACTTTAGAAATGAAGATAACTAGAGGTTGTCTTCTCTTTTCTTTTCTTTCTCTCAAACTTTCTGGGTTACATGTTTTATTTTCTGCTATTCTGGCACCTGAGTGTTCTAGTTCTTGAGAGAACACTCAGAAGGGTCTGTTTAATCCTGGAGGAAGTTCTGTAGACGCAGAATAATTTCTGTAGTCACGGAATAATTTCCTTAAAGACAGTGTCTCTTAAAAGACGCGACTCAGACTATGTTGGTGACGGTAACTTTTTACAACAGTACTATCCCGCTCAAACATAAACGATGCAGCCAACACTTAAGGCAATAACATATCTGATCATTAGAATAATCAAATCCACAACATAATTCAAAATGATAATCATCTCAAGACATATGAAATACTCATAAGCATGGCACATGGTCTCTTTCTCCCTATCATTCATCGTTAGCAATATACATCAATATCCCGAATTTACACTCTCCCAAATTCATCCCGAATTCTTAATCGAATTCACCCATTTCTTAAGGTTCGTGAATTTTCGTACTGTCTCACTTTATTATTTTAACACTAAGATAATATTAAAATAGGGTTAATTCACTTACTTGGGATATTGATGATTCCTTCTAGAAGCTCGAACACTTTTCCTACACACATGAACACAAATCGCTACAAATAGAGGCCTTTTCAAAATATGTGGATCATATTAGATGTTTCTTCTAAACCTAGTTTGTTAAATTTTTATCCTAACTTCGAATGCCCTTAATTTAGTCTAATATCCTAATGATATAAATTTAAATTAATTAATTAATTTGATGTCCAAGAAATTACAAATTAAATTAATTAATTAATTACTTAACCTAATATCCTAGAAATAACGAATTAAATTAATTACTTATAGAATATTGTTTCTTTAGTTTTTTTTTAAAATTATCAATAACCTTAATTTTTTATTATAATTTTGAAAATCATATCATATAATATCACCTATTATTTTTTAATTTTATATTAAAATTAAATCATTATATTTGTATATTTGATTAGGATTAAAATTAATTACTATAACTAGAAAATATAGAAGTAATTTAAAATTTTAAAAATAAATTAGGATCCATCCATGATATTTAACTTCGACTCCAACAATATTAAAATTATTTTTCATAAATAGACAATTTTATATTGGCTAAATTACATGGTTAAATAACTTGACTAATTAAATTAAATCATTTTTATTTATTTTTAAAGACAAATTCTTTTAGTTAATAAAAATTAGACACATCTAAAAAATGTGTATATTTATACGTTTTCAAAAAATAATTGTAATTACTAATATAAAAAAGGTAAAACATGAACAACTAGAGGTCTAGTGACTCTATCATATACTAATATCCTCTTTTAATGATCACTGATTCACAGTAAAAGTAAGATCTAGTTCTTTTCCCCCGCAAAATGAAAATTGAAAAAAATTATTGGAAAGTAACGATATTCTATAAGTATATAACTTGTATTTTAGAAATAACAAATTAAATAAATTAAATTAGGGTTGTAAGGCTTACCTTTAGGAGAGAGAGAAGAGAGAGACAGCTAGAGGGAGGAGAGTGTGTGAAGAGAATGAAGGCTTTGGGGTTTAGGCTTAAGTATGAGTGAAAATTTAAATTTAAACTACATTCTGTAGATTTTTATTTATTCTAAATTTATTTATTTATTTAATATTTTATCTTGATTATCTTATTTTAATTCCAATTATCTTTATTGTATTTTTTTATTATTTTGCTATTATATTTATTATTGAAATTTTCGAATTCCCTGTGACCACTTATCTTAGACTTTATTTGGTTTACCTATTATTTAATCTTTTATCTTATGGGGTTTAATTTCGAAATTTTATTTAATATTCAGATTATGGATTGATTTAATTAAAACTTAAGTATTTTATTTATTGATTTATGTAAAATATCTTATTTTTCTACTATTTATCTTCTTATTAATTTAAATATTAACTCTTGCCTAATCTAGGCAAAATCCACGCCTCCCTTGTCCTTTCTTTGGTTATTATAATTTGCTAATTATCTTATCTTTTTAAACTCCTTTTTCTTATAATTAATTATTCCTTAATTATATTGATATATTCTAACAACAATATCACAAGATTTAAATATTATTTTTTATTTCTTATTTTACATCAAGATTCTCTAGAATAATCCCTTCTTATTCCTACCTTTTATTGACATTTCACTACACCCCTGTAAAACGTTTAGTTTTTCATTTTAGTCCCTGTGATTTTCACTTTAGTCCTTGTACAGCTTAGCACTACACAATGCAAAGCTACAGCCTTGAATCACATACCATTGCATCATTACATCACAATATCATGCCAAATACACATCTTGCACATTTCAAACACAATTTTCAAATTCAACATGTGCGAAGCAAAATTTAACAGCTTATAAGAAAATCAAAACAGCGGGTATTACAAACCTAGTAAGACGTCATATTAATTGTGGAAAAGTAGTATACCTAATTTAAAATATTTAGAAGTGTGGGGGTGTGTTGCTAAGGTTATACTATGTGACTCCAAAAATTAAAAAAAAATTCTAAAACATTAATTGTGTATAAATTTATTGCCCGGATTATTGACTATTTTTTTAATGAATAGTGTGAGATATTTGTCTATATATGTATGACATGTTTATTCTTTTTATATTAGCATGAATGTTATACATAAGACAAATAGTTACTTCCATCTAAATTTGACATGAAAGACACGAGTGAAGTAAGTGTGATTTTGGGGTTGAAATCATAAGGAAAAGTGATAGTATTTTGCTATCACATGATCATTATATTCAAAAGCAATTTAAAAAGTTTAACCATCTTGATGACAAACTAGTGAATACTTCATATAATTCTAACACTCAATTAAAGAAAACAGTATTGAGTCTGTTGTATCTAATAAACTTCACCTGACCTAACATATCATATACAATATGTCAGTTGAGTGAATATACACATAATATTAATAATGACCATTGGGATGCTTTGATCAAATTAATAAAGAAATTGAGATTTACCATCAATTATGATATCTTATAAAGTAGATTTCTCATTGTATTAGAAAAATACAATGATGCTAACTAGATCTAGATCTCTAATTCATATGAGACAAAATCCACTAGTGGTTATGTTTTCACCCTCGGTGGTAGTGTAGTTTCTTAGAGATCAGCCAAACAAACTATTATTATAGATCCATTGTAGAATCAGAGTTTTTCGCTTTGGCATTGGCTGAAAATGAGACTAAATAGTTGAAAAACTTAGCATATTTTTTCATTAGGTATGAAACCAACAATGTTTTCGTCTATGCATTGTGATTGCCAAGCGACAATAACCATTGTAAAATTAAAACTTTCAATGGTACAAGTAGACATTTATGTTTGAGGTACAAAGTAATCAAGCATATGCTAAAAGATGAAATTTGAAGTATACCATTTGGTTAAGTCAAAAGTGAATTTGACCAATTCTTTGACTAAACATGCATGTAGAACAGAAATTAGTCCTTCACACATCGAGAGGAAATTGACTTAAGCCAATTGAATAAATAGTGATGATAACCCAACCTTTGTGATTGAAGACCCCATGAAGAAGGTTCATATGAGTAATAATAAGTCATTTTATTAATTCTGCTAGCACTACTATTTCAGTCTCTTTCCTATGATATAAGTGTGAAAGTGCTACAATGTATTTGATGGAGAGGCTGAGCAAAAGCTTTTAATGATTTTCATAGTTCTTGTAGGTGGTATATTCATTGCAAATATATTTGATGAAATCAACTATATGAGTGTAGAGTGGAAACGCTCCTATGAGATCTTGACAAATCTCTAGAGCACTCATGAACACTAGACACACGCATGGCCTTAAAGGTGCACAACGGCTTCAACAACAGGAATTGTAGGGATGTAATGTGATTGGAAAAACCTCTAACTTACAATAAGAGTTTGTTAGTTCATAGAAACTATATGCTTCACCACTGACTATATGAGTTACATCTTATTTATCTAGATTTGGTTCATAGTCTAAAAAACACTAGACTCGAAGCATCTATACATATGTATATAACCCAAAATTTGTATTTATTCAAAATTTCTTTTTAAAATATTTGGGGATTATTGTGAAAAATAGAGTATTTCAGAAAGAATATTTTAAATTATTGTGAAAATAATTTTGAAAAAATAATTTAATTATTTTCATACTTATCTAAACATGATAGGAATTACGTCAGTTACATATTGATATGGTTTGTTTGTATAATCTTTTGACTATTTCAAATTAATTATTTGTTTAAATTAATTTGTTTATATTATCTGTAATTGACCACACTTCATAATCTTATCATATTAGTTTATAATTATCCTTTTAAATTTAATTATGAAATTAAATATATCTTCTTTGGGATATTTATCCTCCACCTCTTGTTTCTAGGGTTTTTAACCTAATCTTTTATACTAGGTTACTGAATTTTGCTCTGACTCTCTAATGTTCTATTACCTAGATTTTCATTCAGGTGAGCCTGTTTAATCATGGGGGAAAGTTTTGTCACCATGAAATCTTTCCTTAAAGGCAAGTGTCCTCATGACACGACTCAGGCTAAATTTATTTACTGACAATTTTTCTCAATTTTTCCAACAAGAAATACTAACAACTTGAATTCAAAGAGACTTATGAATCATAGAGTGTGATATATTAAAGTCAATCACACAAACACATGATGTATGTGAGAAAATAATAACCAAGGCCAAATAAATTAGTTTCAGATTACATAATAATAAAAAACGCAACTTAGAGGAGTTGAGACCATTGATTCATGAACAACAACGAACATCTTCAGTTTCTCCATCATCCACCACTAGCTATATATAGCATGTATATTTTAGCATGAATTTGACAGAGCAGACAAATTTCCTTCATTGAATCCAGTTTCGCATTCATCAAACCATCTTAGATTTCTCTAACTAAGCTACAATCTTCCTCTCACAATGAACAAAGATAGCAAAATGATGACATTATGGCTTCACAGAATGCATAAAAAAGTTTTATATACCTCGAAAATACAAAGTGAAACTACATAATTCAAAAAAAAAAAAGAAGGATAGGTCTAATTAATGATACATTGTCTTTTCTACTTCTCAAGGTGCATAACATATTGCAACTGAAATTTATTGGTCATAAAATCGATGCATTAAACTGATATATATACATATATATATATATATATATATATATTTAAAATGACAAAATTGCCCACCTTTCCCTTATTTTCAATTTTTGGTATCCTCTTTACTTGAAAGGTAATTTTGTTACTTTAATATGAAAAATGAACTAATTAATGGATCTAAAGTAGCATTGTAATGGGCATTTTTTAAACCCATAGTTGCCCGCATGGCCATGTGCTACACTTTTTTTTTTAATGTTTGACTTGTTAAATATTAATTTTTTTTATAAAAACTTTAAAGATTTTCAAAATCATTAATTTAAAAAATAAAAAATAAAATATCACCTACATTTCACTAGGAAAATACATTATTATAAATTTTTTTAGCCAATAAAAATCACTAATATATCGAACAAAAGTATTAAAAAATCATCTACAGATATATAAAACTTTCTAAAGTCATTTTATCTATGATTTTGTTTTCTTACTATTGGCCATCTTTTTACTTTATTAACGAAAAAATAGGTGATAGAATATTGTCCTTATAGTTTATACATATCAATATAAAATTATTTGTTTCTTACTTATTGTTCCTTCACAATGCATCTAGGTTTCCTCTTATTTTATTTTTGAAGCCTTTTAATATGAATTCAACATTTCTTTATTTTTTACAGAATAGTATACAGTTATAACTTTAAAAAATTTACACTCACTAATCTTCATCCTTGCCTTGTAATATATTTTTTAAAAAAAATTTTAAACAAAAGCTGTCACATCCCAAAAATTTAACATGTGTAAAGATACTATTTTTAAGAAAAACCTCAGTGGTATCCCGAAATCCTGGACAATCTTAATATCCACAACTACTTATTTAATAAAATTCTCAAACATGAGTTATTCACATATATTCGGTGAGGTCTTACATTCAACCTCTATTATTCATTCCACACGACATAATTATATTCATCTGATAAACAAATATAGGCATACATAATCTAATATTTTTATCTCATCGCAAGTCTAGGAGACCTATAGAAAGTACAGAGCGTTCCTAGTATTTACATTAATAAGTACTGGTATGCCACCAGACAAAAATAGAGAATAACTCCAAGGGGCTTCTAATCTTCAATCAGATACTCTTCTTCCTTGTTTTCTGTATCTGAAAAGATAATCATAGGGAGTGTGAATTTATTTAAAAACTCAGTAAGTAAATAACTGTACTATATAAAATATCAAAAGTACAAATACCACATTTACTCATATAATTAATTGTCTTATACATTGAGTAGTATGAGACTCTAACCCTTTCAAACTCGTGAATAAGATTTCATAGATATACACCGAGTAGTATGGGACTCTAACCCTTTCAAACTCGTATTTATAATTTTGTCTATTTACACCGAGTAGTATGAGACTCTAACCTTTTCAAACTCGTGTATAGGTTTTCATAGTTATGCACTGAGTAGTATGGGACTTTAACCCTTTCAAACTCATGTATTAAATCCCGTAGATCTTTACTCATTAATAAAATAATGAGAATTTATCACATAGTACAATTGCCATAAAATAAAATAATTTATATGTACTCTTATTCCTTTGAATTTCTGTAAAAAAAAAATATACCAATCATCATATACTGTCATATAAAAAATTGATTGCTTAATATCCAGATAATATTGTAAATGAGACTTATATTGTACTTTGACTAGTAATATCAAACTAGCTTACCAAGGTTATTCACTTACCTTGATATTTGTCCAAGTTTACCTTGTTCCACACTAGAATTTGTGTAGGAAAATTTCCTAGTAAAATATATTATAAGGAAACATAAGAAAGGAAACAAAATCATGAAAATATGCAATATTTTCTGATTGCTACAGTGACGGTTCGCTACAGTACCGTTGACTGCCGACACTACAGTAACTGCTACAGTAAACTCGAAAATTTTTCCCAAAATTTCTGGTTGCTACAGTAAATTTGAGTTTTGCAGAAAATTTCTCAGAAAATTTTATCCTTTGATTCCTCGTTTCAAAACCAGAATCTCATCTCTCTTAACCGACCATAACTCAATCCTAACTCAAAAATAACATCTAAAACAACTAAGATTCATGAATTATCATCAAAATCTTCAAGAACAAAATCTCCTCTAATCTTCCATATAAACTTAGACTTAAGGAAAATAATGAGATTAAAACTTACATTTGATCCTTACAAGGCTTTTGAACCGAACAAATAATCAAAATTCTGAAGATCAAGAAAAAAATTTGAGAAGAGGATGAAGAAATGAGAGAAAATGCCACTGTTCACTTTGCTTTGCTTCAGACACGGGAATTATGAAGGAAGTAGGAAGTTTTTATTTTATTAAGGGTTTCTAATGGGTTATTGAATAACCCATGGGTATCCATAACCCAACATCCAAACTAATCCAGTCAAATTACAATTAATGGACTAATTGACCATTCTTAAACCACTTTTCCATGAATCTCACCATTCAAAGAATATATCCCACATGGTGCAAATATTCAGTCCAGTCATTTAACTCAATTTTCATAAATAATATTCAAAGAGAACAATTAAATATAAAAATTAAAAATGACCAAAATAAATAACTAAAGTAACGTTGTAAAATTCTAAAATAGTCTCAAGCGAATTATATTTCGAAATTAATGGGTATTACATTCTACCCACTTAAAAGAATTCGGTCCTCCAAATTAAAACATTACCTCGGGTTTCAAACAAATATGGATATTTTATTCACATTTCATCTTCTGCCTCCCATGTAGCTTCCTCATGGGAATGATTTCTCCAAAAAACCTTGACAGTAGGAATTTCTTTTGTGCGCAATTTCTTGACTTTTCTATCAAGAATAGCTACTAGTACCTCTTCGTAGGTGAGAGTTTCATCAAAATGAACTTCCTAGGGTTGAATGACATGAGAAGGATCAGGAAGATACTTTCGTAGTATGGATACATGAAATATTGGATGAACTCCCTCTAGGTCTGAAGGTAGGTCTAGGCGATATGCCACATTACCCACTCTGTCTATAACCTCATATGGGCCAACATACCTCGGACTAAGCTTCCTTTTTTTCCCGAATCTCATTACTCCCTTCACAGGTGAGATCCGTAAAAAAACCATGTCACCTATTGCAAATTCAAGGTCACGTCGTCGGTTGTCCGCATAAGATTTCTGTCTACTCTGAGCAGTTAACAACTTCTCTTTGATAAGTTTAACTTTATTTATATCCTCTTGTATCATCTCAGGTCCAAATATTTTGGTTTCACCAAGTTCAAACTAACTTATAGGAGATCGACACCGTCTCCCATATAGAGCCTCAAAAGGTGCCATCTGGATACTGGCTTGGTAACTGTTATTATAAGCAAATTCAATAAGAGACAAATGATCTTCCTAACTTCTACTAAAATCCATCACACAAGCTCTTAGCATATCCTCTAAAGTCTGAATTGTCCTTTCGGATTGTCCATCAGTATGAGGATGGAATGTTGTGCTAAGATTCACTTTGGTACCCAAAACCTCTTGAAAGACTTTCCAGAACTGAGAAGTAAACTGAGGTCCTTGGTCTGATATAATGGATATTGGCACACCATGAAGTTTCACTATTTCTTTAACATAAAGTCGAGCAAGTTTTGCTACACTGAAAGTGGTATGAACAGGAAGAAAATGTGTTGACTTAGTATGTCACGACCCATTTTCTGGGCACATGACCGGCACAATGATGAATCTCTCATCACTGTAAGCCCTTTGATAAATTCTACCCGTGAGTTTAAATTATCTAAGTTATCAAAATAACAATTCCTTAATAAATATGAAGAAAATATATCAATTTTCTTATCTGAAAATCATAAAGATGATTTGCATGTAATAATAGATTATCAATATAAAATACATTATTGACATACAAGCCAAATGCCAAACCCCTGACCTAGATGTCCTAGACGATTACAGAGCAACATAATCTACAACAATAGAGGGGCCTACCCGACAGCGGGAATGTCTAAAGTGATCTACTCTTCTAGCGGATATTCTTCATCGGCAACCTGATCTGAACAAAAAAGTTTCAAAGAGAGTGTGAGCTTTTAAGCTCCGTGAGCGAATCGGCCTCGCGTTAATAAAATTCAAATACATTACCAGTCATGCAAGTATATCCGAAGGCTCATACTCAACCAATAGACATAGTTAGAAATTACATACAAGAAGATAAAAATTCATCTAATTTAACAAACGTTACTAATACTCATCAATGGCAATATATCCCGGAGAGCGCATATAGGCCAGCTCACCAATTCTGTATATTTCCGCCATGACGCACAATCAATTCAACAAACGTTACTAGTACTCATCAATGGCAATATATCCCGGAGAGCGCACACAGGCCAGCTCACCAATTCTGTATATTTTCGCCATGACGCACAACCTCATCCTCTTAGCTAGGGCGCCTCACGGATTTATCCCCAATCCGGGCTATATCCCTACTGAGGGAATCGTTGTCTCCACACTCATTGGTCAAGACACCCTTTCAACCGAGTTTTTCGCCTTGCCGTGAGAGGGGGTACTGTCCCGCTCAATCACAATCAATAGTATTTCATATCATAATCAGAAGCACAATATAATATTCATCCATATAACAGGTATAATATATAACTATATTATAGATTTATAAATCACAAATCAAGATAACAATTAATCTGTTTTTTAAAAAGATTCAAACTTCATATCATCATGAAATACTTGTTTCGTCTTATCCATACTTCTGGATTAATTATCTCATTAGATTCGTCATTCTGAATCCAATTTCCCCCTATGAATCTTGGGAGTGTCCTGCGACATACTTTTTATCACCAGTAATGCTAAAACTCTATTAAAACGGGATCGTTTCACTCACATGGATTCCGTACGAGTATCACTTCTCTAAGTTGTTACGGACAAGAGTACACAGATGAATTTTAGTATTCCGCTACAGAGATTTTCATGAAAGATTAGAGAAAACATGTTAGGATTGTTTTCATACAGACACTGTTCATACATATGGCACTATTCATATATATACGGTCACTATTTATATATATGGTCACTATTCATACGTACAGATACTATTCATACAATTACTATTCATACATATAATTACTATTCATACGTATGGGTACTATTCATACGTACGGGTACTATTCATACCAGAAATAAAGAATACAGTCTGTAAAAGAGTACACCAGGTAAGTTCCCAAGAAAGAGTGGAGGGTCACAATGGACACACTTAAAAATCAGGTCTTTCCTTAGCCAGAACTTTCCTAGACATATATTCTTCACAGTTTACATCCTATTTCGGTAATCAGAAAATCAAAATAATATGTAAGTAGCTAAGGACAGATTTTCTGATGTGGAAGATCAGCCAAAGTCGCAACCACAGAGCATACTTAAGAAAATAGCTTCTAAAATTTGAAAGACATAGAAAGGGCAAAGTATCCTTACCTAAGCTGAAAAGGAAAGGCCCAAAATCTCAGAGGCCTAGCATTGGAGTAAGAGAAACTTAAGGAGAGAAGAAGAGAAGTTGAAGGTGTGAGTTTAGAAGTGAAATGGAAGGGCCTATTTATAGGAAAAGTCAAAGGTATTATTTGATACTATGCGCTAATAAAATATTCAACTTACTATTCATGAAAATGACATTTCTAATAATGCAATTTACTGTACAAAACACGGCACACGGCTTAGAATTATTTTGTTACTATTTAAAACTTAAAGGGAAAAACTGTCATTTCACCTTAAACCTTTAAGTTTCTTTTCAATTCAATCTTTTCACTTTAGTCCCTGAGGGTATTTTCACACATAAAACGTCATTTTTTCCTACGAACTTCTTTCTAGTTTTCTTTTATGACCAAACCACATCTAGTACTTGACATTTCGATTGTATAAGTGCACAGTATCGTATACGTAAATAGTATTATATAGGTGAATAATACCGTATACTAGCATAGTAACCATAGTTTACAAATACGCATGTATATTTTATTTTTCATGGGTATTACATAGTAAGTCGATCCACTATGATCTATATTGAGTCATTTCCTTTTGTTGACCGGGGTAAACCTACTACAAAATCCATAGTGATTCTTTCCCATTTCCATTCGAGAATATCTAGTTTTTGCATCAAACCAGGTGATCGTCGATGTTCAGCTTTAACTTACTGACAAGTCAAACATCGAGCTACAAAGTCAGTCACATCTCGTTTCATACCCTCATACCAGTAAACTTGTTTCAAGTCCTGATACATTTTCACTGCACCAGGATGTACAACGTATGGCGAACCATGAGCTTCCACTAAGATTTCATGTTTCAAAGATTCAATGTTGGGGACACAGAGTCTCCCATTAAACCATAAGACTCCTTCTTCATCTACTAAGAAATTTGGTGCTAAACCTTCCTTTGCCTTTTCTTTGATTTTGACTATATCGATGTCATTTTCTAAAGTTGCTTTTACTTTTTCAACAAGGGATGATCTAATTGTTAAATGAGCCAAAAATGTACCTGACTTAGTGATCTCAAAGAATACTCCATTAGCTTCTAATTCTTGTAGTTCATGTATTAGAGACTTCCTTATAGTGACAATATGAGCTAAACTTCCCATAGACTTTCGACTTAGGGTATCAGCCATCACATTTGCTTTACCTGAATGGTAAAGGATGGTATAATCATAATCTTTCAGAAGTTTCATCCACTTTCATTGTCTTAGATTAAGATTTCTCTACTCAAAAATGTACTTAAGACTTTTGTGATCTGTGAAAATTTTACAAGTCTCCCCATACAAGTAATGTCTCCAAATCTTTAAGGCAAACACTACAGCCGCCATCTCCAAATCATGAGTGGGGTAATTCAATTCATGCTTTTTAAGCTGACGTGAGCCATAAGCTACGACTCTACCATGTTGCATCAACACACACCCTAAACCTATCTTTGAGGCATCACAGAATATAGAATAACCCCCTGGTCCTGATGGTAAGATTAAGACTGGTGCAGAAGTTAAACACTCTTTTAATTGGGTGAAACTTTATTTACATGAATCATCCTAAATGTATTTAACATTCTTTCGAGTTAACTTATTCAATGAGAGAGCCATCTTAGAGAAATCTTTGACAAAGCGACTGTAATATCCTGCTAAGCCAAGAAAACTACGTACTTCAGACACAGCTGTTGGTCTAGGCCATTGTTTTATTGCTTCAATTTTACTTGGATCTATATGAATACCTTCCTGGGAAATAACATGTCCCAAGAACGTCACATGACTCATCCAGAATTCACATTTTGAGAACTTTGCGTACAACTGATGCTCTCTCAAGGTCTGAAGCACCATTCTCAAATGTTCAGTATATTCTTTATGACTCTTTGAATATACCAAAATATCATCAATAAATACAATTACAAACTTATCAAGGAATGATTTGAACACTCTGTTCATTAAATCCATAAATGCTGCATTTATCAATCCAAAAGACATCAGGAGAAACTCATAATGGCTATACCGTATACGAAAAGTAGTCTTAGGTATATCATCATTCTTAATTCGTAACTGATGATATCCAGACCTTAGGTCAATCTTTGAAAAATATTTTGCTCCTTGAAACTGATCAAACAAATCATTTATCCTTGGTAAAGGATACTTATTCTTCACCGTGACTTTATTCAGCTGACGATAATCTATACATAATCTCATAGAATCATTTTTTTTTCACAAAAAGAACAGGAACACCCCAAGGTGAAAAACTTGGGAGAATGAACCCTTTGTTCAACAAATCTTCCAATTGTCCTTTGAGTTTTTTTAGCTCAGTAGGAGCCATACGATAAGGTGGAATTGAAATTGGTCGTGTGTTTGGGACCAAATCAATACCGAACTCAATATCTCTTTCTGGCGGTAATCCAGGTAGATCTTTTGGGAACACGTCTGGGAATTCATTAACCACATGTATGTCTTCTAACTTCTGTTCTTTCTTTTCTAAATCTTTGACAAAAGCTAGAAATCTCTAACATCCTTTTCGCAACATACGCCGAGCACTTAACATAGATATCATGTTGCAAGGTACATCACTTCGATCTCCTTGAAACACAAAATTACTCCTTATCGGCATATTAAAGGAAATAACCTTGTTACAACAATTTATAGTAGCATGACAAGAAGATAGCCAGTCCATCCCTAAAATCACATCAAAATCTAACATATTGAGAATCATAAGATCTATCTCAGTTTCCATACCTCCAACAATTACTTTACAAGAACGATAACTCATTTTAACTACCCAAGTCTCTCTCATCGGTGTGGAAACCAAGAATGGTTCCTTGAGAGTAATCGAATCAGATTCAAACCTCTTGGCAAATAGGGGTGACACATACGAGTGAGTAGAACCAGGATCAAACAAAATACGTGCAGCAAAAGTATTGACATATAATATACCTGTAACTACAGCATTGGATGTTTGAGCATCTTGTCGGGTTAGAGCATACACTCTTGCATTTCCTCTGCCAGCAGCTTGTTTTCCACGGTCTCCTTGGCCTCTTCCAGAACCTCTTCCCATGCTACCCCCTGTTGAAGGGATTGGTTTTCGAGTAACAGAAGCAGAAATAGATTGTGGTCGAGGTGGCAAAGCAGACCCTTGACCTGGTCTTGTCATGAGCTGAGAGCACTCCCTTATAAAATATCTCTTTTGTCCACAATTAAAACAACCTGTACCAATAATGTTTAACCTGCATTCTCCAAAGTGAAACTTTCCACATTCAAGACATTGGGGTTTTTCCCTTCTAGTTTGAGTACCTCCTCTATTAGAAGAGCTGAAACCGCCCCTGATCTCTGAACGAGGCTTAGCCACACTGGCTGTAGAATAAGATGATTTAGTAGGAGTAGTTGGAGCATGTTGTGATGCAGTAAAGGGTTTCAAAGTCCCTGAGTCTTCCCCTTGATCAAAAGATCTCTTATATCTAGCTTTCTTCTTTTGTCGATATTCTTCTTTATTCTTTGACCTCCTTTCCATCCTTCGGGCCACATCAACAGCTTTTGAGTATGAAGAGTAATCGTTCATATTGGAACCCACTTGATCATATAAGGCGTGACGAAGTCCTTCCACAAACTTTTCTATTTTTTTTTCTTTCAGAAGGAATGATTTCAGGGACATATTTAGATAATTTAACAAACTGAGCTGAATATTCATCAACAGTCATGGTTCCCTGCCGTAGATACAAAAAATCCCTTGCCCTAGATGATTGTTCACTTGCCGGGAGAAATTCATCCATAACTAATCTGTAAAACTCCGTCCACATAACTGGTGGTGCGCCTTGAATTCTCGTTTTCTTCTAGTTCCTCCACCATTTACCAGCCCTACCCTTCAACTGAAAGGAAGTGAATTCTACCTTTTGAGTAGGAGAATACCCTATAGCATCACAGATTGCTTCACAATCTTCAAGGAAACATTGTGGATCCTCTTTGGGATCTTCCCCTGAAAAAGTAGGAGGCCTCATTTTCTGGAATTCAGACATTTTTACCTCCCTTACATTACCCCTTACAGCTAACTGAGCTGGTGGTGCAATTTCAGCTTCAACAATAGGAGGATCTACTGGTAGGTTAGCTTGTGCAGCTCGACCTCTCATTTCAGCCTCAAATCGGTCAAACCGTTCATTCATTAAATTAATCATATGTGCAATAGTCGCATTATCAATCTGAGCGACATGTTCGACTCTCCTTGCTTGATCACTAGCTGCGCCCTCAGTATTTTGAGCATGTAAACTTTCACCCTGGTTAGGATCATCTTGCACATGTACTAGTGGAATTATGGCCCTCCTTGAACCCACGTGCTCATTATTATTAGAAGATCCTTCTGACATTGAATTGTCAAAGATCTACACACATAACAAACACTTTTCAGACATAAACAAAATATCACTTAGTAGCCCCACTGAAAAGTTATCTATAAAATGACATTATACTCTACAAGGTCTTTTATGGAACCTAATCCTATGGTCATGCCGCAGCTCATGACAATAGGAAAGGGCCCACAAAGATCACTTTGCTCTGTACTCTATAGGGGACCTATAGAACCTTCCTCTGATACCAAATTGTCATATCCCAAAAATTTAACATGTAAAAAGATACTATTTTAAAGAAAAACCTCAGTGGTATCCCGAAATCCTGGACAATCTTAATATCCACAACTACTTATTTAGTAAAATTCTCAAACATGAGTTATTCACATATATTCGGTGAGGTCTTACATTCAACCTCTATTATTCATTCCACACGACATAATTATATTCATCTGATAAACAAATATAGGCATACATAATCTAATATTTTTATCTCATCGCAAGCCTAGGAGACCTATAGAAAGTACAGAGCGTTCTTAGTATTCACATTAATAAGTACTGGTATCCCACCAGACAAAAATAGAATAACTCCAAGGGGCTTCTAATCTTCAATCGGATACTCTTCTTCCTTGTTTTCTGCATCTGAAAAGATAATCATAGGGAGTGTGAGTTTATTTAAAAACTCAGTAAGTAAATAACTGTACTATATAAAATATCAAAAGTACAAATACCATATTTACTCATATAATTAATTGTCTTATACATCGAGTAGTATGAGACTCTAACCCTTTCAAACTCGTGAATAAGATTTCATTGATATACACCAAGTAGTATGGGACTCTAACCTTTCAAACTCGTGAATAAGATTTCATAGATATACACCGAGCAGTATGAGACTCTAACCCTTTCAAACTCATATTTATAATTTTTTCTATTTACACCGAGTAGTATGGGACTCTAACCCTTTCAAACTCGTGTATAGGTTTTCATAGTTATGAACTGAGTAGTATGGGACTTTAACCCTTTCAAACTCATATATTAGATCCCGTAGATCTTTACTCATTAATAAAATAATGAGAATTTATCACATAGTACAATTGTCATGAAATAAAATAATTTATACGTACTCTTATTCCTTTGAATTTCTGTAAAAAAAATATACCAATCATCATATACTGTCATATGAAAAATTGATTGCTTAATATCCAGATAATATTGTAAATGAAACTTATATTGTACTTTGACTAGTAATATCAAACTAGCTTAGCAAGGTTATTCACTTACCTTGATATTTGTCCAAGTTTACCTTATTCCACACTAGAATTTGTGTAGGAAAATTTTCTAGTAAAATATATTATAAGGAAACATAAGAAAGGAAACAAAATCATGAAAATATGCAATATTTTCTGATTGCTACAGTAACGGTTCGCTACAGTACCATTGACTGCCGACACTACAGTAACTGTTACAATAAACTCGAAAATTTTTCCCAAAATTTCTGGTTGCTACAGTAAATTCGAGTTTTGCAAAAAATTTCTCAGAAAATTTTATCCTTTAATTCCTCATTTCAAAACCAGAATCTCATCTCTGTTAACCGATCATAACTCAATCCTAACTCAAAAATAACCTCTAAAACAACTAAGATTCATGAATTATCATCAAAATCTTCAAGAACAAAATCTCCTCTAATCTTCCATATAAACTTAGACTTAAGGAAAATAATGAGATTAAAACTTACATTTGATCCTTACAAGGCTTTTGAACCGAACAAATAATCAAAACTCTGAAGAAGGAAAAGATTTGAGAAGAGGATGAAGAAATGAGAGAAAATGCCACTGTTCACTTTGCTTTGCTTCAGACACGGGAATTATGAAGGAAGTAGGAAGTTTTTATTTTATTAAGGGTTTCTAATGGGTTATTGAATAATCCATGGGTATCCGTAACCCAACATCCAAACCCATCCAGTCAAATTACAATTAATGGACTAATTGACCATTCTTAAACCACTTTTCCATGAATCTCACCATTCAAAGAATATATCCCACATGGTGCAAATATTCAGTCCAGTCATTTAACTCAATTTTCATAAATAATATTCAAAGAGAACAATTAAATATAAAAATTAAAAATGACCAAAATAAATAACTAAAGTAACGTTGTAAAATTCTAAAATACTCTCAAGTGAATTATATTCCGAAATTAACGGGTATTACAAAAGCAATTGATCCTCTATTTATTAGTCATTTGTTATTTAAATAAAAAATTATAACTATGTATTTGAGGAAAAAAAAAAAAGAAAGGTTGTGCGACTCATGCTCATTTAGCTACGTGTTAAACAAATTGACTTATTTAGGCTCATTTTTTAAACAAACTTAAAATACTAGGTACAAACTCGCCCGTGGACCACGAGCCAGATTGTTGGTGCTAATCTAAATGCAAATGTGATATATATATATATATATATATATATATATATATATATATATATATATATATATATATATATATATATATATATATTCCACTAACGAATTTAGCCCTGTCCTCTATTGAATTTAGAAGTAAGAGCGCATTGTATTACAATAGTTTCTGTGTGAAATATAATTCTCAATTTGAATTTATTACATTATTTTCTGTTTTTTCCTTTATAATGGTTTAGGATTGGGACAAAGAAGTTGGTTCAATTATGACCCAATTAATCACTTCGCATCCTTTTTTAAAATTTTAAGTGGATCCATATGTAACATGTGAATCTCTAATTAAGGGCCAACCCTAACCTAACCATTGACCTACAATGTTTTTAATTTTATTTAATTAATATAATCTCCTCTTAAGTATAATTGCTATTTTTTACTGGAGTTAATTGGCCTACCAAGTAAATAAGATTTGGGTTTAAAGTAAAGAAAAAAAAATTTTATGGGCCCATTTGTTTGTGTTTATAACAATATGCTTATAGGTATATTATACATATAACAAACATGCAATACACATGAATACATTAATATGTTATATATATATATATATATATATATATATATATATATATATATATATATATATATATAAGTAATGCAGACACAAATATAAAATAATATCGTGTACTTGCACAAACACATGGAACTAGGTTGAGTAAATGTTTTACCTCCAACCAATTAAATGATGGCAAAATAGGTAGGGTTGAGTTTTATAAAGTTTATCATTTAAATTGCACCAACCCAACCCAACCTATATTAACTATGTTGGTTCAGGATCGGTTGATGGGTTATTCTATCAATAATAATAATAATATCACATTGATAATATTTTTAAATTGTTAAAAATTAATCTTAAAATATAAGTTCAATTTAAAACATCAAAAAGTGAAAATGTCTTTATAACTTAATGAGAGTCTAAATATTCAACTTAACATAAGAATTATTTGAAAAAATAAGGAAAAAAAGGGTAAATGGCGGATTGAGTAGATTGATTCATGTTGGTATGTGTTGAAATCTCACAATGATATGAACAAATAATGACAAATTAAAAAAAAACTCGAACCAATTTACCAACTTAATTTAATTCAACTAAATTAAATAGATTGAATTAATTTTAACAAATTGATAAGTTGACAAGTTGACTCAACTCGATCAACTCAATAAATACTCCTGCATGTATCACAATTACCCACATGCTCATAAGTTCCTAAGACCATATGATTGGGTCGATTAAAGATCAGAGGATAGTTGAATCTGGTTAGTTTTAAGCGTGTTGGTGTATTGTCAAGCCTATATAAACCTAATGAAGACTTTTTTTTTTGAAAAAAAAAATTTTTTTTTACTGATGTTGACGAAATAGTTTATAAAGCATCACTATGTTACTATTTTTTTTTTACGTGGCACAACTCTGTTAGGGTTTCAAGAACCCTCTTTTTCTTTTTTATTTGAAGCCTTTGGGGAGCTGTTGTTAAAGATTCTTCTTTTATTGCTTCCTTTTTTTACTCTCTTGTCTTGTTTTGTAGTTCTTCTCATGGGAGTTTTCTTCTTCTAAAATAAAATATATCTCCTTTCTTTGTGTAAAAATTCCTCTTTAGCTTCTCTTTTTAGCTTGTCTTTTGGCTCGTGAGATTTTGTGGCTCTCATTCTCATATTTACAAAATATCATTTCACATCAAATTTTGACTTTTCCTCCAAAGAGGAGAGAAAGAGAAAATGTGTGTTGCCTCGGATATTTGCATTCTGGTTAGATGTTGATGTTGCTTAGCTTTAGGTTGCTTTTTCTTAAGGTGCCTTGCTATAGCTTCTGTTTCTCCTAATTTAGTGTCATATCAATGCAATTTTTCATTTGACTACGTAAAAACAAATTGTTGATGAAAGTTCATTCTTCATTGGCAATCTTAGTAGATTTGGTATTAGAGGTATTGCTCAAGCACTAAATTTGGATAATTTTCCTAGCAAGGATTCGAATTATTTTGTAGAAGATTAATTTTTTTTGCTAGAACCGACTTCCATTATTGACATAGAGGTATTATTTGTGATAATCAAGGTAGATAGAATCCCCCCCCCCCCCTCTTTCCCCCCACTTCGTTTTTTTTTTTTCCTTTTTTGGGCTATATCAAACATACAAGTAATCTTCAAACAAAACTTGCAAATATTAAACATGGCTTGATCAAAGTCCAAGAGCCTGTTGTCAACAAGATTGACAATGAGTTGGATTCGTTAAATGTTGTTCACCTTATTGAGAAAACAAACAATGATACCCATAAATTTAGGATGATCATTAAAGATATCAAATTGCTTCTTAAAATGTTTGACTCTGAGTCAGATTATTCACATTCCTAGAGAAGTCAGGTAATGAATAAAAACTTAGGTTGGGTACTTGAAATTTGAATACCGTTTGTATTTGGGAAATTCCCTCAGTTGAGATTAAAATTATTTTGAGTAAATTACACTCTCTTATTTTGGAAGAAAGAGGGACAGCAATTGAAATATAAATAAAACAAATAATTAATAGTAAAAAAAATCTTAAATCATTTGAAATAAGACGTCAGAAGCCTTTTATTTCATAAGATGTACCAAATATTTTAAAAAATATTAGTATTAAGTTACCAAATATATATATAAAAAAAAGATCATGACAAATTTCTGAAAAAAAATTTTAAAAGATAGCACATCTTTAAGCTACTAAAAACATATTTGAAAATAAAAAAAGGTCATATAATTTTAAAAAGTTAAAGAAAAGAAAATTTTATGCTACATAGTTTCTACAATATTTGTTAGGAACTAATTTTTTTGGATTTCTTTCCCTGTCGGTTGTCGCACACATATATAATAAAGTTGTTAAGATTTCGATCTAGCTAAATCTTAAAATTTTACTATCTTATGATTTTAAACAACTAGAACGATCTCAATCTTATGTAAAATCTAAATCTGTTAAAATCTCAGTAGGATCTCAATTTAAACTTTAAGATTTTATAATTTTATCGATCCTATAACATTTTGAATTTTTGTTATTTTTTATTTGTTGATATGTTTTTAATCTGTTAGGTTAATTGGGATAGAAAAAATCATTAAATTAACTTAAATTCTACTAATACTACACAATTACAGTCTTACCGCTCATAATTTATTCAATTTTTAACTTAGTTTTTGTAAAGGCTAACAAATGAAATATTATAATATTATAAGTTTTGAAGAATGAAGTGTCTATTGAGTGATGAGAAAGCAAATTGTTTTAGAGATAATAGGAAGTAAAAACTGCTCTCTATTTTATTGTTCACTAATTGAATGTTTTCAAATTTTATATAACAATATTTCTTGTTATTAGAGTAAAATGTATTTTCTATATTATCGTGTTTTAAATTTTATTTATTGAAATTGTATATTAATTAATTAATTTTAATATAATATTATGCTTATTTTATATATAGATAGATATATTTTTAATTATTATTATTTTTAAAGGTATGATCTTTACATTCTTGATTCAATCTTACAATTTGATCTATTTTATTCCTTAATAGATCTTAAAAAAGATCTCGATCTTGACAACCTTGATATATAATATTATGATTTCCCTATTGGTTGAATTGTTTTTTCTTTTTTCTTTTGCTATTTTTAGCTGATTTCATAAATGGTTCGTTTTCAGCAAAGTAGCAAAATAATAATTAATAAAAGGTACAAATAAAATTTGAAAAAAAAAAAGGGTAAAAACGCATACTAGTACGAGTACAAACCAACAGACCGATTTGTGGCAAATAAATAAAACTAGTCTTCTGTTCCTAAATTTTTAATTGCGTTAAATTGTAATTTGGTCCTATAACTACTTCATTTTGTAACTAGGTCTTTAAACTTTGATTCTTAGTTGATTCCTGTATTTTCCAAAACTCTGAGAATGGTTGAAAGGGAAAGTATCCATTCCTCTACCATCGTTGTCAACAAGGAATGCATTCCAATTTGGACTGGATGCCATTGCACAGTTTCCTTCTTGCAGAGACGAAGGTTGGATGCTGATGGAAGCGATTTCAAATTTTGGCTCTGTTGTTGGGAATCTGGGATTAAAGAAGGGGCAATATAGTTATTTTAGAGTCATTGTGATAGGCAATGCTGACTAGATTACATAGGGTGCGACTGCTAGCTAACGCATGACTCATCCAATGATAAGGACCTTTTTAAAAGAATTTTAAATTACAGAGATCAAATTATATAAAAATAAATTATAAAAACCAGATTATAAGTTTGATAAAATTATAAGAGTTAAATGTATATTATAAAAAAATTATATTCAACAATATATTATTTTTATGCACTAATTCATAATAAAATAGATATTAAACTGCTAAAAATAAAGAACTAAATGACCCACCAGAGCTAGAGTCCAGCCACGCATTCTCAAGTCGGATAGCATCTTCTTCCTCGTTCAATGGAGGAACAACACTCTCTGCTTCAACCCTATCCTCACTTCTGGGGCTTCACTCCCGAGCAAGACTTCTACGCCGAACAGCGAATCAAATCCTCCAGCTCACACTTCACCTCTCCCAGAGGCCTCACGCTCTTCACGCGCTCATGGCTCCCCCTCTCCCCTCCATTCGCCGTCGTCTTCATGGTCCACGGCTACGGCAACGACATCAGCTGGACCTTCCAGGCCACCCCCATCTTCCTCGCTCAGATGGGCTTCGCTTGCTTCGCTCTCGACCTCCAAGGCCACGGCCGATCTCAGGGCCTCAAGGCCTTCGTCCCCAGCGTCGACCTCGTCGTCCATGACTGCCTCTCCTTCTTCCGATCCGTCAAGCAAGACCCCCAGTTTCAGGGCTTGCCTTATTTTCTCTACGGCGAATCCATGGGCGGCGCGATTTGCCTCCTCATCCAGTTTGCCGATCCGAAAGGGTTTCACGGCGCGGTGTTGGTCGCGCCGATGTGCAAGATCTCCGATAAGGTCAGGCCCAGATGGCCCATTCCTCAGATCCTCTGTTTTCTCGCGAGATTTTTTCCCACTTGGGCTATTGTTCCTGCTCCAGATCTATTATACAAGTCTGTGAAAGTGGATCACAAGAAGGTGATTGCAGATATGAACCCTATGAGGTACAGGGGAAAGCCGAGGTTAGGGACGGTGGCAGAGCTTCTGAGGGTCACCGATCATCTGAATCAGAGGCTGCGCGATGTGAATATTCCGTTCGTTGTGTTACATGGAAGCGCCGATGTCGTCACAGACCCAAATGTTAGCAGAGAATTGTATAAGGAGGCAAAGAGTGAAGATAAAAGCATAAAGGTGTATGAAGGGATGATGCATTCTTTGCTGTTTGGGGAGCCTGATGAGAATGTGGAAATCGTTCGCAATGACATTTTGTCATGGTTAAATGATAGATGCAACAGAAGAACAGTAGATTGAATATTGATAAGGTCATTGATGGATAGTTTTATTTATTTGTGAGTGATTAATATGTGTTGGAAGAAATTCCTGAATGAACAATTTGGTGATAGTTTCTTTGTCCAGCGCAGAATTTGATGCTGGTAATGAAATGATATGAAATGGTTTTTTTTTTTTTTAACTGAATCACGTGCAAGACAAATGGGCATGTTCTGGTCTTGGTCTTGTAGGTCCTGGGAGGGACTGGTTCATGTTTGTGCAATACAGGGTAGGGGTATATGTTCTGCGTATGCAGGCCGATGGACACGCAGAATCATATCGTCCATTATTATTCCGCAAAGATAGAGGTTTAGTGGTGGCAATTGAATTAGTCTTTTTCTCTTCGGTCGCAGATGATTAATACTAAAGCAAGACAGTATATATTTCGGCTGATAAGAGTCTTTTAAAAAATGAGTAACTTCAAAAGAAAAAAGAAAATACATTTTATGCTTCATTTATTTTTATGGCACATCTAGTTTTGAAAATGTATATATCCAATTAATTTCGAAATATGAAAAATGAAGTTATTTAAAATTAGGTTTTTCATTACAGGTATAACATGCAAAATAACTTATTTTAATGATGTAAAAGTCTTCTGTAGAACATACTAAATTATTATTATGTCGAAGAACCTTCAGTTTCAATATTAGAAAATCATCCTTCCTTATTTTGTCCGGTTAAATTAGTATTTTAGTTCCTTAACTTCCAAGGTTTTAGATTGATCCATCAAATTTTACATTGTTGAGACGATTTACCAAGATACCATCTCACGCGGCTGAATCTCGCGTGGCTGACTTAGTTATAACATTAATAACGTTTTGCCAAATAGATTTCAGCCCCTACCTAGAATTTCCAGAATTTAAACAATTAGTAAAACTATTAACAGCTACAAATGATGTCAACTTAACCCAGTAAAAGCTGCCTCAATAATATTACAGTGCCAGACTTAATGTGTTAGAGCATTCATAGGATGAAATATAAAATAAAATTTAATTTCACATGTTTATAATTCAAGTATTTCCACATAGTGTGATAAAGCGTCTTTTCTTCTTGTATAATTTAAAATACCAATTTAAAACTTCATATAAAATTAAAAGACCAAAATACTAATTTAAATTGCTTGTATTAATGTTCACCATAGTGAAGTTCCAAATGTCAAATTCTGACCCCATAGAAAATCCTCCAGTTATCAACATTGTTTTACTGAGAGAAGTGAAAACATCAAGGTAATCTGAAGAGGGCAACAATATGTAGGACTCTTGAAACACATCATTTCACGGATAGTTTATTCAACAAGCATATTAAGACATTTTTCACACAAACTTCAATTTCACCAATTTTTTTTTAAAAAAATCACTATAAATCTATAATCTATGGGTCATACCCCACCGGGCGAGGGGAGAAAACATACAACGCTAGAACACCATCCATTGTCATGTGAAAATCTGAAAGTCTAAACCTTCTATTATTTACAAGAAAAACTCCACAATCTTTCTATCTCCCTGCCTGGAACTGCTCTCTAGTCCCTACATCCTATACAAATATAAGAGATTAAACCAAAACTTCCATGTGAAATAATGAATCATCTTAGTCAAACTATAGTAACAATTCACATAATCTTCATGTCAAACGTCACTAGAGCCCTTGTTACTACTGTCAATCCATTGTTAGAAAATGTCCAGTTTCTTGGTTCTTCTTGACTTCTGCTGCCACCAAGAACAGCCTGCCCCCATGGAAAGGAAATAAAAAAAAAATTGCCAATTCAAAAACAAATAATTCTATCTGTACGAATGTATGTCTAATCACATCATGAACAAGTATTTTAAATCATCCACTGTGAGGCGACTTTGACGACCGCCAGTTCCATCTTCTCCAAATGCAGATGCAACCATCTTCCGCTTCTTTTGCTGCAATGTGCAACAGCTTTTTGCATGAGCCACTAAATACCCTTCGGATAATGAAGTTTAGTTTACAATAGACACAAAACTAGAGAACACGTTTTTTAAACATGCGACAATGACTAAAACCAAAACAGTAGTCAGATGACATGTCAATACACAAAACCCTATATTCTTTCTCTAGACCTAGAGTTGCACCAGATCATTATGAAACAGAGAATGTTTTTTAAGCAAAATAGGAAAGTAAATCGCAAGCCATTTCCGTTTCTTACTTGAATCTACAGATTCAATCTGTTCTACAAAAAAAATGAGCCCATAATAAGTGGCCCCATCTATATATCAAGGAGACGCTTAAACAGAAAGGAAATGAACCTCAATTACTTCAATTACTTCAATTGAAATATAATTATATTCATAACTAACAGTACTTGAAGCATTGCTAAATATATGCCACCGAATATCTAGCAGTGATCCTAACCTCCCTCCAGGAACATCGGCACTAACTTTTCCCAAATAAAATCATTTTGAAGTTAATAAAGCAACTATATCAAAATTTAAATATCATGCACCATATATTATTTTCCCCTTAAACCTGAATTGTAAATTCAAACACTGATGTGTCAACTTAGGTACTGACTAGAACAATATAAAACCGCATTTCTTGCACAACCTTCTTCTAATTACCACAATTAAGAATTACTGAATTACAAAAAATCCTGGCAATACCTGTAGAGCTAAAATACGATCTTCAACTGTATCTCTCACAGTTAACCGCAAAACAGTTACAGGGCGAGTCTGCCCAATTCGATGTGCTCTGTCTATTGCTTGATCTTCAGTCGTAGGATTCCACCATAGATCAAGCAGAAGTACATGGCAGGCTGCTACCATGTTGAGACCAAGACTGGCAGCTTTCAAAGACATAATCATAACTGTTACCTGCTAGACAAAGTGTCACGTTATCATTATATTGAGGACAAAGATAACTAACAAAAGATAATAACTCATTGTATACACTCCCAATAAATATGACATGGGATATGTAGAACTTCAATCAATCAAATGAGGGATCTTTCACTTCACAAACCTCTGGGAGAGTATTAAAATCTTTAACAGCTTTATCTCTTGCAACAACTGACATTGTTCCATCAAGCCTTCTGTACTGAATCGATGAATTCTTAAGACATGCTTCAAGCAAATCTAACATCCTTGTCCACTGAGAAAACACGATAGCTTTCTCTCTAACAACAATCGAATCATTAGAGCTTCCATCCCCAGACATTTCTTGACTCTCCGAAAAATCATTGGAAGATTTCACCTTGTTGGTATCGGAGGCATTCCCAGTGCAGTCACTCTGTTCCTCAGAATTGATCTGCATAGATATATTTTTTGATGCATGACCCTGTGGTTTACATAATGAATTCAACACCTCAAGAGCAGCCTTAATTTTTGATGAATCAGACGGCTGACTCTGAGAACAAGGCTCATATCCCTCCACTTCAGGATCAGAGCACCCAAACAAACCATCATTAGCCTTGTCAGAAAGAGAACAGCTCAACGTGGCTTTGGAAAACACTGAAGACATGCTCAGTCGAGCTTTGCAATTTGTAACAGGGCACTGATTGTCATCACCAGTAAGATGTTCAGAAATGCACTGGTTACAAAAAACATGACCACAAACTGAAACGACAGCATCTTCCGGAGGATCCTGTTGGGGAACAAATGGGTAAAAAGGCATAAAATATAATGAGATATTTGGTCAAAACCAATCAGGGCAAGCGATAAAAATAATACTCAACTCTCAATCATGCTTTCCGGCTTCCCCTCCAGGAACCAACAAGTTCAAAATTTAAAATCCTCTGTTTCCACTCCTCTGTCTACCTTTCCCTTTTTTTTCTCTCCACTCAAGTACATCCTAAGGATATCACTACAAATCCAACAGAGTTATACACAAGCGAAGGAGGACACAGATTGAATCAAACATGTACACATTATGATACAGACCGAAGAAACCATACATACAATTACCAAAAGATGGTCAATACTTACATTACAGATGCCACAGAGAGCCAATGAAGCCTCTAAATATTTCATAAGTGACATTTGTTTTTCTCGAGGAAGTTTCTTTGCCATCTCAACTGAAGATTTCCATAAAGAGTTAGAATTGTAGTGCTTAACAAGTAGAGGGTGATCACAAGCTTGTCGAAGGCGCAAGAGCATCAACAAAATGTTGACATAATTTTGCTTGACAGTTCCAGCATCAGCATATTCCTGACATGACATGCCCAAAAAAAATTAAATGAAATATAATCTGGCTTACATGAAAAATATACTGCCATGAGCATATTATTAGGTTATTAATAGTTTCCTTTATGTTTGGGAGTAAATATAGAGAAAATCACCAAAAAAGAAAAAGACCATATATATACAAAAGGATTATCCATGTCAATCAAAATCTCTATCTAGAAACAGATCATACCTGAAACTGCGCACGAGAATCAGCCTCCAGTCTGGAATAGAAATCACGCTCCTCCGTTGAAAAATCTACCTTTTTCAGCTCTACAAATTTAGGTGGCAAGTTAATAATAGGTTCTCCATCAAGAAGTGTTCCTGAAGCAAATGATAACCGTCAAATGGTTAGAAGCATATTTCAAACTGATGCTAGTAAGAATAACATAATTAAATGAGCTGATAGTCTCATACAATATGCAATAGCTAATGATACAAAAGGAGGAGGGCTTTTAAAAATCTACTACTCACTTGAAATTGAAGAAAGAAAATTTATAAAATGTTAATGTATCCTATAGTGTGTTACATATCCCAACTGAAAAAATAATCAGTCTGAACTTAGAATTAGGCACATTACCCAGCCACAAAGATAACCAAAAATAAACTATGCAGAGTCTGCCTAAAATTACTTCCTATCATTGGAGGAGCATAAAATATAAAGTAAACTCATTAAATATATTAAATAGCCCAACCACTTTTACTCTAGGACGAAGAGCACATAGTAAGGTAATATATAATAACTAAGAACTAGTAAAGCACTGGAGTGAAGTTGATGCATGCAGATCTAACCTTTAGTGCGACGTAACATTATCGTCTTTAAGACAGCTTGTAGCTTTCTATATCCTTTGTTTGGATTTCTGTTGATTGGAATCTTAATTGTAGAACAGAACGTTGTATAAACAGCATAAGGGTCGTATCTGAGAAATCTGAAGTAACTGTAGAGATCATCAATTGCATTCTGGATAGGAGTCCCTGACAAGCACCATCTACGCTTTGCACGAAGACCCCAACAGGCCCTTGCAACTTGAGTTCTGTGATTCTTTATGCTCTGGGCCTCATCCAAGACAACCCTAAACCATGCCACCTTTGCTAGAGGGCGAGCAGCAGCCTCAAGCAGTGCACTGTCTAATCCCTTCTTGCCACTTTTACTAGAACTAGAAGGGCATTTCCTTTTCTTACTAGGCGGTATATCAGCATGGATTTCAGAGTTTCCTTTCTCTTCATCTTTGTCAACCAGAGGCTGCTTAGGTACCTCCATGCTAACAATTGAATAAGTCGTCAGAACAACATCATATTTGGCCAGCTCATGAGGATCTTTGGTTCGATTGCTTCCATGGTATACTAGCACAGAGAGATTTGCTTTGCTGGTTACCTTATTTTGCAACTCTTCAGACCATTGCCGTAGGACACTAGTGGGACAAACAATAAGTGTTCCTGCAGATGGCCTTCCCTTTGTTTGCATCAACAAATTCTTGTTTGGACATACACTTGAAATATCCTGATCCATATTAGCTACTTTCTTCACTCCACCACTCTCAGCAAGAACATCATCATCCACATCAAGATTCAAAGTTTCTAATTCACATTTTTGTGCACTGTGGCAAGCGATTAGTGTCGGAGGTCTTTCCTTTAGTATCAAGGCAATTGTTGACACCGTTTTTCCAAGTCCCTAAAAGAGGAAGATTTTTAAGAAAACAGAGACATTATGATATTATATACTCACAGAACACTTACCTGATCATCTGCAAGAATTCCTCCTGAGCAGTATAAACTTGATGTTTCCTTTTGAACCATCCATGACAAGGCAATTCTCTGACCAGACAAAACAGGAAAAAAAAAAAAATCAGTCCAATGATTAAAAAGAAGTGCTCAAGCTCACATTAGTCAAGCAACAAAATGCTATAGCAGTATTATTGAAAGAATTCAATCATTGAGTAGATAAAACAAATGTTATTCTTTTCCTTCATTGGAAATTAGAGATCTGGACATCAGGAGCCTGATCCAAGTCTGCTACAGTATAAAAGCTGCTGTAGTACAAGCATAACAAAAAAATCTTGAAGGAAAAGGCATTTAAAATAAATAAATAGATAAAAGACTGGATTTGCAAAGTAACCTGATGTCTTAATAGAGGAACAGCCATCAATCCATCGGGAGGTATAACTTCTGACTTGGGCTGAGATAGATCCTGCAATGAACATCAGGAGTCAGTTTACTCAGTTTCAGTCCCGGACATCAGTCTACTTTTTCTTTTTCTCATTTTTTTTTTATGGGGAGGGGGGCGTTAAAACAGAATAACCTAAACTTGACATTAACTGGAAGCGTGTAGGTCTTCATTTCCAAACAAATTAGTAACAACCACGTAAATCAATGCAACATCAAGAATAAGCATAATATTTCAAACACGATGCCCAAAGTTAATGAATCCCTAATGTTATGTCCACAAAATGCATGAAAGAATCAAATATGTCCAAATTTGTGTGTAAGAGAATGCAAGTGTAAATTGAGAAAGAAAGTTTGTAGCATGGTTGTTAACTCTTAATTAGAAATCATGTCAACTCAACCAAATTCAGGTTCTGGTATAATCAAGGTAAACCCAGTTTAAACTCGTGAGATTTGTCACCAAGTTTATGAGTTTCATGTTTCTACTTATATTGGGCCATTTTTTACATTTTCCCAGTTCATGATGCATTAGGTATTTTCTATCATAGAAGTATACGATTAGCTACTCATGGAAAATTCTTACAAACTCCCCCCCCCCTTCTTGTATTTAAAAAAAAAAAAAAAAAACCACCCTTTCGAGTTTAATTACAAGTTCCACAACTATGGTTTCTACTTTGTATTTAAAAAAAGAAAAAAGAAAAACTACAGATTACATGCATAAGCGCATTTTTTAACTCAAAATAAAATACGATGATATCATGATCAAGGGATCCTATAGCAAAAATATGTGTTTATTAGTGATAATTTATATTCAATACAAAATTGTTACAAACAATTCTGTACAGAAATGTTAAAATTAGCAAGAGTTTTTTTTTTTTTGGGATAAAACACAAGCAAAAATTATCATTTCATCAGCTAAACTGAAAATTGGGGAGTCAATGACATAAAGTATTGTATAATATATAACCCATATCCACTATTTCCTCCTTTCTTGAAAAATGGAACAAAATTATTATAACATCATAAAAAGAACAGTTTGGAGTCACGACTACCAAAAATGGGGGGAAAGAGTTAAGTAGAATGCATGGAGTTATGCCAACCCCATAAGTAAAAGTGCTTACTTGCAATGCAACTCGTAATATATATTGCTCATCACTTGTCTTCAGCCTTGTGCCTCTAGACATGTAAGGTTGTGAATCACTATATGCATGATTTTGTGATATATTACAAGAATTCCCGAGGTCTTCTGATCGACTTGTTGGTGCAGGATGACTGATGTCTTCAATAATGCAGACATCAGGGTCATCATCCTCAAGAGGGGATTTGTCTAAGAAATCTCTTCGAACCAATTCTCTGCTTCCTTTAGATATATGAGAATCAAGACTTCTACATTGGTTCACTTTTCCTTCTCCTTCACTCTTAACAGAACAAAACTGCTTCTCACTAGCAATTGATGCCTGGGCATGGGGCAAATATTTGTCTAATGCTTGTAAATTCAAACTGACTGTCTCTCCTGGAAATTTACAAGCAGTACCATCAATCACTTCTTGAAAATGATGAGGCATGTTGGATAACATATTTGTATCTTTATCTTCACACCTAAACGAATTATAACTATGACATCCAGTTGAAGGAAAAGCACTATTTATCTGTTTCATCTCTTGGCCTACATTATACTCAGTGTAATCACTGTAAGGAGAGTTCTGGTAAGGAGCAATCATTTCATCTCTTTCACCTTTGACACAGATTGCACGGTCTTCACTTGGCAAGTAGGAAGCATTACCAGGAAAAAATGAAGAAAATTCACTATCTGCTGACAGAAATTGATTATCTTGAAAAGGTATTCCACTCGTAGAACTGGAATGCATGTTACTACTCACTCGTGATGTATCAGCTAAACTTTCCACATTTTCAGCCTTCACATTATCTATTATTTCTTGACTCGTCCAAAATTGAGAACTAAAAATATTTGGCATATAACCAAGAGACAAGTCGGCAACTAAAGGTCTATCATCTGCACCCTTACAACTACGCAAGGATGAAAAGTAGTCACTATAATCACCAAGGATATCGGAACCTTGGCAAATGGTAGAATTGGTCGAAGTTGCAATATGGGAACCAGTATCAGCATCCATAAATGATATTTCAAAAGATGTACATGAGTCATTTTCCTGTTGCCCAGAAACTCCTTCAATCATATCTTCATTAAAAACATAATGTGCAAGATTTACATCACCATTCTCAACAAAAGGGCTATATGAAGCATCTGCAAGTAGAAAATAAAGTCAACAGTTTGTCTCAAATTGAAAAAAAGATCAAAGTTAAACTTTTGAAAGAACTGAAATTTTAATATCTTAGCCTAATAATAATCCCCAGACCAAATAGAAGATTACACATACAGTCAGATTCAACATCCTCTACCATATGCTTGAACTGGCTCTCATTTTCTCCCTTCCAGATAGAATTCAAATTATCTCCAGAAACTGGTTTAGAGTTGAAATGTGTCTCAGGGTAACTAGGTTCCATAGTATGAACAGGTATCTCACATCCTGAAACTCCCTCCCTTTCTGTGTAGCAAATTTCATTACTTTCGGCCAGAGGATCCAAGTGCCGAAGACGACCAAGGACAGCATGTGAGGAAGAAAAAGTCTGTGAAGGAGGTCCTCGATTTTCATTATCACAGTCAATCAAAGAATTGCCTGAAAAATAGGATAAAGTAAATAAGCAAACTGATGCCTTGCCCCAGATTCTGATGCATGTGAAATGAGGGGAGAACAGCAAATGGGTAAACCCACACACACACCAAAAAAAAAAATCAGAATTTGAAGTGGGATTGTTTTATCGCTTGAGACCCTATTGAAGAGGCACCTAATGAATATGGAAGAGAAACAATCTGATGTCAACGTTAGCAATCACATACTAGATCCAAGATCCAGTACTAACCAAAGATATCAACTTCTATTGACAGACCAATTAAACCTGATGAGAGCAACAAGGGGCAAAAAAACAATTAAGTCCACATACCACTTTGAAGCTGAAAATTATCATGGATGCTGGATTCACCAGGTGATAAATTTTTTTGTGAAGAACCCTCAGGACTACTCTGCATTATGATGAACAAAACATTATTACAGAAATAAGTAGTACTCAAAAAAGAGCATTGCAAAAGTAATTAGCACTGGAAGAAATAACAGAATACAAAGAGACCAAAATCTAAAGACTAAACTAAATAGTATTCATTTGGCTCAATCAGTTTCTTTTTTTGTGTGCACACGTGTGAGTATTGAATACAAGGAATATAAAGCAATAGAAGTTATGGCTTATGAGCAAAAATTCAAGTTCCGCAGGGGAATCAAAACCCTTTTAACTCAGCCACAAAAACTAAAAGATAAATAGTTACAATAAAATTGTAAAACTAGGAAAACTAATTATCCTTCATCAAACTAATAAGCAATTAAAAAATGAACTCTCCAATACATATATATATATATATATATATATATAATGTAAAGGCACAAAAGTCCAAAAATTTCACTCTGAAATTGATAAAAAAATATGAGAGAAACAAGGTCCACTTCGAGAGAGAGAGAGAGATTCAAACCGACCAGCAATACAATGACAAATATAACACAGTAAACCATAAGTGATCCGTGAATGTTACCATGACTCATTGTTAGTTGATAGGAGTAACTCCTTGGCGTTTTTCATTTCTTTATATATAAGAAATGGTTTTGAGGCATGGAGCAATCTAAATTCAAGATGTTTGTACAAGTACCCCAATACCAGCAGGCATTTCCCAATCAATTTAACTTACAGCAAAGCATAAATCATTTGTTCTACTGAATTAAATGATTCTATTACATCAAAAGAATATAAACGAATAGCAATCAAAACTTGCCTCACCCCATGTAAGAGACAAACACGTAGTCTGAGCCCAGCTAGACACGAAATCACAAGTCATAACTCATTGAGTAAGTTTCCTTGTTAACTGCCGTTATGTCTGTTCTAATTTTAGTTTGTTATTAAAAAATTATACAATCTAAATACCAAATATCTGGTTTATATGGAATTTGAATTAATATAGTTGACTTCAAGAGAGGATAATTCTGAGGAGAATACAAGTTTCACTCAGTACAAAACTCCACAAAATAGAATTCTGCAAAAAATTTTAAATTTCAGCAAGAAAAATAAAACAATAGATTCCCGGCAACCCCAAAGAGAAACTGAAAGCAAAAACTATAGAAAAATCGATGCTGCCCGGACGAGAACATTATTAGTGCCAGGTCCTAAAACCAATGAATGAATGTACAGAGACAACACAGAATACTGAAGCATACAGAAAAAAGTTTTCAGAGTTCCATGGGAAGCTATCCTATATATTTACAGGGCACTTGGTACGGCTGAACCACTACCAGGAAGCCACCAGATCCAATTGCTCAATAATCTCACAGCAGTGGAATTTGAATTCTTCGCACTCAGTAAAATCACAAAGTGGAAACACTCAATCAAGGCTCCAATAACCAATCACACAACCCACTCCGTTTCGATGTAAGTGGCAAACAATTCGAAGCCGTACCTCCGAAGGATCGCAATCCTCATCAAGAACATTCATAACGGTGTCAAGATCTATAAAAAACTTATCATCGGCATCTCCGTCAGTCAGTTCCGAGTAATCGAATCCCTCGTCCGCCATCAACAAGACCGGAGAAACCCAAATTGCATCCGAACAGAAAACCCTAACTCCTTTTCAAGCTTTAAAAGCAAAACCAATGAGAGCGACCAAAAAGCAAAGTCTGCCCGTTCCGCTTCTCCAAGTCCAAAAGCAGCAGTTACAATCGGGGAAGCTCAGATCGTATCGCTTAGCGATAAATTCAGAGGCCAAATCGACGGAGAAAAGAAGAATATGTCGACGCAGGCTTCTAAGAAGTTTCGTGATACGACTTTCGGTTCCCGTATGGAAGAGGTAAAACGTAAAAGCAAGAGCAGACAAAGTCGTGGATCGTGAAGAATGTGATGGCGTAGGTTTAAATAGGGTTTGGGTTTGTAGGGGGGTGTGCGCAGGTTAAGAAAGGGTACCCACTTGATTCACATAATGGTGCCTTTGTGATTTGGAGTTTTTTTTCAAGTTCTAACGCGCGGGATGGAGAGAGAAGAGGGAGGTTGAAACGACGCCGGTCTTGCAGAATGGAGAGGTCCCTTTCACATTTAGTTTACTAATTTTTGTTGACCTCAAACGGCGGAAGCCAGAAGGTATTGTGATTCTTCACGCCATCAACAGCCACTAGCGCCAACCTTTAATCCTGATAACTTTATTTTAAAAAAAAATTATTACATTAGGAGTTTTTTAAAAACGTCAGATTCACTATTTAGAATTATCTGCGGTTAACTTTTAAAGTTATTTTACTACCAATCCTTAAGTTAATTCTCGCTTATCGATAATATATATTTTAAGTTTACCATCTCATAAAATATTGGCCAAAGTACCCAAAAAAAAAAAGTGTTTAGGAAGTTGTACATTTCACTTTATTAACTTTAAAAATTAATATTTTAATTTTTTTTTATTTTTTTGCAACATAGGGCTTTCATTGACTTAATTTCATCTAAAACATTTACATTACTAATTTTATAGAAGTTGAAAAAATGCCTGATCAAAAAAAAATGTATTTTGTTATTTTTAAGAGACTTTTTTGTTACAAAATGTAAAATAAAATAACAACAAGCAGTTATTATTGTATTACTTCAAATGGTAAGTCAAAAAAAATTCTGTTTATTTGGCTAGTAGTATAGAGTTTTAGAAAAAAAAATTCAACAAAGGGGTCATATCTCACAAACTCTTAAATCAAATGAAAATATGTGCATTTTAGCCTAAAACATTTATAATTTTATAAAATCATTAAAAAGTTTCATCCTCGTCTTTCATACATTTCATATGCCTTATAGATGTGAACTTTTCAATAATTTCAAGGTGTTAAAATTATAATCAATATGATAAATTTATGTTTCATTTTATTTTCATAAATTGTTAGTAGCACATATTTATCATAAAACAAAGCACAACTTTTTAAAATTTACTTTAAATTGATCACAGTGCAGCAATCAATATTTCAATTTAAAAAATTGTGAGAAATAAATGATTGTAAATTCCCAGTATTTTAAATTTTTTAATCGTCATAAAATTTAAAAAAAAAAGCATTTTTCTCACTTTGCAAAGAAAAAAGATTTGACTAATACGAAACAAGACAATCATAAAATGTTTATGTATAGAGATTTCCAAATAAAAAGAAGGGTAATGTTATGAGGAGGTTGACCTCCTTATAGGTCGTGTGCTCACACACACATATTTTCAAGGGTGGGACCTTTGAAAAAAAAAATTTTTTTAACTAATACGCATTCCTATACATGTTAGTGATTGTTTGGAGGTCGACTTGTTCACAATAAAATCCTAAAAAGAATAAAATTGGGGGAACCACTTTATTATCAACATTACTAACATTCATTGTATAAAAAAATGTGATTAAATTATAATTTTACTAAAATTATAAATTGGTCACAATATTTTATTTTTATATAAAATAGTTTTTATAGTTTCTTCATCTATGTAAGTTAATATATGTCATCAGTATAATTAACTTTATTGTTAAAATGATCTTATATGACAACTGATATGTACATTTGCGAACATGTCAGCATGTCTAATTATTAAATTTTGCACAACTTATTCGTAATATCAACGAAATTCTCATTTTGTCCTTAATTTTTAATTTTCTAACTTAGCATCTATATTGAATTTGGTTGATCCCTTGCATCTCACTAATTTAGTCACCATTGCAGGCCCTCTGGTTCAGTCACCTTCAATCCCCTGGCTATCACAGACAATTAACTCTTCTGGTTCCATATTTGCCCTCAAAAGTATCTTTGCATTTTGGGAGCAGAAAAATGAATCAAAAAAATTTTATTTTGAACGACACAACTCTTTCAATTTTTTTGTTGGCAAATTTGAGTTGTCTCCCCTCCATTTTCAATCGACACACTTGACGCAATTAGCTTCGATGACCCCAGTTTCTGCCTCTATCAGGCAGCAGCAACACCCACCTCCACAGCCACAACACGGAGGAGCAACTCCTTAATCTGATTTTCATATTCTCATCTCATCTTGTTGATTTTTTATTTTTAATTTTTAATAAATTTTCAAGGAACCGCTGGGGAATCAGGGAGCGAGGATAGGGAACAAATTTTTTCCTTAATTGGGATTGGGGTGGGGACTGGAGCAAGGAGTGGGGTCGGGGACGCAAAGCGAGGAGGTCCGTCTTGTCCCGTTGCCATTCCTAGTTGACATAACTGTTAAATTGTGTAAAATTTAATAATTGAGCATGCTGATATTTTCATAAATGTATACATCAACTGTCATCTATAACTATTTTAACAATAAAATTAACCATACTGACGGTAAAGATTAACTTACATAGATAGAGAAACTATATGGATAATTTTATATAAAAATAAATTATAGAGATCCATTTATAATTTTAATTAAATTATAGAAACTAAAATTATAATTTAACCAAAAAAAATATTCCAATAGCGCTTTAGTTAACTTTCCTAGTAGGATGGAGGAAAGTGGCGCCGAGATTCCTATCTTTTCCATAACGCACTAACGTAGTACTTTTCACCGATTTTCTGACAAAATAATATTTGTCAAAATACTTTTTCTGTGTTCTTTCCGTGCAATTTCAAATTTTCTTAAAAGCAAATTAATTTGTTTGAAAAATGTTATACCCCTCCCTTTTTATTCAATGCAGCTTTCACACTATTCTTATGCCCATTTTTTTTACCAAAAATATTTTTCATTTAACAAGATGAAAGACTAAATTAATGTTTGAAAAATGTTATTCTCTTCCCTTATTATTCAATGCATCTTTCACAATATTCTCTTGTAATTAATTAAATATAAGTGATGTAGTATTATCTAAATTGATGTATTCAGAAATCTAACCTTTGTTGCTTTTAAAATTCAATTAATCTTCACCATTACGGCCAGTGGTGGAGTTTTACCCAAGCCAGTCTTCTACTTCATCTTTTCTTTTCCAATTGTTTTGGAAGTGTGGAATGTAGCTCCAAATCTACAACAGAATAAACCCTTTATCTGTTCTTGTGTGTCTGCCATTGCCGCAAGTTTCCTCTCCGTTTTTTTTTTTAATTTATCATTTTTCTCTGTTTTCCAAGCGGATGAGTTTTAAAACAAATGTGTCCGGTGAATTATATTTGGATTGTACTTTTTTATTTTCTGTTTGGTTTAAGACTTGAATTAGGCAAATGTTCCTTTGAAGCTACTATAAATAAAATCTAGATTCTCTATCTAGCGTATGGGTCAGGCATAGTATTTTTGTGGGTTCCACATCGATTCAACAGTTGTGGAGCATCAAATACTGACGCCAGGCAAAGGATTGGCTCGCCTAAAAATATTAGAAATGAAAAGTGAGGGGAAGGGTGAGAAGGAGAAAGAGAGAGCACAAGGGGGAAGATGGAGGGAGAAAATTGGGGTTAGTTTATGGTATTCAATTGTTATAAACAAATGCTTATTATGCAATCAAACTTTCATTATTGGTCCTCTCACATAAACATTTGTTGGGTGATAATTGCTATCACAGTTTGATCAATATCAACTAAACCTGCTAGATATTGAACTTGTATGACTTTTCCTCTTTTGTTAGAATTAAGTGTTTATTATTTGGTCAAGAGATATAGTTGTCAGTTAATTAGGTACAATTTTTTTTAACTTCCAAGCTAAAAATAATTGCCCAAGTCATGGTTCGTCTATAATTTGACTTATTGCAAGTGTTTGTCATAGGACATTTGGTATGATATACTAGCCACAATGAACTCTCTTAAGTGGAATTGTTTGATTTTCTTGGAAATTTATAGATAGAATGGTAAGTAGACGGCTATGCTTGCTCAATTTTTTACTATCAACTCGTTTAATATTCAATACGTGTTCTCTAATTGAATAAAAATTTAACTTCTTAAGTATTTGTATTTGATATACTAGAAATATTTGAAAAATAAAATTGCGTAATTAATATTAGATAACCTAAATTAGTTATTAGACATTCAAACATCTAATACCCGATACCGACCCAACAACATCTTAAATTTATCAAATATATATTATGTAAATAATATTTTATATTATATATTGTATATTTATATATTATATAAATAATTGTCAAATAACGTTGGATATCTTATTTATCGGTTCATGTTGAATAGATATTGGGTACTCAGAGTATCTACAATGGTGATTTTTAAGAGGTTCTTAAATCTAAGAATCGATTCATATTTCAGTTCACCACTATAATTCACCATGTTGGCTGTTATGCGCAAGAACGGTTCTTGTATAAAAAGTAATAATAAAATAATCAATTCACAATAAATGTTAGTAAATAATAATAAATGCTAAGTTGTGGAGAGTTGATTGTAAGACCAATTTGTAAGTTCTTAAGAGGTTCACCACTGTAATAGAGAATTGCTTAAAGTAATGAGAAATTACTTAAGCTAATGTGATAATGTGATACCCATAATAAGAACTCAAATGAAGTTCACCATTCTAAATGCTCTCATAAGTCATGACCAATATTTACATCCGCCTAATATTTGATAAAATACGATAAATAATTGTCAAATAATTTTTTGAATAAATACAATAAAATGCATATAATATTTATAACTAGTGTCGTAACCCGTGCGATACACGAGTTAACATAAATGTCATTATTTTTACTTATCAAATAAATAAATAAAAACAATTAAAATACATATAAAGAAATACGTGTACAAAAATAATGAGACATTTAAGCTATGTTAAAATATATATGCTTCTAATTCATTAGATATAATTGCCTTAAAGATTGAATGTAAATAACATTAAATGAAAAGAAGAACAAAAATAAGGTACTACATGAATTAATTTAGATAAATACACTAATGATAAAAAGAGTTGAAATAAAAGTTATTGACCTCTAACATAGATTTTTGAATATTTTTTTTATATCTATGCTAGTAATGCTTGTCACTGTATTCTCTACTTGTTAAATATCAAAATCTTTAATCTCTTTATACTTTTCATTTTTAAAATGATAACGTAAAGTTGACCATAATTAAAAATAGGATTTGCAAGATATAATCCAATTAAGGAAAGAAATTGCTTATGTTTATAGCAAAAGCTAAAAAAAAATACACATGCAAAAAAAATAATAACAAATAAAATATAGAAAAAGAAATAAATACAAAAATCATGAGTTATTGTAAAAAAAAAAATATAAAACAACTTTAATATGAAATATTAAAAAGAATTTGATACCCAAGACTACCCATTTACTGGTAGTCACAGGCTAGCCCATAGGTCTAATCATGTTTTGACACTACTATAATTAGGAGTAATATAAATTGATATCAATGTATTAATAATAAGAAAAAAATGAAATGAAATTTACTTGCCTCTAACAAAACTTTTGAATATTTTTGCAAGAATTTTTTTGAATATTTCTATAGGAACTAATTAATATTATACATAGATGACTGCGTAGAAAGTTAGCGTGACATTTGAGTTGAGACATCACAATCCAATTTAAACCTACAATCATAAATGAAAAAAAAAACTTTCAAATAATATATAATAATTAATATAGATAAGCAATAATAACTTATTAAGGAGAAAATAACAATATTACTTTAAAACGTAATCAAAACATTCTACCATATTAGGTTAATAAATAGCCTTGAAGTATTAAAAGAATTTGATCTTTGTCGTGACCCTAACATTTTAGAATCTCATGGTTATGTTATAACAAAAACTTATACCAACTTAAACTACAGAGAATAAAAGTTATGAATTTAACCTAAAAAATCATTTTACTACATTGAACAGTCACAATAGTTCATTAATATCAAAGCCTATATACGATGCAATCTAATTTGCAAAATTTCCCATAGAGTACAAATCACTTTATTGCATTAGAAAGATATAATGCAGTTAATGAACATATACAGTTAAACTAAATTACAAATTAAAAACATAGCTAAATTACTCTAAATCTTACAGTTCAATGTTTGTCCTTTTGTTCTTCGTGCTATACTTGTATTATATATCTTCAACAGTTCCAACAACAGTTGGCTTGTCAATGACATCTATAAAATACATGAAAGATTTACTGAACAATTGCGAGTTCATATTGTGGGAATAATTAATTGTATATGATAAAAATAATAGGTTTACAGAGAAGACACAAACCAACTAAATAATTTTGATCAACGTGTTAAAATGAGATATCTGCAAACGAATAAAACTTAAAGTCATGCCCATAATAGTAATGTCGTCTTCAACTTGATATGCTTTAGTGAAGTATTGGAAATTTATCTTAAATGTATGGTGATACAATAATTACCACTGTCCTTACCAATAATGTTAAATTGTGTAATAACGTATACACCATGTACAAAAATAATGTCCTTGAACTTGTTAATAAAAGCTCGTTTGACAGATGTATGAATGCCAGATTCCTAAAGAAAAAGAATTGACAAAGAAAAAACTATATGAACTAAAAATTATGCCCAAATAACAAAAACAATAAAAGGAAAAGACAGAGAAAACACATATGAATCTTGTAGAATCATCTCTATACTATTAACTTCTTCAGGTGAGTTATATCTAGGCATAAATCACATGTGCACAATTTTGGTTTTGATCTTATAGTTTTGTCTTAGTGGACAAATATCTTTGATGGTATCAAACCTAAAGAGGATGACAAAAATACAGAAGAACGTACTCTTGAACAATGGAAAATAGATTAGCACTAGGCAATATAAATTAATCTTACACATTTCCATGAAGCAACCATTTTGAGTATTAGAACAGTGACAAAAACAAAGAGGGAGAGACTAGCTACTTCATCTATGTATAAGGTGAGAGAGAGCAAAAAAGAAAATGAAGAGATATAGAGGGTAAGAGAGTGGAATGGTACCCAAATATTGTTGGGGCCAAATAAAGGTGCATGGATTAGGCAATGAAATGGTGCTATAATTACTGTGTCAACTCTCAATGCATATTTGAATGATTAAACAATCAATGGGTGAAATAATTATGGTTGTTCAAACATAAAATCATATTGATTTATTTGTTTGAAATTTGTACAAACATTGCTTAGTAATTATAGCAATTATACAGTAATTTATCTTAATTTTTTTAAAGACATTTAATGTGATGTGATTAATTTACTTAATTTATTTATTTAAATTTATTCTATTATATATAATTTAATGATATACTAGCAATTAAAGTTCTATAGTAAAAATTTACCATCATTTATTCATTTAATTTATTTAAATAAATTATTAAATGCTATATAATATATTAATTTATTATTAAATTATTATTTAATTATTATAACCACTGTCACGACAAATTCATTTATATATATATATATATATATTTAATCACGACTAATTTAATTTATAATTAGTAATTTACATAATCTATTATTTAATATTTTATTTTAATTTATTAATTTTAATATATGTAATTTAATGTGGTGTGATTAAATAATTAAATAATAATAAGAATGAATTTAGTAATTTATATAATCAAATTCCAATTTGCATGACAGTTACAATTTTTTATGGAATTTGCATTCATGAATTCTAAGAATATGCGTTTACAATTGAGTCCTAATTGCATTTCAAAAGAATTGTTTTACCATTTGAATTTGAATTTGAATTTAAATTTACCTTAATTTTACTTAATGTATTTAATGTAGTGATTAATAAGAATGAATTCAGTAATTTACACAATTTATTTACTTAATATTTTATTTTAATTTATTAATTTCAATATATGTAATTTAATGTAGTGTGGTTAATAAAAACAATTTTTTAAATTCATTTTAATACAATTTTTTCACATTCATTTTTTTTGTTTGAGAAAAAGGCTCAAAAGCCCTAAACACCAATGTCACAAACTTGGGTAGACCTGACATCATCGAGCTCAACCAATAGAGCTTCTTTCACAACTTTTGGCGAATGCAATTATATAATCAAATTTCAATTTATATGATAGTTGCAATCTTAACGAAATTTAAATTCAGATATTCTAAGAATATGCATTGATAGTGGAGCCTAATCACATTTACTTAATGCATTTAATGTGGTGATTAATAAAAATAAATTTCGTAATTTACACAATCTACTCATTTAATATTTCATTTTAATTTATTAATTTTAATATATGTAATTTAATGTGGTGTGATTAATAAGAACAATTTTTTTAAATTCATTTTAATGTAATTTTTTCAAATTCATGTAATTAATATTTTATTTTAATTTATTAATTTTATTATATAGTATTTAATAACATTCATATAATTAATGTCCTAGAGTGAAATTGTTTTAGTCTATTATATAGATTATATAGATTATTGCCATCCTTATTTTGGAAAAAAAAAACATCTATTACATATTCTCAATGGAATCATACAAGGCATGGAGTCTACCTCAATTAGTTACATTAATACCACCGAACAAAATAATGTAAATAATATTTCAAATATATATATATACTGCCGCCTACTATTTGATAAAATACGATAAATAATTGTCAAATAATTTTTTGAATAAATACGATAAAATGTTCATAATATTTATAATTATTGCCACCCTTCTTTTAGAAAAAAAAAAGCATCTATTACATATTCTCAATGGAATCATACAAGGCATGGAGTCTACCTCAATTAATTCCATTAATACCATTGAACAAAATAATGTAAATAATATTTCAAATATATATATATATATATATATAGACCCGTGTAATGCACAGGTTATCAAAGAAGAAATTGAAATAAACGAACAGATAATTCATTTGATAAAACAAAGATATCTTCAATATAGTCATTATAATATATATGATTTTATACAATCAATCAGCATTAATAAACCTACAAAACAAAACAAAAAGTTAAACATTAGGAATTAAATTTTGCAAATGAAGATAGTTAGAAAACCAATAAAAAAACAAAAATATATGTAGTATTCAATTACTATAAATTGTTGAAAATTTTCTTGTAGACCACATTTGTAATACTTGCAACAACATTTTCATCTTTGTCTAATATTAAGAATTTTAGACTACTTCTATTTGTTACTCTTAAAACTGCTACATATAATTATCCATGAATGAATACTGGACTTGCTAGGTATAACCCTACTGAAGATAGTGATTGCTTTGACTTTTGTTGTTTATCATGGCAAAACTCAGAGTTAATGGGAACTATCTTCATTTTAGTTTGAAAGAAAGTTTAGAGTCTGATTGAGTAATAAGCATTCTACGAACTGTGACTTTTTCTCTAACATGTCTTCCACAAATAATTGTTGCATCAAGTACATGTTTCCTCAATATTGATATAACCAAACGACTATCATTACAAAGGTCTATTGACTTAACGACGTTCCTAAGTAACATCACAAGTGTTCCCACTTTTAGTTTTAATTCATGGTTAAGCAATCCAGACAATTTGACGCTATTTAAGAACTCAATGCTATACAAATTTTCAATGCATCAACATCTGAATAAGCCTTACAAATATTATCTGCACTAAGTTTTTCTTCTTCAAGAAGCAATGAAAGCATGTGATAATTTATTTTATCATCATCTTTCAATGTAGGAGTGAGTATAGCCCATTCTTCAAAATATCTTAAATTATTCAAGTTATTCAAAAAGGTTGGGGTATGTGTTGTTAATGATAGATGACGCAAGGTCATCAAAATCCTTTATTAGTACATCATCAGGGATATGCACATTTGATTGTCCAATATTTTCGTCATACAATCTCCCTTCACCTATATCAATAATCCAGTTAGCAAATGTTGTTAACTCTTCAGTTTCATGAGTAGAGTTTGCACTTTTAAGGCGCATATTTTGACTTAAAATTTATGACCTTGTAATTCTTCCAAATATAAGAGGAGTTAATAGTAGAGAACACAATATATTGTCTTGTTCCACAAGGTATGACAGGTAATATTTGTTTGAAATCTCTACAAAAAAACGATTACTTTTTCCCCTAAAAGGTATCTTAGAACTATCTGTGGTTGAAAATCTCATAAGGTCTTTTAAAGTTTTTGTAAAGAGCTTCAAAGCACAGTTTGTTCATCATGGGTATTTCATCCCATATAATTGATTTTGTATTAATCAAAAGTTTTGTAAATCACTTGCTTAATATTGCATGTTGAATCTTCATTTATTTGCAATGGTATGTGAAATCTTGAATGAGTTGTTCTACCACCAGGTAATAGAAGAGACGCTATACCTATAATGCTTGTGATTTTGAAGTGGGTTGGTTAATAAAACATCTTATAAGTTGTGTAGGCTAAAGCTTCGGGGACCCGATTAGAAACTTTTCATTTATTAATTGATTGTGAAATTTGTGAATATCTTGTAAGTAATTCCAACTAGTATTCAATTTGTGCATATGTGATGAGTTCAATATTTTGTGGAGGTTACAGTGTGGAGTTATGACACTAGGGCTCTTGTGTAGGGATCAAAGTAAAAAGATGTGGAAATTTTGTGATGGAAGTGAGTTGTGCCAAATTTATAAATTTGTGATGACTGAGATTGCCATAAGGTAATGGATAGCAAAGAAGTGAGTGTTGGGTGCTTAAAGCGGTGTTTTAAAATAAGTCCATTAGTGCTCGACCTAAAAGTAAGCAGTGAATGGATTAAAGGAGGCAAAGTGGCAAATTTGGACTTATTGTATAAATAGCCCAAACCCACCCTTCAACCCCATTTCTCTTGCTTTTCACACTCAAGGCTCTCTCTCTCTCTCTCACATTTAGCCAGTGATCATCCTTCGGCCTGAAGTAGCACAATATCAAAGGTGAGCCTCTTGGACCTTCTTCTTTCTCTTCCATTTTCAGAGCTGTGAAAACCCTAGGATTTGGGTTTGATAGAAAATCATGTTTTGGGTAAGTTATGCTCGAAATCTCCTTCCTTTGGTTTGACAATATGATTGAGAACTTAAACTCATGGCTTTGGTGTTTGGAAATAGGTTGGATGAGTGAGATTTAGGAAGGGAAGTGTTTCTTTTCCTATTAAGGGGGAAATTTTGTTGTCAAGAAGAGGGAATCTCACAACTTAGGGAATTAAAGCTTGTTTTTGAAGCTTAGGAAGGTGTAGAGGATGACCTTTGAGGTGATGGAACGTTTGGGGAGTGGATTAGAGCCTTAATGGTAGGATTTTGGGGCAAAACTCTATGTGTGCATGTTGCATCAGGTGTGGGCACCTTGGCATGGTGCCCTAAGCACCCACTAGTCAGTGGTGTCGAGGGTTGGCGCCCAAGGTGCCAAGGTGGGAGCCAACATGGCAAAAGCCTTTTGAGTACAGGCCCTTGGCACCCCAGGTGCCATGGCCTACACTTGCGGCTTTGAAGGAGATTGGGGGTCTTACAAAGTATTGGAATATGATGTAAATGTTGTTGTTTGACTCATAGGATTCGGAAGAGTTTCCTTTGGCATCATTAAAGGGTTTTGAAGTAATCAAAAATATATGTAGTATTCAATTACTATAAATTGTTGAAAATTTTCTTGTAGACCACATTTGTAATACTTGCAACAACATTATATGGTATTTAACTAAAATGGCCTAGGAGATATTCCTTTTCCTTTTTTAAACTATTGATGAGATAAAACTCATGTTGGTGATAACATGAATTGGTATGCTAATTTACCAAGTATTGGATATGCTAGTATTAGTATTGTGAGAGGTGACTACCTCCCTTCCCTTGATGTGTGAGAGTTTCATTAATTCAAACATATGTGGATTTTATCACATGATTTAATAGTGTCATCGAGTTGTGAAACACCTAAAAGTGGAAAATTTACAAAACCTTGTGGTTGCAAGTTGGTGTGGGGAACTATATTTAACTACTCCTTGGTTATAAATTACTATCTACTTTATGTCTGGTTATGGTCATCCCATGTCACATTCACATGGAGTGAGTTTAAGGTGGCTTAGGAATAGGTCTACTAGCGTATGCCTTGCATTGAAGCTATTGTAAGGACCATTGAGCATTTATCTTACGTGTATTCCTACACGAGGAAACTCAGTAGTTGGATTTAAGTTCGATAGGGTAGTATAACCTTTAAAGACATTTTATGATGTATATAACCTTGAGATAATAATTGTGAGTGAGGGCAAAATAACACTTTCCACCAAGAGCATGAGAAACCTCTTAAAAGAGAAATCTCTAATCAAACTAAAACCCTTGGAAACAAGTGTGGTAGGAAACCTAATTTCATTTGCATCCAATTGAGGTAGGATAATCATTTATATTACTTGCATAAACTCAAAAGAGGCGGTTGTTATGGTTAATATGGTATACAGTAGGAATTAACATGTGTGAGCCTCATTCTGAGGGTTGATTCTGTTGACTCCACTCTTGTCTTACACTAGCTGAGCATGAGGACTTTAATATATGGATGTGTGTGGATATTCCTTCATGTGTTGGTTGTCCTTATGTTCTAGTGATGGCTTTACTTAGTGTGCCATCATGCCTTTTCTTGCTCCATGAGATGGTTGATCCTTGTTGTACTTGACTTATCTTCTTAATGATATCTTGGCATGAAGTTTATTTGTACATACATGGATATGACATGTGTTGGAATGTGCACCATCCATGTGTGGGTAAATGTGTGGGAACATCTTTTATGATGAATGTGCCTTATGTGTCCGTATATGAAAAGTGATGGATCGAACTCATGAGGGGAGCTAGTATGGCTATCCAAGTCCATTGACCAATATTGCTTGGATGGTGCAATGTTTAGGAAGCCATAGGCCTAACATCATTACTAAATTGCTTGTGGCGAGTGACTTCGACCCTTAAGATTTGCTACACTCGAGAATGCCGTCTTGTGAAAGAAAGGTGATGAAAATACAATAATAAGTCTAGATATATATTGTTATGTATACATGGATGTGAAGGAAAACTTGTGAGATGAGTAAATCTATGAAACATAGGCTACCCCGAGTACATAAGATTATATTATTGGTTATGATCTTGCATTGGCTATTTGAATATCAAACTTGTGTTAGTGATTTATGTGACGTACTAAATTGTGCTAGCTATTGTGAACTATAACTCTATGTGATATTCATGCCATGGTTGGATGTCTTTGTCTAACCATGCTGATCGTGCAGTGATGAATTAAATTAGGTGGTAGTGGTTGCGAATAAGATCCTGTTTAAGGTCTCATACCTATGAGCAGTACATAGGTTACAAATTTATTTTATGATTAGTTTTCCCCACTAAGTATTTCTATACGCACCTTCTTTATATGTATTGTTACAGGTCTTTGCTCAATTGGTGAGTCTCCATGTGAGGAGTAGCAGAGCCTCCGAATCCACAACCTACTTTGGATGCGGGTTAATGTTAGTAGCTTTGGTAAGGTCAAGTTTTCGAGTCGTTCTGTAGTGAATAGAATTTCCAAGATTTTTGTGAACGATGTGATGGAAATATAAGTAATTTAAGTTTTCATTTTCTTCCGCTAATTAAGAATATTAGGTGTCCTTTGGTTTGATCAATGACATATTAGAAAGGAAACTATATTTCTCTAATACATTAAGGCTATGTTCGGTGCAACCAACTTATATCTTATAAGCTAGTTTATAACTTATTTGACTAACTTATAACTTATTTGACTAGTTTATAAGTTCGTTAAAAGTGTTCGGTAAATAAGCTTATTTTAATAGTTTATAACTTATTCTGATAAGCTACTTTGAGTAGCTTATAACTTATGTACTTTTTTTCTCTTTTTACTCTTGTTATTTTTATTAAAATATCCATTATACCCTTATTTCATATTCATTATACCCTTATATATAAATATATAAATATATATATATAAATTTCATTAAAAATATATATTTATATATTTTATTATATTTTATATATGACTAATATATTTATATTATATATATATAATATAAATATATTATATATGTCAAAATATATTAGTCATATATAATGATTTAAATTAATTTATTTAAAAATAAAAATGACATATTTATTTATATTATTTTGAAATTAAAAAATATATGCCATTTTTTGTTATCATTTTATACTTTTTAGCTACTTCAACCGCTACTTTTATCAAATACTTCTAATTCAATAAGTTAACTTATAAGCTATCAGTTAGCTTATAAATTAATTTTACCAAACAGAGCCTAAGTGTGCTTTATTTTATATGTTCAGTATGTTATATGTGTATTATGTCAGGCTTACGGTAGTGGTGTGGAACCCACTGCCATACCGGTCATGTTTCTAGATTAGGGCATGACAATACCACTAGAAGCAACATGTAGAACAATCATACCTCTTGATCTAAGAGTTCAAGAAAGTGTTTTCCATAAAAATGGCTTTCCAGTTCTTCCATACCCACAAACAAAGAAAACGCCTCTTTTATCCAAATTAATAGCATACATGATCTCATTGTAAGCACTTTTTTGTCATCATTGAGCATTCTCATCAATTGTATGTGTTCTTGTTGTAGCAAGTTTTGATCATAATTTAATTCTTCATAGATGAGCATATTGTTACTCCAACGACTATGTAGCATATCTAGATAAGACATTATGGAGAATTCAGTAAGTGATCTGCTATTGTTTTGTAAAATGTTTTCGATTTCAACCAATGCATAGTTTTTCAGCTGATCATATGTAAGTTGTAATTTTGCAACATATACAAGAAAATAAAGAAGTTAAATATAACATAATATTGTTAAAAAACAATAATTGTTGTGGTTAAAACTATATACATAACAAAAAATATTGGATGCTCACCATCATGTGCAAATAATATTTTTTGCAGATGTAAAATGTTATTAGATAGAACATGCCATATTTTTTTTCCTTAAACAAACTCTGGTTTAAAAATTGTGTTTTGACATCAACAAAGTTGTAAATAGCCCTATGAGGTAAGGGGTTATTTTCCATTGATTTGCTTCAATAATCCTATCAATATATTCTTTATCATCATCTAGTAATCCAAAAGCATAACATGCATCTTTGAAAGAGGGATAAACAATTCCTTCAACTGTACGAATATCTTCAGATGAAGTGGGACCTTTAACAATGTTCAATAATGTTTATAGATAATGGAGCTCACTATTTCCAGGAGGTGTGTAAAACAATCTTCCAATAAAGAACTTAGATTTTCTTAGAATCCACTATTTGAGATTTAATCTATAAATAAATTGAGTTGGAAACTCTGCATATGTTAGTCTCCTAGCTTTGAGATACTCTAATACCTTTTTTGCACTTGAAACCAAGCTAAAAACATTGTCATCTTGCTGGAGTTTATATTTACCACTAAATCTATTGGCTCATCATTAGAGAAGATAATTGTTTGCATATTAGGGAGATGAAAGCTTAATCTTTCAATAGCAAGATCACAAAAACTGATCTCAAAATCAAATATTCTCCACACTGACTCACATGGAGATATATATCTACAATCATAAAACATTTTGATTTCATCAGTTTTACTAGAATTTGCATTTTGTGTATTTTGACCATAGAAAGCAGTTGTGACTCTATCATAATCCCTTGTTGATGTACTTAAACAAATACTTTATAGAGCGTGCTTGATTAAATCATTCCACATTGATATGAGGGTGGTATCTTGTCAACAAACTTAGGTTATATAAAATGACATACCTATTAATATGTGGAAAATATTAAAATCATTAGTTGATAATATTTGTATTTAAAGTACTACATGCTGGAGACATATTATAATTCACAAATTTGTTACCCAACATAACTCTGTTCTTTCCTATAAAAACACCATTGTGATCTTTTATAGTGTGGCAATCCATCATCATATATCATAGAAGATGAATTAAAATTTTTTGGAAAGTGCTTATTACATTCTCATCTACCATGCAAAAAGAGTTGAAATTGTCCTACATCGCCTATGCATCATGAAGTTGCTCATTGCATTATATAATCGAGGGAACCTTTTTGGTTAGGAATTTCTGCTGATATAATTTTGTCAATATCAAATGGTGTTGGGTATTTACGGATGCAATAAAATTAGGATATAGGCATGAGGCAATCCACCTTTTTTTATATTCTAATGTGTAAATAGCTACAAAATAAAATGTGTCACAATAATAAAATAATTAATATATTTTATTTGTGTGAAGTAGCGATAAGGAAAAGAATTGCACTTAAGAAAAATATTTGCACAAGCAATAACTTTGCCAAACAAATTATTCTTCCTAATGTTATTCAAAAGTTGATTAAGCTTTATTTTGAAAATCCTGCACATAATATCAAATCTGTCCTCTACTTCAAGGTGCATAAGATCAAGCAATCATGAAACCTCAGGACATTTGGGATTGCATGTAAAAGTAATAAAAAGATCTAGATGACCCATCCACTTACAAATAGCCATTGCATCTTGATAATTTTGAATGGTGTAACTGCATCACCCATAAAAGAAGATGGAAGAATAATTCGTTTTCCTTGAGAGAAATGATTTGCTTCACCCCTGAAAACAACATTAGCTAACCCATTATAAAGATCAACTCTTAATGAATCTTGCTTATTTTTTATGTAGTTTAACCTTTGAGATTCAATCATAGTATAACCATCGACCAAAAACTGTTGAAATAATTTACCTGCACAAATAATTGTTGGTGCTTTATTATCATAATCTTGAATTCTAAATGAAAAATATTGCCTCAAGTCTTGTCCTTTTTGATGCAACAATCAACTGGTTACTATTGGGAGAAACATCTTCTCTATATGGAAACAATAATAGATATTGCAATGGTAAGTACGATGGATGTAATTCATATATTCTTTGTATTAGACCTGACTTGTGTTGAATGATAAAGTGTATTTGTACATTGTCTAGACTTATATCACCATTATCAAAGCAGCAACTTTAGAGCAGGTTGGAAGATTGTATGTTTTTCGATTTGAATTTCTCTTTCATATAAGCTTGATGCTAATTTTTGTACTTGTATTAAAACTTAACATATCCCTTGCCATCTTGAATGACTTCACAAAAGAATGGAATTCATCAAGCAGTTTTTTTTTAAGATTAGAGACAATATGATCATCGAGTCCACAATATGTGTCACTGTATATACAAAAAAAATAAAAATTTCACAATTGATCTTATGTGACAAAAATAATATAGATTATGGTAAATGTTTTACCTTGCAATTGATAATTGATTTGAGATTTCATTGTCAATGTCATAAATGTATAATTGTGCAAATCTTGGACATTTACCATCACACAGAAGTAAACTCCTGATCTTATGAATATTTTAACCACTTACATGATAGATATATGACCCATATCCATTATTGATCTTCTTGTCTATTTCTCCTCCCATTAATATGAATGTAAACATTATATTGTAAATTCTAATATTGTTTCAAAATTGAGTACTTTTTGAATCTCTTCCGAAGATTAAATCTCTGAGAACTTTTGAAGGATTTGTTATGAGTGAAAGATTTATTTTTCCATTCAAATAACATAAAGTAAATTGCGGAGATTGCATCTTATTGTCCTTTTTACTCCTTTCTTCATACCACACGTTTGAGTTACAAAATTGACATTTGAATATTGGATCACCTATGTCCCAATAATTTATGACACAATAAAAGATATATAAAAAATTAAGGAATATAGATTAGACATGCATTGAGAATTTAATAATTATAGAAGATCATAAAAAGATTGAATGCATAATAAATAACAACATACCTTCTTTTGAATGACCAACATTTCCCTTTGAATTTTTTGCAATTAAAACCAATAGTTATATAACTTTGTATTGATTAATATAAGTGTTGGAAAAAGACTGATAACCATTTTTTTAAAAATCAAAATCACTTAACCTAGAAAAGTTAATGTTACTGAACTATCTTCAATATCAAGATTTTTTTTAGGTCAATACATATTTCGGACAACTATATATGCTTCTTCTTCTTCTTCTTTTTTTTTTTTACTGCAAGGTGTTGCTTCATTACATGATCAAGAAAAGTGAGATAGTTTTGAGTTACAATTGGAAATTTCAAAACTAAATCACTAATATTATCATTTTTATGTTAAAATAAAACATATACGGAAAATATTAAATGCAATGTCTAAGAATAATTTCAATATATTGTAATTTTATAAAAATAATATGGCAAATACATGTAAAGAGTAATATACCTTCTATAGAGTGGACAATATTGATTATTGTATTATCTGCAATAGAAATCTATAATTAAAAATGCATCCATTTGTTATTTTAATTTGTAGAAAAAAATAATATTCTTATCTAAATTAATATAATATAACTTGGGAGAGATGAAGTTGTCACATTATCTTGATTCCTAGGGATCTCATTTAAATCAATACATCTTTTGGAATATTGTTTATGCTTTCTTCTATTGGATATAATTGCCTCATTTCTCGTCATAGAATTAACACAAAACATAGAAGATAAATAGTGTGAAAAATAGATAATAATAAATTTAATGTGATTCGGTCAATGTGACCTATATCTACGAATAAAGAGAATTCTTGTATTACTTATGGCAAAATATTGATGTACAGTAAAAAAAATTGAATTAAACATGTGTATTACAAATACATAATTGCTCAGACCCACATACCTCCAAGTTTTTCTCTTTTCGAGTTGCGCTCTCAAAAAATCGGGTCAGGTCACAATATAATTCAAAGTCACTTAATTATTTCCCTCATTGACTTAAATTCTCTCAAATCACTAAAACCCAGAACAACTTCATCTCTGACATACATGCCCCGTAAGGCCTCATGCTATGTAAACAATCACAAAATCCAAGTTATTCTTTAACTTTTCTAAAGGCAAAGCCTTTGCCAACATATCTACTAGATTATCTGTTATGGCTATCTTCTCAATAGATAACTTCTTATCCTCTATGACATCTCGAATAAAATTCAATCTGACATTAATATGCTTTGACCTTTCATGATAGACTGGATTCTTGGCCAAGCTCAATGCACTCTATCACAATAGATAATAGGTCTCTGAGCATTCAATCCCAAGCTATCAATCAAACCATGCAACCATATACCTTTCTTAACCCCTTATGCCAATGACATGTATTTTGCTTTAATGGTAGACAAGGCAACTGCAGATTGAAGTGTTGCCTTCCAACTAACAATACATCTATATAGAGTTAAGATATAGCATGTCAAGAATCTCCTCCTCACAAGATCTCCAGCATAATCAAAATTTGTATAGCCTACCAAACCATCAATGGATTTATTAACACTATAAATTAAGAAAATAATACTTGCACCTTTCAAATATTGCATAAGCCATTTGACTGCTTTCTAATGAGCTCTCCCTAGATTACTCATAAATCTGCTTACCACACTGATTGTTTGAGCTAAATTAGGCCTAGTACACACCATAATATACATCAAACTTCCAACAACATTGGAGTAAGGAACTAAACTCATGTACTCTTTCTCTATAATTGTAGTAGGTATTGTACTAGCATCAAGTTTAACGTGTACCACCAATAGAGTATTAACTGGCTTAGACTCATTCATCTAGAAAGATTGCAATAACTTTGCAATGTATCTCTGCTAAGATATATACAGTAAACATACACTTCTATCTCTCCAAATCTCCATGCCCAAAATCTTTGTGGCTGCACCCAATTCCATCATCTCAAACTCACTACTTGTTGCTGACACAACAAGTATACTAGTCAAGCAAGTAATAAAATGATGAATATGAGTATCATCTCCATAGGGATTGAGTTACTAAATATTCAAGAAACTATGATGTACTATTTGTACCAAATGTTTGGATTGAAGAAAGCTCTAATTATGGAACCAAAATTCAATTAGTAGTTAAAATATACAAATGCAATAACAAATTATGGAGAAATTTTTCAAGTAAAAGGACCTAGGGTTGCTAATTCCTTTGTTCTTCCTATAACCCATTATCTTTCTCACCCTTGTGATTATACCATTCATACGTATTAATCTAAGGCTCTAAATTACCTAAAAGGATTTTCCTAAATCATAACTAGGCTAACCTAAGTCTTCACAATTCCTTATGACCAATAGGTTCAATTAATGATTAATCGTTAATTTTGACTAAATGAGACTAATGATTATATTCCTATATTGTAACTAATCAATCCCTTTATTGCTAAGGTTGAAGAACATGCCTTATTCATTCAATGGCCTAAGTTTCGCTTCCTTCGCCAAAGTTCAACAAAACAACCAAGCAATTCAAAAAGTGATCAAATTTAAGGATAACACAAGAATAATGAATGAATAAACATGTATTGAATTGACACAAAGTCACAAAGAGCAAGAAATGAATAAAATCTACTACAAACTCAGGTTCATAACAACCCTAGAACAGAAATTTAGCTACTTATGACAGCAAAGTAGCAAAAATCACTAAAAGAAGAAGAAAAATCCATGAATTCGAGATTGGGATGGTAAAAATCAGCTCCAAAGTCAAGTCCCCCTTCTTCCTTGGTCTAAGACAACACCCCTATTCTATCCATAACTCATAATACCTTTCAAAATTTTAAACAACCCTTTTACACCCCGAAAATGCGTAACAGCTGTTTAGTGTCCTGTTCAAGTAGTGCAATTCTCCGCTTAAGTTAAAAATGACAGAAAAAGATGCATTCTATAGGACTTTTTCCACTGCAGCAGGGTATTTTGCCACTTAAGCAGTGGCGTGCAATAATCACGCTGTTGTAACATAATATTTTTGTAATATCCCAAGAATTTTCATGAATATTTAAAGTCTATTTGAAGTTTATTGAAAAATTTAATTACATGAGAAATGTTCTTTTTGAATTAGTGAAGGAAATTTGGAAATAGAAATTTCAAAATTTTAATTTGGGACATTTTACAAATTCTCAAGGACTAAAATGAAAAGAAAAGAAAGTATGGAGTACTTTTGAGAAATGACCAAGTAGGAACCCGAGAAGAAGAATAGAGCTTATGGGAATGAATTATGAGTCCGGTACCAAAAGGATGATGGATTCGAGGTTAAAGTGGAGTTTGAGACTCTAAGAGGGACTAAAGTGAAATAAGAAAATTGTGGGGCAATTAGGATTTAGAATCACCCGAGGTGAGATTTTATGAATTTGTTTTTACTAGTTTTGACTGAGGGTCAACTGAAGAGCAAGTGATAATTTCACCCCGGGCGAGTAAATAGGCGGCCTCACCTAATTTTTCTTCATTTTCTCCTTTCCTCTCTCTCTTCACTTTCTCTCCTCTCTTTCTCTCTCTACACTCCAACTCCACAACCGGGCTTGGAGGGTGGATCTCGGGCTACGGGGCGAGCCTCTAGGAGCCAAGCAACGTAGGGAAAGCAAGGAATTGAGGTAGAAATTTCTATTTCTCAAGCTTTTCCCTATTTTCTAGTTTTCAGAAAGTTTGGGGTAAAAATCGAGATTCCGGCTTCGTTTCTCGATTAAAATTGGTGTTTTTGGTGTCTAAATGCTCCTTAGACATTAAGGGTGAGATCCTATGGAAGAAATCACGGAAAACGGTGAAGATTTGGCCGGATCTGAGCCAAAACCGAGAGGAATCGCGAAAGGTCGTGATCCTGGCACCCAGGCGCCAAGGTTCAGAAGATTTTGGGAAGGAAAAGGGGCTTGGCGCCCAGGCGCCAGGCTTGTGTTGGCGCCCAGGCGCCAGGTATGCTGAAAAGCCTTAGCTTATTTTCAATCAGTCATAACTTCTTCATCCGGACTCCGTTTTGGGTAAACTTTATATCGTTGGAAAGCTCTTTGAGTCTAGTTTCCAATGGTATAAGTGTCATTTAGAAATTCATTACTGGTTAGGAGTTATAACTTAAGATCTGAGTAAAGGTCGAGAGTAGTGATAGGAAATTTCTCTATTTTGTAACCCTAATTGTTTTTACCTGGTTACAATAGGGATGTTTGGGGTGCAAGGTGGGAGCGCCGAGAGCGTGGAATCCAGGTGAGCAGGCAACCTTGCAAAATTAATTTAATAAATTAGTCAAAGCACAATATAAATCCCATTTGCGTTATTTGTGAAATTGAGAAGATTATCAGTGTGTGTTCAGGTTGAGAAAAAGTACAATATCATTGGAAGGTATTTTATTACCTTTGAGAATTGATTTCTCTAGTTGACTAAAGAACTAGATGTGATAGTTTCTTGAATAAATTGGAACATTTTGTAAGTGAATAACCTTACTAAACTAATGTGATCTTATTAGATAAAGTACAATACAAGTCTTGTTTATAACATTATTGAAGTGTGAAATAATCAATCTCTCAGTTGATAATATATAGTGATTGTTATGGTTGATGATAGACATTCAAGGGAATAAAAGTATGTGTAAATTCATTTATTTCATAGTAATTATATTGTGATAAATTGTCACTATTTTATTGATGAGCAAAAGATCTACAAGTTCTAATACACGAGTTTGAAAGGGTTAGAGTCCCATACTATTCGGTGTATAAATGTGAAAACCTATACACGAGTTTGAAAGGGTTAGAGTCCCATACTACTCGGTGTATAAATGTGAAAACCTATGCACGAGTTTGAAAGGGTTAGAGTCCCATACTACTCGGTGTATAACTGTGAAAACCTATGCACGAGTTTGAAAGGGTTAGAGTCCCATACTACTCGGTGTATAAATGTGAAGACCTATGCACGAGTTTGAAAGGGTTAGAGTCCCATACCACTCAGTGTATAACTGTGAAAACTTATGCACCAAGAGTTTGAGGGTTAAATTCCCAAGTCACTCAGTGCAAGTATCTATGGCATATAATGCAAAGTGATTGAGGGATTGATCACCCAAGAAATCATATGCAAATTCAGACAAGTGTAATACTATAATTATTTACAATAAATGATAGATTGATTGTATTAGTAAATGTGGTGTTTGTGCTTATGATATTTTCATGTACAGTTGTTTACTCACTGAGTTATGATAAACTCACACTCTCCATGATTATCTTTTCAGATACAGTGGTTGAGGAGAAGAATTTATAGCCTTTAAGGATATACTCCACTTTTGTCTGGTAAATAATTGATAAGGATTAGGAAACGCTCTGTAATCTAGTAGGTCACCTAGGCTTGGGAGGTTGTATAGTACTGTATAGTGTTTGAATATTGAACATTTTCTGAATATGTATACAAAATATCTTTCTTGGAATATTTATGATTCACATAATTATGGATATTAAGAATGTTCACAGAGATTATGGGGTATCACGGAGGTACACCCTAGGTATTTTATGTTTATCTCACATGTAAGTTTTGGGATGTGACAAATTGGTATCAGAAGTGGTTTTTAGGTCCCCTATAGATTACAGAGCAAAGTGTTCTTTGTGGGCCCTTTTCCATTGTCATGAACCGCGGCATGAGCATGGGATTAGGTTCCATAAAAGACCTTGTAAAGTTGAGTGTTCTTGTCATAACTTACCCTTCGATGGAGTTAGTTAGAGATAATTTTGTTACAATATGAGGTAATTGATTTCATATGTGGAACTTTGGAACTTGTTGGAGGTATGATCTTTATACCGATGGAAAAGGTGATCTCTGTATGAAATTTTTCTTTTTGAGAAATTGGGAACATAACTCTGTAGTGTACTCTGAAAGCTGAGGATTAGTAATTACTAAAATATGGTTTGAGGGCTGGGCCAAGAGTGATGTATTAGATGGGGTAAAGTTAATTATGAGGCATGGGCTAGAGTTCAAGAAAGATTTTTACAAAGAATATAGCGCAAATTATTGATGTAGGAATGAGAAAGAACCCTTGTGAGGCAGATCAAGATTTGATTTTGATAGATGCCAGACAGATGTAATTTATGGAAGAGGATGTAAGTCCTAAATAATATGTTCCTTGATAAAAGCTTGGTTGAGAAAATAGATGTGGGCTAGGTAATTTTTCCTAAGGGAGATACTACGGTAAAATGGAACCTAGCATAAGAGATATTGGGGTAAGTTATAAGTCTTCTCTAGGGGCGACTCGCCAAAGTTGCACTTGTTTAGTTAGGGATTAGCATGATGGTACTATGTGATAGAAGTGTTTCAAAAATATATATATACAATGTAGAAGTTTTGTAACATTGGAACAATTAGAGCATGTTATAGGTAGGCTGTTGGTGTATGAACATTCATAATTGTTAAACGTGATGTATGATTGGAATGGTCTAGAAAGACGTTCTTGTAGTAGTTCGTGCCTCAGAGTATTAGTTTAAGGAAAGCTTGCGAGTCGAGGCTCTTAAGCAAGAATTCATGACAATTCGAGGGCATAATATTGAGTTTAATTGATCTACACGTGATGCCTTCATCTACTCCTGTATGATAAGAGGAAAGACAACGAGACTTGTACAGAGTTTCTGTTTGTCTCTGTGACAGCTTATAGGGTCACTAAATTTTTTTTTATGTGATTGGCTTTATAAGCTGAATTTGTTATTGATTTTGTGTGGCTAATTTCTTTTATTTTTCTTCATTTTATTATTATTATTACTATTTAGAGTACCATCTAGTAAAAGAAACCATTGGCATTAAAAGCGGAAGGATTACATTGTAAAAAAAAAAAAAGAAATTACTCATGCATGAGTAATCTAAAAGCGAGGTGGTCTCGGATTAGGAGGGTTATATTGTATCATCACTCCTCGGCCATTTCTTGGAACAAAAGACTGAGCAATGTCACGGAGGGTAGTGTAAATCTCATTCATACAAACAATACTTCTTTGTTGTTGATTGCAGAAGCATTGGGTAGACCAATAGAAGAACCTGTCTATTCTTGAAGTCATTGCCCCATTATTGCGTTTAGTTAACTTCTCCAGGTCTTCTATCATCTTTTTCAGATTTTTCACCTCCTGCTCTAGACAGGCGATTTTGTCCTCCGAGGTATGGCCCGTGCTAGTCTCCTCAGCTTCCTCGTTCTTCTTCATTTTCTTCTCCTTATGCTTCTCTAGAGACCCCTCAAAAGGTCTTTTGCCCTTGTCTTTGCCCAGACTTAAGTTTAAGTCGAGCTCTTCTTCCTTGGCCTCCACTGTGAGATCAATGTACTTCCTTGTGGCCATGGTTTAGAAAATTTAGAAGTTTTTGTAAAAGTATGATGAGAGAGGAATGCTGGGAAATTGTAGGCTCAGAGATGATTACTCTTTGTGGTGTAGTAACTGAGAACTCCGGGGCAGTTTTTATAGAGAAAAATTTAGACTTAGAGCCAAAGAAGATATCTCTTCGCCGCACTCCTACACGCTCAACCTATGGATTTCTGCAAGCTGGATGTAATACCCATGAAAAATAAAATATAAATGCGTGTTTACAAACTACTATTACTATTTCAGTGTACAGTACTATTCACCCATATAATACTATTTACGTATATGGTACTATTCATCTGTACAATCAAAATGTCAAGTACTAGATGTGGTTTGATCATAAGAGAAAATTAGAAAGAAATTTGTAGGAGAAAATAACATTTTATATGAGAGAATTCCTTGAGGGACTAAATTAAAAGGAAACTAAATTAGCAAATTGACTATACTAGTAGATGAGACTAGTAAGTGAGACTAGTAAGTGAAACTAGTAGATGAGACTAGTAAATGAAATTGGTAGATGAGACTAATAAGTGAAACTAGTAGATGAGACTAGTAAGTGAAATTGGTAGGTGAGACGGGTAGATAGAATAGTACCCTTAAATTTTCCTATAAATAGACTCTTCCATTTCACTTCCAAAATCACACCTTCAACTTCTCTTCTTCTCTCCTTAAGATTTCTTGGTCCGACGCTAGACCTCTGAGATTTTGGGCCTTTCCTTTTGCTTAGGTAAGGATACTATGCCCTTTCTATGTCTTTCAAATTTTAGAAGTTATTTTCTTAAGTATGCTCTGCGGTTGCGGCTTTGGCCGATCTTCCACATCAGAAAAACTGTCGTTAGCTGTTATTTTGATTCTCTGATTACCGAAATAGAATATAAACTGTGGAGAATACATGTCTAGGAAAGTTCTGGCTAAAGAAAGACATGGTTTTTAAGTGTGTCCAGTGTGACCCTCCACTCTTTCCTGGGAACTTACCTGGTGTACTCTTTTATAGATTGTATTCTGTATTTCCGGTATGAATAGTACCCGTACGTATGAATAGTAACTGTATGAATAGTGACCGTATGAATAGTAACCATACGTATGAACAGTATCTGTACGAAAACAATCTTAACGTATTCTCTCTAATCTTTCATAAAAATCTCCGTAGCAAAACACTGGAATTCACCTGTGTACTCTTGTCCGTAACGACTTAAAGAAGTAATACTCGTACGGAATCCAGGTGAGTGAAACGACCCCGTTTTAATAGAGTTTTAGCATTACTGGTGATAAAAAGTATGTCGTAGGACACTCCCAAGATTCATAGGGGGAAATTGGATTCAGAATGACGAATATAATGAGATAATGAATCCATAAGTATGGATAAGACGAAGCAAGTATCTCATGATGATGTGAAATTTGAATCATATAGTTATATACTATACCTGTTATATGAACGAGTATTATATTGTGCTTCTAATTATGTTATGAACTGTTGTACTATTGATTGTGATTGAGCGGTATAGTACCCCCTCTCACGGCAAGGCGAAAAACCCGGTTTAAAGGGTGTCTTGACCAATAAGTGTGGAGACAACGATTCCCTCAGTAGGGATATAGCCCGGATTGGTGATAAATCCATGAGGCGCCCTAGCTAAGAGGATGAGGTTGTGTGTCATGGCGGAGATATACAGAATTGGTGAGCTGGCCTGTGTGCGCTCTCCGGGATATATTGCCATTGACGAGTATTAGTAACGTTTGTTGAATTGGATGAATTTTTGTCTTCTTATATGTAATTTCTAACTATGTCTATTGGTTGAGCTTGAGCCTTTGGATATGCTTGCATGACTGGTGATATATTTGAATTTTATTAACGCGAGGCCAATTTGCTTACTGAGTTTAAAAGCTCACACTTTCTGTACAAATTCTTTTTTCAGATCAGGTTGCCACCGAAAAATATCCGCTAGAGGAGTAGATCACCTTGGACCTTCCCGCTGTCGGGTAGGCCCTTCTTTTGTTATAGAATATGTTGCTCTGTAACCGTCTAGGACATCTAGGTCAGGGGTTTGGTATTTGGTTTGTATTTCAGTATGATAATGTATTTTGTACTGAGGATCTATTATTTTTAATTAAGAAAATCTGATGTATTTTCTTTGTATTTATTAAGGAATGGTATTTTGAGAATATAGAGATAATGACTAACAATTTTACTTGTGGGAAGAATTTATCGAAAGGCTTACAGTGATGGGATATTCATCATTGTGCCGGTCATGTGCTTAGAAATTAGGTCGTGACAAAGTTGGTATCAAAGTATAGGTTGTTAGGTCTCCTAGTGATTACAAAGCAAGGTGTCTTTAGTGGGCCTTCCCCTATTGTCGTGACTGCAGCACGACCATAGGATGAAGATCCACCAAAAGCCCTGTAGAGTTTAAAATCCCTTTCTTTCTTGTCTTTACTTGAAGCATAATAATGACGATATATATTATTCTTAATTGTAGAATAAGTTTAGATGGCACCAAGAAAATCAAACGCTTCTGGAATCCGCACAAGATCTGGCAGGGCCCTGGTCCCTCCAGTTGCTCAGTCAGCAGATGCAAGGCTAGAGATGCCTAATCGTGCAGAAGGTAACCGTTCACAAGACAGGGAGATATCCACTGAAAACCCTGGAAGAAATGCTGGAGAACCATCACAAATCGACGCGACTGTAGTGATGGAAGCATTAGCTGCAATGCAGAACGAGGTAAATGGGCTAAAGGAACTTCTGATGGGATAGTCATCTGAAAGTGACTCACAGGCATCAGTACATGCTACAAGAGCGCAAGAGACAGACCAGATGCCACCCCCACCCCCTCCTCAGGATTGGGTAGGGACAGAGGTCAAGATCTCAGAATTTATGAAGCTGAATCCGCCAACCTTTGCAGGAGATGTTAATGAAGACCCACAGCGTTTTCTAGATGACTGTGAGAAAATCCTTGACACGCTAGAATGCCCTGAACCTCGAAAAGTAACCCTTGTTACCTTTCAGTTAAGAGGTAAGGCCGACCGCTGGTGGCGAACATGGAAGAAGGGCATGGCCAGAAATGCCCCACCCGTTAAATGGAATGACTTTAAAAGAATTTTTCGAGAACAATTTATTCCGAACAGTATACGAGAAGCAAAGATGAATGAGTTTGAGGCACTCCGGCAAGGATCACGAACCGTCGATGAATACGACAATCTGTTTATAGAGTTGTCTGAATATGCTACTCACATGGTCCTAACTGAGAAAGAAAAGATCCGACGGTTTATTAAAGGCCTTCGAGAGTCTTTATTTGACAGGGTGGGATCGAAAATATGAGATTTTTCATTTTACACAAAAGCCGTCGACATCACCCGTATGATGGAAGAAAGAGATATGCATAAAGAAAAATGGAATAACAAAAGAAAGAGGAAACAAGATGAGAAATCACGCTACCACGGAGAGAGTTCTGGACATGCAGCCTCTACCGCTAGTGCACCACAGCGTCAACAAAGTGGTACAGGGGGTCAACAAAGGCCCTGGTGCTCTAAATGTGAAAGAAATCACTTCAGAGCTTGTTTTGTCAACAACAACACTAGGGTCTGTTACCAATGTGGTCAACAGAGCCACATCAAAAGAGATTGCCCCCAACTCTACACGAGATCTGGCCAAGGGTCAGTACGCCCTAATCAATCAGAGGCCACTGTTGCCAACAGAGCCCCTGTAACTGTAGGAGGCAATGGAATCGGAAGAGGTGCTAGCAGAGGACAAGGTGGTCGAGGTCAAGCTTCAGCAGACCGAGGGAACGCTCGAGTATTCGCTTTAACCCGTCAAGATGCTCAGGCGTCTAATGCGGTGGTAGCAGGTACCCTTCTGATTGAATCAAATTTTGTGCATGTTTTGTTTGACTCTAGCCCTACGCATTCCTATGTGTCACCATTCTTTGCTAAGAACTTTAAACAAAAAGTTGTTAGATTAGAATGTCCGTTCTTAGTAACTACGCCTACTGGAGACACCCTACTAATAGAACGAGGCTACCAGGCTTGCAAGATAAGAGTCGGAGAAATAAATACAACAGTAGACCTAATGCTGTTGGATATGATAGACTTCGATGTCATCTTAGGTATGGATTGGCTAGCATCTTGTCATGCCACTCTGGATTGCTATAATAAGATAGTTAAGTTCAATATTCCAGGGGAACCCTCCTTCGTATTTCATGGTGAACGGAGTGAGATTTCTGGAAATCTTATATCATTAATGTGTGCCCAACATTTATTGCGAAAGGGCTGTCAAGGATACTTGGCATTTGTTAAAGATATTAAGAAAGAAGAACTAAAAGTAGAGGACGTTCCAGTAGTCCAGGAGTTTGTAGATGTCTTCCCAGATGATCTACCAGGTGTACCCCCAGATTGAGATATTGAGTTCCAGATAGAGTTAGCACCAGATACTCGCCCAATCTCCATACCCCCTTATAGAATGGCACCAACAGAATTAAAAGAGTTAAAGACTCAGTTACAAGACTTGCTAGATAAAGGCTTTATTAGGCCAAGTTATTCACCTTGGGGAGCTCCTGTTCTGTTCGTGAAAAAGAAGGACAGATCGATGAGGCTATGCATAGATTACAAGCAATTGAATAAAGTAACTATCAAAAATAAATACCCGTTGCCTCGTATTGACGACCTCTTTGATCAACTTCCAGGAGCCAAGTGTTTTTCAAAAATTGACTTGAGGTCTGGTTATCACCAACTCAAGATCAAGGAGGAGGATGTGCCTAAAACAGCCTTTCGTACCAGATACGGGCATTACGAGTTCTTGGTAATGTCATTTGGACTAACAAATGCACCAGCTGCTTTCATGGATTTAATGAATAGGATTTTTAAATCCTTTTTAGACAAATTCGTCATTGTCTTCATAGACGACATTCTGGTGTACTCAAAGACTTCAGAAGAGCACGAACAACACCTTCGTATTGTGTTGCAGACATTGAGGGATCATCAATTGTATGCCAAATTCTCTAAATGCTAGTTTTGGATTGATTGCGTGACTTTCTTGGGACATGTGATCTCCAAAGATGGCATCCAAGCAGACCCAAACAAAGTAGAAGCGGTCAAAATGTGGCCTAGACCTACCTCCGTCACGGAGATTCGCAGCTTCTTGGGATTGGCAGGATATTATCGTCGTTTCATCCAAAATTTTTCCCAGTTAGCCGCCCCTCTCACACGACTAACTAGGAAAGGAGTAAAGTACCAATGGGATGACGCTTGTGAAGAAAGCTTCCAAGAACTCAAGAAAAAGTTAATCTCTGCACCTATATTGGTCATACCCTCAGGACCAGGAGGTTTTACAGTATACTGCGATGCATCAAGAGTAGGGTTGGGATGTGTTCTCATGCAGCATGGCCAAGTAGTGGCATATGCATCAAGACAGCTTAAGAAACATGAACAAAACTAGATCTTCCCTTGTAGACCAGATACAGATATCCCAAATGGAGGATCCTGAGTTTGTCCAAATTATGAATAAGGTAAAGAACGATGAAGTGAATAGTTTCACACTCGACGATGCAGGAGCCTTGCGTTTTGGACAACGGTTGTGCGTACCAGATGTTGGAACTCTTAGACGAGACATCATGGAGGAAGGTCATAATGCTGCATATGCTGTACATCCAGGGGCCACCAAGATGTATCAGGATCTGAAACAGATCTACTAGTGGAAAGGAATGAAACAAGACATAGCAGAATTTGTGTCTCGTTGTTTAACCTGTCAACAGGTTAAGGCTGAGCATCTAAAGCCGGAGGCTCGTTACAGCAATTAGAGATTCCTGAATGGAAATGGGAACGAGTGACGATGGACTTTGTAGTTGGTCTACCTCACTCCACAGGAGGTTATGACTCAGTTTGGGTCATTGTTGACCGACTAACCAAATCAGCACACTTCATTCCAGTCAAAACCACTTATGGTGTAGTAACGTTGGCACAATTGTATATTAAAGAAATAGTAAAGTTGCATGGAGTACCTATATCTATTATTTCTGATAGAGGTCCTCAATTTACCTCTCATTTCTGGAGAAGTTTTCAAGAAGCATTAGGTACTCGAGTGGACCTCAGTACCGCTTTTCACCCACAGACAAACGGACAGTCAGAGCGGACGATTCAGACACTAGAGGATATGTTAGGAGCTTGTATTCTAGATTTCAGTGGTAGCTGGGAAAAGCATTTGTATCTTGTAGAATTCGCATATAACAACAGCTACCAGGCCACTATTGGGATGGCACCCTTTGAGGCCTTGTATGGGAGACGTTGCAGATCTCCGATCGGTTGGTTCGAGGTAGGTGAAGCAAAAGCATTAGGACCCGACTTGGCCCAGGATGCCCTAACCAAGGTTAAGACAATACAAGATAGGATGCGAGCAGCTCAAAGTAGACAAAAGGCATACGCTGACCACAGACGACGTGATTTGGAGTTCTCAGTCGGCGATATGGTATTCCTTAAGGTCTCTCCAATGAAAGGTGTGTTGAGATTTGGAAGGAAAGGAAAGTTGAGTCCTAGATACATCGGGCCTTATGAGATTCTAGAACGAGTGGGAAAAGTGGCTTATCGGCTTGCCCTACCTATGGAACTGGAAGGGATTCACCCTGTTTTTCACGTATCCATGTTAAGGAAGTATCTTCCTGACCCTTCTCACATACTTCACCCTTCTCAGAATGATTCTATCCTAGTAGATGAAAACTTGTCATACGAGGAGATACCGGTGGCTATCCTCGATAGTCAAGTAAAGAAACTCCGATCTAAGGAGATTCCATCCGTCAAGGTTTTGTGGAGGAATCAAACTCACGAAGAAGCCACATGGGAAGCCGAGGCCGACATGCGTTCTAGATATCCGCATCTTTTTACGACTTGAGGTAATTTAAATTCGGAGGACCGAATTTCTTAAAGGGGGTGATAATGTAATACCCATGAAAAATAAAATATAAATGTGTGTTTACAAACTACTATTACTATTTCAGTGTACAGTACTATTCACCCATATAATACTATTTACGTATATGATACTATTCATCTGTACAATCAAAATGTCAAGTACTAGATGTGGTTTGATCATAAGAGAAAATTAGAAAGAAATTTGTAGGAGAAAATAACATTTTATATGAGAGAATTCCTTGAGGAACTAAATTAAAAGGAAACTAAATTAGCAAATTGACTATACTAGTAGATGAGACTAGTAAGTGAGACTAGTAAGTGAAACTAGTAGATGAGACTAGTAAATGAAATTGGTAGATGAGACTAATAAGTGAAACTAGTAGATGAGACTAGTAAGTGAAATTGGTAGGTGAGACGGGTAGATAAAATAGTACCCTTAAATTTTCCTATAAATAGACCCTTCCATTTCACTTCCAAAATCACACCTTCAACTTCTCTTCTTCTCTCCTTAAGATTTCTTGGTCCGACGCTAGACCTCTGAGATTTTGGGCCTTTCCTTTTGCTTAGGTAAGGATACTATACCCTTTCTATGTCTTTAAAATTTTAGAAGTTATTTTCTTAAGTATGCTCTGTGGTTGCGGCTTTGGCCGATCTTCCACATCAGAAAAACTGTCGTTAGCTGTTATTTTGATTCTCTGATTATCGAAATAGAATATAAACTGTGGAGAATACATGTCTAGGAAAGTTCTGGCTAAAGAAAGACATGGTTTTTAAGTGTGTCCAGTGTGACCCTTCACTCTTTCCTGGGAACTTACCTGGTGTACTCTTTTACATATTGTATTCTGTATTTCCGGTATGAATAGTATCCGTACGTATGAATAGTAACTGTATGAATAGTAACCGTATGAATAGTAACCGTATGTATGAATAGTATCTGTACGAAAACAATCTTAACGTATTCTCTCTAATCTTTCATGAAAATCTCCGTAGCAAAACACTGGAATTCACCTGTGTACTCTTGTCCGTAACGATTTAAAGAAGTGATACTCGTACGGAATCCAGGTGAGTGAAACGATCCCGTTTTAATAGAGTTTTAGCATTACTGGTGATAAAAAGTATGTCGTAGGACACTCCCAAGATTCATAGGGGGAAATTGGATTCAGAATGACGAATATAATGAGATAATTAATCCAAAAGTATGGATAAGACGAAGTAAGTATCTCATGATGATGTGAAATTTGAATCATATAGTTATATACTATACTTGTTATATGGATGAGTATTATATTGTGCTTCTAATTATGTTATGAACTGTTGTACTATTGATTGTGATTGAGCGGTACAGTACCCCCTCTCACGGCAAGGCGGAAAACCCGGTTTAAAGGGTGTCTTGACCAATGAGTGTGGAGACAACGATTCCCTCAGTAGGGATATAGCCCGAATTGGTGATAAATCCGTGAGGCGCCCTAGCTAAGAGGATGAGGTTGTGCGTCATGGCGGAGATATACAGAATTGGTGAGCTGGCCTGTGTGCACTCTCCGGGATATATTGCCATTGACGAGTATTAGTAACGTTTGTTGAATTGGATGAATTTTTGTCTTCTTATATGTAATTTCTAACTATGTCTATTGGTTGAGCTTGAGCCTTCGGATATGCTTGCATGACTGGTGATGTATTTGAATTTTATTAACGCGAGGCCAATTTGCTTACTGAGTTTAAAAGCTCACACTCTCTGTACAAATTCTTTTTTCAGATCAGGTTGCCACCGAAGAATATCCGCTAGAGGAGTAGATCACCTTGGACCTTCCCGCTGTCGGGTAGGCCCTTCTTTTGTTATAGAATATGTTGCTCTGTAACCGTCTAGGACATCTAGGTCAGGAGTTTGGTATTTGGTTTGTATTTCAGTATGATAATGTATTTTGTACTGAGGATCTATTATTTTTAATTAAGAAAATCTGATGTATTTTCTTTGTATTTATTAAGGAATGGTATTTTGAGAATATAGAGATAATGACTAACAATTTTACTTGTGGGAAGAATTTATCGAAAGGCTTACAGTGATTGGATATTCATCATTATGCCGGTCATGTGCCTAGAAATTAGGTCGTGACACTGGAAGCCAGAAGTCTAGGGTAGGCATGCGTGTCAACAGTGTGTCACATTAATGGCAAAGCCACGTAAGTCAATATTCGGTGGATTTGCGGCCGATTTATACTTGTTTATTTTTCATTTCTCTTGTTGGCATTTTCTGAAATTCTAAGAAGTCGACAGCGTAGCCATTAAAGATTGCCTTGGATGCTTTTATGATGAACTAAAATGTATTTCTCTGCTTTCTTGTATTATTCTTGAAAGCCTTCAGTTGAGTATAATATACATGATTGATTGAATTATATTGTGATTATATGTATCTAAATACATATGATATGTATGTATGTTATCCATGCATTGAGAGTGAAGGCTATTTGTTATGGCCAGGAATAATATGTAATGATTCTACATACATTCAGAGAATGAGAAGTCTGAAATTTAAAAAGGACTTGAATAGATGAAAATATATAGATAATGATGTATCTCTATGTTTATACATACATACATATATGCTCGTAGAGGCAAGAGAAAGGTAAAAATTTTTTTCACTTTATGGTAACACTTGATATGTGCAAATGTGAGAAGTTTTTATCTTAATATGTATTTTTTTTTTTGAAAATGTGTAAGCCTAAGAACAAAGCCACGGATTAGAAACCTAGATAAGGCTAGTATGAAGCTACTCGTTCATGGAGTAATATCTTGATCTAGGATTATTGGATAAGACAAATACAGAGTTAGGAAGTCATAGATTAAAGCGCGCGATTAGTTGAATGATTTGAGCAAGAGTCAAAAGTTAGCCGAATTTTTTTGAGAAAATCTTTTGCATGAGATTATATTTATTATTTTCTAGCATACTTATTATAGACCGTTGACATTGCGACGGATAAGGTCTGGAGGCCATCTTTAGAGTGTGATGTAAGGGTTTTGGTAGCCCTAAATTTCGTCTATAAATAATGGATGCCCCATTACGCTGCTCACTACACTAAGAGTTCATTACTTATAAGCTTTCTAGCATCAAACCTCTCATTCCATACAACCTTTATAGCTCAGAAAAATATGGCCGGCAATAAATCTTTTAATTTAAACTTTGAGGCTGGTAAGGTAGAGCTAGATCTAAATCTTAGTCTGGAGAACTATAAGAATAAGAGATCCATGGAAGAGTCACCAGAGGCTAAGAAAAGAAAAAGGGATGTAGTAGAGCTAGAGGATGTTAGCACAGCAACATCTTCAAATGATGAGCTTGCGCTTATGAGAAAAAAGATGGAAGTCTTGGAAAGGTTGATAAACCGCCACTTTGAGGACCAAGGAAGATTGATAAATCGTCTCTTTGTAGAACAAGAGAAGCTCTTGAATTGTCATTTTAGGGAATTGGCGAATAGAGTTGATAGACATTCGATGTTTGCAACTCAAAATTTTCGTGACCAACAAGCGAGGTGTATAGACTGTATGAATGGAGTGACTTCTGCATTTCACCAAATTTCCCAGACGCTTCCTCCAGAAACCCTTTCTAGGCTGCAACGATTAGCTTCCTCCTTAAGATCTGAAGCACCTTCCTCTTTTAGACCTAGAACATCTTCTACATCTCAAAAGCCTAATCGTTCTTAATTTATCCTTTCTTTTATTTGTACCTAAAGCTGATATTTGATCTGAACTTCACGTATTAAGATTATCTGTTTTGTAAATCAAATTCAGTTTGTTGCCTGTAACTTATGTACTAGAAATAAGACAATTCTTGTACTGAAGAAGCTTGAGAGATAAAAATATGTTGAACTTGTTATATTTTGTACTTGATTGTGAAAATTTTAAAAGAGAGAACGAGATTTGGACAAAATATCTGCATTTGTTTCAATCTTGAGTTAAGTTTTGAATTCGGAGACCGAATTCTATTAAGGGGGGAAGAATGTAATATCCCAAGAATTTTCATAAATATTTAAAGTCTATTTGAAGTTTATTGAAAAATTTAATTACATGAGAAATGTTCTTTTTGAATTAGTGAAGGAAATTTAGAAATAGAAATTTCAAAATTTTAATTTGGGACATTTTACAAATTCTCAAGGACTAAAATGAAAAGAAAAGAAAGTATGGAGTACTTTTGAGAAATGACCAAGTAGGATCCCGAGAAGAAGAATAGAGCTTATGGGAATGAATTATGAGTCCGGTACCAAAAGGATGATGGATTCAAGGTTAAAGTGGAGTTTGAGACTCTGAGAGGGACTAAAGTGAAATAATAAAATTGTGGGGCAATTACGATTTAGAATCACCCGAGGTGAGATTTTATGAATTTGTTTTTACTAGTCTTGACTGAGGGTCAACTGAAAAGCAAGTGATGATTTCACCCCGGGCAAGTAAATAGGCGGCCTCACCTAATTTTTCTTCATTTTCTCCTTTCTTCTCTCTCTTCACTTTCTCTCCTCTCTTTCTCTCTCTACACTCCAACTCCACAACCGGGCTTGGAGGGTGGATCTCGGGCTACGGGGCGAGCCTCTAGGAGCCAAGCAACGTAGGGAAAGCAAGGAATTGAGGTAGAAATTTCTATTTCTCAAGCTTTTCCCTATTTTCTAGTTTTCAGAAAGTTTGGGGTAAAAATCGAGATTCCGGCTTCGTTTCTCGATTAAAATTGGTGTTTTTGGTGTCTAAATACTCCTTAGACATTAAGGGTGAGATCCTATGGAAGAAATCATGGAAAACGGTGAAGATTTGGCCGGATCTGAGCCAAAACCGAGAGGAATCGCGAAAGGTCGCGATCCTGGCCCCCAGGCGCCAAGGTTCAGAAGATTTTGGGAAGGAAAAGGGGCTTGGCGCCCAGGCGCCAGGCTTGTGTTGGCGCCCAGGCGCCAGGTATGCTGAAAAGTCTTAGCTTATTTTCAATCAGTCATAACTTCTTCATCCGGACTCCGTTTTGGGCAAACTTTATATCGTTGGAAAGCTCTTTGAGTCTAGTTTCCAATGGTATAAGTTTCATTTAGAAATTCATTACCGGTTAGGAGTTATGACTTAAGATGTGAGTAAAGGTCGAGAGTAGTGATAGGAAATTTCTCTATTTTGTAACCCTAATGGTTTTTACCTGGTTACAATAGGGATGTTTGGGGCGCAAGGTGGGAGCGCTGAGAGCGTGGAATCCAGGTGAGTAGGCAACCTTGCAAAATTAATTTAATAAATTAGTCAAAGCACAATATAAATCCCATTTGCGTTATTTGTGAAATTGAGAAGATTATCAGTGTGTGTTCAGGTTGAGAAAAAGTACAATATCATTGGAAGGTATTTTATTACCTTTGAGAATTGATTTCTCTAGTTGACTAAAGAACTAGATGTGATAGTTCCTTGAATAAATTGGAACATTTTGTAAGTGAATAACCTTACTAAACTAATGTGATGTTATTAGATAAAGTACAATACAAGTCTTGTTTATAACATTATTGAAGTGTGAAATAATCAATCTCTCAGTTGATAATATATTATGATTGTTATGGTTGATGATAGACATTCAAGGGAATAAAAGTATGTGTAAATTCATTTATTTCATAGTAATTATATTGTGATAAATTGTCACTATTTTATTGATGAGCAAAAGATCTACGAGATCTAATACACGAGTTTGAAAGGGTTAGAGTCCCATATTACTCCGTGTATAAATGTGAAAACCTATACACGAGTTTGAAAGGGTTAGAGTCCCATACTACTCGGTGTATAAATGTGAAAACATATTCACGAGTTTGAAAGGGTTAGAGTCTCATACTACTCGGTGTATAACTGTGAAAACCTATGCACGAGTTTGAAAGGGTTAGAGTCCCATACTACTCGGTGTATAAATGTGAAGACCTATGCACGAGTTTGAAAGGGTTAGAGTCTCATACCACTCAGTGTATAACTGTGAAAACTTATGCACCAAGAGTTTGAGGGTTAAATTTCCAAGTCACTCAGTGCAAGTATCTATGGCATATAATGCAAAGTGATTGAGCGATTGATCACCCAAGAAATCATATGCAAATTCAGACAAGTGTAATACTATAATTATTTACAATAAATGATAGATTGATTGTATTAGTAAAATGTGGTGTTTGTGCTTATGATATTTTCATGTACAGTTGTTTACTCACTGAGTTATGATAAACTCACACTCTCCATGATTATCTTTTCAGATACAGTGGTTGAGGAGAAGAATTTATAGCCTTTAAGGATATACTCCACTTTTGTCTGGTAAACAATTGGTAAGGATTAGGAAACGCTCTGTAATCTAGTAGGTCACCTAGGCTTGGGAGGTTGTATAGTATTGTATAATGTTTGAATGTTGAACATTTTCTAAATATGTATACAAAATATCTTTCTTGAAATATTTATGATTCACATAATTATGGATATTAAGAATGTTCACAGAGATTATGGGGTATCACGGAGGTACACCCTAGGTATTTTATGTTTATCTCACATGTAAGTTTTGGGATGTGACAATTTTACTGCTTAACAGGGACGTTAAGGCAAGTTTTCGCATATGCCGCTTCAGCAGAGCGTTGCTAATTTGGTTCGCCATGATACGTCATTCATGGCTTCAGTGCAAAAATCTCATTCGCATTAGCGATGACCTCTATAAAATGTGCTGGCTTTGTCTGGCCTTTCTCTCTGCTCCATGTCGTCCATCCACTATGTAATACCTCAATCTTTTTTATGTTAGTAGGTGAGCGTCGCGCTTATTTAATTTCAAATTTGTTAATTCATGTGATTTCTTGACTCTTTTGTTTTGGCATAACATGCTTAATTATATGGATTGCATGGATTAATATAGTGTGTATGGTTGTTTAATGACATGACTCCATAAGTGTATGTTTTGAATTTCGAAGCTTTAAGTTGAGGTCCTTGAATGACTAAATTGAAAGGTTATGAATGAATCATTAAAATTGTGCATAATTGTGGCTAATGTGAAATGAGTTTTTTTTTTCCAGAAGAGGGTTATGGGAGGGCCCTATGTGTAGGTGGCCAAGCTATGAGATCATGTTTATTTTACATCATTTTATCAATTTCCATCACTTAAGGATAAATTGGTCATTTTTACATTTGTTGTCTTATAAGACTTACACTTAGCCTTTTTTTTTTCTCTCTCATTCTCTCCCACCACATTTTCTCCTTCATGCCACTTTACTTCCTCCCATTTTCCTCACACATATGCCTTCATTCTTAAGGGTTCTCCACTCTCCATCTGCTCCTTTGGCTTCTTAAGTGCTTTTAGACTAAGGTATATCATCACCATTCCTCCTTTCCTCCCTTATTGCTTCTTGAAAACCCTAGCTCAACCCATGGGAAGTCTTGCAAAGTCCATTGATGGTAGAATGGGGTAATGTTTGAGACAATTATTCTAGAAACTTTGGTCTTGAAAGATGAAATATGAAATTGTTGTTGTTGGAAATTCTTAAAAGATGGATGAATCTTTCATAGAAAGGATTGATGGATGTTTGAAAACCTAATTGGATGTTTGGAATTGATTTTTATGACTTTTAAAGACCTTATTCCACCCTCAAGGGAATACTGATGTTGTTGGGACCAAAGGGCAAGCTTTGGCCTTTAGTTGGGGCTTTTTTCGAGCTCATCCTATGGTTGCCCAACCATGGGCGCCCTATGCTAGGCAACAACCCAAGAGGAAGACAAGGTGGCACAATGGGCGCCACCAATCTTTCTTGAACCCAAGAGAAACTCCTCTAGGGCACTAGGTTGAGCACCCAAGGTGCCCTAGCTTGGGTGCTTGCCCAAGGCCTTTCCTTGTGGCACCATGGGCGTTAAGGTTGGTGCCCAAGGCCCTACCATCTAACTCTTCTCTAAAAATGTGGAAATTTGATCTTTTCTTCATGCTTCTTGGTCTTAGGTGATTGGTCAATTCTTATGCCTATCATGACTCGTTTCCCCCAAATACGTGATTGGCATAGTAACGACACTTCCTGTTAATGTAAGTCTAACTATACCCAAAATACCCTTTGATTCTCGTCGCAGTTATGCAAAAAATTAAAACAAATAAAATATGTATTATCTAAATTAATATTAACCAAATAAAATTAAGGGTGTCTAATGTCACCTTATATGCAAAATTCTCTTTTTGAAACATTTAAATTTTCAAATGAAATAAATATCCTTTTAAAATAATTAAGTTTCAATGGAAAGTCTCTTTCGAAATGAAATATTTTCAGAATAAAAATCCATTTTTGAAATAAACTCAACGTTAATTCCTTTTTTTCAAAAATGTCTGAAATAAAACAGAAGTAAAAATTATATAGCAATCTTCCTAAAATCCACATAAGTGTCATACGTAACTACAGAGCGACCTATGAATCTCATAAAACAAAACAAAACCCTACCCGATAATGGGAAGTTCCACAATAAGCCCCGCAACTCCTTAGGCGGGTGCTCCTCAACTACAACCAGATCTATAAGAAATAAATTATAGAGAGTGTGAGTTTTTAAAACTCAGTGCATGGTATGACTTTGCCGTAATAAAGTTCAATTAAATCAAAAATTATACAAAGTACCTATTGGGCCAAAATCTCATATACCATATCAGAAGTTCATAAAGCATACCAGTCACACAGCACTGAATCTCATCCAACTGAGTGGTGCTTGTTAGTGGCAAGGTGCCTATCGGGAGTCAAGGCTCACCCAGGCCACATCCCTACCATCTCTCATCTCATTGGTCAAGACACCTATTGGGAGTCAAAGCTCACTCGAGCTACCTCTTTGACCTCGCCATAAGGGTTACCTCCCACCACTCATCGGCTAAGGCACCCATTCGAAGTCAAAGCTCGCCTAAGCCACCTTATTGACCTTGCCATTAGGAGGTGTACCATCCAACATCAAACAATATCCAAACAGCAATTTAAGCATGTGCATTCCATAGTAATACATCTATAATAACAACATCACACATAACATATGAATTTTTCAATTATATCAAATGAATATTCAAAATATATATTACCCCCTATCTTACCCGTATATAGATTAAGTTCAATCATACCCAATTATGAAATCATACTATACGGTTTAATCATAAGAATTATAGCTGATTCATAATAACAATTTAATTATGATAAATTAATAATCATAGCTGATCCACAAAAAACAACTTTATTATGATAAATTAATAATTATTGCCGATTCATAATAACAACTTTATTATGATACATTAATAATTCGTAGTCTCTAAGTCACATGTCATGCCTAGTCCGTATTTACAATTTCACTCTAAAGCTAGACATTTATGTCCTACAATTCTGGGAGACTACCCTACGTCACCTTATATGATATCCAATGCTAGAACTAAGTTAAAGAGAAGTCTTTCCACTCACTTGGATTTCATCGCTTTGTTTCCTAGGTTTCACATGTTATACGAAGGGAAAAAGGTGTGTGCAAGGTTTCGAGATTTATTTCTGGCAACAACAACAAAAGGGGTATGAAAAGAAATCAGGACCATGCATTAAGAAAACTGTTCATTTTTGCATTTGGCCTTTGGTCACTGTTCTTGTCATATTTCCCAAATGGTATGAAATTTTTATTTCTTTAGAAATTAGACTCAAAGGGCTTTCTAATGATATCTCATTTTGTTGAAAATGAAGCCCAATTGAGAGAGTAATGATCAATTTAATTTTCGTAAAATTAAAAGTACGATAAATTGATCAGTTTTCTAGTTTTTACCTTTGTTTCTTTGAAATTTTTCAACAATAGGAATGACCACCGGAGATGTGCTCCTTGAGGTTTTATTTGTAGAGATGTGTAGTCTAGGGTTCTTGTGTTTTTGAAAAAGAGAAGAGAAGAGAGAGAAGAAAGAAGACGTCTAGGTTTTCTTAGTGGAAAAGATGTAGGAGGCTTCTTAGGTTGCTAGGTTTTGAGGGCTTGGGTGATATTTATAAAGGAGATGTAGTAGCTACCCACTAGCTTAGGTTAAGTAAGATTAGGATTTGTGTTTTATTTTATTTTAGTTATCCACTTAAATAATATTATTATATTCCCAATTACTTATCCATTTATTTATCATATTATATTCTTATATAGTTTATCCCTTTATTTATTATATTATATTATTTGTGTAGATTATCCCTTATTATATTATTTGTTTAGTTATCTAAATCTTAATTGGATTGTTTGTTTTAAATTTGTTTTTAGAAAGTCTTTAACTAAAGCCTAATTTAGATGTATCCTAATCCAATTATAATCCTTAAATTTAATTGGTAATATTATTTTATGCATAAGTTATTATTATTATTATTATTATTATTATTATATAAATATATATATATATTGTTTTATTGGGTTGGGCTTTTTAATTAACCTATATGTAAATCATTACATATATATGTATTCTTTTTTCTACAACACTCTTTCTAGCTTGGGTCCTTTTTTTATTTTTCTTGATCTTTGGTTCCTTATGCCTTTCTTCAAAGGCCTCACTCCTAGTTTACTAGGATATGGCAGATTTAGATTGCCTCATGTGCCTAGGAGAAGATCCAATTGCTCCCAATCATCTAACTTTTTTTAAAAAAAAAATTACAATTATTATTTCAGGTTTATTATTATATTTACAATTACCATTGGATCAGTTATGACTCGTAAATTTTTATTTAAAAAATGCTAAATAAATGGAAACTGTTGGATCAAATAGATCCAACAAAACCCAAAGGTACTAGGCACTCTAGGTTACTAATCACATTCAACGCACTCAATTAGTTGGACGGTCTGGATTAGATGTTAACGCAATAGAATATGTGACTATTAGACTGAACGTGATTAGTAGTTGTAAAGACTTTGTCCTATTTTGTTTTCTTTAATTATTAATTTAATTTATATTATCTAATCTTCCTTAAATGTTATTTTATCTAAGAGAATTATTTCCTTCATTTTCCCTACATTTAATTTTCTCAAATTTTAAATTTATAATCATCTTTTAAAACCTCACATTATCCTTACTAAAATAATCCCTACCTATTGGTCCCATTTTTTGTAATTTCGTCCAACCCCTAACCAAGTTTTATTTTTCATTTTAGTTCCTCATTAGCCCGAATCACAATTCATGAATAGCATAACCATCACATTGTACCGCATTGATCATACCATATATTTCACAGATAAATAGATGCTACTGCACACAATCAAACATCCACACACTAAAAAAATCATGCACGTATCCTATGTATACAAAGTTAATATAACAAACACAAAAAAAAAATCCCTACAAACATCCATCTATTCTTTGAAAATGCATGCCATCACTCATGCTTTCTTATGACATCATAATATCGGGAGTATTATAGTGCCCTTTCCCCTATCTCTTAAAGAACTCTAAATCTCGATTTAATTGAAATAATTTGGTAAGGGAATAATTCAAGCTAAGGTGAGAGAATTCTCTACTCTTAAATTGTGCATATGTTCATGATGAATATTGGTTTTTTTTCCCATAAATTTAACTTGTGTGCCTCCATGGTTGTGTTATGTTATTCCATGGAAGTCTTATATATGTAATTATGTTTATCCTTTTGTTGGTAATTATCGCCATGGATCTCAAGTGGAAAATTTTACATGATTATAATGAAAATGAAATGAATTAGTAATTGATGATTTCATAAGCATGGCATGAGTGACGAGAAATTATTGGAGGATAAGGACGGACGTTGGTCACCGCCGAAGCCTCATGATGTCATGTGCAAAATGAGGAGGATAAGGGGGATTTCTTGTGTCACTGATATTTATTGAGTGCAAAAGGGGACAGGTTACATATATAAATACGTGATCTATGTTATCATGTATCATGTGACAATTTTTAATTACTTCCTTGCTTTTTAATTGCATGATTGTTAGAGTAGTTGTTTTCTTCACTGAATTGTTACTTATGCCCTTTTAACATTTTCATATTCGATGGTAGCCGAGAAGAACCTCCGCGACGAGTAGCAAATCCATGTCTATTTCCTAATTGCTTTGAGTTATTTTGTATATTTTGTTTTCTCCCTGCGTTCTTTTGTAATACTCTAGATATGCTCAATAATTTTGGGTAGGTGAGGTTTTTGGTATAGATTATGTGTAATGCAAATGTTTGGTATTATTCGAATGCTTAAAGAAGATCTATTTGTAATATTCTAGACATGTGTGTTTTTTAGAATGTAAATAAATAGATACTTGTAAACCTTGTTTTTTGCATCAATGAACATATGATTCTCCTCTTATGCATTGTCAGATAATTGAGTACGTGTACGATAATTATATTAGGTTTTGTTGCCTTCCTGAGATGTTTGGTGTGTTGAGGCTTACAATGAGGGGTTAGATTCCCTTTCAATGTGCTGGTTATGTACCAAGGCTAGGGTCGTGACAAAGTTAATATCAGAGCGTTGGGTTAGATCTCGTAGCAATTACAAAGCAAAATGTCCTTAATGGGACCTCTTCTATGCTATGTACCCAGGCGTAGCCATAGGGAGAGGCCCCATCTTAGGCCCTATAGGGAGTCTCTATATATATTTCTTTCCTTCTGACTCTTATAGTCTATCCTTATGTCATGTCATTAATTATGGAATCTAAGTGTCTTTTGTGATTATGCCAAGTGCAAGATGAAGAAAAGGACACTCAAGCTTTGAGAGGGCCTCTTCGTGTCCTTCGGTTGCTCCCACCTACTATCCTGGTATAGGACGTGAGGTGATTGAGGGTCAAGATGAAAGTGCATTTGCACAAAACATTGAGGGGTCCATGGGTATGCCACATAAGGGGCGAAAGCACATCCCTAATCGAACATTGCTGCTCTTATAGGAATGCAAGGTTCCATGGAAACTTTGATGATAGGTGTTTAGGGCACTTTACAGATTATGGTGACTCTCTTGACAAGACAAGGTACTGGGATAAACCCCCAAGTGGTACTTACTCCCACTTCTACCCCTACGCAAGTGGAGCCTAATGTTTAGACTACACCTCAAACACAAGTGAGGGAAGGTTCATTTACCAGGAAGGTTTCTAAATTTCTCAAGCATTAACTGCCTACCTTTTTGGGGTCAGGGGATTAGAAGGACCTCTAAGAGTTTCTACATCAGATTGCAAGAATTTGAGCTATTCTGGGGATGGTTTGTGAATAGTATGGTGGATATGGCCGCATTTTGATTCAGAGGCGATGCTAGTGATTGGTGGGAAACCTGATTATCAGGCCAGCCTACAGGTGCTACGTCGGCTACTTAGGGTGAATTCGAGGAGGCTTTCCTTGGACGCTTCTTTCAGGAAATTATATGCATGGCTTATGAGCAAGAATTCAAGAAGTTGCAATAGGGTCCTAATATGTCCATTGATGAGTATAATTTCAAATTCGTCTGTTTGGCCCTTTATACACTTCATATGGTGCCAGATAAGAAGCATTGCATAAGGTAATTTATTTGGGGGCTCCATCAGTCATTCTATGATGCGATTACACTACAAGTGAATGTGTATCCTTATTATGTAGCAGCAGTGGAGGCTACACAGATGGCAGAGTATGGATGGAAGATGAAAGGTAGTAATTCGAAGAATAGGGGACATGATTATAAAGGAAGATCTTCTAGTTATGGGTCGGTAGGGGGATCTAGGTCCTCTATTCAACACAATGCTTCTTCATTAGCATCGACAGCTTTAGTGCAATCTACAAGCCACCCTACACACTGTCAAGGACAATCTTTTTCTCAGCAAGGTTTCTTTCAATCTGGGCATAGTTGGGCCAAGTGTGTTCATTGTGGTGGGAGCTATACCAGAATTTATAGGAAGGAAAATCTCACATGTTTCAACTATGGCCAAGTAGGCCACGTCAAGAGTGTATGTCCCAAGGCAAAGGAAGAATTAGCTCAAGACTCTTTTCATCCATCTGCTCAATAGTCTAAGGTGGCTCAAGTTCCTAAAGCACCTTTTGTGTCTTCTGGGAGAGGTAATGACATGGGTGTAGGCTGTGGTTCTGGGGGCCAAGGATAGGTAAGGAGAGCCAGAGGTCAAGCCAGGGTGTATGCTTTTACTCATCAAGATGCTTAGGCCTCTAATGCAGTCATCACAGATATTGTATCTGTATGTTCTTTTTAGGCATGTACCTTGTTTAATCTCGAATATACTCATTTATATGTATCTTCTACATTTTCCACATAGTTAGGTATGAGTCTGATCTAATTAAAGAGTTCTTTCCTAGTAGCTACCCCAATAAGGGAGACTCTTCTTGTAGAGCTCGACTACCGTTCTTGTAAAGTTTCAGTGGGGAATATGGATTTCTTGGTGGATCTGACACTCTTGAAAATGTCAGATTTTGATTGCATATTAGGGATGGATTGGCTAATGTCATGCCATGCCACCCTTGACTGCTATAGCAAAAAGATTAAATTTGGGTAGCCGAGTAAGTCTGTTTTTGTTTTTTAAGGTGACAAAGGTGAAGCCCCAAAAAACTTAATTTCTGCTTTAGAAGCCCAAAGGCTTTTGAGAAAGGGGATTTCTGGATTGTTGGCTTGTGTAAGGAATTTGGAAAAAGGAGTGTTGGGTATCGAAAGTGTACCAGTGGTGAGAAAATACATTGATGTCCTTTTTGAAGAATGACCAAGGTTACCTCCTAACAGAGAGGTGGAATTTAGCATTGATCTTGCTCCTAGAACCCGACCTATCCCTATCCCTCCATACAGGATGGCCCCAGCTAAGCTTAAAGAGCTCAAGGAACAATTATAAGAGTTATTGGATAAGGGATTTATCAAGCCTAGTTCATCTCTTTGGGGGACTTTGGTGCTCTTTGTTGAGAAGAAGAATGGGTCCTTTTGCCTATGTGATCAACTATAGATAGCTCAATAAGATGAATTCAAAACAAGTATCCTTTGTCTTGTATCAATGATTTGTTTGATTAGTCATAGGGGCTTGATGTTTCTCCAAAATTGATATTTGATTCGAGTACCATTAATTGAAGATTAAGGTAGAAGATATCCCCAAGAGGGTTTTTCAAACAAGGTATGAGTATTATGAATTTCTCATAATGTCCTTTGGGCTTACCAATGCCCCGGTGACATTTATAGATCTTATGAACCAAGTGTTCAATCCTTTCTTGGATAGATTTGTGAACTTATTTATTGATGATATCTTGGTCTATTCCAAGAGTCCTGAAGAGCACCTAAGGATTGTGTTATAGATCTTGAGGGAACACCGGCTTTATGCCAAGTTCTCCAAGTATGAGTTTTGGCTTGACTGGGTTTCCTTTCTAGGGTATGTGGTTATGAAGGAGGGAATACAAGTTGACCCCAGCAAGATTGAGGCCGTGCAAAAGTGGCCAAGATCCATCTCAGTTATGGAGATCTGAAGCTTCTTAGGTTTGGCGGGTTACTATCATCGTTTTGTGAGAGACTTTTCTGAAATAGCCACTCCCCTTACCAAGCTAACTCAGAAAAAAGGTGAAGTTCCTTTGGTCCGATGCTTGTGAAGAGAGCTTCAATTGTTTAAAAGAGTACTTCACAACCACCTCAGTCCTCACCTTACCTTCAGTGCATGGTGGTTATACGATGTATTGTGATGCTTTACGGATTGGCCTAGGGTGTGTTCTGATGCAACATAGGAAAGTGGTGGTCTATGTGTCATGTCAACTAAAGAAACATAAGCAAAACTATCATGCTCATGATCTTGAGATGGAGGAAGTGGTATTTGCTCTAAAAATATGGAGACATTACCTCTACGACGAAGTATACCTTTGAGCAAAGAGATTTGAACTTAAGGCAAAAGTAATCGATCGAGATGTTGAAGGATTATGACTGTACAATTCTGTATCACCAAGGAAGGCAAATGTTGTGGCCAGTGGCGTATCCAAAATCCCTTGGTCAATGGGGCAAAATTTTCATTTGTTTTTCTAGATCTGATGGCAATTCTTGTAAATTAATTTCAATTTGTTGCTCATTTGATGGTAATTTCTTCTTAAAAAAAATATTTCCATTATAAAAAAAAATCTTTCTTCTTACTAATCCTAATTGTATAATCAGTCAACCAATTTGATAGAATTAGACATATTTACAAAAACTTCAAATTTCAAGTTTTTACAAAGATGTCCCTAATAATGCAATGATAAATTAACCATCATTAAGAAAAAATTTCATGAAATTGACTTTGAAAATATGTTACTCATGATTTTAATTGTATAATTAATCAAACAATTTGATAGAATTAGACTTATGTACAAAAACCCCAAATTTCAACTTTTATAAAGAGGTCCCTAATAATGAAATGAAAAATTAATCATTATCAAGAAAAAATTTCATGAAATTAACTTCATAAATATGTTATTCATGATTCTAATTACATAATCAACCAACTAATTTGATAGAATTAGACTTAAGTACAAAAATCTCAAATTTCAAGTTTTTACAAAGAGGTTCCTAACAATAGAATGAGAAATTAAACATCATTAAGAAAAAATTTCATGACTCTGGGGAGTGGGGATCTCATGATTGTGAGCAACAGAGGGGGACCATATCACTGAAGGGGGCTCAAAAAAATATTGAGGGGGTTCCCAAAATAAAGGAGGGGGCAAAATGAAAAAAAAAAATTACATTGTAAAATTCAGGGCGTGCAGCTGCACCCCCTGAGTTACACCTAACTCCGCCCCTAATTGTGGCCAATGCCTTGAGTGGAAAATCTATGAGGAGTTTGGCTCACATTGTCATGCAACGGAGATTGTTGATCAAGGAGTTGCATGAATTAGAAAAGAGCAGTGTGTGCTTCGAGTTGTCAAGGTTAGGCTCTCTCTCAGCCCACATACTGACTCTAGGAAGACGATCCTGAGTTGGTTAAGATTAAAATCGAGGTGGTAGAGAAGGGTAAGTATGTTAGCTTTCATGTGGATTTCGAGGGGATCCTTTAGTTTGGGGATAGGCTATGTGTCCCTCATGATGACCCCTTGCGGAGAGAAATCCTTGATGAGTCACAAAATTGCTTACACCATTCATCTCGGCGCAACTAAAATGTATCGTAATGTGTAAAGTAAACTTTTGGTAGGATAGCATGAAGAGAGACGTAGTGGAGTATGTGTCATGGTGTTTGACTTGTCAACAGGTTAAGGCGAAGCATCAAAGACTGGCCAAACTAGTCCAGAAGATAGTCATACTAGAGTGGAAGTGAAAGTGGAAGCGCATCATTGTGGACTTTGTAGTTGGGTTGCCAAGCACACCTTCAGGATATGATTCGATCTGGGTCATTATGGATCGCTTGACGAAAGCTGCACACTTCTTACCGGTTAAAACCATCTATAGTTTGGCTACCTATGTGCTGGTCATGTACCCAGGTTGAGGTTGTGACACACTACTCCTTCCTACATAAACAACTTAAAACACCAATTATTAGGAAAAAGTAGCACATAAACACTAGAATTAAAGGAACTTGTAAGATCAATGACTTAATTAAAAACATAACCAATTATGCTGGAAAGCATCACTCAAGCAAGTCAGAATCCAAAGATTACATGCTAAAATACACCCTAATTTAACTAAATTAGGGATTTATCACTACTTAACAAGGTCTTCAAATTGTCAATTTCAACCTTCTTTTTTGTTGCAATCAACATTTCATCAACATATAGCAACAAATATATATAAGAATCATCTGAAAGTCTTTTAGAGTAGACACAATTATCGAACTGATTGCATACAAAATCATGAGAAATCATAAATGCATCAAACATCTTGTACCATTGTCTAAGAGATTGTTTCAAACCATACAAAGATTTCTTCAACAAACACAAATGATTTTTAACTCAAAATCAAGAAACCCATTCTGGTTGTGACATGTAAATATGCTAATTTTACAACAAGGGATGTGGATGCTATGTCTTTTTGTTTTTGGCAGATTGAAACTTTATGGTACCTTTTATGCTAATTTTACAACAAGGGATAGGTAGTGTTTGACATCTATGGATAAATGTAGCGTTTTGTCAAAGAAAAAGCTAACAGGAACTATTCCATCCTACTTTTTTGATCTTCCACGTCTTCAAAAATTTTAAGTTGTGTTCTATTTGATTCTTTCTTCTTCTGTTAATTGTATACTACAAGCCAAATTGGATTAACTTTATACCACTTTATCATAGTTACAAATTGTACATTGTTGAATTTCTTAATCAAGATGTTATTATTTTTTGACATTGCTGATTATATGAAAGAATGACTTTTTATCACATATAATTCCCCATTGCAAACAATTCATTCAATGGCAGTGTTCCTTCCAGCATTTGGTAGAATAAGACTTTAAAATGGAACAGAAACATTACTGTTGTGTGACCTTAAACAATAATTCTAGAATTTTTCTCATGTTGGCTTTGGTACTTCACTTTACTGCAACAACTCATAGAAGTCTTAAAACACAGGCCAGAACAAAGATAAAAGTAACACCCTCATTGAATAGAGAGAATACCTCCCAATTTTTAATGAAACATGGAAAATAGAGGAAGTGGAAGGGTTCAAATGCAAACACAGTCTACTTATTTAGTGGTTTTACTTGGAGGAAAAAGATGGAGACAGCAGTAGGGAAAGGTTAAAACTTCCCTTATAGACAGTCAATGGCGACGGCACTAGTGGCGGAGGAGCAAAGGAAGAATGTCGCTCTGCAAGTCTAGGTGCGTCACGCTTGAGTCTGCGAGGAGGAAGAAAGGTGTGAACTATGGAGTATGTGAAGTCATTTTGGGAATGTTCAGCTAGCTAGAATGACACTAAAGTTGGCCAAATCAATGAAATTAGACTCCAACTCTGCCACCGATGCCAACAAGTCTTCCTCCGATGGTGGCCACCGTCAAAGCTAAGGTGCTGGGCGTTGAAGCTAAGGTTTAAGTTGAAAAAAGGAAGGGATTTTGGTGTTTTTTTTTCTCTGATAAAACAATTTTATATTAGGGGTAATTTAGAAAAATTACCCTTCAAGCTTTCCTTTCTTTTTTTTTTTTTAAATTCATATCAAATAAAATATTTTTTTTTAATTATTTTTTATGTTATACCAAACAATTTTTTTTTTATTTTTTCTTTATTTCTTTTTCTTTTCATTTTTCATTTTTCATTCTCTTTCTCTTTTTTTTTCTTTTAAAAATCTTTCTCATGTACCAAACAGGCTCTAAATGAATTAAGATTGTTCCCCCCAAAAAATAGTTTGAATAATATTTGTTTAAAAAAACTCCTTAGATTATTTTTTTTCTGGGGACTAAGTTTGTGAGGCATTCCATGCTTGTGTTTATTTATTGGGTTAGGCCTAAATTTAATGGTACCAGTGTACGACCCAGCCTGGCCGAATGAACCCTTAAAGAAAGAAGCTGAATCAAAACCGAACCACTAAGTATCACCTGAACCCGGGCTTCCGATCCGAACGAACCAGAGGGTGAAGAGAAGAGATCTCTGGAATCTGCGCACCAAATCGTAGTTCTCCGTAGTTACTGTTACTAGTCACAGTCCAACTCAAATCTCCGTAGGTGCCGCTTCCCGGGATAATAATTACAACAATCTCCCGGAATTTATTTTACGGTAAATTCAACTCTTTTTCTTTACTATCTGGATCGCTTTCTGAGATCTTTTTTCCCCCATTTCTAGATGGGGTTTGGTGAGTCTAGGTGTTTGTTCAGTCGGAAAGATGCTATTTTTTGTAATGTAACGGTTTTGTTTGTGAATTAATGATGTAGTCGTATCATAGGTTTACGAACAGCGACTTGTTGTTTGTCCGGATTTGCAGGGAGATCGGTTTGGGGCTCGATGGGTTTTAAGGAGGTGCACTGATGTCACTTTTCTGGGTTGTGATTCGTCAACTTGCAGAATCTGAGGCAATGGTATTCTTTTTTATTGATAAACTTTATGATGATCCACATTGATATTTTTAACAAAATGGTGCAAATGATCGTTAAAAATGCGGATAGGGATAGTTCTTGGGAGTCTTTCAAGATAATTGTATGGCTATAATTTTTTTTTATACAAATTTTGAGATAACCACATGAAGCTCGAGATAATTGGATGATTGGAGCTCCCTGTAACCTTTAGGATATTGGGTTTGTTACGGAACTATTCCATCATCAGCTCGGATAGCTGCAAATAATGTTGTGTGCTTGTTATATTCTGTAAATAATTTTAGAAAAATAGTTTAGACTTCAACTATTTTGTATGTTAATATCTCCTACGAATTGGAAAGTCACCTCAAATAAATTGAAGAGATAAATCTATAGAATTGCTGACAGCTAGCTGTTGGGTTCTTAATTTTGAGGGAACGGGTGGAACTAGATGAATTCTACATGTGATACTCACACACACAAAATATTCTCTTTCCTTGCATGTTGCTATTTTAGTCAGCAAAAAAATAGAAGGAAGAATGATATTCTTTATGGAGTCATGTTCAGTACTACTGCATGATACTGCCTAAAATGAACAATTTCATGGCATATTAAATTGATTTTTCTTTCTTTTAAAAACCTTATTAATGCACAGGCTACATCAAAGAAAGTGATAACAAGAGAAGAGTGGGAGAAGAAGCTTAATGATGTTAAGATTAGGAAAGAGGACATGAATAAATTGGTAATGAATTTCCTGGTCACTGAGGGCTATGTTGAAGCTGCTGAGAAATTCCGAATGGAGTCTAGAACTGAACGTATCCTCGTAGAAATGCTTCTTTCTCTCCCTCATTCAATATCTTATTCTTTTCCCTTGAACGATGTTGTCTCCATATTCTGCTTTGTCCTTATTGATATTTAGCTGACATAGATCTTGCCACAATTACTGATCGCATGGCTGTTAAGAAGGCAGTGCAAAGTGGTAATGTGGAGGATGCAATTGAGAAAGTAAATGACTTGAATCCAGAGGTAGGCTACCAATTTCTATTGTACCCTGCAGCTGCAAGTACTCTCCTTGCTTTTTTTTTTTTTGGTGATTTTGTGTATGTATGTGTTTGAACTTTGAACAACTTTTTTTTCTGATATTCGTTATTCCTGTATGCAACCATTTTATTTACAGAAAAGAATAATTATTACGTGGAATTTATTGCTTTTAAATATTTATTTTATGTGTTTGAGGGAATATAAAAAGGCATGTGTTTCTGATTTATAAACAGTGGCTAAACGCCTGAATATGATGCTATTGTTGTCTCTTTAAAGATGATTTCCTGCTTGTGAAGGAAGAGTAATGAATAGGTCTATGAAAATCTGGCCTTTTTGAAAGTCTGCAAGCCTGATGAATTATTGTTTAGGAAATCTCTTTGATAAGTGTTTGAGATTTTCACTTTTCAACATGCTAGCTGTATATCATTATATGTAAACAATATATGGGGTGGGCAAGGGGGGTCTCTTCTGGTGCTTTCATATTCTCAGAGCTGTAGTGGTTGTTCTTATTTAAATGTAATTTCTAATAAATTTTTATCTTGCTTTTTCTGTGTCTGCTTTTTTTAACTTATTTCTTGCTGAGAAATGGTTTTATATCTTCCTAATTTTTTTTCATCATGTTTGAAATCATGAAGTGTATCACATATAAAAAGGACATTTTGTACTCATCATATCGTCAACTCATCAGTTTTATTTTCATGGTGTTATACACTTTCATTTTGTTATTTACTATTCTTCAAGCTGAATATGCATCTTTTAATTCTGTGCAGATACTGGATACGAATCCCCAATTGTTTTTCCATCTCCAACAACAACGACTGATAGAACTAATCCGGAATGGGAAAGTAGAGGAGGCTCTAGAGTTTGCCCAGGAGGAGCTTGCACCAAGGGGGGAGGAAAATGTAAATCATCTATTGATTTTTTCTGGTTTCTGTAATTTGATCAGTGGATTTTTTGCATTTTTTATTGATTTTGTTTACCTGATGTTTGAATCCAATGCACAATTTGTTGGATAGTTTTATCATTAATGGAAAATTCTGTTTAGCCAGTTGCATAGACTTGATGCTTATATTAGCCCAAACTTTTGATTCCCTTCAGCAAGGCTTTTTGGAAGAGTTGGAGAGGACTGTTGCACTCCTTGCCTTTGAAGATGTCTCTAACTGTCCTGTTGGAGAACTTCTTGACATATCACAGCGTCTAAAGACAGCAAGCGAGGTGAATGCAGCTATTCTTACAAGCCAGAGTCATGAAAAAGGTTTGTATTTGTTGCACAAGTCTACTTTGGGATGTGTTTGGCACAGGAATGTACCGTGGATCCAATGTCTAGTTTCGCAATTTAGGATTTTGGTTACCTCAGCAGCATGTAGTCTAATAGCAACATGTGTAACTTACATGCATTCTAATAACGTTTTAGTGCTGTAGATGTAAAGTTTGTCAAATAGGAAACTATTTTATTACTAAATTTGGGGGGATAATAGAACGTTACCAAATTTGCCCCAATTCTCAATGTTAGGTTAGTGTGTGTTTGTGTACAAGGCTCTGATCTGATGACTAAATTTCTAAAAGATGCATTTAAACTACTGGAGATGGGGTTGCCGACTTGAGATACCTAAATTCAAAGGGAATATCAATACCATTCATTTTTAGCTCGATGGTTTCCTTCGTAGACCATTTTGGATATCAAGTAATGTAGACATGTGCTTTGGGTCTTGCATATCTGTAGTTGAACGAAAGATTTGGCTAGAAATATAAGTAAAAGATCCTGTATCAATTATTTTTCCTAATGATTTGCAATTGGCATCCACTTGACTTGAAGTCTTCTTCTAATTCTTAACTGATAAGATATATATTTTTGTCTTTTGATAGATTTGCTTTTACTTATTTTCTGTAAATAGATTGAAACACTTCCAATTAATTAATGGTTTTGCATCCGTCATGCGTTTGTGTTTTGGTTATTGAGACACTGCGCCGATTAATTACTCCAAAGTTGTGCGCTCTTGTATGTATTTCGATTATATCTTTCCGAAGATGTATAGTCTCTGTAGTTACGAAACTTCAGTTCACTAATTCTATTATTTTTTAAATTCTTTTGGGAACAATTTATGGAATTTTGTAACATTTTGTTTGATTTTGTTACATCAGATCCAAAACTTCCAAGCTTGTTGAAGATGCTGATATGGGCTCAAAACCAGCTGGATGAGAAAGCTGCTTATCCTCGCATAAAGGATCTATCCACGGCTATGTTTGAAGACCCTGCTGTTTGAATGCTTCTGACCTTGCAGATGCAGTTTAAGCATTTAGGTTTTAGATGAAAATGTTGAGGTCATTGGCTTGAAAATTGATGTATGTACTTTAATCCAAACACGACTATATTAAAAATTGGTGTCTGGTTTCTACTAGATAGATAGTTCTTTCAGTGGTTTTATACCGTTGTACAAAAGATTGTTAATACATTAATCAATTCTTTCCTTAAAGTTGCCCATCAATGAGGAATTCTGGTCTATCCTAATGTGGGTAGCCTTGACCTTATGCCAACTTTCGTTCCCATTATGGTGGGACTGATCCGAGACTAAACCTTGGTGGATGAATTTTTAGGTTGATTTAATCTATAAAAAGTAAAAAGAAAAATAAATTAAATTTAAAAATTGAAAATTTCGTAAGTATCTACATTGGAATTTATAAAAAAGTATTTAAATTTAGATTATAATGACAAAAAACTTGAAAGTCACTGACAAATTTTTCTACCATGTCGTTAATTCTTAGCTTCTCTGTTCAGCCGCATAATTTTCCTGGTAAAAGAAAGAAAACAAAAATCTCCTTGATTTTTTAATTGGAGCTAACATCGATTTCAGACCAATACAATACAAATGCCCTATCAATGAATCTCCATCTTTACATGGTGTTCTAGCCGATTCAGTTAATCTCAACTCAAGATTAAGAAGAAGCCAACGATAGAATTAGCATGTAAAAAGGGACCAAAGCAGATATCTGAATAATGGTGAAATGTGCTCTAGAAAACACTAAATACCAAGTGAGAGAGAAGAAAGAGGGTGGCTTAATGGAGAAGTCACTTGGCTTTGATCCACACCACATAAACCCAGGTTGTGTTGTTGCTGACATCTGTGTAAAGTTGCTGAACTCCTGCATCTCTCAGTCTGAAGTTCTTCTGCTTCGCTCCATCGGGCCCAGTGTTACTATGGCAACAACCATCGTCGAAGTTGAGAGCATAACTTGAAGGATCATATTGAAACCTGAGTTGCTTCTTCTGGTTTCTGCCTCCTTTGAGAGCCTTCCTCGCCCTAGCCCGCACCCTCCAAAACAGGCTCTTGCACCGCTTCTTACCATACTCACTCACCCATTCCAAGCTTCCCATCAAACCCATTTCCCCAGTGGTGGAATTCGATTCGATCCTCTTGGAAATTATGAAGCAATTTCTGGGAATTTTGGTTCTCACAGTCGCAGAGAAGAAGAAGAAGAGGGTGATGATGGTGTAGTGAAAGGTGTGAAAAGGAAGGAAAGGTTTCGGGGTTTCAAAGAAGAGCTGAAGACAAGAGCGTAATGTGCACAATTGTATACTATTGTGTGAACTCACATTGGGATGCTAAAATTCCAAACCCAGAAGGAGATGCTGGCCTGGTGGGGGCAGGGAGACAGAGAGAGAGAGAGAGAGAGAGAGAGAGAGAGAGAGAGAGAGAAAGCGAGTAGAAAGCATTAGTGCTTAACGGATTTGTTTGATTGTTCGCCTCCCTTCTCCAGTCCCTTAGGCAAATTATTTGTGTCTTGTGATTTCGCTTTGGGAAATAAATAGGAAGTTTCAAAACAAAGGTTTTGCTTTAAAACTAAGTGTGTATTTGACAAATAATTGGATAAATTTAGTTTGGACAAATTATGATTTGTATAATATGATTTAGATAAATTTAAGTTTAGATAAACATGATTTATTTTTAGAAAATAATTGAACAAATCTCAATTTTAACAAACCATAAATATAATTTATATTTAGATATTAGTTTGCAAACGTAATTTTAAATATGTAATTATTAAAAAAACATAAATTTTATATTTCTTATTTGATGTATTATTATTATTTATAGTGACTCATTTAATAAAATGCACTTATTGTTTTTATTTTTTTTATTTTTATGTCAAAATTACTAATTATTCACTAACTTCTTATAACTAGATTAATTATGGTTATCGAATTATATAAATTATTAAATTATGTTTTTAAGTTAATTATATAAAGTAAATAAATTAGTTTTTTAATTACATAATTAATTTAATTAATTATGTACATCAAATAGATTAAGTATGATTATTTAATTATATAAATTATTTTTTAAGTTAATTATATAATTAAATAACTTAACCATTTAATTAGGTTGTTAAGTTAATTAAATAACTATATAATTAATTTAATCATTTAATTATATTAACCACAATAATTAAGTTATGTTAATCATATTTGAATTAGCTCAAAATCCAGCTTCCCTTTGCCCAACCAACCAATATATGATTCAGTTGTAAAACCTTCAAAAAAAATTGGTCTTCTTCTCGGGTTGGCAGGTCACATTTGTGACTTGTCGGCTTTAAGCCTATAGGGATGATGTAAAAGTGCTCTTCTCAGCTCTCACCGCCATCTGCTCCTCCCTACGGCCAAAAAACAAAGGAAACAGTCAGGTACACGCAGATTGTGAACCAAAGTTGATAGGCATAGAAAATAAGGGCGAATAGAGCAAGCGAGAAAATACCAAAAGCACAGGAAGATGCTAGAAAATGTAGGCAAAATGAGAGGAAATGTGATCAAGATGCAACACAGGGAACAATAGGACATCACAATGAACGGTAGAGCAACGCCACACAAACACACACACACAACGAACTTCAGCAAGAACACCATGAAATACACATGCAAATGACTAAACACACAGAACTCCAAGGGGTTTGAAATGGAAATAATGCATCTTGGCTTACCCTCACCAAACTACGTTTAATGAACGTTGAAACATCGCCGATGCGCGTTGGATATAATTGTTAATCATGTTGAGAAAAAAAAGTTTTATATAGCCTTGGTATTTCAAAAGATAATAAACTAAGTCCCACATCGCTTAGAACAAGGAAATGTTGAGGCTTTATATACTAATATGTGTTAATGAACTCATAAAGAGCTAATGGAAGAGATGGGCTCGCTGTCACGAGCTTAGAGATTCGACACTAAATTCAGCCCGTGCGGCACCCCCACCTTGCTGCAACTCGGTAGAGGTTCAGCCGTATTGCCCATATACATAGAGAGGTTCACCGGTTTCGTCCTGCCCTGGGGAGTGGCTCCAACTCCCAACCAGTGAGGTGCCCAGGGGACAAACCCACAAGGCACGCACAACTATACATCCGTTGGAGCCACAACTAATACACGTCCCCGTGCATGGCTGAATTCACACAACGCCACGCCCTATAACACCAAAGCAGCCCGCATACAACCATCTTGGCTTTCGTCAGTGGAAACAAGGGACGCCCATTCCCTGCCTACTCATACCCGGCGTGCAGCGATCATGTCACACCGCGTGACACCCTTGGGAGAACACAACTCCCACCACAAAGACACAGCCAATATTTTATCCTCGTGCGGACTACTTATGCGCAACCTTCCCATGGGCCGGAACCGCTCTGATACCACTTGTCACGAGCTTAAAGATTCGACACTAAGTTCAACCCATGCGGCACCCCCACCTTGCTGCAACTCGGTAGAGGTTCAGCCGTATTGCCCATATACATAGAACCGTTCTTATTTTGGTTCACCACTGGAGTTCGTCAGACTGGCTGCTACACGTAAGAACGGTTCTTATATAAGAACGGATTTTTATACAAAAAATAATAATAAAATAATAAAAAAGTAAGCTTTAAATTAAATATAATAAATGATTTGCTCTCCATTCATATTCGGAGAGAGAAATTGAAATAAATATTAAAGTAGTATAAAGTTGATTATGAGACTCATTTGTGAGTTCTTAATAGGTTCACAGTGGAGAGTTGCTTAAAGTAGTGAGCAGTTGCTTAAGCTGATATGATATTGTGGGACCTGCAATAAGAACTCAAGTAAAGTTCACCACTGAAGATGTTCTTACACATTGTTATGGAGTTAGTCCCTTTGATATGACTAAATATACAATTTACCTAAAAAAACTAATTTGTACTTTGTCTTTAAGTTATAAGAATTAACTCTCAATATTTAAAATTTAGGGAACAATAATAAGAAGTCTATTTTTAGGGGTTAATTTTTATATTACTCATTTAGAAAATTTTTTTTCAAAGGATGCATAAAGCTTTGAGAAATGAGTGTTGGAAGGATCAAACTCTACAATTATTATGATATGACCAAAAACGCCTATCACTAGATCAAAAACTTAAGCTGTTAGTCAAGATGCAACTCTTGACATATATATCATGCATCTAAGGGAAAGTGCCATATATTGTACATGTTCGGGGTCATATGTTTTTTAAGATTAAAAGGTTTCAATCGGAATATTAATTAAGATATCATTTTTAAATTTAAATAATAAATTATTAAGACTGATTTTGTTTACAACACTTATACATATTAAAGATATGTTGGTAAAAAATATATTTAGAGCAATTAATATCTGAAATTTTTTTAGACTTTTCATAGAGTATGATTGAATAAAATATATTAAAAGCTACAAAGCATTCAATAAAAATAAAAAAACAAATATATTTAGAAGTCTGAATTTGAAATCTAACGACCAGGTTTCATTAAGTGCAAATAAATATGCCTAACTTGTTTTCCTTAAATTATTGATTTAGTTTTCATAACATTATAGTTGTATCATCATTTTAATCATTAATAGATCAAGTATTTTAATTTAATTTTTGTAATATTGTCTTTGTCTCAATTTCATACTTCTACTTGTGAAAATATTTACTTAAAAATGATCAGTTTGAAATTTACTAAGAATAAATTTAGTAATTTAACAAAAAAATAAATTGAGATAAAAATAACTTTTTAGAAACCAATTTGAGATACTTGCAATATTTTCTGGACTAAATTAGCAATTTAATCTATATTTAATAAAAATGGTACTACTTTATATTACTTAATAATATTATATAATCGACATAGTTTATTAAAGAAAGACTAATTATTTGTGTTGGGCAAAAGATGGTCAAGTTAAAAATGATTTTTTTTTGGGGGGTCATAGTTAAAAATGACACAAACTCAACTTATGTGAGCTAAACAATCAAACTAGCCTATACAAGTTCTTCAGAGGTTTTTTTTTTAAAAAAGAAAAAGTACTATTGGTGTCCACGACTCATGTTTCAATTAAAATTTAAAATTTTATTTCGTGTCAATTATAATTAGTTTTGATTATATTTCAAAGCCTAATGTTATTTAAATATTTAACGATAAACACTAACTTGACCTTCCATCTTGCACACATTAGCACTTCCTAATCTACTATGACTTTGTCACGTGAGATATATTGAAGTCTCACGTAGGAGAAAATAATTTGTTCCATGCTCCTTATATGGATTGAGTATTCCTCTCCTCATGAGCTAGTTTTTTAGATGAGTTAGATTCACACTTAATATAGTATCAGAGAGGGGTTGATATCTCGATGGTGAGCTGCCCGTGTTAGCTGCCCATTATTCTCGTGTAGTTTTAGGCTCCAAAGGTTTAGTCTTGGAAGTGCAGGGAGTGTATTAAAGTCTTACATCGGAGAGAAAAATGTGTTTTAGGCTCTTTTTATAACTTGGGCATTACTCTCTTTATAAGCTACTTTTTGTAATGAATTAGTTCTAAGTACCATTCATAACATAAGAGTTGGGTTGACCTCCCCATGATGGACTGCTCGTTGGGTCACCAATTATTACTTGTATAGTTTTACGCTCCAACTGTTTCATCTTAGGCCTGCAGGGGTGTATTGAAATCTCACATTTGAGAAAATAATGTGTTCTAGACTCTTTATATAGACTTGGACATTCTTCTCCTTATGAGCTAGATTTTGGGGTGAATTAGACCCAAGAACTATTTTTAATAGGATTGAAACTAACAATGACCAAAATAATCATGATTGGATATAAAGTAAAATAATGATTATTTTGGTTATTATCAATTCCAATCACGCATGGTAAGGCTAGGATAGATTAATAGGTGTCTGCTGTTAAATATTTAAATGACGTTAGATTTAGGGATATAATCAAAATTAATTAAAAATATATGTGTTATAATTGATATAAAATAAAATTTTATATTGCAATTGAAACATGATTCAAAGTCTAAGAACATAAATAGTATTTTGTGTTTTTCATCAACTCGGTTATTGAGTAATAAGCAAACATAAGTGCCTATTTGCGGTAAGAAAAAAAAATGCGTATTATTCAAGGATAACCTAAACCTGGAGATATACTATACCCAGTTGAATTGATGAACATAAACCCCTTTCCTCATTTACAGTAACAAGTTCACCACTGAACCACAAAAATAAAAGATCAAAATAAACAAAACCAAGAAACTTCCAAAACTTTTTAAAGAGTGAAAAATGGGGAGTGAAATGAAAACTGTTATGATGTTTGATCAATCAAATCAAAGCTTCCTTTTTACTCCAAACTGGTTTGTGTCAAACAGAACCCAAAGCAGAAACCATGTTAGGTTTTGAAGATTGGTACTCACTGCCTTCTGCATGCAATGCACTTCTGAGTCTCAGATTCTCTCACACCACCTTTCTGTCTTCTTCTCCAAAAGACTTTTTGACTTTTGCTTTTTTCATGTTCTGAATAAATTTCCTCTTGTCACATTTCACAGCTACCATTCTCATGACCACTGGGCATTTCGATGACTTGTCATTCTACACAACAGATCCATCCCTTTCCCTATGCAGAATCCCAAGGCTGTTAATCTTTTATGGTTTTATCTTCTCTAGTATTATGCCAAATGGGTTTAAACTTTAAAGGGTCTTTACATTAGACTAAATTACACATCCCTTCCTCGTAAGTTTTCAATGTTAAACATCTTTCATTTTTATTTTTAGAATATACACTCTCATTTTCAGTAATTAAAACTGTCAAAATAAATTAGGTCATGTGAGCTGGCCTGTTTAACCCATAAATAAAATTAGAGTGGGGTTTAAATTTTTTCAACCCATATTTAAAACCAACCCTTCTTGGCCCTAATGATGTTGGAAACTAATAAGATTAGGATTGGACCATTCTGTTTTGATAGCCGTACCTATTATTATGAAATTGCTATACTTCAATCTAATTTTATATGCTTTGTTTAGAAAAGTAAGTGACAATATTTTTTTTTATGTTTACTACCCTAATACTACATATTTTCTTTTTAGTAAAATACTGTCCATTAACCCAAGTACATAATAGAAGCCTTCTCTTTGTTTTTTTTTTTAAAAAAGAAAATATAATACTTGTAACATCTTATTATAGGATAATAGCCAAAAAAAAAAGTTATCAAAATATGTAAAAATTAATGTTTTAGATTAATAGATTTGTTTTAATAAAAAAAGATATGTGTTATTTAAGTAACCAAACATTAAAAAACATACTATAACAAGATCAAATTGGACTTTGAGTGTAGAGTCTTTTACTGTTACAAGAAAAAAGAATGTATATTTTAAAAATAAGGTAAAAATATTATTAATGTCTCTGAACTTTAACTTATGTTTCAATTATAATTTAGAACCTTATTTCATGTCAATTATAGACTATATGTTTTTAATTAGTTTCAATTATGCGGCTAAACCTAACACTGTCCAAAATTTTAATCGCATACGTTGACGTGACATCCTAGTTTACACATATTAGCATCAAATCTTCTACCATTGATGTGTCATATTATATACCAACTTAAAATGACTAGAATATAGTATAATTTTCTCGGAACCCAAAATATGTTTTTAAAAATCACATTATAATTGGATCATTTTAAGAGGTATTTGATGTGACAGATCAGGGTAGATGACTTAGCACTGATGGATGCAATATGGAATATCATGTCAGTATCTGTTATTGAATATTTGAACAGCATTAAACTCAAAATATAGTCGAAACTAATTAAAAATATGTTTTATAATTGATACAAAATAAATTTTTTAGTTATAAATAATACATGGTTCAAAGTTCAGAAGCATGAAAGATAATTTTACCTAAAAATAAATGGGAAAGATATGTAATGTTGAAAGCTTAGTGAAGAGAGAATAGTAGTGTAATTCACTCTTTAATCTCATTATTTGCAGCAGTGATGTATGATCACATGATGCAATGAGAAGAAAGAGTGAGTGCCACATGGACACAACACAATGCAGGACCGTAGAGTTTGATTGGGTGAGAGATATACAGCGAAACACTCGCAACTGTTACCATTGTAAATCCCAGGATGCTTCCCATCCACATCAGTAATAGGTGGACTTAACTTTTTTTGTAAGTTTCATTTCTTTCCAGCTTCTACTTTGACAGTGCCTCCTCATTACTCAATTTCTGCATTCTCTGACCCAAACCCACTCGCCCTCCATTCATTCATTAATCAATTTGGCTTCTTCTTTCTGTTGCTATGACTTGTGGGAACAGATTCTCTTTGTTGATTTTATGTCCCATACCATCTGCTTGCTTGCTGTCCCTAGACACGTCATTGTCAATTCTTGCTGCTTTCATTCATCTTTCACCAAGGAGCAAGTTCCCATGACCTCATTTCAACAAGCATGGCTTTTATAGCAAAACAAAAATAACTGTTCATCGAAACTGTATATCGTGAATACATATATGAAACAGTTTACGAGAGTCAAGTAATGCATAACTTGTTTGTATATCATTAAACTAATGAAATTCATAACAATTAACTTGGATATTATATGTATTTAAAATTTAGGTATTTTAAGTAAGAATCTTACAAGAATTTAAATTCTCTGCAGTTTTTACTAGAATTACAAAATGCAGTCATCAAATTTAAGCTGTTTATTTTACGGCTTTAGACCACATGGGCCACAGTGTACCTTCCTTTAATTGTTGTTTTTCAAACGAAAATGGACAATTCAAGTTTATAAGAAATTCATTTTGATCTCATTAATTAAATAGTACGTAGGATATGTTTAAACTTTACGCACACACATATATATTGTTAAAGACAAGTTGATTTATGGCTTTAAGTGCTATAAATAAGTTGATTTAGTGTTTATGTAAAACAACTTTCTCTTAACTTTTCTTTTATAATAAAATCAAAGTATTTCATCATGTTTTATTTTCAATTCTCTCTTTTCTTGCCTTTTAATCTTAGAGCTTAGTCTTATTTTTTAACACACACACATATATATATATATATATAATTTATTTGATTTACAAATTTTTCATTAACTCCTCGTCAATTTTATGGATATATCATGCCAAAATTCCAAAGATACATATAAAATTCTAAAGGATTAACTTCAAATGTAATGTAAGAATTCTCTTTCAAAGATTTTTTTTTTAAAGAAAATTGATGATTGACTTTAGTCATCTAAAAAAAATTTATATATTTTTCAATTTAGTGATTGATTTAGTTATCTAAAAATAAATTTTTTTATTTAATTTCAAAATATTTTCTCCTATTCAAAACGGTTCCATCGTTAGTTAACAAAATATATAGAAATGCCTAAGTGTTTTAAAAGCTTCAAAGAATGCTAATTTCATAAAATAATGCTACTTTCATAAATGCTTTCTGGATGAATCATTTTGTTCAGGAGAAAGTGTGTGGGAAGAAAATTGACATATTTTATTTTTGGAAGACCAATTTTAAGAATAGAGTAATTTTTTAAAGATCAAATTAAAAAACTTCATCTTTAAAAAATTATATCTTCAAAAGACTCGAAGTTCAATTATATTTTTTTAATTCACTTTTAAAATCATTTTTAAATATAACATTTTCCTAGAAAATTATTTGGCTAGTGGCCTGGCAATTAAACTAATGACTCAATAATTTTTTTAAAAAAATTTAACGGCCTAATGTTTTAAATCAATGATTGGTCTGGTTTTAATAATTAATGATTTTGAAAATTAGCATCATTATGCAATTAAGGGCCAAAAATTAAAATTTTCTAGTTTGCTTTATTAACTTGCTTAGCTTTTTTGTCATTATACCATAAAGCAGTTTCATCTATAGCACCAGTTGCATTGGAGGCCCATCCTATTTATTGGGTTGGGTCGAAATTTAATGAATAAATGGTACCATTCAGGCCCACTGGGCCCTACAGAAAGAAGCAGAACCCAAACCGACCACCCAAATGTTACCACTTACCAGGTTCCAGAAGTCAAGCAAGAACCCGCGATTTCAATCCGTACAAGCAAGAGTGTGAAAGAAACAGATCGCCGGAACCCGTGCACACAATCGGAGTTGTACGCCGTTACTGTTACTGTTTACAGTCCAGCTCAAATCTCCGTAGGTGCCGCTTCCCGGGATAATAATAACAACAATCTCCCGGAATTTATTTTACGGTAAATTCAACTATTTTTTCTTTACTACCTGGATCGCTTGTTGAGACCCTTTTCCCCCATTTCTAGATGGCGTTTTAGCCTGGATTTGGTGAGTCTAGGTGTTTGTTCAGTGGGAAAGATGCAATTTCTTGTAATGTAACGGTTTTGTTTGCGAATTAATGATGTAGTCGTATCATAGGTTTACAAACTGCGACTTGTTGTTTGTCCGGATTTGCAGGGAGATCGGTCTGGGGTTCGATGGGTTTTAAGGAGGTGCACTGATGTCACTTTTCTGGATTGTGATTCGTCAACTTGCAGAATTTGAGGCAATGGTATTCTTTTTTATTGATTAACTTTATGATGATCCACATTAATGTTTTTAACAAAAAAGGTGCAAATGATTGTTAAAAATGCGGATAGGGATAGTTCTTGGGAATGAGAGCTCTCCATCGTCCCATCATTCAAGATAATTGTATGGCTGTAATTTTATTTAATAAAAATTTTGAGATATTCACATGGAGCTCGAGATAATTGGATGATTCGAGCTTCCCTGTAGTCATGACCTTTAGGATATTGGGTCTGTTACGCAAATATTCCATCATCAGCTCGGATGGCTGTAATGTAAATAATGTTGTGTACTTGTTAATTGTTATATTCTGTAAATAATTTTAGAAACATAGGTTATACTTGACCTATTTTGTATGTTAATATCTCCTACGAATTGGAAAGACACATCAAATAAATTGAAGAATAAATCTATAGAATTGCTGACAGCTAGCTGTTGAGTTCTTAGTTTTGAGGGAACGGGTGGAAGTAGATGAATTCTACATGCAAAATATATAATATATATATGTATATATATATATAATATTCTTTTTCCTAGCATGTTACTATATTAGTCAGCAAAAGAATAGAAGGAAGAATGATATTCTTGATGGAGTCATGTTCAGTACTATATCTAGACTAATCGCCAACATGTACGCTGCATGATACTGCCTAAAATAAACAATTTCATGGCTTACTAAATTGATTTTTCTTTCTTTTAAAAAACTTATTAATTCACAGGCTACATCAAAGAAAGTGATAACAAGAGAAGAGTGGGAGAAGAAGCTTAATGATGTGAAGATTAGGAAAGAGGACATGAATAAATTGGTAATGAATTTCCTGGTCACTGAGGGCTTTGTTGAAGCTGCTGAGAAATTCCGAATGGAGTCTGGAACTGAACGTATCCTTGAAGAAATGTTTCTTTCTCTTCCTCATTCAATTTCTTATTCTTTTCCCTTGGAACAATGTTGTCTCCATATTTTGCTTTGTCCTTATTGATATTTAGCTGACATAGATCTTGCCACAATTACTGATCGCATGGCTGTTAAGAAGGCAGTGCAAAGTGGTAATGTGGAGGATGCAATTGAGAAAGTAAATGACTTGAATCCAGAGGTAGGCTGCCAATTTCTGTTGGACCCTGCAGCTGCAAGTACTCTTCTTTTGTTTTTTTGTTTTTGGTGATTCTGTGTATGTGTGTGTTTGAACTTTGAACAATTTCTTTTTCTGGTATTCGTTATTCCTGTACGCAACCATTTTATTTAAAGAAAGGAATAATTATTACGTGGAATTTATTGCTTTGAAATATTTATTTCATGTGTTTGAGGGAATATAAACTGGAATACATTTCTGATTTATAAGCAGTGGCCTAAACGCCCGAATATGATTCTATTGTTGTCTCTTTAAAGATGATTTGCTGGTTGTGAAGGAAGAGTAATGATTAGGTCTACAAAAATCAGCCTTTTTGAAAGTCTGCAAGCCGGAAGAATTATTGTTGAGGAAATCTCTTTGATAAGTGTTTTGAGGCTTTCAACAAGCTAGCTGTATAGCATTATATGTCGCAATATATGGGGTGGGCAAGGGGGGTCTCTTCTGGTGCTTACATATTCTCAGAGCTGTAGTGGTTTTTCTTATCTAAATGTAATTTCTAATAAATTTTTATCTTGCTTTTTCTGAGTTTGAATTGCTTTTTTTAACTTATTTCTTGCTGAGAAATGGTTTTATATCTTCCTAATTTTCTTTTTCATCATGTTTAAAATCATGAAGTGTATCACATATTAAAAGGACATTTTATACTCATCATAACGTCACCTCATGAGAGTTGTATTCGTAATGGTGTTATACACAGTTTCATTTTATTATTTACTATTCTTCAAGCTGAATATGCATCTTTTAATTCTGTGCAGATACTGGATACGAATCCCCAATTGTTTTTCCATCTCCAACAACAACGACTGATAGAACTAATCCGGAATGGGAAAGTAGAGGAGGCCCTAGAGTTTGCCCAGGAGGAGCTTGCACCGAGGGGGGAGGAAAATGTAAATCATCTATTGATTTTTTCTGGTTTCTGTAATTTGATCAGTGGATTTTTTGCATTGTTAATTGATTTTGTTTACCTGGTGTTTGAATCCAATGCACAATTTGTTGAATAGTTGTCATGAATGGAAAATTCTGTTTAGCCAGTTGCATAGACTTGATGCTTATATTAGCCCAAATTTTTTATTCCCTTCAGCAAGGCTTTTTGGAAGAGTTGGAGAGGACTGTTGCACTCCTTGCCTTTGAAGATATCTCTAACTGTCCTGTTGGAGAGCTTCTTGACATATCACAGCGTCTAAAGACAGCAAGCGAGGTGAATGCAGCTATTCTTACAAGCCAGAGTCATGAAAAAGGTTTGTATTTGTTGCACAAGCCTGCTTTGGGATGTGTTTGGCACAGGACTGTACTGTGGATCCAATGTCTAGTTTTCGCAATTTAGGATTTTGGTTATCTCAGCAACATGTAGTCTAATAGCAACATGTGTAACTTACATGCATTCTAATAACGTTTTAGTGCAGTAGATGTTAAGTTCGTCAAATAGGAAACTATTGTATTACTAAATTTGGGGGGATAATAGAACGTTGCCAAATTTGCCCCAATTCTCAATGTTAGGTTAGTGTGTGTTTGTGTACAAGGCTCTGATCTGATGACTAAATTTCTAAAAGATGCATTTAAACTACTGGAGATGGGGTTGCCGACTTGAGATACCTAAATTCAAAGGGAATATCAATACCATTCATTTTTAGCTCGATGGTTTCCTTCGTAGACCATTTTGGATATCAAGTAATGTAGGCATGTGCTTTGGGTCTTGCATATATGTAGTTGAACGAAAGATTTGGCTAGAAATATAAGTAAAAGATCTTGTATCAATTATTTTTCCTAATGATTTGCAATTGGCATCCACTTGACTTGAAGTCTTCTTCTAATTCTTAACTGATAAGATATATATTTTTGTCTTTTGATAGATTGCTTTTACTTATTTTCTGTAAATAGATTGAAACACTGTTCCAATTAATTAATGGTTTTGCATCCGTCATGTGTTTGTGTTTTGGTTATTGAGACACTGCGCCGATTAATTACTCCGAAGTTGTGCGCACTTTTATGTATTTCGATTATATCTTTCCGAAGATGTATAGTCTCTGGAGTTACGAAACTTCAGTTCACTAATTCTATTATTTTTTAAATTCTTTTGGGAACAATTTATGGAATTTTGTAACATTTTGTTTGATTTTGTTACATCAGATCCAAAACTTCCAAGCTTGTTGAAGATGCTGATATGGGCTCAAAACCAGCTGGATGAGAAAGCTGCTTATCCTCGCATAAAGGATCTATCCACGGCTACGTTTGAAGACCCTGCTGTTTGAATGCTTCTGACCTTGCAGATGCAGTTTAAGCATTTAGGTTTTAGATGAAAATGTTGAGGTCATTGGCTTGAAAATTGATGTATGTACTTTAATCCAAACGCAGCTATATTAGAAATCGGTGTCTGGTTTCTACTAGATAGTTCTTTCAGTGTTTTTATACCGTTGTACAAAAGATTGTCAATACACTAATCAATTCTTTACTTGGAGTTGCCCATCAATGAGGAATTCTGTTGCGTTTTAATTATTGTCCCTATAGATGTAGACTTCAACGGGTGCCAACTCTCTTTCCCATTGTGATGAACTGGAGGAGACTAAACCTTGGCAGATCTTTTGGTTGATTCAATCTATTAATAATAAATTAAAAATGAATAAATATATTAGAAGCAGATTATAGTAGGAAAATATTTTGAAATTTTTTTAAATATAAAATGAAATTAATAAAAAATTTAAATGAAATTAAAATTAACTTCAAACCTTCCAAAGAAAAAAATCTGCTCGAAAATTTTCTATTAGTTGTTAGTTCTTAACTTCTCTCTTCAGTCTCATAAATGATAGAGCTTAACTTTTCGCGTAAATATTAAGGAAAAAAAAATATATCTGCCTTCATTTTTAGTTAGACCTAATGGATTTCAATTTTCAAGCCGCATGATAGTCGAATAGAATTGCCCTGGCAGTGAATCTGCATCTTTACATGGTGTTCTAGCTCACAAACTGCATCTGACTCAACAAGTAAATGGACTAGGAACCAGATATCTGAATAATGGTGAAATATGCCTTCCTTCTTATGTGACAAAGGGAAAATACGCTTTCGAAAACAGTAAATACCAAGTGAGAGAGGAGAGAAGCGGCTGGCTTAATAGAAAGGTCACTAAGTTTTGAGCCACACCACATAAACCCAGGTTGTGTTGTTGCTGACGTCTGCGTGAATTTGCTGAACTCCTGCATCTCTGAGTCTGACCATCTTCTTCTTCGCTCCATCAGGTCCAGTATTATTATGGCAACAACCATCGTCGAAGTTAAGAGCATAACTTGAAGGATCATACTGAAATCTTAGTTGCTTCTTCTGGTTAATCCCATCTTTGAGAGCCTTCCTCACCTTAGCTCGCACCCTCCAGAACAGGCTCTTGCATCGCTTCTTGCCATACTCATTCGCCCATTCCAAGCTTCCCACCAAACCCATTAATTTCTTCAGTGGTGAAATTCGATCTGATCCTCTTCGAATATTGGTTCCCACAGAGAATAAGAAGAAGAAGATGGTGATGTTAGAGCAGTAAAAGGTGTGATGAAGAGAAAAGGTAAAATGTTATAGGGTTTCAAAGAAGAGCAGTAGAAATGGCTGCAATGTTCACAATTGTCTACTTTTGAGTGGACTCACATTGGGATGCTAAAATTCCATACCCAGAAAATGGTGGGGGCAGAGAGAGAGAGAGAGAGAGAAAGTGCATAACGGATCTGTTGTGATTCCTGACCATCTTAAATGAACCTGACCACCCTTCTCCCAATCTTTCTGCCAAACTAATTTCTCTTACCTCCTGTAATCTCTGGTTTGTTAGAATGTGTTTAAAACCCATTCTTATTCATTTTTTTCCCTCTAAGAGAATAAATTTTGGCATATTTAATCAGTGAATCATAAATGCTTATATAAATATGTTAAAAGTAAATTTTATAAAAATAAATTTATGTTACATATTTGTATGCCTATTCATAGATTTGGTATTAAATTTTTAATTATTATTTTAAATCAAACTTAAAGTAAGAAATACTAATTATTCTGCAATACCCTCTACCTAAAAGTATATCTTTTTAATTAATGGCTATTATCCGGAGTGAGAACTAACAACCACAAAAGAAAAGATGTAGTAAAATAAATTAAAACCAAATGTTGTTTGGTTCAAATAATTTAGTACTTATTTTTTTAGTAAAATTTCAAGTCTGAATTTTTTTAAATGGAGAAAATTAGTGTTAAAAAATTTTATATTTTTCTAATTTGACTAAGTTCGAATTATATTTGTTTAAGTGTAGTAAGTTTTGGAATACTAATAACAACAAAAACAAATTAAAGAAACCTGCAAAATTGTTGAGACTTGAGAGAGTGAAAAACGGAAGGGGGTTGAAATGAAAACTGGTATGATGTTTGATCAATCAGATCAGAGCTTCCTTTTTACTCCAAAGTGCTTTGTGTCAAACAGAGCCCAAAGCAGAAACCATGTTAGGTTTTGAAGATTGGTACTCACTGCCTTCTGCATGCAATGCACTTCTGAGTCTCAGATTCTCTCACACCACTTTTCTGTCTTCTTCTCCAAAAGCCTTTCTGACTTTTGCTTTTTTCATATTCTGAATAAATTCCCTCTTGTCTCATTCCACACCTCCTATTCTCATGTCCCTGCCCACCCATTTCTTGTAGGGCTACCCTTTGCCATGACTTGTCATTCTGCCCAACACAAAATCCAGAGGCTTTTCATCTTTTATGGCTTCACCTGCTTCAGTCTACTTCTATGCCAAATGGGTTTTGTGAAATGTCTTATTTCAGCATATAGATTCTCATTAAGCAGTCTCTCCTAATAAATAAAAATAAATAAATGGCTTAAATTAATTATTAATAAACAAAGGGAGTGTGTTGAACATGAGTTTTATTTAAAAATATGTCTGATACGTTTAGAATTTTATAGACCTATTTTTAACTATTTTGGCCTAAACCTAAGGAGTACATGATAAGTTTAGTCTGACAAAAATCAAATGAGATTGAAATTAATATTACCTTAATAAAAAAGCTATTTCTTAAAAAAATTTAAAATAAATACTGGCTGGATTCAACTTTTTTAAGCCTAGTTCACCTCAGATTATTTATATATTTTTTAAAACATTAAATTTTAATATTTAAATTTTTCACATACATATTTAGTATTATAGTACACTTTTTTTTAGGTCTCTGGCGTTTTTAAATCTTACAAACCAATTTTTAATTTGTTATCTCAGATTTCTGAAGTGAATGTGTTTTAGTAAAGAAAAAAAACCCCTTGACATATTGAGAAATTATTATTATTTTTTTTTGGCTTTTAGGTGAGGTGATGAATAGTTTTTTTCTCAAATAGCACTGTTTTAAGATGTTTTTAATGTTTTAAACATCACCAACAAATTGTTTATAGTATTAATTCACAATCACTACATTGTAGCATTGTCTGTGCAGGTTCCCAGAATTTCTCAGGCCAAGGACCTCTAACAGTACAGGCATGAAAATATGAGTGACAAGTAATTATGAGCATGTTTAATTCTGCTCTCTAAAAATAGTTTTCTATTTTAAAAAATAAAAAATAAAAAAATTGTTTGAAAGAATGTTTTATCTTATTATGTTTAAGATAAATAGAATAGGTTTTAAAAAAAAACAATAAAACCAAAATAACTTAGAAATATTCTAACTTGTTATTTCCATCAATCACAATGTTGTAATTTTGTAATGTACTCTTCCTTTTCTCTCTCTTCCCTCTCTCTCCTCTCTCTCAGACATATATTTTTATGTTTTTTAATTTGTTTCTAAAACAAAATTTTCAAACAATTCTTCTATTTTTTTTTTGGTTTTTAAACTTATTTTTAAAACAAATTATCCAACATTTCTTTTATTTTGTTCTCAAAACTTATTTTTAAAAATAATTAAACAAAACTGTTTTTAAAACATAAAACAAAAATAAAATCAAACCTTAGAGCTCATGAGTTAATTAGTTGTTATTGAATGGATACACTGTAGAAAAGTACGTATCGTCTTGTCTATTTAAATATTTACCACATGTGACCAATGGGGTGTAATATGAGGACCAAAAGATTATCCAACTTTGTACGATTCTCGCTCACATGTTTAATTGTAGAGTTCTATTGTTATTCAGCGCATTAGTTCTGATATAACCATACTTATAATCGATGGTAACACCGGCTTAAAGTTTTTTAATTTAATTGTAATTGAACTATAATTAAATTGAGTGTAATATAATACAATAATAAGTCTTTTTATGTTTAAACTTGACAAACATACAAAGGTTAGACAAGCAACTAAATATTTTTTTTTTTGGGTGCATTTAACAATGAGTTAATTTGAATAATATATATTTATAAATATAAAACAAAATTTAAAATTAGTTACAACATAATAAATATATAATACCTATATGTAGATCATAAAATGTATTAAAAAAATGTACGAAAAATAAAAATAAAAATTGATTCAATCATGAGACTGTTTGATCTTCTTGATTTTTTTTTTTAATTATTTTGGATTGATTTTACAAATGTTTGATTGGGTTTTAAATTATTAGTTTATTAGATTAACGAAACAGATCATATAACTAATTCACTAATTTTTTTGTTAAACCATCCTTGGTCCGAATTCCAAAACAGTACTTGATTGCTTGTTGGGAGGCCAATTGATGGGTGCATGAGGTCATATTGTAGTATGATCACATGGTGCAATAAGAAGAGGCATGGAGACGCAGGACCATTAACTCTCAATTGTGTATTGATGAGAGAGCGAAACACTCGCAACTGTGAGCTCAGTGAGTTCCATCGTGCTTCACATATCCACGTCAGTAATAGTTGCACTTAACTACTTTTGTACCTTTATGATAATTTTCATTTTCGTTTTTTATCTTGTCGGTGTATGGTGTATGTTTGAAAAATGGCTAAAAACATTTTACATTTAAATAAATCATAATTTACAGAATTAATTTAAAAAAATTTAAGTTTAAACAAATTACAGTTTATACTAGCAAGAACTTAAAATTTTTATCAAAATTATAATTTAAGAATAAAATTACCCTAATATAAAATTTTTAAATATATTAATTTACATTAATGCAGTCTAAATTATAATTTATAAAAATTATAATTTATCGACAGAAACAAAATATTTTGTTGTTTGAACTTGGGTAGAGCCTCCTCATCACATCACTTATATCTGCATTCTCTGACCCAAACCCACTCCCCATTAATTCATTTGGCTTCTTCTGTGAGTTCAAATCTTATTTTCTGTTGCCATGACTTGTGAGAGCAGATTCTCTTTGTTCATTTTATGTAACCATATATACCATACTGCTTGCTTGCTTGCTGTCTCCGTCTGTGTCTTTGTCAATGTGTGTGTGTGTGTGTATATAACACGAAGCAAAAGTTTCGGTATAAACTTACTTTTAAAATTAATAATTATTCACACTCTCCTAGACCACTATTTTAATGCCTTTGCATACACACACACACACAAAAACCTAAAGGATTTGCAATTCGTATATACATTTGGTGAACTAATTAACTTCAAATATCTTATTTTAGATTAAACTAATAATCTAGTCTTGACAGATTATTATTATTTTCTCAGTTTTAATTTTTTCAAAATAAAATACTTAAATTTAGTCACTCAAATATTTCTTTCCTTTCAATTTGATCCTCATTGGATAAAGTCCTCTCTCTGATTCCAGGACATTTCGTCCTCATCAAAAGAGCTCCTCCTCTAGGCACCGCAAAAACCAAATTTCACGTGGAATGATGTGAACTTACCTATATGCCTTCAGCATACAAACTAACAATATATATATATATATATTATTTTGGAATAGAGTTCACAAATACTTCTAGAGGAATCATTTTGATTGAAAGAAAATGTATTTGGAAACTAAATTAAGATACTTATTTCTAGAAGGCACCTTGAGAGGAGTATGATCTTTTCAAAGACTAAATTAAAAAAAATTATCCTTAAAAATCAATTTAAAAGAAAAAATAATCTTTCAAAGATTAATTATTAATTTATTCTCCACTTTATAAAGTGCAGTTATAGTTTATTTCTGAACGCAAGGTTCAAATATTTAGTTGTCCTCTCTCATCCAAGCCCAAATGGTCCTCACCCCAACGGGCCATGGGCTTTTAAGAATGCTGCAAGCCCAAAAAAAGAACAATTACCACACCAAATACTTTTATTGCTTTCAACCAAGGCAAATTACCGATTTTGTCATAAAATATTGTAGTTGTTTAAATTTAATTTTTAAAAAATTGTGTTTGTCTCAATTTCATTTATTTACATAACTTTTTAAAATAAAAAATTTAAAATTTAACAATTATTAATTTTAAGATTTAACAATAAAAAAAATTAAATTGAGACAAATACAATCTTTTATAAACTAAAACTATATTTATATTTTTAAAAATTAAATTGAAATAATTATAAACTTTGAAGAAATAAATCACTAATTTACTCAAATATTTATACTATGCCATATATATATATATATATATATGCACAATTTTAAAAGTTTAACAGAAGCGACGTGGGCTACATATGGTGGAATAGCAGAGGCCTAATGGGGGCCTGGGTTTCGTCAATCTGTTTAGTTCAAACATCAAAGTCACATGCTGTGTCTCTCTTGTTTGTCTCCCACGACACTAAAATACTCATTTTCATGGGACGTCAAATCTTCAAACGAGAAAAAAGAGAACAGATAAAACCACGACATTGCAAAAGCATGCAACATTAAACAAACAAAAGGGTCACTCATGCTTCTTGGTAAGCAAAACCTATGCATGCTTATAGGTTATAGCCCAACCAGTCTGTCTGTTTTCTTAGCGAGAAAGAATAATAATAGTGATAATTATAATAATAAACAAACAAAAGTGTTAAGATCCCATGTGTTGGTGAATCATGCATGAGTATCTCATTTGGATTCGCTTCCTCTTTATCTTTTTTAGATGCTTTAATTTGTCCCGGCGTGTTTCCCTTCCCTTGGATTACTGTCTTCATCTTTTCTGTTTCTGTGTTTCTAGCACTGCCTGCAACTGCAAGGCACCATTATTTCAGTATCTTCGTTTCACTTTTATTAATTTTATATATATATATATATATATACACAATTCATTTCATATCTTCTTTCACTAAGTGGCAACTTTGGATAAAAAGCAGTGCCTACCGTATTAATTATAATACATTGAGCCATGCATGCTAGGTGAATGGGTTTAATAAGCCTCAGTTTTATATATTTAATTGGTGGCCAACTTTTATTTGTCACAAAGAGATTCATGTTTCCCGATGATGAATCCCTCACTTAATTGATGTGTCTACAAAATAACTGATATTGTGTCACGGTTCTAACATAATGTAACAATGGCCACAAAAGTTACAACAAAATTAGACGTAACCTTTATTATTAGCTACGAGTAATTGTGGTTAAGTTTCCAATAGCTATAATTTAAATAGTGACAAATAATTTAATTTAAAAATATATTTTTAACAATTAGTGGTCATGATTTAAATTATGGCTAATAAATTAATTTTATTTTTTTAAAATATTTTTTATGAAATTATTGGCCACGGTTTAAAGCGTGATAAATAATTAACATATATATATATATATATATATATATATATATATATATATATATATATATATATTACTATCAACAAAAGAAAATATATACCTACTTAATCAATATATACCAAAATGTGCACATTAATGTGTCAGAATACATTTAGTCAAAAAGGTATACTAAATATATAGAAGATCTAGCTAGTAATTATTCAACACTCTATCAAACATAAGTCCTAAGTGTGTGTGATACATCTGTGTGTTAATGGTAGGCAAATCAAAACTAAATTTATCCTACATAAATTTGTAAAGCATACTTAATTAAGTTTAATTTTGTAATAGTTCCTCATTGGTCTTTTCATATCTAGCCAACTTTTCTTCTAAATCCTTCAGCCACTTGGCTCCTCAAATCTCCACTATGATTTTCATTTATAGTACTACTAAAAGTATTAGTATTCATAGAGCTCATAATTTGTCCAGACAAACCAAAGACATTAGAAGGAGAAATGTCTATTCTCAAACTTTGAACACGACTAGAATGTTCAAGTCCAAATACTTCTCCAATTGAATCATTTGGTTGATTATATATTCTTTAAAAGACACCTGAAGCAGCAGCTCATTCTTGATCTTGAGTTAAGTTCTCTAAAATCTTATCCTATTAAAAGAAGAAAAAAAAATATAGGTCAATAACTCTATTCAAGCTCCTGTAAACACATTAAAGAAAGGAATGATACCAATGAAAAGAGAAAGCCAACACAAATATACAGTCTCAACATGTGAATAGATAAGGTATGGTACTATCCTAATTAATAAGAAACACAAAAAGGTGTCAAAGCCATGATTTTTATCACTTAATCTCTTGTTGTTGGCCAAAATATTATTTCTAGAATATTAAGCAATTTATCTGAGTCTAAAGTTGGGGAAAATATTGATGCTAGCATGCTGAGAAAAGCTACGATTCTATTTAAAATATGCATGAATAAATTTAAATGATTAAGGATGATTAGAAACAATGTGGAAGGGAAAAAAGTGTTAGAGTTTTATTATTATAAAGTATTAAAATAGCAAATAATATTTTGTTTTCCTCTCTAACCGTTGGCTTTATGGAAACATGAGTTAATAGCTTTTATATATATAGACGTTGCACTTTACAAATAAAATATGTTCATGTTATTAATCATCAGTTTAATATTATTAGGGGATAAATGGCATCTATTGAAGCTTCCTTATGTAGATGTTGCCTCAATCATGATAATTCACATAATGCCCTTTAAAGTCCAGGAGCCAACGGGAAGAGGGAAAGAGAAGCACTATATATACATGTGTGTGCCTTTGTGAAAGTGAGTGTGTTAACATGAAAATATATATTTATATATATACTTGTGTGATATTTTGGATAGAGAAAGTATGGGAGAAAGTAAGTCCGATTTACTTCTTGCGTGCAGAGATAGTAAACAAATAAGTGAGTCTTGGGCTATTATATCTTAGAGGTAACATGTCTGAGTATCCTTGCACCGGATAATATAACAAAGTTAACTCATGGGAGACGTGAAAATTACGTTAAATAATGACAAAACACTTGGACCTCAGCCCAGTACCATGTAATTTATATTTTTACTCTAACATTCAATTTTTCTATTTTTTTGTGTTTATTCTTAATTTTTAGGTGCTGCTTCAATAATTTTAAGGTAATTTTTTCAAGTTGAATCTCACGAAAGCAGCAAATGAAAAATAAGAATTTGAAAGATTATTTTATATGGGAGTGTCTCAATTGTGAAATTCCTTTAAGAAGAAATTTTGTGATTCACAATTTAAGTAAATCAATGAAAAAAAATTTTGGTTTGCTACTTGGAATTAATTTATTTTGCAAGAAATTGCCTAAATATATTTTGTGGAAATAACTCACAATTTTTTATGAGCTTTGGATTTCAAGTATATGAGATTTTTGTTTTACACCTTAAATTTAAGGTGACAAATATATATATATATATATATATATATATATATATATATATATATATATATATATATATATATATATTTCCTTTGGCATATGGGACTTTTAGTGGTTTGTATATTGGAAACTCTTTTTTTTTTCTTTATACATTGACTAGTAAGTGACTAATCATATTATTAATCGTTTTTGGATCTAATGGTTGTTTATGAGTAGCCAAAAGTTTCCAACAGATAGAAATATATCTTTTTTATGAAATTTTCTTAATTGTAAATTTTATCTGTAGAGGAAATCTTTGTGATTCTCAATTGAGTAAATTTATGAAATTTTTTAGACATAAATATTATTATTATTATATTTGGAAACTGCTCACAAAAAGGGAATTTATTTATGAGAAATAATTTTTCATTATATAAGATATATATAATGAGGTACGTTGCTATAAGATTTTAGCTTTGACTATATATTGTTTAGTATATCTATATTGTTTTTGCAATTTCTTTTACTTGGTTTTGAAAAATCTTTTAAAGTAGATTGTATATGTGTGTGTGTGTGTGTGTGTGTGTGTGTGTGTGTGTGTGTGTGTGTGTGTGTGTGTGTGTGTGTGTGTGTGTGTGTTAATGCAAATGTTATATGAGAAATAACATTAGCATTATGTGGAAACTATGATGAGTTTTGATCTTATAGTGATCAATTTTTGCTTAAGAAGCAAATTTATGCAATGGTGATTTATTCTCTCTACATCATGAGGTATGTGTCACTATTTTAATCTTTCTCTTTTTTAAGAATTTTTATCAATAGTGGGGGCAAAGAAGAAAAATATTTTTGGATATTATTTTAATAACAACAAGTGGGGGGATTGTAATATTCTAGTTATTTGGGGTGTCATTAGTCTTGGAGTATGAAAATTATACTATGTTAAATTGTTGAAATATCTTTTTACTTTTCATGTGTGTGCTACTATGCTTTCATAGTAGGATTTAGGTGGCTTAATTAAAATATATTATGTAACTGAGTTATTGCCATTACCAATTATTGTATATAATTATGTTTAGGATCCAATTTTGATTCATGAGGAAAAGCAAGCAAACTGACAGCTAGCGCCCCAGGCACCAGGCCCTCAACTCTCGGCCTGACACTGTATGGGTGGTGCCTCAGGCGCACACAAGGCACCTAAGGTGTCAGCATCCAAACTTTATGTCGAACTTTTGAAGGTGGCGCCCACGTGCCAAACTGTATTTTTCAGCTATTCTGCGAGAAGTCATCTACATATTAAAAGCCATATTCATTCCTTTCCCATTTTTGGTCTTCACCCCTCTATTCATGCTGAAGTCTTTTCCTTTCTGCTGGCTAAAGATTTCACTTGGGCTCCTTCCAATTTCAGTGGAAAAAACAAGGTAAATAAGCTTTAGATTCCTTGAAATTCATTTTCCCTCTTCCTCCATTTCCTTTTTCCCCTTGGCCATAAACCTTAGTTAGCTAAGGAAGGGAACTTCTGATTCAAACTAAATTTTGGTGATTTCTATGCTATTAGTTCTTAATTAGTAGACAACTAGGAGTTTTTGTTTGTGTAAATGATGGTATAGAAGAAATGGTGAGTATAGATAACCTTGAGCAGGAAAGAGAGTAGGAAAAAGGGGATTTTAATTTGATTTTAACTGTGAACTAGAAAAATGATGACTAGGACTGACTTTCCTACAATTGGGACTAAATTATTGGGTATTATACTGGCTGAATGGTCCTATGGGTGGCTGTTAGTTTTAGACAGTAAAAAAACACAGCAAATTCTACAGAATTTGTTGCAATTCTGTTGCTGTTTTAGTGGCTGGATAGTATAAGGAAATTCTACAAAATTATGCTGTAAAACTTCCCTGGATGACAGTAGAAATATTTCTCTCTTTATGCCCTGTTTTACTTACAAGTAGGTCTAGCTCTAATGTGTTCTTTTAATTATATTTTATTTGCATTTAAGAAAATTCTTGGGAATCATTTCCTACCACCCTCTATATTTTAGTTGCAAAAACAAAGGTAGTTAGTGCCACATTTGAGGTGAGTGTGATGACATTGTCTTTCTTCTTCCTTGAAGCTCTTAATGTCATGCATTATAGAGGTATGGATGAAGGTGATATGTTTTTGGATTCAATTCAACTACTCATATTCTTTGTACCTAATGATTTTGTTGTTGAATATTTCTTCCCTAGAATATTATGCTTTTAATTATTTATGATGAAAGCCACCATTGGAGAATTTATGTGTTGTCAATGTTAGCTAGAAATTAATATGGTTAAAATTGTATTAACTATGTTGTGTTGAAAACTTGAATGTGTATTCTGAATGTAATTGAGTATTGATGATAATTGATGTGTGTGTTTGGTTCATGGTGATGCACCCCATAGAAGAAATTAAAGGAGTCACAAGGGTGGAGAAATCTCTTTCTTGGGGAGATAAGGATGGATGCGGCCAGGGGTCGCGGGCAATGATCCACAAGTACCGTGGACGACCTGGTTAGTACGGGATTTGTATTATGCATTGTATAAATTATACTTCTTTTATTGTTCGTAATTGACGTGAGTCTTTTTGAATTGTTGATATCTCTATAATGGTAGATGTGAAATTTGATTCTGTTAGATGATGTTATCTATTTACTGAGTATTTTATTACTCATTCTATTATTTTACAACATTTCAGAGTCTGTAGCTGACGCAGGGAATCGTCTAGAAGAGTAGCGAGCTTACTTTATATCATCCCCTTTGTATTTGAGTTGGCCTTTTTTTTGTACTTTATCTATTTTGTTGAACTCTAGATGTTGCTCTTTGATCACATAAGCCTCCTAGGATTTTGTAGATGGGCTATGTGGAAGTATGATGCTATATTTTACTTTCTTATGGTTTCATTGTATAAAGACTAAAACCTTGGTGATGTTTTGATTTGGGAATATTACAGATTTATTTATTTCCTCATCTTGTTATGACAATAGTTAGAATACTATATACGGAATTTGGAACATTTATAACTGCTAGAATGATGATAAATCTAATTTTAAGACTTGGATCAGTATGTACAGGTAATAGAAATTCATAGTAACAAATATTTTCATAAATTGTTGTGTCTCTTAGGTTCACAATGTGAAAGAAACTGTCATGCTGGTCACATTCTTGGGGATGTGACAGGGATGTAAGTGTATTGTTATAAAAATATACAAATTTTTGATAAAAATATTTTACGGTCAATAGTTAATATTGTTGTGGCTTAATAGAAAATTTATGTGTTTAGTATTTGAATATTGAGTATATCCCATAAATTTCTATTGACATAACTATTGATAATATGAAAAGGTTTTCTTAAAACTTATGTGAACAAGTATTCAACATTTTAATGTTGAAAATTGTTTTTGTGAAATTTTTTGAAATTCTACAATAAAGTTTCATGATCATAATATTGTGAGTTTTTTATAAAGCTATGTGAAATATAAATTTTTATGGTTATATTATTGTGAGCTTTCTAAAGATATGTAAAATATGAATTTCTACTTTGAGAATTTATTTTTTAATTCTACATTTCAATTTTTGGCCAATGATCAAGAGAATTAAAAACAAAATGTGTTAGTAGAATTTTGTTTTAATTCTACTATTGTGGGCTATAAAAAGCCATATGAAAAATGAAGTGTACTTTGTAAAATTTTTTAATTCTACTATTATGGGTTTTCTAAAGCCATATGAAAATTATATTTTGTGGAAAGTACTTAATTTGAGAAAATGCCTATATCTATTTTATGAGATATCTAATGGCATGTGTGCATACAAAAAAAAAAGTTATGATTGTGAATTGTTTGAGAAAATTCACTTTTATTGTGATTGTGAATTTTGTGAAAATTCACTCTTATATGTAAATTGTGATTTCACATATGTGATTTTTTCATAGTGCCACAAGAATATTATATTTTTGATGAACAACAAAAAAGTTAGGCATAATACTCATCAATAGTGGGAGTACATAATTTTATGGATATCTAAAAATAAGTTCACCAATTAGACAGTAATTTTTATTGCTATATATTATATGCAATATTGTGAATTGCACATATCATTTTGGAATTAGTTTTATTGTGAATGTGTAACCATATATTTTGTGGCTTTTGACATATATAATTTTATTAAGGATATCATCTCATTGAAAAATTTGAGATGATGATATATGCCAAAGATAAATTTTTAAGAAAGCATATTTTTATGCTATTATATGAGAACATTCCTATTGTATAATGAGGTGCAATGGTGTAGAGAATTTTTGTTCACAAAAATTAAATTTGAGAAATTCCATAAATGATTATGTATTCATGGATAAAATTATTATATGGTGGAATAATATATATTTGAATATATTTTATGTGATTCTATGCCCACCTATAATAATTTGATATTACTTATTGTGATGAATATCGTCTAACCTAGATACTTTGAAATTATGAGATTTTCTAAAATTATAACTAAAGTCAAATAATCTAGAGACATCGAGGGAAATGAATATCAAGCCTATAGGATTTAAAATAATCTATGAGGATACCCTACCATGTTATTAGATATTTTAAGAACTTAGTTCAAAGGGAAAAACGAATCATAGGGTTGCTTGATGAATGTACATTTTTATAAGAGTTCAAACTCTTAAATTCATTTCTATGGTATCAATGCATTATCTTGCAACAAATATGAGAGGTTGAGTTTTTTTTAAATTATAAAAAAAATTCTTAAAAAAATATGTAGCTCTATAAGAGTGGAGTGTCTAAATTGTAAGAATACCCTTGACAGAATTTACTTATTTGAATGTAGCAGAGTGGGACTGCTTTTATATAAGAATATATATGGCGTATTATCAAAACATATTCAAAAAATAGGATAAGCACAAGGCCGCATAATCGTGCCAACTAGGGCTCATGATTTACACTTGGGTTGTTATGTGCATTATATATATCTTGTCTCCCTTACGCAGTCATAGTTCAAGGCGAATACCACTTTGACTCTAGATCAGGAAATATAGTTTTACTAAGTATAGGTTCAAGACAAATGTAGTTACCTATATTATGTATAATAATCCACCTCTATCCAAAAGTATACATATTGTGCTATTTTATAATAATAAGAGGGGAATTGTTAGAGTTTTATTATTATAAAATATTAAAATAACAAATAATGTTTTGTTTTCCTCTGAAACCATTGGCTTTATGGAAACATGAGTTAATAACTTTTATATATATATAGACGTTACAATTCACAAATAAAATCTGCTAATGTCATTAATCATCAATTTCATATTATTAGGGGATTAATGGCATTTATTGAAGCTTCATTATGTAGATGTTGCCTCAATCGTGATAAATTCACATAATGCTTTTTAAAGTCGGGAAGAGGGAAAGACAAGCACTGTATATACATGTGTGTGCCTTTGTGAAAGTGAGTGTGTTAACGTGAATATATATATATATATATATTTATATACACACTTGTGTGATATTTTGGATAGAGAAAATGTGAGAGAAATTAAATCTGGTTTACTTTCTACGTGCAGAGGTAGTAAATAAATAGGTGAGTCTCGAGCCATTATATCCTTAAAGTAACATGTCTGAATATCCCTACACCAAGTAATATAGCAAAGTTAACTTGTGAAAGACATGAAAATTATCTTAAAAAAAAGGAGACATTCGGATCTCATCTCAGTACTACACAATTTATATTTTTAGTCTAACATTCAATTCTTTTATTTTTTATATTTATTTTTATTTTTCAAATGCTACTCCAACAAAAAAGACACTAAAAGCTTATAGTTGATATTGCCTAAATATATAGCTACCCATGAGAAAAAGTACAATATCTTCACCGATATACCACTCGACAAATGACGTTATGGTATAGACAGAAAACGAGAGGGGAATCCATAGAGCTCAATCGTTCTACCCCATCCTAAATGCCAACTCTTAAGATTTTCCTAAATAGAATATGAAATAAAATAACCAACATGAAAAGACTCTTTTAACATCTGATGAGGCAACTGCTATCTATCTTTCATCATAATCATTTGCACCACTCTACTATCTATCTTTCATCATACATGAAGTGTTCAAGCAAGCAATTTCCTTTATACTATGCTCAACACAACGCTTGACGTTTCAAATTTCTTTCTTGTTTAAGTTTCGTAAGTAAACCCGCTATCTCTTGATGAATTTTAGAAGAGATAGTAAGACAACTTGAATTATAACTATAATCTTTCTGTTTAATTATGGTTTTTGTTTTATGTATGAAATCTTTAAAAATGAAGAATATAGTACTTTTTAGCCATTTCTTCACAAACTAAATTAGTCAAGCTTCTCACACTAGTTCATAAATGAAGCTTTTAACTTGTATGTAAGAAATGACTTTTTATCAAGGTTGTCAAATTTGAAAGTTTACCTAAATTCGAGAAGGGGGCTAAACTCAAAATATAAACTTGACTCGTAAACTCATAAGAGTTTACATATATCTTTCCCTTCAATAGGCTACTAAATATATATATATATATATATATATATACACATACACAACAAAACTAAAATAACAGAGAAAGTATACTAGGTTCCTAGTTCCTAAACAAATTTTAAAAAATGAAATAATTGACAACAACCATTAACTCAATATATACACAAACAAAAAGACCCATAGAACTAGACATTAGGAGTTATTATTGATTAGTTTCAGTCCTTCTACATGTAAAGTTAAATTTTCTTAAAATAGAGTTTAAATGACAAAATTATGAATATTTAAGATAAACTTAAAAATTGCAAGTCGACTGGTAGCATCTAAAAGTCTATTTTTTCTAACCTTTGGTCACTGTTTTGGTTATATCTCTGAAACAGTAAAGAATTTTTTAATGAAACTTATCTCGATTAAAATTAGACTCAAAGAGCTTTACAAGATATATTATTTGTTTAAAATGGAGTTCAAATGAGGAAGTTATGATTTTTTAAATAAAAATTGAAAATTGCAAATCATCTGGTAGTATCAGAAAATCGACTGTTTATGATCTTTGGTCACTCTTTTGATTATATTTCCTAAACAAAAAAGATTTTTTAGACGAAAATTATTTCATTTGAAATTAGACTTAGAGATCTTTTCAATTAATTTGTTTAAAATGTAGTCAAAATGAAAAAAAATTATGAGTGTTTAAATTGTGTTATATTATGCAAACTCGGTAAACTCAGTTAAACTTGACGATTTTGACTGAGTTTAACCTAGTTTGACCTGATTTTTGACCGAGTTTACTTGATTTCGGTATCTAGGATAGTAAAATTGGACAATTTTATGAGTTAACTTGCAATTTTGACAATTATGCTTCTTACCATTGTCCTTGTTTTGAGAAGTGTTATTTCTGCAAAAGCACTGAGACTACAGCTATAGGAAGCTTCATTTACACCATGGTACATTGCATTATCAAAGTCTACTATTCTTAGTATAAGATAACACACAATATGTAGTCATTATGTGCATTAACCATTTTATCATGCAATTACTACTCTTGCCTATTTAAATTAAAAAGGACAAATTTTGCATTTTAAGAGCCTAATGCTTAATTGTCTTTGATGTATTCTACTACAAGGAATCTCTTGTGACATGGTGAATGGGTTTTGGTCCATTACTACCTTAACATTGGACCCGTACATGATAATTCTCTTAGTTGTGCCTAAAATTTGGAATTTAGACCACAATTGTTTAAGCTCAAGCACCTAAAAGTCCTATCATTCTTCAACTGCTTTCTATCACCAGAGTCATAGATCTCCATTTACTATCCCCACGGTTACTAATTCGTTTCCCCAAAGATGAGAGTGAAAACTAACACATTCAGAGAGTTACAAACATGATATCTGTTAGTACATGAGTGTACTCCAGAAGGGGTGAATTAAGTATACAAAACTTTTTTGTAAATGTTTACTTTCTTTTGAAATGTTTCAAAGTCCTAAAAATAGTTTCTTGGTTCTATAAAACTCTTGTGATTAAAACTCATTTTTAAGCAGAATAATAAATAGCAGAAAGTAAAGCATACCAAGAAATATAGTAGTTCTGTCGTATCTAGACGATACTCTTACGTCCACTCCTTAAAACACAATGTTATAAGAGTTTTATTTAGGGTTACAAATAACCACTGCAAGAACAACCAACTTGAAGCTCAACTACCCATTTTTATGATAAACAATTTAGCAACCTCTAAGTTTGAATTAGCAGGGTCTTGCCTTTACGTTTCTTACAACTAGGTCTTTATGGGTCCTTGACAAACTTTTAACCAAGTAACATTTCCTCTAGAAAGGGTCAATTCATGACTTTTACACTTACCAACTGGGGTCCAACTTTCAAGGCTCACAAAAATACAATCCACTATCAGGACATAATACAAGAGTAGAAAAGAGATAGTTCACAAGAATCTAAGTACACAAGAGCTCTCTCATACAAAGTATATGATTATTAGAACAAGCTTTCTTGAAAAATATGAGAATTGATAGGCGCAACAGTACAAGCACAAGCAACACAAGTATTATTAGCTTTCTCTTACTCTTGATTGTTTGCAATGGTTGCTTCAATGTCTTTATATAGTCTCTACAAAGTAGCCGTTGTGAAATCTTCATTTTGAAATGTCATCTTAAATGCCAAATTAAGTCGGGGTCTTGAAAATGCAAGTGCTTAATAAGGAAACAATTTGACTTTGCATAACTCCTATTTAAATGTGCTTTTAATCTAAGCAAGATTCCCTTGAGATATCAGAATAAAATTGACGCTTGAATTCTCCTTCATAAATGTTGTATGAATTAGGGCCTGTAATTGTTCTATAAAAGGAAATATTTTATCTTGAATATTTTCTCTTAAATTACACATTAATTTGAGCAAAATATTCTATAATTTTTGTCTAAATCAGATCTTTGAATGGTGCAATTAAATACATTATTCAAATCAGCACATGAGTATTAAAAATAAAATCAATCAATTGATTTTTTCTTTAATAGGGTCCAGATTCTTTCCTTATATAACTCCTTGATTTCATATCTTTTCATTCTAATCATATAACATGATTATGATTGCATAGACTTGGAATATGCATGATAGCCATTAAATGCTGACTTATATTGATTTCATTTGACATCATTAAATACTTCGAGTTTCAGGGTTCACAAAGTCAAGTTCCATAAAAATGTGTTCAATCAAAAATTTATTCTTTGAGAAGTTGCATCAACAATACCTTACAATGAAAAATCACATTCTTATATGTAGAGGCTACAATTACAACTATGGATATCAGCCTGCTAACCATCCCTCCATTTTTGCCTCACTATTATATATAATTTTCTTGCCACCTCATCCTAGATGTGGGGGCAACTATATATCTAGCTAGCTAGCAACAATCCACACATTGTTCTACATGTTGGTTAGAAATGACACATGGATGGACTTTTTATTTTTTAAATCACCTGTATCTAAAAATTTACTAAAATCTTATTAATTTAGTACGAGTCTGATTAAATGACAAAAGTGTAATGCTGTTTCGTATGCTTGATTTGCTGGGGACTTGTATCAAGAAAGAAAACATATGGGATGATAATGATATATGTTTAAAGTGTTGGAGTACATGTACAATCAATAAAATGACTTCTCATGCTTAATTCGCCATGCTTTTCTGCCTCGGGTCGCATTCACCCTTGTGGACCAATCCACATGCCCTTGCCGAGCTTGCCTTCAAATAAGAGAGGGTGAAAAAATGCTGTTTGAAGTTCTTTTACTTCCATATGTCAATGTTTAAGAAAGACTAGTGATGGATTTACTTAACAAATCTAACAGTTTCTTTTTAAGGAGGAATAGATGTAATAGTTTAACTGTTTAATTACTATCAATTTATTTGACAATTTTACACGGGCTTTTCTTATATTTTTAAAATGTACCCAAAACTTGTTTTCTATCTTTTTAAAAAATATCTACTTTTTTACAAAAAAATGTGTTATACACAACTCTAATTTTAAAATATTAAAACAATTGTTAAAATTCAATGGTTAATTCTATATTATATATTAGAAATCTCAAGATACCTTTAAATGAGTTCACCTATTTTTTTAGACCTGTAATAAGTAGATTTAAGAACAAAAACGTACATATATTCATTTTAAAAACCATAAGAATGTATTTTTAATTAATATTATGTAAACATAATAATTTTATCTGCATTCACAAATCATAGCAAAACTTATAACTTAAATTTAAAATTTATTAGGCTTAAGGGGAAAAATTTAGGTTTGTATAATAATTATGTCAATGAAAATAAAATTATAATGTGTACATTTAATATTGTTGTAATAAATCAGATTATTAAATTCTTAAATTGGATATACGCGTGCTTTGAAAAAAGTTATAATTATATGTTTTAAAAATATAAAAGAACTCCCGTAGGAGTATTTTTAAATTTTAAAATATACAACATAGAAATAATCATTGTCTTTTAATAATTATGTTAATACTTTCTTGAAATATCTGTATATATTTTCGAAATAGAGAGCAGATCTATGTAAGATTATGAAACATTAAAAAAAAAATTTAAACACTACTAAAAAAATATTATTTAGTGACGATTATTTGGCACAAGTTGAAAAAATCACCGCGAAAGTTTTGCCAAGATATAATTATTTAGCAGCAATTTTAGATAACACTCGCTAAATTTAAATAATTGGTGGTGGTTTGCCAATATTTATTATTTAATTAATTTAATAATAATTACTTAATATAATAATATATAATATACTTCATATGAAGTAATCACTTTCAAATTGACAATATTATTTTTCATTTTCCTGTCACATTAATTATATTGATAAGTAGCTAGTCATTACCAAAAAGATCTCATTTAAAGCAATTCCCTTGAAACAAATTGACATGCATGTGTCTGAAAAATAATTGAGCAAACGTAGTTTGGATAAATTTAAGTTTAGGTGAATATGATTTATATTTAAAAGATAGTTAGATAAATTTATGTTTAAACAGACTATGAACATAATTTTATGTTTAGATATTAGTTTACAAATATGGATTTTATATTTGTTTTTTTTTATGTATCATTATTACTATATATATTTAATATAATTCAATTGATTATATTAACAACATTACTTATGGTTATTTAATTATATAAATTAGGTTTTTAAGTTAATTATATAACTTAAATAAATTATTTTTTAATTACGTAATTACATAATTAATTTAATCATTTACTTGTATTAAACAAATTAATTATGGTGATTTAACTATATACATTTGATTTTTAGGTTAATAATATAAATTAAAATATTAAGTTTTTCAATTGTACAGCTATATAATTAATATAATTCAATTAATTAATTGACAACATTACTTAATTAGTTTATTAATTTAGTTTTTAATTATATAATCAATTTAATTAAAGTAGTAAAAAATATTAGAATATATATAATAATAAAGTTTATATACACGTTAAAGACTATATACAAGAATTGGAATTAATAAAATAAACTAAGAAAGAAGAGCAAGAATAACTTAATTGAAAAGGAGGAAAGACTAAAACATTATATCATTCAAAGTTTTTCGGAACCCAAAGTTATTTTTCCTTTCCTATGCAATATACTCTCCCATGTTTCTCTATCGTGTGAGGGAGACCAAGAGAGAAAGAGAGAGCATGACACACAAACACTGCAACCACCATCTTCTCTCTTCTACCAACCACCACAGCAGAGCATATAACAAAGCAACGAGAGGAAGATACGATGAGCTATTGTCTACTTGTGTCGACGGGTCATGAAGGACCAGACTTCATGACCCATCAAATTTTACACACAGAAGACGTTAGAGAAGTTTGTTTCAGCCATCTAACCTCCTTTCGCACTTTCCCGACAACCACAAGCATTGAAAAACAAAGGAAAATGCCATATAATAACATATCACAGAATAATGCCAATGCATTGGAAAATAGAGGCAAACATAGGAGATGAACGGACAACAAATAACATACAAGAAAACAGCTACAAATGACGAAAAATGAACCTAAAAACACAGGAAAGTGAACGGAGGACCCTAATAGCACAAATTGGCAGCAATGAATGAACCAACTAACAGATATGAAAACGACAAAAAATGAAGGAACTAGATGAAAAATGAAGGAAAATGAAGGGTAAAGAAGGAAATTAGTATTAATGCACCACCAAACCCCATTAATGCCACTACAGAAGCAACCAAGCGTGGCATTGGACGAAATCACTGTTCAAGGCAAAACGTGATTTGGATTTGCAGGCTGATTGGTTTTCCAAACATGCTAAAATTAGTCCTAAATGTGGTTATATGGTTTAGAACGTTATTTGGTTGTTCTCAGTGTGTTCCCAAACATACCATGAGCTCTGTTATACAATGTCCAAGTTGAATAATTAGAAGCTCAAAATCAACGAAATCAATTAAAAAAATGCAAACTAAATGAGAAATATTTACAAGATAAAGAAAGATACCATAATATTTTATGAAGAAAAAATAGTTTGCAAAAAAAAAATCATTGATATTCAATTTTAAATTATTAAAATTAATATTAATAAAAATAATATTTAAAAAATTCTTATAAAAATAATTTTTAAGAGCAAAACTGATTGATAGTATTTTGCAATAATTTTGAAAAATTAACGTGAAATATGCATAATTAAAATAATGAGTATATATCTAGTTATCAAAATTATAAAAACCAAGGTCAAATGGAAAAAAAAAACTAACTAGTTTTTTCATAACAAAAATTAGTTTAAGGTTTGAATTAAGAAAATAATACAAAAATAGAAATTTAATTGAAATATAAAAATAATAACTATGTAATAACATTTTAAATTTATTTAATTATTTAAATAGCTTTACATTAAATAAAAATATAATTTGATATATTATATATCTAAATTGACACTTGGAAATATTCTGTATATTTAATAGTTATGCATGTAATGAACCAGTCTTCAACACTAGTGCAATGGTTAACAGGGACTCCACTGACATTTTAGCTAATTAGCTAATTAAATGGCAAAATGTAGCTTTTCTAATAGTTTTATGAGGCAAAAACTGTGGTTTCAAGTTTCAACTACCGCTAAATTTGAGACAGCGATGGTTAAGTTGACGGTTGTGCAAACTACTGTGTAAAGCAATCACAACGCTCTAAATCGCGACTATTTACGTATCACCATTAAATATAATTAAATATTTTAGCGGCAGTTTAAAACCGACGCTAAAGACAAAAACCGTCTATCTGACCCTTTTTTTTTTAAATAGTGAAAGTATTTTACTTTAAAAAATTAATATGTGAAATTTTTTTTAAATAAATATTCATTTATTTATTTATTTATTGAAAAACTCCGCACCTCTTTTAATTTTATTCATAAACTTATGATTTGTTACTTAAGGAATTGCACCCACTTTTTTGTTTTTTTTTTCTCTTGATTCTTATTTTTTAAAAAAAAACAATCTATTGAAATTCTCAAATTGCATTCAGTAGCATGGTTCCGTAATGGGTATGATTCATATTTATCAATTTTAATTCTCCTTTGAGGAGAACTTTCTTTCTTTCTTTCTTTCTTTCTTCTTTGTACTTCATGTTTATCCCCATATTAGCTATAACTTTGTATCGCAAATCATGATTATCATTTGCTAAGCCCCTTTCAAACGCTTCCTTGTCCCCAGTAACCCTTAAATCCCATAAAAGTTCATGTCGTTTCTCTCCTTTACATAATTGGGTCCTTTTATATAGCTTCTCTATAAAATTATTTTTCTTCATTGGTATGCTACTATTATTAACTATTTAAACACTGTTTAGGCGTCCTTAACATTAATTAACTTTGTATATTTATATTAATGATGGCCCACCACAAACAAAATTTTCTATAAAAGGAAAGATTCCAAATCTGTAACTTTTTCAGCAAGCACCACAACCCTAGATGTGCATACATACATATAGATATATATGTGTGTGTCTTTAAATAAAAAAGGCCAAGTTACCACAGGTGGGCCCAGTAAAAAAAGGGCCCCATCCACTCTCTTTTGTAGGCTCAAACACGAACCTCTCAAGCCCTCTCTGAGGCCCTTAGACATCAAAGCCCAGCCAACCCAAACGCTTTCTTTGACCACTCAAAAACTTTTACTTCCATAAAAAGAAGAGAAAGTGAGTTAATGAATGAGTGATAGAGAGAGAGACAGAGAGAAAAGAAAAGGTTGGTTGGTTGGTTGGTTCACGTGAGCCATGGGCTCAGACGGTGGCACGAGCCACCCTGAGATGGCTGAGACCTTGTGGGCCCACCACACTCTGATATGAGTCTGACCACTTGTACGTACAATGTGGCTCCCACGACTGGGTTACGCAAAGGCCTTCGCACGTGCGAGATGCTCCGTGCACGCGTGAACCGAACCCCCTCGCTCGCGTCAGCCTAATTAATGTCTGATCTGATCGTTTCTTTGACAGTTTGACCACACACGGGGAACAAGATGGACGGCAGGGATTTCTTTATCAAGAAGATCTGGGCCGTCAATGGAAGACAATCTCGAGAGACGTGTTGTGGGGTTAGGGCGTGAAAAGGCCGACACGGGATGAGAGAAAAAAGAAGAGTCATTTGCTTTTTATGCCCTTTATACTCTTGAAATGCCCGACCTGTCCCATCGTGCCACGTGGCCGCAGAGAGTGGACTTGGTCCGTGTATTCTCTTTCTTTGATACAATACAATGCAAATTTTATTATTGAAGTGTTTAATTAATAAGAATTATATAAATTGACAGTTTTCAGGAACTAACACCACATTATTAAATTTTTTGAAAAATGCTAAGTGGTTTGGTTTCGGAAACGCAATGGTATGGGGGAGTGTAAACTGTAAAGGATGTGAAGGAGACCGAGGGACATGATGGAATATGATAGGATTCATATTGTCTTTTGATTGATCCCTTGCTTGGGAGGGATCCACTGCTTTTGCTTGAAAATCTGTTATTATTAATCCTTTGATAGATTTCTTTTTATTTTAATAATTTTTAGAAAATGGCTTCTCGAGAAAATAGTTTTTTTAAATTTTGATCTGAATCGTTGGATGAGATCATTTAATTTTTTTAAATTATGTGATTAATTTTTATAAATTTAATTTTATATTTTTTAAAAATTAATTATATAATTTAAAATATATATATATATTATTAATTTAAATCGTTAATATAAATCAAGAACAAAAGAAAGCCAGGTTCCAATTTTCATGGAACTATGTTTTTTCGGTTCCTTATACAAAACAACTCTTTACTTTCTTTTTCTTTTTGGGTTATAGATTTAAAATATCAAAGATTTATAACTATTCTTAACAGTACATATATTAATTGTATAATTTTAAAATTTTAAAATAAACAAGTTAATTCTTGAAAAACATATACCATAAATATTACATTTGAATCTCACAAATTCAAAATTTAAATTTTATAAGTATTTATTTATTACTTATTAGTACTTGGAACATATATTGAGATTAATGAATAACACACCAAGACTTCAAAAATATAAACACATAGCTTTAAAAAAATAAATTCTGTATTTTTTAAATTTACTAATTAAATAATTATAATATGCATCTTAAGATTACATTTATTCTGCATTTAAAAGATTAAAAATTGCAAATCTTGTAATATACTTTATGCTAATTGTTACATTAGTTTATATTTGATTTGAATAAAAAAATTGAATCAATTAAAATGGGTGTAAATAAAATAGATGCACCCATGCCGTCCTTTAATCATAATGTTAGAAAATAATGAGGAGGAAAAATAATAATAAATTAGGGAAGAAAAACATGGAAAACAGAATAAGGAATTAACACGAAAGCGGTAATGTTGACACGTGGTGTGTTTGCATGATATCAATCAAATCAGTGTTCAGGTGTACCTTACTTCATGAATAATACTGCCCCTAGTTAAGTTTACTACGGTTTTGATAGTCAAGTAGCATTTTTAGTTTATCTAGTAATTTATTTTCAAAATTAATGATTTATATTTTAAAAAATTATTTTTTTTAAAAAAATAATATCTTAAAATTTAGATTATTAATTATAAAAATTAACATCTCAGTTAAACATTTGTTTGAATTTCAAAGTGTGCTATACATTAAATTTAAGGATAAATTCATAAAGAGTTTGACCTCTCAAAAAATTAAATATTTTATTGTTAAATATCTCATCTTAAAATTTATTTAAAATAATTTTTAATTTTTATACATAAATTTTAAAGTAATTTAATGCCAATGTATTGGTTAAAAAACTCAACAACAGAGTTTTATAAATTTAAAGTGGAATTCCATAAACAAGTTGAATGCTTTTCTTAAAATTATAGTTGGATGAAGCTGTAAAACTGGAAAAGACACGCACCGAAAAACAGATACATTTTTTTTTTTTTTTTGGGGTTTCGGGGTAATGAAAAATAGAAAAGAATAAAACTTAGAAGAGGGAGCGAAAGCAGAAGGCAGAAGCAGCAGAGGAGTGATGAGGTGGTCCCCCGGTGTGATTATTGAACCCAGTGGGCCCCACATCCTTTGGTGGGCCCAATTGGGGCCAGATTCTGCCATGAGTCGAATGAATTACGTATTTGTTTTTTTTTTTTAATGGAACAAAATAAATACATAAAAAAATTAAATACAATTAACGCAAAAAGAAATAAAGGTAAAAGGATCAAAATATTCACTTTTAGCATAGATAAAATAATTAATTTATTCTTTGAAATATTGTAAATATTTTAATTTTATTCTTGAAAAATTATGTGTCATAAGTTAACTTTTAAAATAATAAACTTATATTAATTTAGTTATTTTTATTGTTAAATAGTTAAATTTATTATTATCAAAGATAAATTAAGATAAATATAATATTTAAAAAATAAGTTGAAGCAACATTAACCTTTTAAAGAGCAAATCAATAATTTATTCTTTAACTTATTGACCGATAATATATTTAGGTTGTTCTATAGAAAAATGCTTTTAGAAACATTTAAAATTCTCAAATTTTAAAAATATTTTAGTTTTATTTTCTTACAAAAAATTTGTTGTTTTATTTTTTTTATTAGACTGTATAAAGATTATGTTACCGTATAGTGTACCAAATTTTAATTTAATTGAAAACATATAGAGGAAAATATTAATTAATAATTTGAAAAATTAAAAAATGATCCATAATATGGAATTACTAAATCATTGTACAACTTAATAGCCATATTTTGGTAAACATGATTAAGAAAACGTATATTATAGAAAAACATAAGTAGTGATTATTATTATTATTTTTTGTTTGTATTATAAAGAAACATAATCAATTAAGTTTCTCTTTTTGTGAGCAACACAGTTTCCAGTCGTAGGTTTTATGAGTGGAAAGTCGCAAACAAAAATGTTGTCCTGAAGCTATCTATTTTAGGGCTATAGTGAAAAAGAAGTATGCTATTTTATATAGTGTGCGTGATTGTGAAATTAGCCACAAAGTTGTTTTTATTAAAGTTGGTCGAATTCTGATTAGACATCAAGATTGAATAATTGAAAAAAAAAAAAAAGATGCTTCTTTTTTTAATGGAAGCATTTTCGGGCCATCTCATGCATGCAAAATTCAATGATTCATAAATTGATTAGACATGCAAAATGTTATTTTACATTAATACAAAGGCCAATCAATATGATATAAAGTGAAAAAGCTCCATAATCTCAAGATTATACAAGGAAGATCCTTTTCTTTTTCTCTCTCTTGAATGAAAAATAAAATTTTTTAAAAGAAGTAGTGGTGAGAAAGTGTTTTCATTAAAAAAAATTATTAAAAAATTAATGGGGAGATTGAAATTATAGTTTACTGAAAATTACTAGGATTGAGTTAGTACCAAAGAATGTGAACATTTTATAAAATGTATAGTTCAAATTTTTGTGTCATGACATTAAAAGAGCTTTTTTTTTAAAATATTGTCACAATAATAATCTCATTAATGATTAATTATATATCAAATAATAAATTATAATAAAATAAAAAATGTTTTTTTTTATCTTTTTATGCAACCAATCATTGAAACAGACAAAGAGTTACATCCAATTAATCTACAAAATAAATCAACTAGATAGATGCCATGGCCTTTAATCAAGCTAAAAAATGTACTTAAAAATTTTCTCAAAAAATATTTTTTTAAAAGAAAAAAAGGATAAGGAAACAAATACAACTGAGGTAAACAATTCTTTAAGAAAAAAAGAATGTAGATTAGATTTCCAATTATTTTTATAAAATTCTAAACATGTTCTCTAGAGTGAAAACGATTATTATATATTTAATGGTTAAAAATACATAGTAAAGTCAAAATCTTAAATGTTTAGTTATAAAATAGATAGTCATAATTTAATAAATGAAATTAGAAAGACAATATTTTTTTCAATTTTAATTATTTATTTAATAATTAAACGGTTAAAATTTCAATTTCACTTTATATTTTCTGTTACTAAACGTAAAGGAACTGTTTTCTTAAAAATCAAACCCATTATTAATTTCATAGTTTCATTCTCTTAACAATAAATAAAAAATATTCCTCCCACTCAAGTGTAAAGTGTTACGATTAGCAACATAATATTTTTCTCAAAGGGAATGAGAATTTTTGCATCGAGAACGTTGTTAAAGAAGTGAATAAGTGCACTAAATCTTGGAAGTGGATTCTCCCCCTTGTAGAAGAGTCTCTTTTCGAAGGAATTAGATCAACTTCAAGGAACAGTAATATGTAGTATTATTTAATTACGATTTTATTCTTTTTAGTCACGATTATAATTGTGAAATCGTAACTAAGAAAAAAATTATGGTTAAATAGCACTGAATGTTATTATTCGCTGAAACTGATTTTTTCATAATTATGAATGACTGAGAGAAAAAAAAAATATGGGAGAAAAGCCCCCTCCGCTAAATCTTACTAAAATTAGTGTCCACTAGCATACTCCTTAGAGCTATTGGCCAATTTCTTATTTATCAGGACTTCATTGTTTTTTTTTCTTCTCCGTCCAAATATAATGAGTACTTTGCAAAAATTGTCATTTGATGTTTGATGCATAAATCAAGTTAAAAACAAGAGAAAGGTCAAGTTAAACAGTCAAAGAGGTTTCTGTTTCTGTTTCTGTTAAAGACAGAGGAAGCGCAAGTAAAGCAAGAGCACCTCCAAATTCCAAAGCTTCCCTCTCTTTTAGCCTTCCGGTAAACCCTCTCGAAGTACCCACATGCTCTCTCTCTCTCTCTCTCTCTCTCTCTCTCTAAAAAGCCCCTTAATTTACAAGTTTAAGTACTCCAACGAGCTTCGATAATGGCGTAAAGCCTTACCCCTCCCACACTCACTCTCCCACTCAACACTCTCTCTCTTCTCTCTACACCTGCTAATTCCAAATTCCACTGCGGCAAACGGAATCTCCGTAAGAATGGTAAAAAGCAGCTAACTTCAGCCCCAACAATGGTGGTGGAGGACCGTAGCTATGGTGGGTGGCCGCCGATAGAGGCCCCCCTCAACGTTCAGAGAGACGAGCATTGGAGCAACTTCGACAGCTCCGTCAATGCGGTGTCGTTTGGGTTTGTCGCCACCGCCATTCTCATCTCCATGTTCCTAATCATGGCGATCTTCGAGAGATTCCTCAGACCAGCCTCCTCGCCGGCCACCTCGCCATCAGGCCGCCGGACCAGAGGAGATATCGAGTCGCAGCAGATGGGGAAACTCGGCCATCCTTCTCCGAAAGTAAGTGGATCGTTTTGCTAAAAGTAACTTCTCGATTCAGCATTTACAGGCCTTGTCCTTTTCGATTCTTTTTTTTTTTTTAATTGGTCCCTTTGGGGTTTTTCCCCCTCCTTTCTCGTGAACCAAACTGGTAAATGCGACTTGCTCTTTCTCGCCAATGGGAATTCTGGATTTTTGTTTTCCCTTTTTAGCTTGTAATAACAATAATTTGGGGTAGTTATTTTGATTTCTGGACAAGTGATAATTATCTCTGACAATAAAGTCTTGTTATCTAATTCTTTTACCCCCTTTTTTTAATGTTTCAATGCTTGCCTGTTCTTCACGTCTTTTTCCCTTGTTAAATCTGGTTGTCATAAATTTCTTCAGCTATCACCTTCCAATGAAATTTTTAGTCTTGCTCTGTTTTTTCCTCCTCCTAATGTATTCTCTGTGAGATCTAATCCAATAAATCTTCTTGGTTCATTCTGTACATTTTTCCTGTTCCATTTACTCTCATCTCCTTGGCCAAACTTTCAAATGTATTACGTTTTTATCCTTTTTTTATAAATTTCGCAGAGAAATGTAGTACGCACCTGAACCACACCTTATCCTTCCTTAACAATAGAAGAGGGGTAAACCGTAAACATTAAACAATGTTAAATCTGAATAGCTTCTCACAGACCCTGAGTTTTTTTAGAGTAAATTTCTGAGTTAGTCATTAAAATATTATTAGTCTCTCAATTTCTTAATTTAGTTTCAAAATTACAAAAATTTACTGGTGTTAAATTTCAAGAATTTTGTCCCTAGGAGTAGGGATCAAATTGAAACAAACATGATCTTTTGAGAATTAAATTGAGATAATTAAAAATATTTATGAATTAAATCAGTAATTTACTTTTTTTTTTTGGTATGGAACCTGAGAGTTGTATTCTATACTACCTAATACCCCACCACATATTTTCACTTCATTCTCCTCCTCATTTACACGTTGTGCCAAAACTCTTCATTATTAGCACACTGTGCTGTCTTTTCGTTTTCTGAAGCACATGGTCCTCCCTCGAAGTTTTCTTGTGAATGATTAGTCTCTACCCTCTACTCTGTAGCCATCACTCTTGGGACTTTTATGAACAATTTTGTAATGAGTCCCACCATTGTTCTCAATGTCCCTCATCACTTCCAATCTTTAATGATGCCCTGCATGGCTTGTGCCTTTTGTTGGAAACAGATGGTCAACCTTTTCAGGCCCAAGTCTTATTTTATTTTCCTCTTATCTCAAACATAAATGCCATTTTGAAAATTTCAAATCTTTAATCTAGTATATACACTATGTCCTATGATGAGCCACTACCGTGAAACCATTGTGGTGTCGACCTTGTGCCAATCTTTTGTGGGAACATGCCTGCCCCACCTACTTATCAAACCCTAGTGTTTAATGAGAGGGTGCTACTTGATTATTTGGGACATGGCCTGTGGGATTTAAGCTTCATGATTCTCTAGGACTGGCCCGTGGGGTTTTAGAATGAAAGAGTTCTCAAATTTCATCAATGCAGAATTTAAGAGCTTAATCTGTTTGTAATTTAGATTACATTAAGCATCTTATTATGGTGTTATGGAATACGGAATATCTGGTTTGAGAAAATGCTTCTTGCACTTAGGGTTTCTGAGAGGAATTCTTCTATTTTATATGGTTATGATATGGTACCAGAAAGGGACACTAGGTTTCTGAATGATTGTGGCCTTTGGATCGCTTTGATCCAAGGGCCACGATCAGAGTTGGTAAAACTATTTTTTTCCGCTTCACACACTCGCCAATTAAGTGCAACAAGTGTCCACTCAGCCCACCCCCTCACCCGCAAGCTCCAGGACCTGACCCGACCCAGCTCCAACTCATTGTCTTCGACAAAGAGAAAACAAAAATCACTTGCACAACGCTGGCATCCTCAGCTTCTCCCTCGTCAGCTTCAGCTTCTTTTTTTACCAAAGTGATCTGCGATCACTGGTATTTATACAAAGTGATCTGCAATCAGTCTTTGATAGACTGATATTGACTTTACATGGAGATGTCTTGAAGGTATTCTTTGGTTTTTATACCCTTTTATAGTCCTGTTTTTCAAAATATATACGAGAATTGATCTACCACACAATTTATAAATATAGTTTTGGATCATCCTGCATAGGTGTGATACTAGTATTAATGCAAGTGATCTGTGAACAGCCTCAGATCAGGATGTTCTTGAGCTTAAGAGTATGTTTGAATTGAGGAGAATGCAGAAAAAAAAATACTTGGGTCAACTGGTTAATTCTTAAAATTTTATTTTTACATAATCTAGTCCTTGAATGTTATAATTATAAACTCAATAATACTGTTATTAAGTTGATCCCTCAAAAAATAAGTAAATATATAATTTAGTCCTATATAGAAAGATGTTGAATTTGCAACTCATAGATTAACTCATTCTACACTAAAAAGTTTAGGGATTAAACAATAAAAGAGTGTATCTTTTTATATACCAATTTGTATATCTACTCTGTTTGGAAAGATTGATAGGGTGTTTATAAGTAGTCTGGGCCTGACTTATCCAAGTATCATGCAAATATTTTCACAGCACAAAATCCGTTCGGTCATTGTTTTATTCAAGAAATAACATTTTTTTAAATCTCATCCTTGCTAGCTACACCTTTTTTCAAGTCTTTAACAATCTTCTAATATTACTCATGAGATGATGTTGCATAAATTCATCTACGTTGTTTATTTTCAAACCAAAATAATCTCCTGATATTGCTCATGTGATGATGCTCCATCAACTCATCTGGTATTCTACTCTTGCAGATGAGTGTGTATTCCTGTGGTGTTTCAGTTCTGATGCCTGGAGATGAGATTCCAACATTCATTGCCCACCCAGCCCCTGCCCCGTGTCGCCCGGAGCGAGTTTCATGGCCATCCCACGAGCAAAAAACATCACCTTGTTCCTCTTCCAACACCCCCTCTGGCATTAACCAAGCATGAGTCAGAGGAACTGAGTATCAGAAAGCATAATTGCTTTAAGGACTCCATGAAGCATCTCTGAAAATAGAGACAGAATTCTTGACATTTTACTTTTATATTTTGTTTTTCACTGCATTCCCAAATATTTAAACTCGAAACATCTGGTTAAGTTAAAACAACTCTTTACCAGTTGACTTGCGCGCTTAGTGATGAGCAGTGCTTCTTCATACCATGTAAATAGCACTTAGTTTAGGGCAAACTGGGTTTGACAATGAGGTTATCAGATGGAAGATCAAATTCTGCCTATTTTGCTTGTCCATAATGTAATTCTTGCCCATCGAATTGGTAAAAGCTTATCTGTAGAAAAAAGAATCAAGCTTTAGCTTTTGTTGAGAAGGTAAGAACTCGTTTCTGGATTAAACTTTCATCACACATGTTCATCACTCGCTTCAACATGAAAAATATCTCAACCATTTATATATATATCTCTCTTAGAGCCACATCAAAACCACCTTTAAATGTAGCTTTTCTACCTTGCTGCATTCTAAAACATGAAAATAGAAATTTACTATGTTACTCTAGTGCTATTTAGAATGCAGTGATAATTTGATCCTTAAAATATTATAGTGGTTCTTAACAAATCATGTAGTCTTTTAAAAAATACAATTGTCTCAATCTAATTGTTTTTTTATTATTAAATTGTCAAATTTATCATTAGAGCTTCTGCGTAAAAAGAGGAGTAAACGTAGTCGCTTCCTGCAACGATTAACGTTAACTCCATTCAAATACATGTACTAATCTGCAACTAATTTAGAATAAATAAATGGCTTCAACTTAATCAGCATAGGTTTGTGTACTTCCAAATGCTTCCTCAATGAATGAGATTCGTTTCATATTTAGCTTCCAGACTTCTCTGTTTTCCAGAACAATTCAATCACTAACCATTTCAAGATCAAACAAAATAGTAATCGCAAAAGCATCCCCCACTTATACTTTATTAATCAAAGTCCTAATGAAAATTTGAAATTTCAGTGGTGGCAAAGGCAGATACTGACGAATCCCAAAGCCCTGCATAATGCCAAAATGATCCAAATATAGTTGTCCCCAAAAGGAACTCGTATTGGAACTGGTGGTCTTTTTGGGTTAAATTTTGAAACTTCTGAGCATTGAGCCTTGAGACATTCCTTCTTTCTCTCAAATCATTCCACATGATTGGAATGTACATGAATATTTGCAGCTGTGCTTGAAAGGGACAGTGACGACCTAATAAACATTCCAAAATAGCTGATATATATAGTAGAAACCCACTAAGGATGGACATAGGACCAGTGTGTATCAATTTGCCTTCATTGTTTTGCCCCAACGGTCTTACATGTTAGATTTTTCCTCTAATTTCGATCAACTTTTTTTAGTTTGAAGTATCGATATTTGAAAATTCATTAGATCATATGAGCATAAAAATTTTCAATGTTGATAATTTTTATTTATAAGACTCTAACTCTGTATATTATTTAAAAACCAAGTGTTGAACAACTTGAATTAATTTAGACACAATAAACATGAAAAAGATATCAAAAGTTAGAAAAATGAGAGATAAAAAAGGGATCAAATGTTAATATGTTAAGCTCACTTGAATTTTTAAAACTAAATTTAGTGTAATATAAACTATTAACTCATTAACCGCTCGCTTTTACGGGCATGTCTCTCTTTCTAGATGTTATGACTTGGAGGGATAATTTATGTTGTCTTCAAAGTGGAACTTTCTGCATTACTATTAGGTCTTGTCTTGTTATACAAATAGTTTAATAGCAACAACTTCCGTAGCTTTTTCAATTAATGCCCATGATTTGCGTTACTTAAAGCCACTCGAGTTTGATAGTGTCATTGAAATAGGACATGCTACCACCATGAAATTCATTTTTTGAAAAAACAAAAGAACCTAATGCTATTATTAGGGTTTTCCGATATAAACTATTTCTCTCTCTCTCTCTCTCTCTCTCTCTCTCTCTCTCTCTCTCTCTCTCTCTCTCTCTCTTTTGCGGCAGAGAAACTAACAGGAAGACAAGGTGAAAGATATAGGGAAACATAATTAGGACCTGAAAAACACTGTAGAAATGAAATTAGCGAGCAAAGTTAAGAATATCCCTTAAGGAGGATTATTCTAAATGCAAAAACGAGAGTTTCTTTGAAACCCTAACTTCACCATATCGATTGTTCCCTTTGAACGGCTCTAATTAATCATATAGAAGTTTATCAAAGTTGAATCTTGTAGTTGTTTTTTAAAAGAAAAGGTGAAAATAATCTCTTTAAATTTTTGGTTTTCACACAGCTGTAATTTAAAAAAAATTACAATTAAATTCTTTAATTTCACATTCAAATATGTAATTTTTTTGTTTAATTTTTCTTATAAGAAGTTTAATTCATTTATCACGTCAAACTCTTTACATATACATATAAGTTAAAAACTATTATATATTATACTAAACAAAATACTATATCAAAAAGTACAATTTAGATATATTATTATGGCATGTGAAGAATCTAATGTGGCAAATCAGTTAGTCAAATTAAACAAAATAATATTTACCTGAGTATAAAAGTTTGAAAAAGCAAAACTGTCAATAGTAGGAATTCAAAAACTATTTACAGGTCACCTCAAATTTTCTTAAAAAGATTACATTTTTGTTTTTCTCTAACCCTCAAATTCATGTTGATGAAGAGGTTAAAAGAAGGGCGGTGCTATCAGAAGTTCAATCTCTTTGATCCTGACCCTTCAATTGGATATCAAGATTCGTGCTGTTTTAATTTTTTTATTGTGTCTATTATTTTAACATTAAAAAATGCATAATACTATATATATTCAATATAGTATCAAAAATTTGAGGCATAATTGAATGGAGTATAATGCTATTTTTTTTTGGGCTTAAATTCCCCCATTTCATTTTTATTAATTCAATTTATAATTTATGTCCATTTATTTTTTTTTTAAATTTGAACCAGTTAAAACTTGTTTTATGATAAAAATTAAAATATAATGTACAAAATTGTTTACCATAAGAAACAAAATGTTAGTATAGTGGTGGAGTTGTTTTTAATACACTCTCTTTGGTGCCAATTTGATCTATAATATTGTCCAAAAGCAAAGTTTTTTTTAATGTTAAAATAATAGACATAATGAAAAAAATTAAAGTAACAAGGATCTCGAGATCCAATTGATTAGTTAGGATGCTTGACCTCTAAAGAAGTTGAGCTTCTGATAGCATTGTCTTAAAAAGAATTATGGACTACAGTTTTGAAACATGACAAAAGTAAAATATATTTTTTAACCAATTATTGTTCTTTTATCAAGTATAATAAACAGTATACTACTTATTTAGTATTGGAAAAATTATAATTATATTAATTTAATCCTTAAAAATTCATATGCATCAATTTGATATTTTTAAAAAATGTATTTATTTCAATTTAGTTCTTATATTTGTCAAAATAATTTGATGATAAAAAATTTGAGATTAAACAACAAAAAAAAGTTAAATTAAGACAAATGTAATGTTTTAATAAATCAAGATATTTAATCTTTTAAGCACCAATAATTATAATTTTTTTGCATTAAATTGATAATTCATTTTATAATAAATCAAAGTTTTATTTTATTACAAGGAATTTCACACCCATATCTCTTAACTCTCAAACTCACATCTCATATCACTTGAACTATAAGTTTGATGTGATTATAATAAATTAAAGTTTTTACAATGTAACATAATATAATAAGTTATTAAAAATTATATATTATATTTTTATTAAAAATTTAATGATAAAAGATATTGGATAATGTCTAGTCCTTTAATATTATAGATAAGGCTTTGCTGTTTAGTGTTAACAATACACATGGAAATTAAAAAAGTTTGGTTTGAGGGTTCCTCGTATATTTTTTTGCTTGAGGTGCATCCTCTGATTTAGCTTCCCAAAAAGCACTTCAGCTCTCATCCCAACATATACACTCTCGAGAACCTGAATGCCATGTGCTTCACACACTATTTGTTTGTTTTCTTCTTCCTTTTTTATTGGCAGTCATTTTTATTAAATTAAGAACTAACGGAGATTCCTCCGAAAGCTGAAATTCAAGTATGAAGCCTTTCAAAATTCTTTCACCTTTCAACCCCATCATGATAAGTTTTTAGCTTTATCCACATCCTAATTCACCCACCCAAAATTAATTAATATAAATTGCACCACATATTATATCGATGTGAATTAATTTCATTAATTATCCACTTTCTCCTTTTTTTTATTGGCATAAATTATAGATATTAATAGTGTCAATATGCACGTAATTATGATCATGCAATGGAAGTTTAATTGAAAAATTGTAAAACTCTTAAGAGAATTGTAAGAAGCAAATTAAAAATTAAAGGAACTATAAAATATTAACCTACAATATGATTCCAGACTATAAAATATTAACCCACAATATGATTCCTCTATGTACTGGATCCCTTTTTTTGGTTCTCTTTTTGTAAAGATTGAAACTTTCATTGTCATCAAAGGGAAGGAGAGTATCTTGGTACAGAGAGTGAATCCTATAAGGCAGAAACGCAATCTTTCCTATCCTAGCAAGCCATTGTAACAGAAGAAATCCACTTTCACAAGAGAAAACAGAGAAATGTTTGAGATATAGAGAATCAGGTCAATTTCTTTTCACCACTATCCCTTACGTACTCCACTATCCAAAATTTCATATTACGACAAAACGTCCCACACTCTCTCCTTCTTCGTCCCCTCCTTTCTCTCCTACAATTGACCATTGACTTCCACATTTTACTTACACCTACTCTAGATCTCACCAGTTCTTTTTTCGTTTTCTTTTCACTTGCATAATCCCTTTATACAATTATAACTGTTTATTTTTGATTAAGACTTAATAGTTACGATTAATGAAAAATGTAGTAATCAGACCAGATACAATAAACTAGATTCTTTGATCCTAACTATTCAAGCCCACAAGGCTGCCTCACTAATTTACACCCACTTCCCTACATTTACTGCAAATATTCAAGTGCTACTACAAATTTTACTATTTTACTATACGACCTCGTTTAGCTTACCAACTCTCTAGCAATTTTCTTGCACCACCTGCATTGCTGGATTTTGTGAGAATTTTAGAGAAATATGAAGCATTCCAATGAGACGAGTGGATTTTCCAGCGTTTCGTTCTCCGCCGCCGACGGCCACTTGCCCTCCGTGCTCGCGGGTTCTTTTCTCCGGCAGATGCCATCCGAAGAGGCGGTTCTGACCCGTGCAGGGGACTGGTTCGTTCTTCTTGCCGATGGGCTCCGACCCACCACGGATCTAATGGCTCCGTTATCGGTGCGCGTGGCTGGAGACCTGGATCTCCGGCCGGAATTCTCGCCGGGATCTCGACGGTGAGGCGAGTTTCTGATTCCTCTATTGCCCATTGTCTGATTCTGACACAGTTGGTCTCTGCTCTGAATTAGCCTCATCGACCCGGTGTTCCTCCGACCCGGCGACCCCTCTGACAGCTTAGTCGGCGATTTCCCCACCGTTCTCTCTTTTCCCAAGTAGCCAGAAAACGATCTTTTTTTCCACGTTTTGGCCGGAGACGCGTTGACGCTTTGGCGGATTTCGTCCACCTCATCTCGCCGATCGGTGATTGTCGTCGTCGACATGGTCTCGCTCAAGCTGCAAACCTCCGACACCTCGGAGATCTCCTCTTCTTTCTTAAGGGGCACCACCTTGTCGATCTTCTTCCCTTCTGTAAACTTCTCAAACTCTGGTTCTCGAGGCGACTTTTCATGCTCCAGTTTCGCAATGGCAGGCTTCCATTTCTGGGTTTCAGAGAGAACCTCCTTCACACTCTCCTCCTCAGGGGGTGCTCTGTTTTCCGAAGCTTTGACAGAGGAAGAAGAAGAAGAAGATCTCAGCGCTAATTGCTTACCATTACCACCGACAGCAACATTCTGATTTCTTCGTGGAGATGAAGGTAAAGCTGAGGAGGGAGCTCCATTACCGGTACTCAAACAGCAACCCATATGGCTTCTTTATAATTGGAATTATTGGATGAAGAGGCAGAGGAAGGAGGCTCAGAGTTCCTATGAAGGAGGAGACATTTTGGAGAAGGTCAGAGGTGGGTGATATGAGGATGGGAATGGGCAAAGAGGCTGATTTCCATTAGGAGGAAGGAGAGGGAGAAGGAGAAAAGGGAGGAGAAGAGGGGGAAGACGGGAAAGGGAGAAAGGGTAGTTGAAAGTGGAAAGGGAAAAGAGAGTGAATTTGTTGGTATCAATGAATGAAGGGGCATTTATTTTGGATCTCGCAGTCACGCAAGCAATTGGGGTGGACAACTTCGCATTTAATATCATCCTAAACTGTGAAATTAATGTACCACAGGCGGGTCCGGATCTTCTGCTAGTATTTTTTGACTGTTTAATTTTTAGCAACAATTTTTATTGTTGTTAAAAACTTTCAATAATAATTTTGTAACAACAAAACTGCTGCTGAAAATTTTTAACAACAATAAAAATTGTTGTTAAAAACTGAACAGACCTAACTCAGATTTCCTCCAGAGGATCCGCCCGCGAGACAAACTGGGAAAGTAGAACTCAACCTCAACTTCTATCACACATAGACTTTTCCACAAAAATTTACCCACTTTTCCTCAATAGTTTACTCCACGAATCCAAAATAATTTTGTTCGGATATTGTCGAAATTAAATATAGATACTTTTCTCAAATTTTTGTCAGAATTTAAATTTGAGTTCATTTTGTTGAGGTTAGTTCATTTTATTAGATTAGCCTCTTTTAAGAATTGGAAATAATTTTGTTTGAAATATTATTTAAAATTAATTGTGAACATCTCCGATCAAAATTTAAACATAAATTTATAATCTTATAAGAAATTATTCTTTTCTACTAAATTCAACTATTGTTGGATTATTCTAAGAAATTTAACTCATCACTATTAAAAGGATTAATTAATTTCGCATTTATTTATTTTTTTTAAATAAAATCTCCAGCTAAGGCATGTGAAAAAAAAGTTGTGCACTAAAAATGTTTTTCACATATATAGTTTGACTTGACTTATATTGGTTGCAGCACAATAGTTTTTTAGGTACTGATGATTTTAACCCAAAAAAAAGTTTCATAAAGTATTGCATTTAATTTTGAGTAAATTAAATTCTTTTATTAAGTGTTAAAATTATATACGTCTCTTTTTTATTAATAAAATATGTTTTTTATAACTATAAAATATGCTATATTTTAGTCAAGTTTATATATTTTTTATCGAAAAATATTCTTAAATTTTTTAACGTAGGTTAACGTAATACTACAATATTTTCGGTCTAAAACAATTTTTTAGTCCAAAAACATCAACATTTATATATGGTGATACTCTTTTTTATTGTTAATGCATAATAAAATGTCACAAATAGTACATTTTTAAACAGCTGATATTTATTTAGGTTAATGAGAAGTATGTTAGTAAAAAAAACGGTAAAATGTTACTTTATATTTTTAAAGTTTACACTTAATTATATTTATGCTCTAAAGTTTTTTTTTTATTTATTTATATCTCATATGTTTTATATTGTATTACATATGTTCTTTTTTTTTTGTACTTAACAGAATGTTGACTAGATTGCTGATTGGGCAGTTATGTAAAATATCAAAAAAAAAAATTTGGCTATCCATGTGGATAATTTTTAATTTTTTTAAAAATTTTAAATTTTTTAAATTTTTTAAAAAGTTTCAGTTTATGCATATTAGTCCTTAGTCAAAATTTTTCTCTTGTCCAATTTTTGATATAAACTCATCTTCTATTTTGCCTAGGTTCTTAGTTTAAGAATCTATTTTTTTAAATATCTCTCATAAACTTTTCAATTTATTCACTTTAGTCCTTATTCTTCACTTTTATACTTTTTTCTCACGGTTTGGTCCTCCAAATCAGTTCATAATTTCTTTTTTAGACATAATATGATTAAATTAATTATTTCTATCCAAGAACAATACAAGAAATGAATTAAAATTTCAATTTCAAATTTTACCTTTTATGAGAAAGAGATTTGTAATCTTTGAAACTTTAAAGGTAAAATTTGAAACTGGAATTTTAATTCATTTATTGTATTATTCTTGAATATAAATGATTGATTTAACCATATTATGACTAAAAAAGAAATTACAGACTAATTTGGAGGACTAAACAATGAGAAAAAAGCATAAAAGTGAAGAATATAGACTACAAGGAACAAACTGAAAAGTTTATAGAAGATGATTTTGACAAAGAAAAATAGATTCTTAAACTAGGAACCTAGACGAAGTAGAAGATGAATTTATATCAAAAATTGGACAAAAAGAGAATTTTGACTAAGGACCAAAGTAAATAAACTAAAATTTTTTTTAAAAAAATTGTCCACATGGTAGTCCACGTCACGTGGATAGCCAAAATTTTTTTTGATATTCCACGTGGCTGCCATGTGGTTGCCCAATCACCAGCTCAATTAATATTTTGTTAAGTTGACTAATGATGTTAAAAAAAGGATATATGTGATACAATTTAAAATATATAGGATATAAGTTGGCCAAAAAAAACTTTTGAAGCATAAATGTAGCTAAGTATAAACCTTATGGACATAAAGTATATTTTTGTCAAAAAAAAACTGCAATTTTAAGTTGCTGAGCAACGAAAAATTATAAAAAAACCTCTATGAATAAAGAGATATAAAAGTAGCAATTTGATAGTTCTATAAAAGAGAATGACATATTGATATATTTTAAAAAGTAAAAAAGAAGGTTCTGTATGTGTAATTTATTCTTTAATTTTTTATAACTTTTATTTTGTTAATTAATCACTTAATACCATCCACTTAATTTAAAGAATGACAACAAAAAACTGTAAAAGTATTTAAAATAAAATGAAATAACATTTAAAAATAAAATTATTTATTATTTTAACATTAATCTTATATTATTAGCATTGAAAATTATTAATAAAACACCAAATAACAATTAACTAATAAAAGAAATATTAAATGATATATTTTTAAGTAAAGTAAAATAGATTAATGGACCAAAATAATACATGAAAAAGCATAATTTACATTAGGGGACTGGTGAAATGTGATTGGTGGCCTCATGATTTGTATGCGGAAATAATTATAAGGTGCGGCGGAAGTTACGCTGAGAACAATGTTTTCAAAATCGGACTGACCATTGAATCGGCACAATTATTGGTTCAAGGTTTAGTGGTCAGACTGTAGTTGAATCGGTGGTAATTAAAAAATATTAAAAATATACATAATTTAAAATATTAAAAATATATGTAATTTAAAATATTAAAATATTTAATATAATTGATAATTCATAATAATAAGTGAAGGAAATTAAAAAAATAATCCATAATTGATAATTCATCACAACTCATAATTAAGTCTTAATTGTGAAAATTAGAGCTGTCAAAACGAGTCAAATCCGACGACTTGGGCCTGTTTAGCCCACTTTTTAGGTGGGTCGGGTTTTCCAAATTGAGGCCCGATTTTTGCCAGGCCTAACCGCTGGTTAGGTGGGCTAACTCGCATAACCTTTTTTTTATAATAATATTTTTTTACTTTGCTATCATACATATGCCATTATATAAATGTGTATGTATTCGTATAACAATATTAATTAAAGTATGAGTATTGAATGATTAGTGATATATGTGCCTTTAATTTTTCTTCTTTTTAATATTACATCTTGGAAATATTGATGAATTATTTTATATTGTAAGACTTTTGATGTTTTTAAATTAGCTGTATTGTTCTTAAATGTTTTCATTGGCTTTGATTGATGAATAAAATAAAAGAAAATAAAAAAAGAACAAAAGAAAACTAAAATGTTACAAAAAAAAAAGTGAACTGGCGAGCTAGCTCGTTAGTGCACAAAAAAGTGGGTCGGGCTCTCAAAATTTCTGCCTGCCCAAAAAGTGGGCCAGGACTTTTTAAGTGGCTCACGACAGTTCAAGTTGGCCTATTTTGACAGCTCTAATGAAAATAGCCTTGTAAAAGAGTGAGTAAGTCCCACATTGCTTAGAATAATGAGGGAAAAAAGCTTTATATACTAATATATCACTACAAAAAAAACAGGATATAACGTCGGTTTTTTAACGTCGGTTACAAAAACCGACGTTAGATACTGCACATAGCGTCGGTTTTAATAGCGTCGGTTAAAACCGACGTTAAATGCTTCATTTAGCGTCGGTTAAAACCGACGTTAGATGCTTCATTTAGCGTCGGTTTTTATAGCGTCGGTTAAAACCGACGTTAGATGCTTCATTTAGCATCGGTTTTTATAGCGTCGGTTAAAACCGACGTTAGATTCTGCATCTAGCGTCGGTTTATATAGCGTTGGTTAAAACCGACGTTAGATGCCGTATATAGTGTCGGTTACAACCTTATTTTGAAAAAAGAAAAATTGGAAAATTTCTTTTGCGAAACACGCCATTCACACCTCTCTTTTGTATTTTAGTTTCACGCCTCCCCTCTATTTCAACTTTCCTCCAATATTTTCTTATACACCCACCTCTTGACATTAATCAATACAGTAGTTTCATTTTTAACCCTAATCCTTACATTATCATCGTGAATGTGAGAGTGGTGGAGAGAGTAACAACCGTGTTGGGTTAGAGAGAGAGAGAGAGAGAGAGAGAGAGAGATGTTAGAGACAAGGCATCGACGTGATGTGATCTCTTCTCACACTTCATGAATTTTCAACCCATTTCTTCCTTATCATAACTTCTCGATCTCAGATTCAGTAATGTCTCCCACCTTGCACACTTAGATGTGCTCAAATCTCCTAGTCTCTTCTCTATACTTCACCAAGCATCTTATCCATTTTTTTTTAGTTCCAAACCAAACCCCACTAAGACCTTCACAGAACGTGATCCATTGCTACTACGAGAAAAATTCACTGCAAACCCCACTCACTCACACTAATTCAGTGTTAATCTTAAATTTGATTAAAACTTGCCTCATTCTCGTCTCTCAATGTTAATCTCAATGTTTATCTTCATTCTCATCTCTTCAGTATTAATCTCAAATGTGATCTCATGCTTTCTCATCTCTCACACTTTGATAAAATATCTCAAAATTTTAAATAAAATAAATAAATAATTTTTAATTTTTTTAAATAATTAAAAAAGAATAAAATTTTCAAATTTTTAGTAATTCTTTTAAATAAAATAAAGAAAATATTTTAAAAATATTTATTTAATTATATTTCATTAAATTTCTTTTTTTGTGTGAACTCAGAGTATCTCTAAATTGAAATTATTAGTTTAACTTCCTATTTTTTAAATAAAATAAATCAATAATTTTTCTCTAAAAACATATTTTAGTTATTATATTTTTTATTCTTTTCATAAACTTTTCTTCTTATATAATTAGTTAATTTTTAATAAGATTATTATCTTTATTAATTAAATATTTATATAAAATTTAATATTAATTTTACCTATAATATTAATAGTATTAGTGTGTAGGTAAAAATATTGTAAATTTTTTTTCTTCCCTCCTTATTCACTTTCGCTCATTCTTAATTTCCCCCCATTTCACCCATTCACAATTTCACCAAAAAAAATTTTCCCCCCAATTTCCATATGACTACGTGACCCTAATTGAGAACCCTAAGAACACGCGCACACACACATTGCCATTGCGTGAGAGAGACTCAGCCGAAAGAAAGGGAGAAACCGAGGGAGGGAGGAAGACGAGCAGTGCGTGGTGGTCCATGGCCGAAGCTTCACTGAAATCGTCCCTTTCCTCTATTTTTCTCCTTCGCGTGATGAGCAGCGTTGATCAAGGCAAGGATAGCAGATTTTGTTTTGGTCTCTGTTTCTCAATATTGGAGTTGAAACCACCGGAGTCGCCGTCTCTGTGGTTCGCTTCTTAATCGGTTTATCTATATATACTAATATTCATTTCAATATCAGTAAATAGCTTTTTCTGTTCCTAATTACTTTCTTCTTGAATCATATGCAGAGCAAAGAGTGCAGCCGAACATGTGAGTCAATGCGTCCAAGCCAAAAACAGTATGTTTCATTCATCCATTTCTTAAAACTTCTTACTTCTTTCACTATGATAACCTTTCGGATTTGAATCGTTAGTTTAGAATTTATCGGATCTGACACTGGGATTTAAGACTTGCTTTTAAAACTAGAATCTTCACTTTCTTTCTTTTAGTACTGTCGCATAAAACCATATATAGATAAATAGGATTGTCAACAACAACTTGAATGAGTAACCGTTTAGAAATTAACAATGGTTTTGATAAATTTATTTTGTGGGATCAGAACAATGAAAAAGGATAATGTTGTAGGAGAGGTGTAGAATTGAGAGAGATAAGTTTAGAAGTAAAAGCACATGTGCGATACTGGTGTTGGTAGTGCTATGCACATGTCCTAATCAGCAAAGTAAACATTTTCATTATAGAAAGGTAACAAGAGATACTAGTTGGCTGATAGGGAATTCTAATTGATACCCTTTTTCCAATTTCCATATATGGTTTAAGGAATTCTAATTGATACGCTTTTTCAAATTCTCTATTCCCCTTTCCACTGTAATTAATTATGTCACTTTTACTACTGCAGCATGTCCATGGACTTTTTGGCATTTAATTTATCCTTGGAATTATGTTTGTCTGAACGCTATACAAAATCCTCTTGATTATACAAAGGAGCATCACTGGGACTATTCCACAACTTCTATTCACAAGGTATGCTCTGGATTATACATCTTCAGCTCTGGATTGTACATCTACATCTCCAAGAAAAAAGCATTTTGGTGTGTTCCTTTAGGGGTAGCGGACCTTCCTTGTTCTTGAATTCTAACTTTATTTGATGTTACTGGTTTTATGTGTCTTTGAATGACCAAATCCACTCCTAAAATCATGAAACTTTGTGGAAAGGTTCTTTATATTGTAATAAATTGATCTGGAAAGTTTTAAGCAAGATAATGCTGGTTTTCTTGGTGAAATAAGCATGAGAGCATCACTTGCCCAGTACAGAGGAATATCTGAACAGTTTAGGAATTTGGTTTGGTTATGGTAGTTAAAAGTATCTTTTTGAGCTGAAATTTTTATGCCATTTAGTCAAGACATAATGCTAATGATCTCCAAAGTTTCATTGCATTTATATATGTCTAAGATGGTCCGTTGCACATAAGAACAGAACTAATGGCAGAATTGGGAAATTCTGATATAGGAGTACTAAAGTGATCATTTGAAGAGCCAAATCTTGGATTTTTGGGCTGATATTTTTATTCTAGTATGCCAATACATAAATAAGGACGTATACAAAATTTCATGAATTATGGAGTTCTGAATCAATACCAGAATTTTTGTTAAGTCATGGCTAAAATCAACCTTAAAACAGAATTTAGGTGCATGCTTAGTTTCTTGAGTTTGGGCACTTAATTTTCTATTTTCTATTTCTTTGGACTCATTTTTTGTTGGTTATTGATATCTATTTTTATTTCTAATTTTAACTTTATTTATCTTAAACAAATATTATTTATCTTAAACAATTTTAACTTTATATAATTTTAGATTTATTAATTCATTATTTTCATTTACTATGGACTCTAATAATAAATATTATGTTTACAGGCACCTGAAGCAAACAATGCATGAGCTTCATCTCAATGATGTCAACGTTCTTCTGGAGCTAGTCACAACCCATGACTATGACTAGTTGTAATATTTATTTTGTTAGGACATGTGAAACTTGTTCTTTTAGAATGTATTAACTTGTAACTTTGAATTTGATGTAAAACTTATGTTTAAAAATATATGTTTTTATTCAAATATATTTTCTTTTATAGTTTGGCTATTATTATTTGTTAAATTTTGACCAGATAATGTTGGTTTTGGAAATTAATAGTAATTTCAATTTAATTAAACTAAAAAAATTGCCCAAAGTTATTTAACATCGGATAAAATTGATTTTAAATCAAACATTTAGCGACGGTCGACACCAATGCTAAATGATAATAACAAAAAAAATTCAAAAGTCATCTAACGTCGGTCAAAACCGACGTTAGATCACTCACATAGCGTCGGTCACAACCGACGTTAAATGACCAAATAATCATCAGTATGTCATCTAACGTCGGTCAAAACCGACGTTAAATCACAACTTTAACGTCGGTCAAAACCGACGTTAAATCACAAATTTAACGTCGGTCAAAACCGACGTTAAATTTCAGAATTTAACGTCGGTTTTGTCAAAACCAACGTTAAAATTATCTAACGTCGGTTATTCCCACGGATGTCAAAACCGACGTTAAACAACCTCGCAACGGAGCAGATAACGTCGGTTTTGTAAACCGACGTTAAGTCGTTTAGCGTCGGTCAAAACCGACGCTAAATGGTGATTTTGACCGACGCTAAATTCCAATTTTTTTGTAGTGTATGTTAATAGGTTTATAAGAGGCTAAAGGAAGTGGTGGGTTCACGCGCTCACAATTTCAAGCCAATGTAGTGCAAATCGTCCAATCTGCCCCCTACACGTATGATAAAGTTGACTCAGCTTTTTTTTTCTCTTTCTTCGATTTTTTCTTTTTATTTGCTTATCTGAGTGGTGGTATATTTGACAGTTGCAAAATTAACTTGGATTACCATATATTTTTTGTCCACTTCCCTATACATTTTTTTACCCACCTCTATAAAAAAAAACTAACTACCAAAAAAAAAATAAAAAAGACAAAACTGATTCAACCACCTGACTCACCAATTCTAACTGGTTCTACTAATTTAGTTCCGGTCTAACCACTGACTGATTAAATAACAAGACCTGACTGATTTTGCCACCAATGACTAAGACGGAATTTATTGTAATAAAAATAATAATACTAATAATAATAATTATTATTATCTCTAGTCTGTGACATGTGAGTTAACAAAAGGGCAGGTCCAATCAATGGAGACATGGAGTTGGATGAAGATCTATGGGGTTACACAGTTACACTGATGGACATGGACCCCATCACCTCATGCCCATCTGAATTCTTTTGTACTATTCAATAATTTAATATTTTTTAGAATTTATTATAATTCTTTTAACTTTAATTAAATTTATTTTAAAGGTTGAACTCTCTGTGGAATGTATTTTTTCCAATTTAGCCTTTGTCAACTACTCAACTTGTATAGATAAACCATGTTCATTTCTTGAACCAAAAAAGTTTACAAAGGGGTAGTTATGCATAAAATTGAAAGTTCATGAGATTTTGATAAGTTTACTGCTAACTTTTAAAGTTGATACAGTAGATGACTCATTTACATTTTGTCCAAACTATAAAATTATCCTTGGTTTCGCGTTCAGATTTCTTAAAAGCATATTAGGTTCCAAAACGTTACCTTGGACATAAAATTATCTACTTGTTCTAGCGCGCATCTTTATTCTCAAATCACTTTTTTTTTCTTCTCAAACCTCTGCTTGCATGAAACAACATTAGACACGTTTATACTCTAATCTAAAAACACATTGAAAAAAATATATGTATATGCAAAAGTACCTTTTATGCTCCTAAATTTGACTTATATTTTAATTAATACCCCTCAATTGTATTTTAAATTAATTATATTATATTTTTTTAATTAATTTCAATTACACTTCTAAATTTAATACAACTAAAACTATTGATAAAAAATATTAATATAACCGCTACTATTACACATCAGTGGCTTCTTATGCATTTGCTACTTCTTCCTTGGACTGTTTCGGGAAAATGATGAAACACCTTGCAGGTACAGGCAGAGGCATAGGCGTAGGCATAGTATAGGCAAAGGCATAGGCAGCCCCTACGTAGGTATCAGGTAACGACTCAACCATGAAATAAAACATTGGGAGGGGCCAATATTCTATGTCCGATGCGGCGAATCAGGACAATTACATCCACTTTCTGGACTGACTCACTGCATCCTACCTCGTCTCACCTTAGGCCTATAGGCTATAACCCTATGTCATTTTGTCTCAACTCCCGCTATTTTCTTAATAAAGCACTAAGCACACTTTTTGCACCCAAGTTTTTTGTTTTTTAAACCAGGTTATCTTTTTTTTTTTTGTGAATTGGCTACTTAGGATATTTTCTAATTTATATTGATTTGAGACTAATCTCTATTAAATAAAGTGTGTAAGATTAAAATTTAAAACCCATCCAATAACCAGAGGTATACATATGTTTTATTCAATTTAATTTTGAATATAAATTAAATTGAATCGACTTAATTGATTTATTAAAAAATTAAATTTATTTAATTTTAATTTTTAGATAATCTGATTTGATTTTAAATGGTTTTCTTTGATTTTTATTGGACAGTTTTGTCCAATTTTGAATAATTTTATTATATGATTTTTAAGAATTAAGCATGAAGAACGAAGCACTGAATCTATATTCAAACAAGTAGAACTCCAAACTAAATATGATTATAAATAGCAATACAATAACAAATCAAGGACACAACGGCTGAGAGAATATGAAGAAGACAATACCAGAACAAAGATGATAGCGAGACGATAATACAGAGACAGATAGCAAAGCTGGAAAGCTGGAACTAAGATTAATATTAGTTTTTTTAATTATATATATAATTATATAAATATTTTTTTATTATAGATGATTCGGTTCGCTTATAACTAAACTAAATTGAAAATCAAATCAAACCGAATAAAAATTATATTTTGAAAAATCGACTTAGATCTCTTTTATTTTTAATTTTTGCTCGGTTTAGTTTGACCCAATCAATTTAGATCGATTTTGAATATCTCTGCTAACAAGTATGTTTCACAAAGTTTGAACTTATATTCTCTTCTTTAGAAAAATGAAACCACTTGTTACCTCAATTAATAACTTTTTTTGTTACTTCTTAAAAAAAATTTACATTAATTTTTTTATTTACAAAACTCAAATTTAAAATTTTACTTAAATATTCAAATATTAGCATTGGCTAAATAATATGCTTTAAGGGATTGTTTGACTGCGTGTCGTTTCAGTTTTTGACAAACACTAAAATGAGTGTCATCGGTCATCACCTGCAAGATATATAATTATTTGGGAAAGTTTTAATTATTAATCAATTATTAATGAATAATTTTATCACTGTATGTACATCTAGACATATAAATAAAAATTGACGTTAATTAAGTTCATTGAGATCATATAATACATGGGAAAATATGTATTTATTTTTACAAAATATTATATTTGGTCTTTAAATTTTATAAATATATAAGTAAATTCTTAAAAGATGCATGTTTCAATGATTTAATGTCTAAAAATACACAATTCAATCCAAGCTTAAAAATTCATACTTGCCACTCATTAGTCCTTAAAACATGTGCATTGTTAAAAGCTAATGAGTAGCATCAATGATTTGTATTTTTAAAATTTTAATGATCAAATAATTGAAACATTTGTTTTTCAATAATTGAATAATATATTTTTGCATGGCCAAATAATTAGGAATCGAGGTCCTCGCTCTTCGGCCAAGAAGAGCAAGATATTTTTCAAATTAGTCATGATTTTTAATTATGGTTAAAACTATGACTGAAAATAAAACTGTGGCTGAAAATAGAAACTGTGATGAAAATATTACCACAATTTTTATTTTCTACCACGGTTTTATTTTCTACCACCATTTTAACTGTGGCTTAAAGTCTTAGTCAAGGTTAGACGAGGGACCCGATCCAAATAATCAAGGTATACACACACACACATATATATATATATAGGAATAAATAATCATGATTCCTTTATACAATCATGTAGATTCCATGGCAACCAGGTTAATTACAAATGTAAGTATAATATGTTGTAAATTTATATTTTGACCTTAAATTTTAATTTTTTTTCATTTTGACCACTTAATTTTTAGCTAAAATTATAATTTTATGTATAATATTTTGAAATTTTAAATTTTGGCCCTAAATTTAGACCTCTTTTTCACTTTTGCCCCTGATTTTTTGGCTAGAATTACAATTTCAAGTACAATATTTTGAAAATTTATATTTTGGCCCTAAATGTTAAACTTCTTTTTTTCATTTTGACCCTTTCAATATTTTGAAAATAAATTTTACCCCCTAACCCAAGGTCCTGGATACGTCACTTATGGCAACATAGGTAATTTCAAGGACACTTGTGAGAAGTAATTATGAGATTGACATAGTACATTTGCAAACGATAATTTGAATTGATAGGGTCTCAAACAAGATTCCTTCTAGTGAAAGATACTTATGAGAAGTCAAAAACTTCAAAAAAATAAATAAATAAATGGCATAACTGGGAACTGGAGACTTTTATATAAATGCAATTTCAGCCTCTTCAATAACATAGATAATTAGATTGATCATTGTGACAACAACATCTGAGTTTCCCCAAATGCAGTAAGCCTCCATTCCTATATTCCCACCCTGCAAGCAATAACATGATATGCATACAACATAAACTCCCATATTAGATAATGTCTCTAAGAATGAAAGTAAAAATGAACATATTCAATTCCATTCTTAATAGAATACACATGTTTTTATTACATTAGTCTCCTGTGTTTCTAACTATTCCAATCTAGCACATATGTAGTAAAGTGTCACGTCCCAAAATTTGAGCACGTGACCGGCACGGAAAATGAATTTCATTTCACCTCCGTAAGCCTATCTTTCTCTTAATCATCATACAATTCTATTTCATGCAACCAAACCGAATTCTCTATACATACTACAATCATTCACATTACATCACTGAATGAACCTACCCGATTACAGAGATTTCTAGATTTATACAACTTAAAATAAGACTTAACTATTATACCTTTATCCTGAACAAGTGAAAAGGTAATCATGGACTAAGGATCCATAATTCCTTGTTCCGATATTTACCTTCAGCTGTCAACTCTGAAAAAAATATCAATAAGAGGGGTATGAGCAAACCACGTGCCCAGTGAGTAGATAGCACACTATGACAAAAAAATATCATACATCATAATGATAACATACAGCAATCATACGTAAATCGATCATCATATGATATGATATTATTCGTAGTACTTCACGACAATATCCAAATAAATCAAATACATTTCAACATAATTCAAAAGTTCACAACAACAATCGGTGAAATCAATTTCACACAAATTTCCCGTACCAACCGGGTCGTCCAGAATACCTCTGGATCGTTGCCCGCGGCCCCCGCCGCATCCACCCTTATCTCTCCATTTATAATCTCCACCCTTATAACTTCACATAAATTTCTCCATGGGGTGCACCACCATGCCTTTCCTTTCCAGTCAAACACAATCACAATCATATATAAAAACATCCTCAATCATTTACAATTCAAGCCACAACATAATCAATGTGGTTCCAGCAACATAGCATGTATACAACATAACCTATAATATAGAACAATTATTCAACTCAGTTCACATGCCATTCACAATCCATCATATAACCTCCATTCATGGGAAAATAAAAAAATATAATTATATACATTACCAGACACGTTCCACAATTGTTTATGTCTCATCGTTCCACATCATCCTCTTCAAACTTGGATATACAACATATTTCCACTATGATGCAAAAAGTCAATAACAGATATTTAATCATAGCAAGTATTAACCCACTCACCTGGATTTCACACTCTCGGCACTCCCACTTTGCACCTTGACCATTCCTATTGTAACCAGACAAAAACCATCAGGGTTACGAAATAGAGAAATTTCCTACCACTACTCTCGACCTTCACTTACTTCTCGAATCATAACTCCTAACTGGTAATAAATATTCAAATGAAACTTATACCATTGGAAACTAGACTTAAAGAGCTTTCCAACGATATAAAGTTTGCCCAAAACGGAGTTCGGATGAAGAAGTTATGGCCGATTGAAAAATAAACTAAAATTTTCCGGTACACCTGGCGCCTGGGCGCCACCTATGGCGCTTGGGCGCCACCCATGCCCGGCGCCTAGGCGCCCCACGTGGCGCCTGGGCGCCATATTAAAATAAAAATTTCTATTCCCACATTTTCTTCACTAATTCAAAAATAAAATTTTTCACATAATTAAATTTTTCACTAAACTTCAAATCAGACTTTAAATATTCATAAAAATTCTTGGGATATTACATAAAGAATATAGATAAACATATACAAAAGAATAAGTCAGATATATGCCAGGTATACATTCTCCAATCCCAAAATAATTCCCTCCTAGGTGTCCTATTAGACCACAAATAGACTAGAAGGTTACAACAAAATAGCAGACTTGAACAAAATACACCAACCCTTAAAGCAAAGAGGGTTGGGATGATTCAAACTTTCACTACTTCTCGGACGGATGTTCCTCAGTATATGCGAGCTTTGAAAAATGTTAAACAAGAGGGTGAAATAAATATCTTAGTGACTTCCTTGGAAAATAATCAAATAAAATCAAACAACCATCAACATAAATATGGATATAAATTTTCACCCACATTACTAAGGTGGGCATATACTCCATCTTCAAGGCATACACATTCACATTAAACATGTATACAGCACAAACACAATCAAACAAATACTCTAACCAACTAATTCTTTTAATCCAAAGTTCATTTGCTCTGTTATTAACTCTATAACGTCCCTTTATTTCCTAATTATTTCCTTTAATTTCTAAATGGTGGCTATTATGTTCTTATACCCCGTTATTATAATGAATTTGTCTATGTCCTAAACTTTTAGTCTTTTAGCTTTGGGGAAACATATTTGTTGCCAAGTTCCTAAACTGTACTTGTTTATTTTATAAACTTTAAACTTTTATCAAAAAGCTCTTTCCTTACTTAGTTGTGGGGTAAAAACATTCATTCCTTTAATTATGATACTTCGAAATTGTCATTCCTATGAAGTAGAAAGACAAGATTTAGCACATAGCAGAACTTGAAAAACTTCTCATGTCATTCTATAGCTAAGTAGTCGGCTGATGGATGTTTGCTAGTCGGTTGTTCACCTACGATTTGTATCTCAAGGCTTTTTGAAGTGAACAGGTCAACTAGTAGACTTATAAAGTTTATTTTCCAAGTAAAAGGCTTTTGCTACCTACTTCCCTTGATTCCTACTTTTAAGCATTAGTTATAAACTTTTTATTTTAAATTTTACTAATTAAGGTCTTTAAGATATGGAAATCAATATTTCTTATGCAAAAAAAAAAAAGGATTGGAAACACTTATTTTAGACTTATACCGCATACTGCTATAGAATATCATAATTATACAAAACCCTGGTTTGATTACATGTTTCACAAAAAGAACCATAACTTGAACCACTTAGTGCAAGACTCATACAGTTACAGTACCTATCCTAATTCACTTTACATTTACAGTACATTTCCTAACTCACTTTATAGCAAAAAAAACTATCAAATACACTGGTTTCCCTCTATTTAATTCTGTATAGTCTTTCCCTTTGCTAAATCCCTTGGAATGGTAAGTTAAAAACAAGGAAATGGTGAGATGGGACATCTCAATAGCTAGCTCAGTGAAGTAAAAACAGTTAAAAATGGCATTCCAATCATAAAAGCAATATTAGTCCATGTGAAGTGAAATCTTGTGCAGTTAATCATTTCAAAAACATTTCAATTCAGTCATGTAAAACATTAGCAAGCCTCATTCATTCATTCAGTCATGTTGGTGGCACACACAACTCTTGGAAAGGAAATACGACAGTATTCTTAATCCAGTCATGTCATGGAAATATGATTTCTGCAGTCCATAGTCCAAGTCTCAGTTCATTCATTGTATTCATAACTTGGAAATCAATTCCAAGTTTAGTCGTGCTAAGTTCACATAGAAAACATTCTACACATACAATTTTAACAACAAGTTTCATGGATAATAAAAACATCAGTAAAAGAAAACCATGCTTTTATGAATTGCTAAGCTACCTCTGTGTTGTTCTGTTCTTCTTGTTAAACTCCTTAGTTCCTCTACTACAAATTCGTCCTAAATTGAGACTTCTCTTATGACAATTCTTTCCAATTAAGCTAATTCTAACCAGCCCAATTAGATTCTAACTAATTTTTATTCAGTTCCTATATTTCCCAATGAGTTTCCTTATTAGGTTCAAGTTGATGCTCTATTTTTCTGATAATCATCATTCTTCTCACTTCAATGTATTTTTATTATATTACTAAATATTGATTAAATCTTCTGACAATATCCATTACTTATCTTTAGTAATGACTATGTAGCTATTTCAATTAATTCTCAGGTAGTTCTGCTTTTAAGATTAAGCAGCTTGCCGCCTAACGTTGATATGTCATGAACTAGTCGACTGTCGACCTTAGGCAATCAATCATTTCATCCCAGTTTGGTGGTACAGGATTCTTCAAAGCTGCAAGTCAAGGGCTTGTTTCTTTTTTGGGTTTTTTTGGTAATTTTCTTCATTTATCACTTAATGGGTGTTTGAAAACTCATTAAATAAACCTAAGTTTGAGTAGAATTAATTTTGAGTAGAATTGATTTTGCATGAAAGTGATTACATTTGGGAACTATTATTAGAAAAGTAATTTTAAAAAATAAATTTCGATTGGATATTGATTAGAGAAGTATTTTTGAATGTATAATTACTAGAAAGGGTATGTATTTTATATTCTTTTATTTTATTTATCCTTATTTAATTTCTTTCATATCAAATAATACAATAACAATTAAAAAAATTATAGGATATTAAAGGATTTGAGATTCATTAATAAGTATAATAATAATAATTAATTAATTAATTTAAATAAACAATTACATAATAATAATTAATTAATTTAATTAAATAATTTGAGATTCATCAAGTGCCTTTTCTCTCTCTCGCTAACCTAACTACTACAGGCTACAGCTCATCATCCCATTTATCTTCTCTTGCCTTTTCTCTCTCTTTCAGGTTGAGAGTTGAGACCCATTCTTTTATTCTCTCTCTACAAAACCTCCATTTCTGCACTAGAAGAATCTCATCTTCATCATTGTCTCCTCTTCCAAGCCTCTCCATTTTTGCATTGTAAAAGTCCCATCTTCATCATTGTCTATTCTTCCAAGCCTCTCTATTTTTGCACTGTAAAATTCTCATCTCCCTCCCTCTCTCTTTCTCTCTCACTCTCTCTCTCTCTCTCTTACTCTCTCTCTCTCTCTCTCTCTCTCTCTCTCTCTCTCTCTCTCTCTCTCTCTCTCTCTCTCTCTCTCACTCACACACACACACACACACACACACACTCTCGCAGATGCTCTATTTTTAGAACCCAAAAACAGAAAAGATGGTGATGGTCGCAACAAAACACAAATGCACGAAGGGTAGCAGAGTAATAATGGTCAGATAAGAAAAATCGATTCTTAGAAGCTACTAATTCTCACGTCACTCAAAACCTAGGTTTATAAGAAAGTTGATTGTGATAAACTTCAACTACCACTAAACCAAACATGTCAGTTTCATGAAAAAAGCAATTATGGAGGTACCAACGTGCGATTGTCACCCTATACCGCCCAACTAAACATCACCTTAATCTCTTAGATTCTTATGACTTTCTTCTACGCTTAACTTCTAAATTGTAGGTCTTTGCTAGGATGTTACACAGTTAGAGTGTAGTATAGCATAGTATACTCTGTAATCTTATGTGTAAATGGTAGTTGTAATTAGTTGATTAGTTAGTTAGTTTTGTTATAAAGGTAGTTGGTAGTTTCTGATAAGTTTTTAAATATGTATTTAAGGAACTTAATATACTATGTTCATCTCTCTAATTGACATTTTCTTACCTTTTACTGATATCGACATTCTTATCTGTGGTGAATTGAGTTTGATTTCACACCAGGCACAGGAGGAAATCTGATTCCCATAATTTTATAGAAACACTAAGAAATTAAATTACATTTAAATTTCTTCCTTAGACACGTTTAAATAATGAGATCCCATACTTTGAAGGCAAAAAAATATTTCATATTCCTAACATTTACCTCAATTTTTATTCATGCTCTTAATGTTTGTTTTTTATCAAATATATCTCATATGTTTTTTTTTTCAAATAGGTCATTTTTTTAATACTGTTAAAAAACTAAAGGAAATGCTGACTAATTTGCCCACGTGGCACATATCATTGGCCACATCACTTGTCACATGGTAGAAATTCCACGTCACCTATAGTATCCAATTAGATAGTGACATATGGCATTTGAGAAAAAATTAAAAAAGTGTACATAGGAGGATTTGAACCCACACGCTCATGAAAAAAAGAGAAAGTCTAAATCGCTAAGTCATTAATGTATATTTAACACATGTATGCACAATTTAATATATATAGGAACTTTGTTATTGTATTAAAATTTTTTTTGATAGGATTGTATTCAAAATTCAAAACAACATACATAAATTATTATATGTTATAAAACAATAATAAATCTTATAATAAGGAAATATGCTATTATTTTACATAATTTATTTTAAATTATATAAAAATTTCAAAAATTTAATAACAAATCCTATATATAAATTTAATTAATATTTATAGTTATTCAAAACTAACTTTATATTAAAAAATAATTATAACAATATGCTGTGCATATTAAAATTATTCTATAATATTTGATATTATAATTTTTAATAATAATTTTAATTTAATCACATTACAAATTATAATTACATTAAAATTATTACATTTAATTACATTGAAATAATTTTAATTTAATTAAAATTATTATTAAAAATATTAATAACAAAAATTACATTATTAAAATTATTTTAATATAAAGTTAGTTTTGAATAACAATAAATAATAATTAAATTTATATTATAAGGTTTGTTATTGAATTTTTAAATTTTTATATAATTTAAAATAATGTATGTAAAATAATAACATATTCTCTTATTATAAGATTTGTTATTGTTTTATAATATATAATAATTTGTGTATATTATTTTAAATTTTGAACATAATAACAAAGTTTATATATATATATATATATATTAAATTGTGCATATATATATATATATATATATATATGTATGTTAAATACACATCAATGTCTTAATGTCCTAGTGGTTGAGACTTTCTCTTTCTTGCATGAGGGTGTGGGTTAAAATCCTCTCAAATGTACTTTGTTAATTTTTTCTTAAATACCACGTGTCACTATCTAATTAGATATTAGAGGTGACATAGAATTTCTGTCACATGGCAAGTTATGTGGCCAATGGTAAGTACCACGTAGGCAAGCCAATCAACATTTTCTATCACATGGCAAGTTATGTGGCCAATGGTAAGTGCCACGTGAGCAAACAAATCAACATTTCTTTTAATATTTTGATGGTGTTAAAAAGTATATTTAAAAAAAATTTAAACATATAAGATATATTTAACTAAAAATAAATATTAAAAACATAAATAAAAATTAACATAAACGTTAAAGATATAAAATATTGCTTTACCTACTTTGAAATATGAATCCCAATGGATATACAAGAAACGCGATCTGTTTAGAGAGGGGGAAAAGAAAAATATGGCAACATTAAATATGTTATTATGTAAAAGAAAAAAGTTTTTTTAAATTTTTTTATTCTCCCTTCTCAATAACATAATACCTTGAGTTTCTTTCAAAATAAACAAAAACCAAAACTTTTTATTTTTGGGTTAAGAGGTAACATGTGACACAGTTTTATTCAAAGCGAAAATTATGGCTTCTTCTTGAAAGCAACCCATTTTCTCTCATTTCATTTATTTCCATTGTATGATTGCCACTTGCCACCCCCATGTGATACTGATGCGTTTTTCTAATACTAATAATGCAGAAATGACCACTGCTGCTGCTGCAGCATGGCCAGCTAAATGTATATACATATACGTGTGTGTGTATATATATATACACGCCCACATTAACAAAATTACTATTTATCTATAATATAAAATTTTATTTTGTGTTAATTATGATGCATATATTTTTTAATTAATTTTTATTATGTTTATAAGTTTAACATTATCTAGATATTTAATGATAAATGTCAACATGACATTTTATTTTATACACCTTATTATTTACTAATTCATCTTGATTTTGTTATGTGAAATTAGTACCTAATTATACTTACAAAAAGCAAAAAAAAAGTCACAAAAACATTCATTCTTCAAAAAGGAAGGGGCGTTATAGCATCCAACTCTCTCTTGAATTGTTAGATTAGATTATTCAACGGCTTTTTTTTAGTGTTTTTTTAAAATAAGTTTTTAAAAAAAAGTTACAATTATTTTATTATTTTATGTTTATTATTGTACATATACAACTATTATTAAATCAATTAATAATTATAAAAAAATTTTTAAAAAAACACTAGAAAAATTAAAAGTCGTTGGATCATCTGATCTAACAACTTAGAGGAGAGAAAGATGCTCCAATGCCTAAGGGGATGCTAGAGCTGATCTCCTTCCTCATTCTACACATCGTGTCTTTCACAAGAACACTTTAGTCATTATTAATTTCTCCTCAGTCTTCACATTGTGTCTTTCACAAGAACACTTTAGTCATTATTAATTTCAATCTCACGTGATAAAGTCATAATAAATTAATAAATATTAACATATGTAAGATAAAATACTACATCAACATCAACTATTAAGTATTTAGACGATATCATGTTAGTTTCGATGCATAATCAAAACTATTTGAAAATATATAAGTTATAATTGATATAAATTAAAATTTTAGATTATAATTGAAATATAGATGAAGTTTAAAAATATTTGATATTGGATTTATATTCATAAACAATACATAGAATGGTTAACAAAATAGAAGATAAAAAGGGAAATGACCAGTATTCTTGACAGTTACGTGGATTTAGAAGTGTCCGTCCATTGCACAAAATTGTTAGAACAGTATGCACTTTAGTTTTACTGTACATATATATATATATATATATAATATCTACAGAAACAAACATAGGTAGGTAAATAGAGTGAAAGGGCGCCCTGTTTTCTGGGTAAAAAACAAAACCCAAACTACAAAAACTCTAAAATTTACTGTGCTTTGAAATTGTGTAAAATCTTCAGAAACAACTGCTACGCTTGCTTGTACCTTTGTGTAGTTATAAAGTTTTGTTTTTTTGCGTTTCTTCTTTTAGAAGGTGTTGGCTTGTAGTGGCGAACAACACATAAAAGCAATGGCGTATCTGATCCATCCAGTTATTAAACACCACTGCAATGCACTGCACGGCAGTTTCTCAACAATCAAAACATATTTTTAATATTTGCCGTGCAAAGCACGTATAGGTTGGTACCATTTTTTTTTTAAAAAAAAATTGTTACAGTTTAGTTCAAATTAAATCTGATTATAAAAGTATAAAGTTCATGTAAATATTAAATTTTTATTTATAATACTCCAAATAAGGAATTTGACTTATTTCTTTATATATTTATTATTAGATCTTCTATTAAAAATTAGACATGTGAAAAAAATTTCTTAAAATATTGATCATATAATGCTGAGTTGCAAGAAAATATATAATTATTTTTTAAATGTTATACATTTATCATGTTTTAATTAAAAAGTTTGATAGTAAAAATATGAAAAAGTACAGTTTTTTTTTAACTTGAAACCTTGCATAAGGATTAAGAAAAATAAGTGTCGGACCATTTAAATTAACTAGCATTCATGCAATTTGTAAAATTGAGTTGTATTAGTTAAATGGTAAACGAAACTTGTACGTTTGTTTTAAAATTTGCTTGAGTTATATTTGATAATCTTGGGGGCATTTGATTGTAATTGATGAGAGTCTAGATATGATTCCCTTATATTTTTAGTTTATTAAGTGAGTTTGTTTCTTATTTTTAAAAGTGTTTATTTGCTTAAATATTCAATCAAATCTCATGAAATGCCATTAAAAAATTTAAACATTAATTGTTTTTGATACATTTTTTATGGACATTTATTTAATACATATAGATATGGAAAAACAAATTGTTTTATTTATTAAGAATTTAGATTGACAATAATTTAATAATCAAAATGAATTTAGATAAAAACCTCTTAATTTTTTTTTTAAAAAAAGCCTGCACCCTCTTATTATTTCAAATATTGCATTCAACTTTTCTTTGACTTATTTTTTATTATTTAAATTAAATTTATACACAATATATATATTTTTTGATGATAAAATATTTAAATCTCTTTTTTCTTATAATATGAATTAAAACCAAAAATTTATCGTGAAATTTAACATCAACTTAACTACTTACAATGATATATTAAGAATAATATTACAGTTTTTATGTTTTGCATAAAATTGTTTTATTTGATAGAAAGTAAATAATACTAAAAGGTGATATTTTGGAGTTGTATTTAATTCTCAGAAATTTTCTGAAGTTTGGAATCCAACCTTGACCTCAAAACAACGTAGATATCTTTGTGATTTGAGATTGTAACAAAAAAGGATTCAACTTCCAAGATCTCTTTATGACTACTAAGAAACTTTTGCAACAATGTTTGTGTACAATATAATTATGGAATTGTTAGAGTTCATTTAAGCAACTTCTTACCATAAACAAAATCAACTAGATTATTAATACTAAAGATTGAATCATCTAGGAAAAATATATTTTAAATCGATTATCAAATAACAACACTTGCAACGTAATATTTGTTACGTGACTATAGATCAATATGTTAATGTAGACTATAGTATTAGTGTTACATTTCCAGAGAAGCTTTTTACTATATGTATTACAATAACATGAGAGTTAAGTGTAAAATTTATATATTTCTGGTTATATATGCAATTATAGTTGGTCAACGTTTTTTTGTTTTTAAGTAATAATTTGTGTTCAAGTTTTGAATAGAAATAATATTATGTATGAGAAGAGTTTTACATGTTTAATGTTCGACTTTATGAATAAGATTAATTAATTAGAATCCAATAAATTTGTAAATTTTGATAACTAGCTTCCAAAAAAGAAAAACATAAACCATTTTTGAATGAACATGTCCCTACTCTCCCACATGCTGCATGGACATGTTCAGATTAATATATGTCATCTATTACTTGGACAGGGCCATCTGTGAAGGTTGTCTCTCACATTAAAAGAACATATAATAAATTAATAATGACTAACAATAGAGGACTTCTTATATAAGCCGTACAAAAGAATTTATCAAGTAACAAACCGAAGAAGTAAATAATAATGAGCCCATGAAGTTGATATATATAATTGCTAGTTGTCAAATATTGATGAAACACTTAATTAGAATTTCAAATCACAAAGTATCTATAAGTCGGTCAATTTAGATTGGAATATTTATTGGTAAAAGCGTTTATATTTAGTATCCAACAACATTTACCACCAATAAAAATGTCTATAAGAAATTTTTTTTAAAAGAGTTCATGTTAAGTCGAGCAAGCAATCAAAGCCATACATATAAAGTGGACGTTTCAGATTTAATTATGAGATTGTGTTTGGTAGTGGAAAAAGTAGACATGGCGGGGATAGCTTCCATCATTGTTAATCATATATTAAACAAAGATTAGGATAAATCATTGAAAAATAATGGGACCATATATATATATATATATGTATATATATTCTTTGTTTGATAATAGGTAGCATATGGAACGGAGGAATCTATGCAGTACTGTTCATTTTTTCCTCCCAGATCCAATCCAATCATTTTCCAAATTATTTTGTTTCCCTATGACGCTTACTCACGTGGACTTACTTTCTTAAGTGTTAAAATGCATTTTTCTAACAAATAATTAGTTTTTAATTTTGTGCTATCATTTGTTGGGAAAAACGACGGTGTGCGCAGAATCAAAATAATTCTACAGACCCAGGATAATTCTCAAAATACAATAGACAAAATAACACCAAAAATTTTAGCGTGGAAAACCCAAATTAGGTAAAAATCACGGGACCCGTAGGCCGCTTAAATCTTCCACTATAGTAATAATGGGAATACAAACTTCACTCTTAGGTGGACCTCTCACTCATAGAAAAATACTACAATAGTATTTCTTCAATTTGTGAACAATAACCCTCACAAATTGGACTCACTATTTTTCTTCTCATAAACTTTCTGAGGCACTCTCTCTATTTTTTCTTCTCACTTTTTCTCTAAAAATGAGGCTTCTTTTCTGGGTTGATGAAGGATGATTTTGAGGATGGTTTTTGAATGAGGGGAATGACTCTATCCCCACCAACCCTCTCTAAATTTGTCTGCACGTTGCCTGCACCTAACTTCCTTCCAAGTTTTCTTCTGCGCAGCCCCTTCAATTTCAAAGGAGGTGCCTAACTTTTGATAAAAAATTGACTTTGGAGTAAATTACAAAATTTGGTTGCAACTTTAGTTAAATTGTAATTTGGCCCCTAGGGTCCCACTTATGGAGGGACCCACCTTTCAATTCTCCCCCTCCCGACCTAAGTGGGGGGTTCCACCAATCCTGCAGCTGATCGACAATATTCAAACTTGCTTCTTGGAAGAGTCTTAGTTAACATATCAGATCCATTTTCATCTGTATGGATCTTTTCAAGCTGTAGTAGCTTCTTCTCCAATGCACCTCTTATCCAGTGATATCTCATATCAATGTGCTTCGATCTTGAGTGAAAGGAGGCATTCTTTCCAAGGTGAATTGCACTTTGATTGTCACAAAATAGCTCATACTTTTCTTGGTGGAAAGTAAGTTCATTTAAGAACCTTTTCATCCATAGCAACTCCTTACTGGCTTCAGTTGCTGCGATGAACTCTGCTTCAGTGGTGGACAGTGCAACACACTTCTGTAATTTTGACTGCCATGCCACAGCTCCCCCTGCAAAAGTGATCAGGTAGCCCGAAGTAGATTTTCTCGAATCTATGTCGCCGGCCATATCTGCATCTGTGTATCCAACTAACACAGGTTTGGTATCTCCAAAACATAAACATATTTTGGAAGTATCCCGAAGATACCTGAATATCCACTTTACTGCAGCCCAATGTTCCTTTCCAGGTTTTGAAAGGAATCTACTCACTACTCCAACTGCATGAGCAATATCCGGCCATGTGCACACCATGGCATACATTAAACTTCCAACTGCTGAAGCATATGGAACCTTGTCCATCTCTTTCTTTTTTTCATCTGTGGAAGGGCACTGCTTAGAACTTAGCTTAAAGTGATTAGCAAGAGGATAACTAACCGCTTTAGCTTTGTCCATGTTGAACCTTTGAAGTACTTTCTCAATATACTTCTCTTGTGACAACCATAATTTCTTGGCGCTTCTGTCTCTAGTTATCTTCATGCCAAGAATGTGTTTTGCTGGCCCTAAGTCTTTCATAGCAAAAGACTTGCTCAACTGCTTCTTCAAGTCATCAATTCTAGAAATATTTTGGCCAACAATCAACATGTCATCCACATAGAGCAATAAAATAATGAAATCATCATAAGAGAATTTCTGCACGAACACACAGTGATCTGAAGTAGTCTTCTTGTAACCATGCTCCCCCATAACAGACTCAAACTTCTTATACCACTGTCTTGGTGCTTGCTTCAAGCCATACAGGCTTTTCTTCAGCTTGCAAACGTAGTCCTCTTTTTCTTTTTGCTTGAAACCCTCTGGCTGCTCCATGTATATTTCTTCCTCCAAATCACCATGAAGGAATGCAGTTTTGACATCCATTTGCTCAACCTCAAGGTCAAGGCTTGCTGCTAACCCTAGCACTGTTCGAATGGATGTCATTTTCACCACTGGTGAAAATATCTCATCAAAGTCAACCCCTTTTCTTTGGCTGAATCCTTTGACGACCAATCTGGCTTTGAATCTTGGATGGGAACTGTTCTCGTCATGCTTGATTCTGAACACCCATTTGTTCTTCAAAGCCCTCTTGCCTTTTGGCAGCTTCACCAGTTCAAAAGTCTTATTCTCATGCAATGATTTCATCTCATCTTGCATGGCCTCAATCCATTTCTTCTTGTGTTCATCATCCATTGCTTCTTCGAAGCTTTCTAGTTCTCCCTCGTCAGTTAATAACACATACTGATTTGCAGGGTATCTAGTAGAGGGTTGTCGAACTCTAGTAGATCTTCTCAATTCTGGAGAACCCATTGGAACTGGTGGTTGATCATGAACACCATCATCATCATCGAAATCTTCTGATGGAATCTCAACGGGAGCATCTGGATCACCTTTTTCAGGCTGATCATTCTGTATTTCATCTCCAACTTGTCTTGGCACCAGTGTTGGAGGAATAACTTCCGAACCAGTTGAATCACCATTGGCTTTAGAAATGTCTTCAATGGTCTGATCTTCAATGAACACAGCATCACGACTCCTGACTGGTTTCTTCTCTACTGGATCATAAAATCTGTAGCCAAGCTTATCTTGACCATATCCAATGAACACGCATTGTCGTGTCTTACTTTCAAGTTTGGACCTTTCATCCTTTGGAATATGTACAAAGGCTTTGCATCCAAACACTCGCAGATGGTTGTAGGAAACATCTTTTCCTGACCATACTTTTTTTGGAACATCTAGCTTTAAAGGGACACAAGGTGAGCGATTCAGCACATGTACTGCTGCTAGTAAAGCCTCACCCCAAAATTTCTTTGGTAACTTTGCATGAGAGAGTAAACATCTGACTCTCTCCATCAAAGTTCTGTTCATCCTCTCAGCCAGGCCATTCAGCTGCGGTGTTTTTGGAGGCGTTGTCTGATGCCGAATACCATGCTCTTTACAGTAGGCATCCAAAGGCCCAATGTATTCTCCACCGTTGTCTGTCCGGATGCATTTTAGCTTCTTCCCAGTTTCTCTTTCAACTGAGGCATGAAACTCTTTAAAGACACTCAGCACTTGATCCTTTGTCTTTAAAGTGTATGCCCATATCTTCCTTGAATGGTCATCAATAAAAGTCACAAAGTACTGAGCACCACCAAGTGACTTTAACATTGGTCCACATAAATCTGAGTGTACCAAATCCAATACATTTGCCATTCTAGAAGGAGGGTGGCTTTTAAATGTAGCTCTATTTTGCTTTCCTGCTAGACAATCATCACATTTCTTCAAGTGAACTTGATCCAAACCAGGTAGAGCATTCTTCCTAGTTAAATGGATCATGCTCTTCTCGCTCATATGACCGAGACGTTTGTGCCATAGCTCAACTGTACTATCATTCTCCGTTGTGTTTACAACATCCTTGGAGAGCTTTGTTTGCATAATGTACAGTTTAGAGTCTTTGTTCCCTCTGGCCACCACCAACGATCCTTTGGTGAGCTTCCATTGGCCATTAAAGAAGGTATTGCAGAAACCTTCATCATCTAGCTTGCTTGTTGAAATCAGATTCAGGCGTATATCTGGAATATGCTTCACATCCTTCAGGACTAATCGCGTACCATTCTCCGTCTTTAAACAAACATCTCCCTTACCTGCAATTATTGAAAGATTATTATTTCCCATTCTTACAGCACCAAAATTGCCTGGTGTGTAAGATGAGAAAAATTCCTTCCGAGATGTAGCATGAATGGTGGCACCACTGTCAATCACCCAGCTTGTCTCATGGGTTGTAAGATTGACTGCATCATCATCATAGACAATGTTGAACTGCTCAGCAACATCTGCTTGCTCATCATCACTACTGTTGTTTTTCTTCTGTCCTCTGCCTTTGTTCTTTTCCTGATCCTTCTTGAACTTGCGGCAGTGTATCTTGATGTGACCCTTCTTTTTACAGTAATGGCATTCAACATTGGCATATCTGTTGGATTTGCCTCTGCTCCTTCCTCTAGGTTTTTGATCCCTAGACTGGTTCCTCCCCCTGAAGTCTGAAACCATAACATCTGGTTGTGATGAACAAGATGAGTTTTGAGATCTTCTTCTCATTTCTTCATTTAAGATACTGCTTTTAACAGACTTCATATTAACTACACCATCAGGTGCAGTGTTGGTGATGGAAATCTTCAGAGTCTCCCATGACTCTGGTAGAGAGCCCAATACTAGCAGAGCAAATATTTCATCATCCAGATTTATGCCCATTCTAGACAGTTGATCTACGACCCCTTGCATCTCATTTAGATGATCTGCTACAGAAGTCCCTTCCCTGTATTTCAACTGCGTCAATTTGGTCAAATAAACTAATTTATTGTTACCAGTTTTGACGCATAAAGCTGTTCAAGCTTATTCCATAGCGTCCGGGCATGAGTCTCATTGCAGATGTGGTTGTATACGTTGTCTTCGACATATTGTCGGATGAAACCGCACACCTGCTCATGCTCAAACCCCCATTCCTCATTCGTCTTGCCTTCAGGTTTATTTGATGTAAACACAGGTAGATGCATTTTCATCACAAATAGGAGATCCTTCATCTTGCTTCTGTACATGTGATAATTTGTGCCATTTAGGCTGATCATTTTGATGTTTCTTGTCTCCATTGAAATCAGTAGTCAAAGTTTTAACTGATCCCAAAACTTTTCTGGCAGTGAATAGTACTTCCGTACGTATGAACAGTACTTTCGTATGTATAAACAGTACCTACATACGTATGAACAGTACCTCATATATATGAACAGTACTTCCGTATATATGAATAGTATTTCGTACGTATAAACAGTACTAGTATGTATAAATAGTACTAATACGTATAAAAATACTAGTATGTATGAACAGTACTTGTATACGTGAATAGTACTCATACGTCTTCGTACAGTATTTGTGAATAATACTCGTATGGTAATCTTCAATAGTACTCCAACCAGAAGCTCTGATACCACTTGTTGGGAAAAACGACGGTGTGCGCAGAATCAAAATAATTCTACAGACCCAGGATAATTCTCAAAATACAATAGACAAAATAACACCAAAAATTTTAGCGTGGAAAACCCAAATTAGGTAAAAACCACGGGACCCGTAGGCCGATTAAATCTTCCACTATAGTAATAATGGGAATACAAACTTCACCCTTAGGTGGACCTCTCACTCATAGAAAAATACTACAATAGTATTTCTTCAATTTGTGAACAATAACCCTCACAAATTGGACTCACTATTTTTCTTCTCAAAAACTTTCTGAGGCACTCTCTCTATTTTTTCTTCTCACTTTTTCTCTAAAAATGAGGCTTCTTTTCTGGGTTGATGAAGGATGATTTTGAGGATGGTTTTTGAATGAGGTGAATGACTCTATTTATAGAGTCATTCCCCACCAACCCTCTCTAAATTTGCCTGCACGTTGCCTGCACCTAACTTCCTTCCAAGTTTTCTTCTGCGCAGCCCCTTCAATTTCAAAGGAGGTGCCTAACTTTTGATAAAAAATTGACTTTGGAGTAAATTACAAAATTTGGTTGCAACTTTAGTTAAATTGTAATTTGGTCCCTATGGTCCCACTTATGGAGAGACCCACCTTTCATCATTGTGATTAGAAAAGACAAATGCATTAAAATTAGCGGCACACATATTTTTTCGCACTTAATTAATTATATATAAAGTAAAGTAATGATTTAATCTATAATTTATTTTTAATTTTTTCTTTAGATGTAAAGTATTTTAATTTAGTAATGGAAAAAACCACTTTTCTCTTAAATTAATTATCATGTCCGAAACATTTTTCTCCAACAAAAAGGTCATTCCAAGAAGTAATTGTAAGCTCTATGATATGATACATTGTAATTTAGCTCCAATAGAAACTGTCGTCGACTTAATAGTTGAAGACATTTGGATAAGTGAAGAGTTATAGTCCAGGATCAAATTTAAATGTTGGTTAGTTTTGTATGACCGTTGTACATATTAATTTTACAGTTATAGGTAGTAGTTAGCTCGGTTCTTGTTAATAGTTAGTTAGTTACCCAAAGCTTGTACCGTGTGTATATAATTAGTAAGGGTGGCATGTGTTTATCTCTGATGCTTTAGAGAAATATACGGATACGTTGTTTCTCTTAGATAGAGCTTTTTCTAGCAGCAGAGTTTCATCTTTACATTGTTCAAGGATTTCACTTTGAAATTGATTGTTCAAAGTTCTCTTGATATCGACCGTGCATTCTTTTTCATGCGTTACCGATTATGTGACTATTATACCTTTGAAGCAAATGTATGGATGTAATACCCGCTATTTTAATTTTTACTTAAATGATGAATTCGATTTTACAAGTGTTGAAATTGCAAAATTTGTGTGCAATATGTGTTTGATATTATTGTATAATGTGATGATGCTTAGATATGTGATTTTAGGCTGTAGGATAGCAATGTGTAATGTTAGGCCATACAGGGATTAAAGTGAAACTCGTAGGGACTAAAATGAAAGATTTTGGAATCTTGTGGGGTGTAGCAAAAATGTGTACAAAGTATAGGAATAGATGGACAAAATTATAGGGAACTTTGTTGTGAAATAGAAAATGGAAATTAATTTCTAAAACTCTAGATATTATTTTTAGAATATATAGTTGTAATTAAGAAATAATCTTATACAAAAAATGTCTAAAAGGAAAAATTTAATGAATTACGAAAACAAATGAAAAAGAAAAATCTGAAATATACCTTCTAACATTTGAAGTAAGATCTTAGATTTACATAATCTAAGATTGGGCGTTTAAGATTGAATTTTAAAATTTGAACAAAAAGAAATTAATAAAAATACAAGTTGATAAATTAATCAACTAGAATACTAATCCTATGAGCAACAGGGGATTTCGAAAGACTATAAGGAATAATTAAATAGATATTAGTAATAGTAATTAAAACAAATCAAAATTAACCAAACAAAATAATAAACATATAATATAAATAGTAGTAGCAATGGTTAAAGGATAATGCAAAAGATTAAATAAGAAAATTAGATAATTATCCAAACTAACCAATCAATTAGACATTAAATTGAAGGATAAATTATCTCAATATGAAATCTGAAAAAGAAAAGTTTTTTTAGAAATCTGAATTAAACATATTATTTTTAATTAGAATAATCTAAAATTTGAATAACAAAATCTATTTAAATTTAAACAATTAAATTGATCTATCTTAAACTAAGTTAGAAATCCTAGAACAAATACATACTCAACCAAACTAATTCCTCCCACAAGCACACTCTCTCGGCTAATCTTTTTTTCTAAACATCAACACTCAATTTTCAGTATTGGGAAGCTCAAGTGGAGTTAACAACTAATAAGCAAGAAGAAATTAAGGTAAGTCATAATCTTCCCTTCCATTTTAGCGATGTTGTTTCTTTTGAAATAAACATAAGAACAACCCCACATCATGTTCTACAGCCTTCACATAGTCCTAGGATCTGCACATTCCATACACAAACAAGAACTCAAAGGGTTTCATCTATAACAAGAATTAAAACAAGGTAAGAAAATTTATTTTCATAAATTCTGGAACAATTTTTTGAAAATTAAAACGACCATATCTCTCTCTAGAAAACTCCAAAATTTTCAAATTACCTATGCACGGAAAGCTCTTTTCGTCTATTTTCCAGAAAATCTAAAATCTTTCGAAAACTCCCTACCGTTTGAGAGATATGGCCGAAACAGTACACGGAGGTCAGAAAACTGAAATAAAATAACTTTTTGTTTTAATTTCAAAGTTTGTCTTTCAAACATGCGATAGGAAAATCTGGCACATTACCGAAGAATCTTGGAATGTCATACTATGGTTTAGCAAGGAACCCAGGTGAGTGAACTAACCCTTCTTTAATATTATCTTAAGTGTTAAAGTAATAGAGTATAAAGATAGATAATGACCGTGGTGGGAATATGATTGATGATGATAATAATAATAATAATAATAATTATTATTATTATTATTATTATTATTTTGTTTGGAAAAAAGATGCACGTGTGATTTATGAGATGGTTGAAATTTGAGATAATTGAGATTATCTAGACGTTTATACTTGATGATTTATGATTTTGTATTTTATTATATTGGATGAATATTGTTTGTGTTTAGGCGGGATGGTACCCTCTCTCATGTCAAGCAGAAAATCCAGGTAATAGGATGACTTGACCCCTGAGAGTAGAGACAACGATTCCTTCGGTAGGGAGATGAGCCCGTATTTAATCCGTGAAGCGCCCTGACCGTTGCTGATGAGGTTGTGCGTCATGGCGGGTTGATAAAACTGAAGAAATTGGTTGAGCGAGCCTACGGGCGCTCCCGGATATTTTGCCATTGACGAGTGCTAGTTCCGTTGGTGTGAATTGTTTGATTGATTTGTAATTCTTTGAGGTGTATCTTTCCTTGTGATTTTATAATTTTTACCTGTGCTTTTTCTTTTATTGCTTTTGCATAGCGGATTTTATTAGGGCGGGGATTGGCTCGCTCACTGGGATTATTATTTCACACTCGTTGATTTTTCCTTTTCAGATCAGATAGTTGAGGAGAATCCCCCGTTAGAAGAGTAGTTGTCGTTGGACTATTCCATTGTTGGGTGGGTCCCATATTGTTAGCATTTTATTTTTGTTAAGTTTAGGAAGCTCTGTGGTTAACTAGGACATCTAGAGGGTCTGGGATGAATTGATTATTTTATTTGAATAATATATTCTATTTAGACTTGTTAATTATAAGATTTATTTTTATTTATTTTGTTATAAATATTCATAAATAAACAAAAATAGGTAGAAATCGAGATGTCAGTTAAGCTTACGGTGACAATAAATTTGTATCAGCGTGCCGGTCACGTGCCCGAAATTTGGGTCGTCACAATGGAAAATGCTAAAGAGTTGAGTGTGGGACGGAAAACTAGCTCATCTTAGACCACTGATGATTAGCTAGTTATGTAGAATTCTGATCACCCAGGCATGGTGCTGGTTATGATGTTGCTTAATGACACCAGTTACCTAACATAGAGCAGATATGTTAAAATAGTGTTGGCGGCAAAAAAACAAATCAGGTTTCATCAATGGTTCAATTGCAAAACTAGCAGAAGAACCATGTAAGAGTAAATGGAGACGTATTGATGAGTTGGTGTCCTCGTGGATTATCAATTCAATGACAAAAGACATAGTCGAAACCTTAATTTATTGTGCTTCGGCAAAGAAGTTGTGGATTGAGCTAGAGGAATATTTTGGTGAAGGAAATGGCCCACTAATATATCAAATCCAATGCCAAATCACTTTTATCAAGCAAGGAAATCAGTCAGTGGTTATGTACTATGGTAGGTTGAAAAGGCTTTGGGAAGAACCAAATGTGTTGCAGCCTGTGCCTCAGTGTGTGTGTGGAGCAACCAGTAGATGTGAGTGCAATAAATCAGGACTATTTGCAAATATTCTCTCTCAAAACAAACTCATTCAATTCCTCATAGGATTAAATGAGAATTTTGACATGGTCAGGAGCCAAATCTTGGTTCTGGACCCGTTACCCTCAATCAATAAGGTTTACTCTGTGGTGTTGACAGTGGAAAAGCAACAGTCTATACAAGGGGACATTATTAGTAGTACAGAGAATAATGCCATGATGACCAAGGTGGAACAACAAAGTTCAAAGAGTCAGAACAACAAGAACAAAAATAATGATAGGGTATGTGATTATTGTAAAATGTTAGGCCATGTCAAGGATACATGTTTTAAGTTACATGGCTATCTTGAATGGTATAAACAATTAAAAAAGGACAAGCTAAATGGGAAAAGGCATGTGAATAAGGTCAGTAGTCCTTTTGATGAAGGTGGAAATCATGGAAAGGAGGTAACAACAAACAGGTGGAGTCCAGCAATGGCAAATTTGGTGCAGCAAGAAGTGAACAAAATTTTAAAAGGAAATAGATCTCAGATACTGAGCAAGTAAATTTTGCCTAGATTGGAGATTTTGCTGGTAACATCACTCAAAGTTCCTCCTTCTTCCTTAGTGATTTATCTCAAAATTGGATAATGGACATAGGTGTAACCAATCATATATGTGCTATAAGAAATATCTTTTCAAACCTTAAACTTGAAACAAAAAGACTCTTGTTCATTTACCAGATGGTAACATTAAAAATATATAGCTTTGTGGTACTATTACACTGCATAAAATGTTGACTCTATATGTTGTTTTGTTCACTCCAGCATCTAAGCATAACTTCTTTTTATGAGTAAGCTTTACAGTGAAAATCACCTTACATTTATATCCTATCCTGCCTTTTATGTCTTGTAAGACTAGAGGACTAAAAGGGTTGTTGCTGTGGGAAAATTAGAGAAAGGATTATATGTCCTTAATGTAAAGTCATTCTCAATAGAAGCTATTACGTTTGGTTGCCATTTAATTTCTGGTACTGATTTTTCAGTCATTGATTGTTTAGTAAACTGTATAAGCATGACAACCTGGCATTATAGGCTAGGCCATGTATCAAATGCAGTTTTGAAGCATTTGTCATTGTATGATAATGATAAAAGTGAAGCTTTCAATGATGTGATGTGTGTAAACTTGCCAAACAAATTATATTGTCATTTCCAATGAGCACTAGTAAATCTTCTAAGATTTTTGAATTAGTCCATATGGACATTTTGGGATCCTAGAGGTTGAAAAACTTTCAGGAGCAAGGCACTTTTTCACTATGGTGGATGACTTTAGTAAAGCAACTTGGTGTACTTGATGAGAGATCAGGCGTAGACTTTCCATGTGTTTAAATTTTTTTTGGCCATGGTTAAGGTAGTTCACACAGATAATGGTTTAGAATTTTTATGGATGTCTTGTCAAGCTTTGTTTGATGAGGAGGGCATTTTGCATCAAAGAAGTTATCCGTACACATCTCGGCAGAATGATGTGGTTGAAAGAAAGCATAGGAGTATTCTTCAACTAGCTCATGTTATTTTTGTTTCAGTTAAGATTACCAATGAGGTTTTGGGGAGAATATGTACTTCATGCAGTATATTTGTATAATACTCGTGATTTTCGGATATTATTTAAAATTATATTATTATGGAATAATTAAAGGTAGGGAAATTTTTTGTTGTGTAATAAGGAAAATATGAGTTTTAGAAGTGACAGGGTGTGTGGAATAATGAATGGTGGAGGAGTGTATTCATGATACTGAATGAACTAGGAGACTAGTTAAGTCCAAGGAAGGACTAAAATAAAATAAAAAAAATTGTAGGGCACCTAGGATTTGAAAATACTCAAGATAGAGATATTACGATTTGTTTTTACCAGTCTTGACCAGGGGTCGACTGGAAGACAAAATAGTAATTTTATCATGGACGAGTATATATAGGTGGCGTCAACAATTTTTCCTGATTTCTCTTTTCCTCTCTCTCTCTCTTCACTCTCTCTCCTCTCTTTCTTTCCACCTTCTTTCTACCCTTTCCATTAAGCTCCAGAGAGCGGTTCTCCGATGATGGGGCGAGTCTCCAATGACCAACCAATGCAGGGAAAGCAAGGAATTGAGGTAAGAATTCTTATTTCCCAAGTTTTTTTCCTATTTTTGAGTTTTATGGCATTTGGAGTAGAATTGATAATTGGGGTTGAATTGTTGATGAAAATTGGAGATTTTGGAGTTTAAATGCTCCTTAGACACTGAAGATGAAAACCCATGGAAGAAATTATGAAAAGCGATGGAGATTTAGCCAGATCTGAGCCAAAATCAAGAGGAAATTATGTGGGTTACGATCGTGGTGCCCATGCTCAAAGTTTCAGGAATTCTAGGGAAGAGGAAGGTCGTGATGCCCAGGCTCCTAGGCACCAAGTGTGCTGATATCATGCTAATGTCAGGTTGTGGTGTTTAGTTGAACTTTTCTTTAAATGAGCATAACTCTTTTATCTGGACTCCGTTTTTAACAAATTTTATATTTTTGGAAAACTCTTTGAGTCTAGTTTCCAATTACATAAGTTTCATCTGGAAATTCTTTACTAGTTAAGAGTTATACCAAAGAAGTAAGTAAAGATTAGGATTAATAATAGGAAATTTCTGTCACGACCCGTTTTCTGGGCACATGACCGGCACAATGATGAATCTCTCATCACTGTAAGCCTTCCGATAAATATATCAAATTTTCTTATCTGAAAATCATAGAGATGATTTGCATGTAATAATATATTATCAATTTAAAATACATTATTATACTGACATACAAGCCAAATGTCGAACCCCTGACCTAGATGTCCTAGACGATTACAGAGCAACATAATGTATAACAAAAGAGGGGTCTACCCGACAACGGGAAGGTCCAAAGTGATCTACTCCTCTAGCAGATATTCTTCACTGGCAACCTGATCTGAACAAAAAGGTTGTACAAACAGTGTGAGCTTTTAAACTCAATGAGCGAATCGGCCTCTCGTTAATAAAATTCAAATACATTACCAGTCATGCAAGCATATCCAAAGTCTCATACTCAACCAATAGACAGAAGATAAAAATTCATCCAATTCAACAAATGTTACTAGTACTCGTCAATGGCAATATATCTCAGAGAGCGCACATAGGCCGGCTCACCAATTATGTATATTTCCGCCATGACGCACAACATCATCCTCTTACATACAAGAAGATAAAAATTCATCCAATTCAACAAACGTTACTAGTACTCGTCAATGGCAATATATCCCGGAGAGCGCACACAGGCCAGCTCACCAATTATGTATATTTCCGCCATGACGCACAACCTCATCCTCTTAGCTAGGGCGCCTCACGGATTTATCACCAATCCGGGCTATATCCCTACTGAGGGAATCGTTGTCTCCACACTCATTGGTCAAGACACCCTGTCAACCGGGTTTTCCGCCTTGCCGTGAGAGGGGGTACTGTCCCGCTCAATCACAATCAATAGCATTTCATATCATAATCAGAAGCTCAATATAATATTCATCCATATAACAGGTATAGTATATAACTATATTATAGCTTTATAAACCACAATTCAAGAGATTCAATCTTCACATCATCATGAGATACTTGCTTTTTCTTATCCATACTTCTGGATTAATTATCTCATTATATTCGTCATTCTGAATCCAATTTCCCCCTATGAATCTTGGGAGTGTCCTACGACATACTTTTTATCACCAATAATGCTAAAACTCTATTAAAACGGGGTCGTTTCACTCACCTGGATTTCTTACGAGCATCGCTTCTCTAAGTCATTACAGACAAGAGTGCTCAGGTGAATTTCAGTGTTCTGCTACGGAGATTTTCATGAAAGATTAGAGAAAATACGTTAGGATTGTTTTCGTACAGATACTGTTCATACGTACAGTTACTGTTCATATATACGGTTACTATTTATACGTACGGTCACTATTCATACGGTTACTATTCATACATACGGTTACTATTTATACCAGAAATAGAGAATACAATCTGTAAAATAGTACACCAGGTAAGTTCCCAGGAAAGAGTGGAGGGTCACACTGGACACACTTAAAAACCAGGTCTTTCCTTAGCCAGAACTTTCCTAGACATGTATTATTCACAGTTTACATTCTATTTCGGTAATCAGAGAATCAAAATAACATATAAACAGCTAAGGACAGTTTTTCTGATGTGGAAGATCAGCCAAGGCCGCAACCACAGAGCATACTTAAGAAAATAACTTCTAAAATTTGAAAGACATAGAAAAGGCATAGTATCCTTACCTAAGCTGAAAAGGAAAGACCCAAAATCTCAGAGGCCTAGCTTTGGAATAAGAGAAACTTAAGGAGAGAAGAAGAGAAGTTGAAGGTGTGAGTTTAGAAGTGAAATGCAAGGGCCTATTTATAGCAAAAGTCAAGGGTACTATTTGATACTATGCGCTAATAAAATATTCAATTTACTATTCATGAAAATGACATTTCTAATAATGCAGTTACTGTGCAAATTGCCACGGCTCAAAATTTTCTTTTATTTACTATTGGAAACTTAAAGAGAAAACTATCCTTTCTCTTAAATCTTTAAGTTTCTTTTCAAATCAGTCCTTTCAATTTAGTCCCTGAGCGTATTTTTACACATAAAACGTCATTTTCTCCCACGAACTTCTTTCTAGTTTTCTCTTATGACCAAACCACATCTAATACTTGACATTTCGATTGTATAAATGAACAGTATCATATACGTAAATAGTATTATATGGGTGAATAGTACCGTATACTGAAATAGTAACAGTAGTTTGTAAACAAATATTTATATTTTATTTTTTCTTGGGTATTATAATTTCTCTATGTTATAATTCTGATAAGTTTTTACATGGTTACTTGATAAGGATGGTCAAGGCACAAAGTGGGAGCCAAGAGAGCATGAAATCCAAGTGAGGGACCCAGTTTTCTTTTGCATGGATAAGTACATATATGTATGTATATTTATATTTTAGGATTTAGTTTTCTTAATTGTTTTATATACATTTAATTATTAAATATATTATGTGTGATGTATATAGTGGAGGTTATTTAGGAATGGTAGATTGGTTATTATATAGATTGTGTTGTATTTGTGTATAAGTGGTTTATTGGTTGTGGTATTCAATACATTTTATTATGTAAATGCATTGCATGTGGAGAGGGATTACATGGGAATATTGACCCACGGGACATGATGCATGGTAGCATTCGGAGTTTGCTCTTTAAGAATCGGGGACGTGATACCATATGCATGCCTTCGGGCAACTCGGTGCGAGATGGGTTTTTGAGTGTATTATATATATATATATATATATATATATATATATATATATATATATATATATATATATATATATATATATATATATATATATATATTGTATATCTATGTAGAGTAGGGCTAAGATAGGTGAGTCCGTGGTTTAGACTCACCCCCTCACAGTTGCAGGTACAGTAGAAAAGGGAGATCAAGAGCCTGTGGATCAAGAATGCCACCCTCTTGTAAGTAAGAATGGCAACAGGGCAGCGCAAGGGGGGAAAAATTCCCCCGTCCTCATTCCCCACGGGGAGGTAGGGACCTACAGGAACTTCACAGGTAATTAAAAAAATTCATACATTTCAGCCTCATTGGCAAAGAGGTTTCAAGGCTTGAACATCACAAAAGCAACATTCTTTCTTATTTCTCTTTTCTAAATAAATATCCTAAAATTTCATGCATTTCAGCCTCAGACTACACTACCCAAAATCCTTTTTCTTAATTTCATACTTCTCTTTCTTCTCTCTCTCTCTCTCTCTCGGAATAGATACACGCACAGAAAAAAAATTCTCCCAGAATTTCATACATTTCAACACCAGTATATATATAAATAGGAAATCAAAAGAACTAAAAATCAGATGCAGTCCAAAAATAAACAAAAAATCAAATGCAGTCTCTCCATACCTGAAATGCAAGAGAGGACGACGTCACAACAAGGCAGAGAAGAGAGATCCAAGGCGAAATGACGACTGCTAGAAGAGTAAAACTACTACTGCCAAAAGAGCGCACGGGCGTGAAGTCGAGATAAAGTCGGCACACACACATGATTGTAGTTGCAGATGACGGCAAGAAGAGAGCACGGGCGAGAAGTTGAGATGAAGCCAGTACACACACGAGTGCAGTTGCAAACGACGAGGAGAAGAGACTGCATGGCGAGAAGTTGTGATAAAGCCAGACTGCCAGAACATAAGCAATTGCAGATGGTGGGCGACTAGGTGAGAATGGCTGAATGGGAGAATAGAGCAATTGAGAAAAGGGGCTCATGGTGTATCTGGGAAGGAACTAAAATGGAGGATTAGCGATTTAGTTTTAGGGTTTTATTTTTTAAATTAATTAAATTATTTTAATATAAAAAGTATATATATATATATATATATATATATATATATATATATATATATATATATATATTAGGACATTTTAATAATTTTTTATTAAATTATTAAAATGCCCTCGGGGATCGGGGACCCCACGGGGGCGGGGAAGGTGAACCTCGCCTCTGTCCCCAAATACTTGACGGGGTGATTTTTCTCCCTGTCCCCGTCCCTGCAGGAATCCCCTCGAATCCTCGAACTCGTTGCCATCCTTAATTGTAAGTGGTAAGGTAATTTTTATTTTTTACCTATGTTATTTCTCTAGTATACTGTGTAATCAAATAGGCCACCTAAGATAAATAAGAAAAAAGATTTAGGCTTGCAGTGGTGGTAGTAACACACCGTCCATGCTGATCACGATTTCAATCCGAGAGTGGTAAAACTCTTAGCCCTGATTTTGGGTTGTGACAATTTACTTAATAGAATTGTATCATCTTCTATTGATTGGAAAACCCTATTCCAATTTTTTTTTGATAAACAACCAACATACGGTGACCTTAGAGTTTTTGGGTGCTTGTGTTATTCAACCATTAAGAGACCACAAGAGGATAAATTTGCACCTAAAGTAGTTAAAGGTGTATTTGTTGGCTATTCCTCTGGACAAAAAGGATACAGGGTTTATGATTTGGCCACTGACTCTATTTTGGTTTCAAGGGATGTTATTTTTAAATAAGAAGTATTTCCATTCAAGGTTAAGCACTCTGGATTTCCAAGCACAGATGAAAATTTTCCATTGCCAATTGTTCCTACCATTCTAGGAGAAGATGTTTCCTCTTCATTTGAATTGGCACGTGACTCCATGACTTTAGCTCGTTATTCTACAAAAAGAGGTAGTGTAGCAGTTGGTGAAACTAGTCAATCAGACAACATACCTATGATATGAATTTCAATAATAATAGACATAACATCAGTAGATTTGTAGTACGTGATAGTACAACATATGATACAACTGATCAATCAGACCAATAGATTCGTGAAGTGAATTCCTATAATCACAGACATAGTACTAGAATTAAAAGGCAACCACTATGGATGAGTGACATTGTCTATAATGCATCCACTGATTCCTACAGCAATAAAGCAGTAAACCCTTCTGCTTTGTCCTCTAATCCCCCAATTGTCCATTTTGTCTCACCCAATCATTTTTCTCTAACACATTTTTCTTTTGTTGTAAACTTGTCTGTTGTACAAGAACCTATAAGCTATGCTTAAGCAAAGAATGAGGCTACTTGGGTGAAGGCTATGAAGACTGAAATTATAGCCTTGGAGAGGAACAATACATAGGAAATCACTTATTTGTCAGCTGGAAAGAAGCCAATAGATTGCAAATGGGTTTATAAGATTAAACTCAAGGTAGATGGCATAATTGATAGGTATAAGGCGAGGTTAGTGGCAAAGGGATTTAATCAAGCACAAGGAGTTGATTTTCATATATATATATATATATATATATATTACCCGTAGCCAAAGTGGTAATAGTTAGAATTCTTTTGACTTTAATTTGGTTGTTGTTTAGGCATGGCCATTACATCAGTTGGACATTAACAATGTTTTTTTGCATGGGTCCCCAAATGAAGAGGTCTACATGATGGCATCTGAAGGATATGACAGAGTGAAGAAGTGGTAAGTGTGCAGGTTGAGGAAGTCATTTTATGGCTTGAAACAAGCCTCTAGACAATGAAATGTAGAACTTACTTCGCAACTCAAAGCATATAGCTTTGCATAGTCATCCCATGATCATTGTCTTTTAACTTTGACTACTCATACTAGTTTTGTCGCACTATTGGTGTACGTAGATGATATTCTCCTTACAAGAAATTCAGAATTTAAGATTTTGAAGGTGAAGAAGTTCCTTGATGATAAATTCACTATAATGGATTTGAAATATGCCAAATATTTTTTGGGCTTAGAGTAAGCAAGGTCAGAGAAAAGCCTTTGGATTAATCAGAGAAAATATGTGCTTGATTTGCTGAAAGACGTTGGTCTGCTTGGCTGCAAACTAGCTTTCACACATTTACCTAAAGGTGTTAAATTTTACAGTAACAGTGATGTCTTGCTGATAGATCCACAATGGTATAGGAGATTGATAGGGAGGCTTCTTTACCTAGGCTTCACAAGACCAGACATATCTCACGCAACATAACAACTCAATCAGTGTGTACAGGAGCCAAGGGACATACACTAGGAAAGGGCTATGCACGTATTTAGGTATCTGCCCAATGGTTACAAAGGGGTGCATGTTAGTTCTGTGGGTTGGGTTCGATTTGGAAGCCCACGCCCAATGACTTAAATAGGGAAGGACCACATCAGATGCATTATATATATGTCAAGAGTTGCACTTTGGCTAACAACCTATATTTTTGGCCTAATGATAAATACTCTTAGTCGTATCATTTGGTATCAGAGCCAGTATGGGTTTAAGTCCCAGGGTCGACATGTCCTCAATTATTTCAAGGTTTGAAGACAAACCTTCTCTAAGATGGAAGGAATGATACGCCTAAAGGTCACGAAGGGGTGTTTGTTACTTCTATGGGTCAAGTTCGATCTGGTGGCCCATACCCAATAGCTTAAATAAGGAAAGGCTCATATTAGATGTAAGATATATATGTCAAGAGTTGTGCCTTGGCTAATAGCTAAAGCTTTTGGCCTAGGGGTGAGTGCTCTTGGTCATATCACAAAGGGTGCCCATCTCTAAGTTTATTTTTTCCTACTACTAACTCTTTACAAGTGCAAGCTTATTATGATGCGGATTAGGGCTTTTGCCTTGACACAAGAAAATGCTTGACTGGGTACTGTATATTAGACTAGGGTTCTCTCCTTGGATAACCCCCTCCTTAGCCCACCCCTACCTTTGCATCTGTGGGCCCTACTCGTCTAAGGGTAGGGGTGGGGTGGGCTAAGGAAGAGGTTCTCTATGTTCATTGGCGATTCTATTATCTCATGGAAAACAAAGGAACATGCTACTATCTCACGCTCAACAGCAGAGGGGGAGTATCATGCATTGGCAACTACGGTGTTTGAATTGCTGTGGATTTCATACATCCTCCGAGATTTGCATTTTCCAATTCCCACTCCTATCTCCATTTACTGTGATAACAAATCTGCAATACAGATTGTAAAGTACCCAATTTTCCATGAAAAGATCAAGCACCTTGATATATATTTTATCTTCATTAGGGACAAGGTGAAGGATGGTTTCGTTCTTCCTTAGTACATTTCCTCTATAAATCAATTGGCTAACTCTTTCACTAAGGGCATAGCAAGATCTCTGTTTCAGACTATGGTGACCAAGTTAGGCTTGTTAGATTGCCACTAAGCCTCAACTTGGGGGGGATGAAGAGTTATATTCTAGGATCATATTTAAATGTTGGCTAGTTGTATATGATTGTTGTACATATTAGTTTTACAGTTATAGGTAGTTAGCGCTGCTATTGTTAATAGTTAGTTAGTTAGTTTAACTTTACTCAAAGCTTGTATAGTGTGTATATAAGTAGTAGGGGTGATGTGTTATTTTTTGATGCTTTAGAGAAATATAAAGATACATTTTTCTCTCAAACATAGCTTTTTCTAACAGCAAAGTTTCATCTTCTGCAACTTTACAACAAGTCTATACTATTAATTGATAGTCGCATGAGGAACTCTTTTTATTTAACATATCAGCCATTTTAATTAGAGAAAAATGTTTAGGCGACTAAATTTAAAGATTTTATCTTTAAAATATTAAGTGAAAAAGTAAAAGTGCTTTACATGTCTATGAACTTTAACCCATGTTTTAAGAGTATAATTGAAACTAATAAAAAATATATAGATTATAAATGATAGAAAATAAAATTTTAAATTATAATTAAAATATGAGTTAAAGTACATGACTATGAATAGTGCTTTTTGCTGAAATTCAAAAAAAAAATCTTCCTTTAAAAAATAAATTTTATATTTATAAATATGTATATTTCAATCCTATCCCTGAATAGTCGATTTGAAGTGTCTGTCATGTGTAGACATAGGACTATTCATGAAGACTTTAGCATTGAACCTCCATAGTTGTCTGAACGTTATTCTAAATAAAATCAATCAATACGAACGTAAAGGTTTCCAGGGACACAGTCCACAAATGTAGGAAGACATTGATAGCCTTAAAAATGACAACACAACCTCATCTTATAATTCCCACATAACATGAAAGAGACATGATATATAGTCTACATAATACATTTTTAATTAAGAATCACTTCAAAAAATCCTAATTCAGTCATAAACTCGTCATGAGGACACGACCTTTAATCAAAGGCTATGTCTTTAACTATAAGGTCCTTAATGTCATTTGTGGCTTTATTTACATCTAATTTAAATTAATTGAGTCTTTAGTGAGTCATTTGTCAATTGCGTCAACTATCATATATGGCGTACGTGAATAATTAGTTTTAGACTCAACTAATTATTTAGCTATAAAACTACAGAGATTGCATTGTGAGCATAGGAATTTATCAAGCACGAATTGTTAAGCTGTAGATGTTTAATCATGATACAGTTTAGTTTACAAGGAAAAGTTATTTGTAATTTTACTTGAATTATAGTTTAATACACCTAAAATTAATATAACCATCACGTGGTATAATAAATAATGTAACAATTTAAAAAAAAAAAGGCGAAAATCTAAGACAGCATATGGCATATATACATTGATTATAACTAATATTTGATATTTTTAATTTTTTTATTAGTCTTTTTTATTTGGTAATAGGTGGAAGATCAGTATAAAAATGGGCCCAGGCTGAAGTGTTGAACCCTACATAAACATACGCCTCTGAGCCCATGATAAATTGGGCCATGGGCCTACGCAAATGCGTTAAGTATTAATTATCCCTCACCACACTTGGAGGCGGAGACGCCAAACTGTTTTGACTTCATAGGCCACATATGTTAATTGCTTGCACAGAAACTTATCCAAAAAACCATTTTTTTTAACTAAAATTCAATTAAACAATTAGTATATAATATTTAATATATAATATCTTATGGTGTGTTTGGTAGGAGGTAGGGAATAGGTGATGTAAAAAGAGAGAGAGTGAGGATAAAAGAGAGATAATAAAAAATTGTCCAAATTGTTCTTCTAAAAAACACTAAGCTTTCTCTTTTTTAAAAAAGTTGGGTGTTTTAATAAAATATGTTATTTCCATTCCCTTTCACTTTTTTTTTTATACCAAACATACCATTATTTTCTAAAAACTTAATTTTTAAAACATTACATAGAATCATTTTCGATATTTATTCTTTAAAAAATTTAGACAAAATGATAGTTTTAAATATTAAAATAATACGTAAAACTCTTAAAAGAGCTAGTTGATGCTAGTTGATATAAAGTGCTGAAGTTTCTTAAATTTTAAGGAAGTGAATTTGTGGTTTGAGAGTTTCGGTTTTGATAATGTGCTGATGAACAGTAGATTCACTTTAAGTATATATGCAAAAAACGGCTTTCAAGTTAGTTGCAGTCTTGCAGAACCATATTAACTACCAGTTACAACTAGCTGATACCAATAAATTTAATGATATCCATCTCTTAAAAAATTATAATTTGACAGATTGTTAGAATATTTGGGAGCAATATATTAGCAAAATCACATGTGATCGACAGAGAATTAAATTAGATAAGATAATTTAACTGAAAAATCGATAAATTAATTAATTCTTTAGTCTAATTTAACTTTCAAAACTAATAATAGAAAGAATTGGTCAACAACTAAGAACCGATGATAAAAAAAATATTGATTAAGAATGTCAAACTAGTTTTTTACTATTAATAAAAAAAACTGCAAGCCTCTTTCCCAAGCCTTATCATCAGTATTTATCACTCAGTTCACACTTCCACGGCATTCCCTCTTCCAATTTCAACTTTCAATTTGCAGTTTTGCACAACCGCCACCAAAGACATTTTATTATGATTTTTTTGTTTAGTTTTTAGATTTAAGTTTTATTAATATTTAAGTTTTATGATTTTTTTACTTGTTAATTTTAATTTTTATTTATATTTTGAGATTTAAGAAATATAAATATAATTGTTTACTATATAAAGAATTGTTATGAATATACTTGTTATGTATAAGTGACTTTGTATATACTTTAATAATATATTTTATTATATTTAAAGTATTATATATATAATTCATTAAAAATATATATATTTATATATTTTATATATAAGTAATATATTTTTACATATATAATATATTTATATTTTATTATATATAATAAAAAATATTTACATATTTTATTATATTTATATATTATATATATTTATATATAAGAGTATAATAGATATTTTCATAAAATAACAAAAATAAAAGAAGAAAAGTATATAAATTATAAACTACTCAAATTAACTTATCATAATAAATTATAAGTTATTAATATAAATTTATTTATCAAATACTTTTAATAAATTTATAAATTAGTCAAATAAATTATAAATTATCTTATAAATTATAAATTAATTTATAAATTATAAACTCTCCAGTTAAACACAGTGACGATATTTTGAACCTTGATCTCAAGGCCCATGTGGAGAGCAATAACGTGATGGTATTCCGTATGTTCCAGTGGATGCATTATTTTGTTTATCGTGAAATGATAAAGTTTCTAAAGGGCTGAAACGAAGGACATGTAGATTGATCGACGCCGACAACGAAAACGACGCAAGAAAAATAACCTTCAAAAAAAAAAAAGAATAAACGACAAGTAAATAGTAATGTGCCTGCCGCGGGATATACGTCGACTTTTGGTCAGTCAAATTCTTGTACTTTTTCAAACATTTTAATATTAATAAAATGGTAGAAGACCAAAAAAAAAACTGCTTTTTATTCAGTTAGATTTTTTTTAGTCTGTTCCTCGCTGAAGGTCGTGAAGGTCATGATGAATACATTATGGGATTCATGGATCGATCTTAAAAATACAGATCCATGTGATTCGTAATCATTCATAGATTTGTAGTTTTCGGACATAATATAATATTCTACATACATTTTATAAAACTATATAATGACAATACGTTTTATTTATTAGAATTATTAATGAACTGAAATTTAGCTATTAAAATATATGTTATGTGTTGAACTGAATTCTTATTGAACTAAATGCACTATTGATATACAGATGTAATTTATATATACGGGCATCATAAATATTTACAATGGAAGCTTCACTTGTAGAAAATATCATAATAGGCATATTAATGCAATGTTAAACAAATTCTATTGTATTGGAACAGAGAGAAAGTTGAGGTCAAAAATCTCTTTCTTCCTCTCATTTTTTTTGTAAAGTAAAAAAATTTAGACAAAAAAATTATAATAATATAAAAAAAATATAAGTGTCTCCAATAATAATTTTTTACTCATCGTGCATGTTAACTCTCATCCTCCAATATTTAAGTTTCTCTGAAATAACTGAAATATATATTTGAAATAAAAACAAAATACAACAAAAAAACTAAACAAATATAGAAAGATCAATTTCTTTTATTTTTAAAGGAATCTAAATTTTCTTTATTATTGTAACATGTAAACTGACGTGAATGTTATGGAGTTCAAATAGTTAGTAAAATTAATCATCAAAGTTCTAATTGTATAACCCACATGGATGTTTTAAAATTTTTAAATATTCCAATTAACATGCACTTTATAAATTTTACTAGCTATTTATTTTTAAATATTATTTTAATATGTTATGAAATTTTTTAGCTATTTATCAAAATTTCAATTGGCATGCACTTTATAAATTTATTTTTAAATATTCTTTTAGGTGTATATTTTGAATTTTTTTTATATTTTGTATTTGATGGATGATGTTAAATCTGTTTATATTATCTTTTTTTATTATTGGAATATAAGTGATAACAAATTTATTAATTATCATTTTCCATTAGTCATACAATTAAATGATAATAATAGTTATTTTATTTTATTTTTTCTCTCCTCTCCTTATAAACCAAACAAAAAAAATTATTTTTCTTCCCCTCAAACTAATTCATAGAAAGAAATTTTATTTCTCCTCCCCCCGTTAAACCAAATAGTAAATGTGTTAATTTGATAAGAATATGACATCATCATCATTTAAGAAATAAAATTTTATTCGGAAGAAAATCTAAACACATAATTATTCAACTTGTCTTCTTTTACACTAGTTTATTTATTTGGAAGACTAATTCTTTTTCTTTCTTTTTTATTTTTTTTTAAATTAACGTATTCAATACTTCAATCTTTGTCGTTTTAATGGTTAAAACAATCATTACTACTGTAACTGGTTAATATTAAGTACATATTTAGACCTTTTATGGAGAAGCCAAGTTTATAAGTCTCAATCCAATAAAGTTACAAAGCAAACAAATTTGTAAAAATAACTGTTTTTTTTTTGGAAATTCTTTATTTGAGGAGTGCGCTTTAATATTTTTTGATTAAATTATAATTTTAGTGTTTATAATATTATTAAAATTATAAATTGGTCCCTATATTTCATTTTTATGTAAGATAATTTTTATAATTTTCTCTATTTATGTAGGTTAGTTCTTACTATTAGTATAGTTAACTTAAATGTTAAAGTAATACTATATGATAACTGATGTATACTTTTGTAAACATGTTAGCATGTTTAATTATTAAATTTTGTATAATTTAACCGTTATGTCAACAAAATTATCATTTTGCTCTTAGTTCCCAATTTTTTAAACCTAACGTCTACATAAATTTTGTTGACATAACAACTGAATTGTGTAAAATTTAATGACTAAATATATTGATATGTTCACAAATGTATATATTAGCAGTCTTGTAAAACTATTTTAATAGCAATGTTAACCATACTGATGACAGAGACTAACTTACATGAATAAAAAAAATTATAGAGATCATTTTATATAAAAATAAAATATAGAGATTAATTTATAATTTTGATAAAACTATCAAGACTAAAATTACAATTTAACCAAATATTTTTTCATTTAAACCATTTAAAACAGGAAAAGTAGTTATACGTGTTTTGTTTAGGTTAGCAACCAACTGATTTGAATGCAGTCGATATATGTCCATCCACGTAGTTGAAACAGCAGTGATTGAATAAAATAATAAAGTGTAAACATCCCTTTCAGAGTTTATGTAAATATTAAATAATGGAAAATTAAAGATGAAGAAAGGAGGAATTATAGTATAAGGAATATCCATTTGGTTGATACAAGTCATTTTCACACATTACGTTCCCCACATATTGTTAGTTAAATTAACTCATTAGGAATTAGGAAAAGTGGTTATGCAGAATAAAGGGAAAGTTACCATCACTTCTGGCACATCGATTAAAATATTATATCACAATATAAGTAGGTTTTTTTCTGTTTGACATGATTATGTAAACACTACTACTAGAAATAGCCTCTATTAATTAATTCATTTCTAATTTATATTTTTTTGAATAAAACTATTCAAAACCATGGCATAATAGAATAGAATAAAATCGCATTTAACTTTTTCCGTACACGTAATAATGTAAACAAATATTTTTTAAAAAGAAATCTATCATTGTAAAGTAATAGTACAAGGTATAATGTCTAATTATAAATGTATTAATAATAATTAAATATATATTTTTTAATTTTATATGTTAAAAATACAGTGCAGTAAGTCAATAAAATTTTTATGCTTGAACTTGACAAATTTATAAAAACATAGACAAGTTTTTAACTATTAAATATTTTTAGTTAACATTACATAATCTAAATAATATATGAATGTAAAACTAATTTTAAAAATAGTTATAAAATAATATATGAATAACATCTATTCCGAAAAAACATATTGACACCTACAAACTATATGAAAAACCAATATAATAATAAAAAATAAAATTACTTCACCTATTGAAGACTTTTGTTTCACCATTTCTTTTTCATAAAACGGTTGTTTAAACTAAACCAGCTGAATTAAAGGTTGATAAGGTGGACTCACCAAATTTTCCATCGTTCAATTTAATTTCTTTAAATATTTTGATTTTGATATGAATAACTTATTTTTAATTAGAAAGACAAATTATCCCACCAACAATCTAAAGTCTAAAAATAGAATTTGTCATAAAGATTCTAAACCCTCACTATTATCCAAGAAATGCAATACTTGTTTTTTAAGTAAAATTTTAAATTTGAGTTTTATAAATAAAAAATGAATATCAGAAAAAATTTACACACTTATAATTTGATTTAATTCACATTATATTAGTCAAAATTCAAAGAAAATAATTAGATACCGTAATTGTAATTAAAATTTAAAAGGCTCTCACTCATGAAATATATTTTGAAATTCGTATAAAATATTTTTAATATTAATATGCAAATCTCGAAATTATTTAAGAACTCGAATTCCAAGTCTATGTGTACCTTTTTCCAAACGTAAAAGCAAAAATGATCAATCGAACTGACACGTTATGAAACTTTTGATGGGGTTTTCTGTAATTTCAAGTTCGTAACAGCAAGAAGCCAAGGGCATTTTGGTCCGAACATCAGTCCGCAGAAGAGAAGTCTGAATTTCAAGTGCCTCTTTGTTCGCAGTAAAAAGTTTCACCCAAAAAAATGAAAAAAGGACTCATTATGCTTTTCTCTTGCTTCCCCTGAAAGGAAAAACGTTTTTCAATGCTGAATCGGAATTATTCTTTCTTTCTCCGATCAATTCCCATTTGAATCCACAGCTTTCTTTTCCTCGATTCTTCTTTTTCTTCTTCTGAATCGTACTAGCACTTGTAGAGTAGCAGCAGCAGCAATTTAGTTTTCTTCTCGTTTGAAGTAAAACAAGGTCCTAATTACTTACCACTTTGCTTGGAAGGGGATTTTATTTCAGTTTCGGAAGCTGGGTTCTGAGTTTTCCCACCGAAGATGGCAAAGCAATGCTACAAACTGCGTATCCTTTTTCTTACCAGCAACTGCTTATGCTTTTCTAATCTTGAGACTGAACTGGGTATTTTGTTTTCTACATTGAAATTACTGTTCCTGTAGCTCCGTTTCTATTGAAATCTGGCAGAGCTGTTTCCAGCTTCGAAAGTGGTTTTTCTCTTTTCATTTTTCCTGCTTTGGAATGCGAAATTGATGGGCTGTTAGTGTTCTGAAGATGTGTGATGAAAATGTAGGAGAGCAAAATGGAATTTATGGTGAAGAAGCCGAACTTCCTAGGTCTTGCCGCTATGGTTGATTGCTGGGAAATCGTTGCAGATATGAATGAAAACTTGGTTTTTGTCTTGATTCGTGTTTAGCTTTGCTTGAAAGTTCTGATGTGCTAAAGCATTTTGCTCATTTTCGAAAACTCGAGAAAATATGCTAAAAAAAGTAATAGATTCTGCTTGCGTTTCCGCCCCCCCCCCTCTCTCCATTTTGTTGTTGTGGCTCGAAAGATTGATTTTCGCTATATATATATCCGTCAAAGTTTTTTCAATCTCGGTTTAGTCTGTCTAGGCTTTGTTGAGTATAGATGTATGTTTATCTGAAAATGCCCTTTCCTGAGCTAAACAACCGTAGAGGAATTCGTGGCCCATTCAGCCAGTGTCAATTGTCTAAACATTGGAAAGAAGGCACGACGTCTTTTTATTACAGGAGGGGATGATTACAAGGTCAATCTATGGACGATTGGCAAGCCAACTTCTTTAATGGTCAGTTTGGTTTCAGATTTTACTTTCTACCAATGTGGCTAGGATATGGCTACTACAGGATCATAAGCTAGTTATGGAAGTTCTATTCCAAATATGCTCCTTGAGATTTACAAATTTATGTTTTATTATGTGACTGAAGAATGTGCTTTCAGTTCATATTAAATGATGAGCTTAGATTTTACCTAATCTGGCATGATGCAACTAATACGGCCTGATAAAAAATGTCTTTCCATGTATAATTTATGTTCTATATAAATTCATTATGAGCTCAGTACAAGGCTGAACATTTCTACCATACTTGATCATAAAAAACTTTCATCTATGCATTTCTTCTCTCATATCATGATATGGGACCATTGTTTGTTGGAAGCAGTGCAGTTGTTATGACTCTCACCTAATATTGCCACGTTAATGTAAATATATGCAGAGCCTGCGTGGACATACTAGTCCAGTTGAATCTGTGGCTTTTGATTCGGCGGAAGTGTTAGTTCTTGCTGGAGCATCAAATGGTGTGATAAAGCTTTGGGATTTGGAAGAGGCAAAGAGTGAGTAAATGATCATAAGCTTAAGTTTTAAGCTATAAATTATGTAGTGGTGTTACTGAGAGCATCAAATTTTATAGTAGACAAGAAGTGGTTTAACATAGACCCTTATTTGTATATGATTATGAGCTAGTCAACCTACATTTCACAGATGAGAATCTAGGTGTACTATTCTGACTCCCAGTTCTCAAAGCTAAATTTGGGTCTTGATATAGGATCCTGTGCTTTTAATTCTTAGATAAGCTACTAATGGATCTGTCATTGTTCTTGAAGTATAGTGGTTCGCTCTCTTACTGGACACAGATCCAACTGCACTGCCGTTGAGTTTCATCCATTTGGTGAATTTTTTGTATCTGGCTCCATGGATACAAATCTTAGGATTTGGGATATACGAAAAAAAGGAAGCATTCATACATACAAGGGTCATAGCCAAGGTGTCAGCACTATTAAATTCACTCCAGATGGCCGATGGGTAGTTTCTGGTGGATTTGATAATGCTGTAAAGGTAATTTTATGTAAATTCATTGTTGTATTGCCTGTAGTAGTTTATACAATTAGCTTAGCAATGAACCCATGGATCTACCTTACCAATATACAGGTGTGGGATCTAACAGCTGGAAAGCTCTTGCATGACTTCAAGTTTCATGAAGGACACATTAGGTCCATAGATTTCCATCCACTTGAGTTTCTTCTAGCCACAGGTGAGTTAGTGACTGAGTGACCTTGGAGTTGGTTGTTCTGGTCAATGCATAAGCATTTGCAATATCTGTATAGGGTTTCCTTGTTTTTTATAATTATATAATTCTTGTATCCTGTTGTTCCTCAGAAGTAAACTCTTTGACATAAATATAATGAGAATTCTAGGGTACGTTTCATGTACATACATGCAATGTGCAATGTACCATATTTCATCTATGTACAGATCTGGGCTGTTGCATGTACATACATGCAATGTACCCAAGAATCTTTAATATCATCCCTATTGCTAGATGACATTAACTTACTTTGTATGATTGGTCAAACATAATTATAGTGATCCAACTTTATTCCATATAATGTTCTGCTTTTTGATATACTGGGGAGCGAAAACAGTAATGCCGTAATGAGGGTTGCTTGCACTTTCTTGAATTTGTAACTCCCTACCCATGGTCATTATACTTTAAATGCATTGAAATGGCAAGTAATTTAATGGATAATGTATTTAATATACATTTTGCAGGTTCTGCAGACAGAACAGTGAAATTCTGGGATTTAGAATCATTTGAACTGATTGGATCTGCCCGATGTGAGGTACTTAAACTTGCTGGTTTTTGTTTTCTTCTGTTTAAAAAGAATCAGTTTTGTCCTTTTTTATCCTATAATTTGTGCTTTCTTATTTGCTTCCTTTCAATTTTTTTTTTGGCAACACCCCTATGTCAGTTCTATACCTATTCTAGCTTGCATGATAACTTATTGGTAACATTAGTAATGAGTCATGGTTCTTGACACTTTTTCAGTTTAGTCATGACATGGTTGAGTTTTGAACGAGTCTTTGGTGAAAATCTCTAGTGTACTTATGGTCAAGAACATTCTGTATTCTTCAAGCTTGTATGTTCACTCACCAAAATGCAAAGTGCATGCACAACACATACATACAGGGAAATTCAATTGAAGTATATGGTTTCTAAATTGTACTACTTCGCTGATTCAATTCTTTTTTAATAGGCTTCAGGGGTACGCTCAATAGCATTTCATCCAGATGGAAGGACCCTGTTTGCTGGACTTGAGGGTAGTTTAAAGGTACAGATTGTTGTGATGATGAGATTATATAGTAATTTATCACTTGGAACAGGACAGGAGTGTAACTTATCATGCCCATATGATGTAGGTGTATTCATGGGAACCTGTTATATGTCATGATGCTGTTGATATGGGATGGACAACTCTTGGTGACCTCTGTATTCATGATGGGAAACTTTTGGGTTGCTCATACTTCCGAAATTCTGTTGGAGTCTGGGTGGCAGATATATCAGTAGGATCCACCACTTATAAAACAATTTATTTTTCCAATGTTTTCTATATGATCTTTTTATTTATAATTTCTATATGTAGTACGACTCTTGGCTGCCCTATGATGTCAATTACTTATATAACAAGATGACATGATTTGTACATGACACATGCCAATGGTGAAATTGAGGGCGTAGAACAAAAATCTGAACTGAGAAACAAATAACCAAAATGCTTAAAATATTCACTCTATATTATTTAAATTCAATAACAAATTTGAAATCTTTCAGACACGATATGCCTTGTATACTTCAGCTCAATTTACCCTAATTCCATCAATAACTAAAAAACTAGGAATAAGATATGCCAATACCCAAACAAATCAAATTTAAAATTCAGAATGACTGGTCAATTAACCCTAAGTCCCCAATTACAGACTCTGATTCTGAAATTACAAATATATCATAAAACAAATACAAATAAACAACAACCATAAATCTCAACTGCTTATACTGCATTAGGAGTGATATGACTATTTGGCAAACATTATAATCTGTGAACAATATCAAGTAAATCTTCCGATGTGTGCTATTTTCTGAACTCCATTACTTATCTTACTGATTGTTAGTTTTGTATGCATCAGCTTATTGAGCCATATGGTGCTGACTTGGGACCCCAGAAAAATGAAGATGTGGATCTGAAACCTAGTCTTCAGGGAAGTAAACCGGGGAAAGTAGAGATGAGTGTAGGACCAACTTCTGGGTTGCACTGCATGTCTCCTGACAGTGAATCAAAAGAGATAAAGAATATATATATAGACTGTAAGTTGCTCATTATTTGTCTTTTGTAAGTCACACTTTTGAAGTACTCCCCCCCCCCTTCCTTTTCCTCCTTTTCTCTGTGTGTTTGTTACTTGGTTAACACATCCAAATTTGGTCCTAAAACTACTGATTTTTATTTCTTTCAAAGATTTTGCTTTTGAAAAATGTTGTTTTAGGTAGTTGTAAATTTTGGTGGCTTGACATTTCTCTCTAAGAAAAGAAGGAAACAAGCAGAAGGGAGATATTGGTAGAAACATGAAATTCTGTGTTTAATTGTTGCATTTTATGGAAGGCTGTTATCTTTTGGTTGACTTTTCTACCTAATTGTATTTCATCAGTTTTCTTATGCATTTCGTTACTAAAATTACTTTGTTAATTTTCATAGATGATTGTCATGATACACTTTTCTGGTGTTGGTCAACTAGATAAACCCAGCTTGAACTAACGTTTTGAAATTTCACATATGCCTACTCATTTAGAAGCTATAACACGTACCATCACTTTGTTTTCAGGTTTGTTTATTAATTGATTTGATACAAGATTTGGTTTTATTAATGAATTCTGAAAAACAGAGTTTCCAACAGTTGTACGCCCAAGCAGATTAATTGATAGGATGCTGCAATTACATCAAAAGATCTTTTCCCTTTTTGGTGGAGGATTCTACTTAATTTTCTTGAAATCCAATTAGATGGAAATGTAACATTGCAACATTCATGAAAGATTTGGCATGACAGATGCAGATCTTATTTATTTATAATTATGATTACTTTCACAAATTCTTATCTAATATACACTTTTCTTCCATATAAAGCGTCTGGCGGAAAACCTGTTTGCTTACAGAGACCTGGGTCTTTTAATTCTCCAAAAGTAGATCTCCCAGAGGATTCTAAGGAGATTTGTAATTTGGGAATGCTGAAGCAGAGTTCTGCAACAGGAGTTCACACAGAATCAAATGAGAAAGCACCTAGAAAGTCTTTCATTGTGCCAAACATTGTACCTCGGGACATTTCTGGTGGTAATGACTCATCTAAAGCGGAGAAAGAAACAGTCAACTTTTCAAGGACAAAACCAGGAATGTTACTCAGGCCAGTTCATATACAGAAAGCATCTACTGGAAGATGTGATGCTGAGAGGTTGTCGGCAGATGTGGCTTCTGGGGCGTTTGGCGATACAACAATTAAATTAGGCAGTGTAGAAGATCCAAACAAGCTAGGATCTGAGGATGAAGTCAAAGAATCTTGTGAAGACAAACATCCTATTCAGAGTGTAACAGACAAGTTTGAAAAGGCTTTTTCTCTTTGCAAAAACTCTGACCAAGATTCACGTAAGTTTTTGGTATTACACCAGAGCAGGTCAAATGCTACAATGGAAATCATTATTTATCATTTTACCTTAATTTCCCTGGCCTACTATATTCATTTCTCAACAAAGTCAGTTCCCTTGTCCATACATACATTTTCTGTGGTTGACATCAATTGTTCTGAACTATTGGACTTCTTATTAGTTTGATAACTGGCTTTTAATCCAAGCCTGTATTTTCAGAACTAGTTGCAACCTTCTCAAACAAGTTCAAGATTTGATGATATTTGTTTATCTTCTTTTCGTATCAGAAATGTACGTTTGGATCTTGCTTCTTGAATCTCTAATTTATGCAACAAAGTATGCTTCTGATGGCTGGCTTCAATTCTCTGTTGAAAAATATTGAAAAAGAGAGCTGAGATGCCATGTATAAGTCAACTCAAGAGAAGATGCTATGTGTGCTTTGGCTGATTATTTGAAATTTTGGTTTTCGCTTTTCGAGTGATTTTCTCATTTTATTTCAGGTGATGAATCCACCCCTTGCAATGAGGAGACTAGTCCAGTTAAATATGTTAATGGAGGTTTGCGCTCTCTTACTAGTGTAGTTTTGTACATCGGAAATGCTACCGAAAATATAATATCAAATTCTGCTTCTGGCAGTTGCTGTTGTACGGGGAAGGACCCGTTCTCTGGTTGAGAGGTTTGAAAAAAGGGATAAAACTCAAGTCAAGCAAGATCAAACTAATTCAACTGTTACCACCATATGTGAAAGAAGGGAAATAATTCATGCCAATGAAGGTCAAATTAATGCCTCCCCAACATTGATACGTGGAAGCAGGGAAAGAATACATACCAATGAAGAAAAAAATAATCCACTCACCATGCCCACCACGTTATGTGAAACTGATAAATCTCAAACCATCCTGGTAACTCTTGCTTTGTGTGAAGGAAACTTTACAAGTTGAATAGTTAAATTCAGTCAAGTTAAATCTTGTATAATATTGTCAGAAAGTTGAGCCTAAAATTGATGAAAGGGACCCAAACTCTGCAAATGAAGGAGAAATCATTGAAGGCCTTATGCAAACTCATGATTCAACTTTAAGTAACCTCCGTTCACGCTTGACAAAATTACAGGTAATTATAATCATTTTTATCTGCTGTAAATTTTGTTGTGTTTGTTCCAGCTGCCTTAATGATGAAGGACCAGTAGCTGAATGGGGAAGAAGTAGAGACACATGGGGAAAATAGAAGGAAAGGGTGGGAGTGAGTGAGAGGTTTATTTTTTGTTTTATGTCTTTTTTTATTTTTTATTTTTTTTTGGGGGGGGGGGGTGGGGAGAGTACAAGAGGGAGAAAAACAATACTGATATTTTATTCCATGAGTAAGCTGAGTGAAAAGTCTACAACTAAGGGTTTATAAAGGAAACTAAAAACACGTGCTTTAGATAATGAATGAAGCAGTAACAAAAGTGTATTCCTGATTGACCATATCACTCCAAATATTCTTTCCCCATTCTTCATCAGTTAAACTTGGCCACAGAACAACAGTCTTCGGCAATATGCTGATGCATAAAGGGTTGTTTTCTTAGCAAACTTCATCATGGGGATAAAGAAAGAAAAAAATAATTGAAAACATTCTGTACCTGTGATCAGCGAATAGTTCTCATGTGCATTTGCAGGTGGTGCGGCATTTTTGGGAGCGGGGAGATGTTAAAGGTGCCATCAATGCTTTGAGGAAGCTGCCAGATCAATCTGTGCGTATTTTGAAGTGTCTTTGTGTAACAGTCTCTTGTTTCCTTTTTGGTTTTTGATGGTTTCTTCTTCCATATGTAGTCCTGAAATTGTTTCCTCCTGGTGCAGGTGCAAGCAGATGTTATTAGTGTTCTTGTGGAAAAGATAGAGACTCTCACCTTGGATTTATTTTCTTGCTTGCTTCCTGTGCTTATAGGTTTGCTGGACAGCAAGATTGAAAGGTAATTCATTATAAATATAGTCGCAGGAACTCATCATGATGGGAATTGCAATAAGATCTGGGCATTTGTGGGCCTTGATCCCACAATAGGAGCATGAAGTCTGATCTCATGCAAAAATATAATATATGGTTGATAATTGTTTCATGTAAACTTCAACAATGTAATTTAATAGGAGAAGCTCCTATAAGTTGTATGGGTTCCACTCTATAATCTAATCACTGTTCTCATAATTACAATGAAGCAGAATAAATACTTGAGTAGAGTTTGGCATAGGCAATTCTGCTGATTCCTACAGTTTATATAAACAGAAATAAATAATGAAAGGCTTATCTCCCACTTCCTCTCTCAAAATAAATAAATAAATAACATGCCAGGTGAAGGGTTGATGAGCTGTATATAATATGCCGATCAATGTATTTTCACATAAATTTAATCCAGTTAAATCTTTATAATCTTCAAAATTTTGTTGGTTATCTTTCACAATGCCAAGAGAGGTGCTGTGGAAAGTTTTGGAGCAAAAAGGTGTACAGGTTGCGTATATTAGAACTATAAAAGATATGTATGAGGGGGCTACAACTAGTATGAGAACGTCTAAAGGGGAGACTAGAGATTTCCCTATTAAGATTGGCCTACATCAGGGATCATCTTTGAGTCCTTATTTTTTTTGACTTGGTTTTAGATGTTCTGACGAAACACATCCAAGAAGAAATCCCTAAATGCATGCTTTTTGCAGATGATGTTCTCATAGCAGAGTTAAGGGAAGAGATAAATTTTAAACTTGAGTTATGGAGAGCCACTTTGGAATCGAATGATTTTCGTCTGGGTAGTAGTAAGACAGAATATATGCATTGTAAGTTTAACAAGCGACAAGCTAGAAACGAATTGGAGGTTAAAATTGGAGATCAGGTTGTATCACAAGTGTTAAAGTTTTAGTATCTGGGATCAGTTATACAAGATGACGGCGAAATTACTGGAGATTATAGGATACAAGCTGGGTGGTTGAAGTGGAGAATGGCATTAGGAGTTGTTTGTGATCGGAAAGTACATGATAAGCTCAAAAGAAAGTTTTTTCGTACTGCTATAAGACCAGTGATGTTATATGAGAGTGAATGTTGGGCGATGAAAGGACAACAAAAATATAAAATTGGAGTAGCGGAGATGAGAATGTTGCATTAGATGTGTGGTCATATAAGAAGAGGTATAATACGTAATGATCGTATATGAGGTACAATTAGAGTGGCACCTATTGAAGAAAAAATGGTTGAAAACCGTTTAAGATAGTTTGGGCATGTTCAAAAAAGACCGTTGGAAACACCAGTAAGGAGAGTTGAGCAGATGGTTTGGAGTCTTGTAAAAAAAGGTCGAGGAAGACTAAGAATGACACTTAGAGAAGTTATTGAATGAGATCTTCTTGTAAATGAGATACCTAAAGAGTTGGTCATTGATAGAGCTTAATGGAGTCGTGTGATCCATGTAGCCAATCCTACCTAGTGGGATAAGGCTTTGTTATTGTTCATCTTTTAACATGCCAAAACTAGGACTATGCATATTTATCCCTCTCTCTCTCTCTATATATATATATATATATTAACGCACTTTTTGACTGTGCAGACACATAAAGGTATCACTGGATCTTCAATTAAAGCTTGTGGCAGTTTTTGGTCCAAAAATACACTCAACAATTTCAGCACCCCCCTCTGTTGGGGTTGATCTCCATGCAGAGCAAAGGTGTCTTCCTTCATCTCCACATGCCTTCAGAGTCTCTGGTATTTATTTGTGAATAAAACTAACTTGGTGAGATTTCCTTTTTTCATATGAAATCTTGGAGACAGGCGAGAGTGCTGCAACCAGTGCTTTATGCAACTGCAAAAGATCCAAAAGATTCTTCCGATATTAATAAGGTAATCATAAAGTCTTCAGTGTTGCCAACGTGTACATCAAAGCTATGACTAGACCAATGGTTCGTAATAAAAGTTGTTGGCCTTGTCCATTCTTGTAAGAATCATATAACTTGGAAGATAACATTTGCAAATTGCTACTGTCTTTGATCCTTATCAACTATCAATTTCTCAGTTTCGTTAAAATAAACTGCTACTTTTAACTTTCGAGATGTTCCTATTTATACACCAAGGGTAATATTTTCCTTTTTTATTTAAATTCTTTAAATCTTTTTTACTTTTTTTAGTGGGGATAGGAGTTGGTTGCATGCATGCTACAAAAATTGAGTAATATGTTGCTTAATTATTCTTTAAATACTATGTATTTGGATTAGAGTTGGAGAAACTTGATTTTCGATCAAGTTGATTTTCAAACTTGATTCTAGTTAAAAACAAATCAAAGTTGCTTCTAACAGACAAGAGATTGTGAAATATAATGTGGTATGAAAGGTGAGATAACCGCTAAACCAAATAAATGTTTGTGTCTAAAATTACGTTTGAGTCTAAACCGGCTTTTCGGGAATTCAAATGCCAAACCAAACACACTATATATTTATTATCCTCATATCTCATACATCTCTAGATATAGCAACACAAAGTCACAGCTTTTCTGATTTTTGCTGCAGGAGAGGTGGTTTACTTGCCAAGTCTGCCCAAGAGTTAAACCTAGTTCTTCAACAATCCTAGCCGAAGATGTCGATTGATGAAGTTTAGCCAATTTATAAAAAGCACAGATTGGCTCTCCAAGCCTCTATGTTATAGTACTGATAACACACCCAGCAGTCTTGTCTTGAATTGTACCTTCAGCTTTCATCTTCGGCAGAGAATCATAACAGTGAGATCTTTGTAAGAAAAAAGGCGAATGAGACATAATTCCCCTTCTGCAGACAGCTGAAGGTGGAAGTAGTAGATTTCTTCAGAGTACGGTCTTCAAGGGGGTATCCAAGGCTGGTTATCGATTGTATGTATAACTTTTTCTTTCTTTAGATTGTTCTTTTTGGTTATTAGTAATGCTGAATGGTGACCCCTGAATGTTTAGCCAAAGTGGGGTTTGAGTTGAGTGCACTATGTGCAACAACATAGTGCTTACCAGCTAATGTACCAGCCAGTCAGATGCATGCACATCATCGGCAATGCAAAGTTGTATGTATTTTGATAATGAAATGGATGATCAATTCTTTTGTTCAACCTTCCCCTGTTCTTGTACGTGACATGTTATGAATTTATTGTTAAGAAAACAAAGAGTGTAACTTTTTAAGAATTCTATTAATGGCAAACCAATTGATTCCAAAGATAAAATGTCCTCCAATTCAAATTAACGTTAAGAAAACTGAAAATGCTCCAATTCATATTGATGTTCCAGCAGAACAATCTATTAATACAAATGAAAATAAACCACGCCTGAAGCATGTTAGACCAACTGATTCTAAAGATTTAAAAAAAAATTCTTTGAAAAAGGAAATAAGTAAATAATAAAGATCATCATATTATGGAGGTGGGTTCTCAAGATGAGGCCAAAGACATAACTAATCATGGAACCTCAAAAGAGGATCAGGTACCTGAAAATAATGAATTAATGATAATGAAGAGATCTCGATGAGTTATAGCAACACTAGGGATGATGGAACCGAAAGCATACAGATGTAGACAAATTGTTTGCATATAATATTGCTGTTTGTTGAGGATCTGGGACTTAAATTTGTTGAGAATTGCACACAAATGAGTAATTGGCCGAAAAGGAAAGATGTAATTAAGTAGAATTGACTTTACTTGGAAAGCGTGAAATTTTTGAACCTATAGTCCAAACACCTGAAGGTGTAAAGTCAGTGAGGTAAATGGATTTTTGTGTGGAAGCGTAATGAGAAAATAGAAGTTGTAAGATATTAAACACGACTTGTAGCACAAGGTTTTGCACAAAGATGTAGCATTGAATATATGGAGACATATTCTTCTGTGATATATACAGTCACCTTCAGATATCTTTTAATTTTAGAAATAAATGAAAAACTTGGTATGTGCTTAATGGATGTAGTTACAACCTATTTTTAAGGCTAATTGGGTAGTGAAATCCCCATGAAAATCTATTAAGGATTTAAAATACTAGAGGCATGCAAAATATTTTGGGAAAATTGCACAACAAGATTAAACAAATCCTTGTATGGATTGAAGAAATCAATGTGTATGTGGTATAATCGCTTCAGTGAATATTTGTTGAAGGAATGATATAAAAATAACTCAATTTTGTCCATATGTTTTTACAAAAAGATTTGGATCAAAATTTGTAGTAATTGTTGTGTATGTTGATGATCTAAATATCATTGAAAAATCTTGAAGAGCTCCAAAACTTAGTAAACTGTTTAAAGAAAGACTTTGAGATAAAAGAATCTGGAAAGACAGCTTTGTCTTGGTTTGAAAATTGAACATTTAAGAGATGGAATTCTTCTCCATCAATCATCTTATATTAAAAAAGGTCTTAAAGTAGTTCTATCATGATAAGGCACATATGTTAAGTACTCTAATGGTTGTAAGTTCATTCAATGTGAATAAGGTCATTTTTGTTCTCGTAAGAATGATGAATAACTTCTTGGTCCAAAGGTGATATCTTAGTGCTACAGGGGCACTAATGTGTCTTGCTAACAACATCCAACTTGATATATCATTTGTTGTAAGTTTGTTAAAAAAAAAAAAATTAGTTCTTTTCTAGCAAAAAGACATGAATGAAGTTAAGCATATTTTTAGATATCTCCAAGGGACAATTGATATGAGATTGTTCTATTCAAACAAATCATCAGAATTTCAATTAGCTAGTTATCATTTCCCATAAGGACTGATCTCAAATCAATTACTTATTTACAAGTGATGACACAACTATATCATGACATTTAACAAAACAAATATTAGTTGTTGCATTTTCAAATTATATAGAAATAATTGCAATGCATGAGGCAAGTTGAGAGTATGTCTAACTAAGGCAACTAACCCAACATATTCAGAAGATGTGTGATCTTCTTGTCCAAGAAAATATGCCAACTATATTGTACGAAGATAATATTGCATGTATAATTCAACTAAAAAAAAAAAAGATACATCAAAGAAGACATAACGAAACATATTTTATCTAAATTATTCTTTACTTGATCTTGAAAATAAAGTGATATAGATGTTTAACAAATTCGTTCAAATAATAATTTGGCAAATTTATTTATTAAGATATTACCAACCACGACATTTGAAAGGTACAAATAGAGATGTATCAACTAAAAAGTGTTAAATGATGTTGTCATCAAGAGCTATCCATGACATGTTGTGCTCTTTTTTTCCTTAACCAAGGTTTTTGTTCCAGGCAGGATTTTTCCTATTAAAAGTTTTTATAGAGACAGCTCTCAATAGAAATATATTAATCGTATACTCTTTTTTCTTCATTAGGTTTTTAATCACATTGTGTTTTTCCTAATAAGGTTTTAACGAGGTACATGGGTCATTCATTGACATCTAAGAGGAATGTTATAAATATAATCATAAAATGGATGACCGTCAACTCTCAAAATCTCCAAAGACTTATTCTATAACTTCCCATAGAAATTAAGTTATGACTTATCTTATTATTATAAGGATCAGAGTCCTATAAATGGAGGTCATGTATTCAAGTAGAGTATGAATAACCTCTATTTTCTTATTTCAACTTCTCCTTTTCTCTTTTATTTTTTTAATATTTTCTTTGAGTTTTACAATAAAAATATTTTCCATTTATATAAGTAGAATTGGACCCAATGAGTTAAAACTTCGGTGCGCCGAAAATGAAATTCAAAATGGCTTTAATGCAAGACTTTGTTGGTACGTAAGACTTTGTCTACGGAGTTTGCTAGGAGAAATCTGGATGTTGCAGAATAAAGCCAAAACAATTGAGACTTGTGTTGTGGTTTGGTCATCATCAACGATGAATGGTGGGATTGCCAATTTAAATTTCATGTAATGCTCAACACTCAACCATCCTCCTAACTTTACGTTCTGGGAAATGAAAGGGGTGGAATTCAATATTAGAGATATTCATAACCTTTATCAATCGTCTGATCACTGACGATATATTTTTTTTTTGAAAAAAAACTAATTTACTAATAATCATTTAATCTTGATTAGATATTTGACAAAAATTTTGATTAACTCCAATATTAGAATCAATCTGTATCTCATTGCAATATTTTGTAAACTCCAATTTGGTATGTGGATTACAATTACGCCTAATTTCTTATGTGGCTCAGATGCTGCCACATGCTAATTCTCCCTTCTTTAATGTAATGTTACCTTTTCATTTATTAGATTCTATGAAATTTTATAAGTTTTTTAAATTACATAATTTTTATATTTTTAGATATAAACTCTTATTTTTTATAATTCTAAATGCATTATATTAATTTAATTCAATTTTATAATTTTTATGTTTAATTAGAAGTTGGTTACGATCTTTTTTTTTAATTTGTAACTTAATGCTACTTTTTCTTATTAAAGTATCTATTATTATTATTATTATTATTATTATTATTATCATTATTATTATTTATGAAAAGGGATTCAAACCCTATTTCTTAATACAAAATTCTTAATTTCGTACTAATTGAATTTTAAGTCTCTGATAGTAAATTATTATTATTATTATTATTATTATTATTATTATTATTATTATTTTACAAATGAGGCACAGAGTTTAGGGAAAAGAGAAAGAGAGAGAGGTGTAAGAATGATTGAACTTATAATCATCAAGATCTCTTGAAGCTCATGTCCAAGAGAAATGCAGTTTGAGTTAAGACTTTTAAATAATATCTTTTATTAATTTAAATACATCAGGTGTTTTTTTAACAAATATTTTGACAAAAGAGATATTACAAATGATTTAAAAAAAATTAGAATTAATTTATTATTATAAAAATATATATATTGAATGTTTTCTAAACTATATTATTGGTCCTCTAATTTTTTTAAAACAAAAATTTAGACAATTGTTCTCAAAACACACATTTTAGAAGTAATATTCGAAATATATAAAATTTTTCATTTTTTTTTGAAAATAAAAAGATATTTTTAAAAATACATACCAAACGTGCCATTAATATTTTGTCTGTAAAACGATAATCTAAAAATGTTCTGAAAAGTGAAAACACAATTTCGTAACAACCTATTATTGTATAATTTTGAAGATCATTAAATTCTCAACTACAACGCTATAAAATTATATATAATAGTAGATATTTTACCTTAACAATAAATTGTGTTATATCTGGACCTGAATATTTCCATTTAATATGATTTTAAAATAAGAGAGATAAACCCAATTTTTAGTTTTTAATCAACTTAAAAAAATGTATCTATCTCTCCCTTTTTGTATAATTACATACATCAAATTTAAGTTATACCGTCATTAACACATTCTTATGTTAACGTTATTTTCATACTAGTCGGTCACCAATGTGATAAACATCATTCTAACTTGTTTAATTATTAATTCTACCACCTTGCTTTATGCTCCATCGTTGAGAAAAGGCAGTTCCGTTTTGTTTTCATCATTTTCACATTAGCTTTATCCCTTTTACTTTAAATTGATTAATTCAATTATTGTGTCATTAAAGGTTTCAGAAGTTATACAGCAGACAAACCAACACAAAATATTCCTTAGCCAAAGAGAAAAAATAAAGGCTAAATAAAGCTATAGATATAGTCTATTAACAAACATAAATAAATTATTAAAAAATAAGTAAATTACTTATTTAGTCATTAAAAATTTTATTTGTCCCAATTTAATATTTTTATTACTATATAATAAAATTTACTTTTGTTAAATTTCAAAATTTTGATTATTAATAGTCATCTTTATAATAGATAATTCTGCTTTCATTATGAAAATATTCAATGCAGCATAAAAATTAAATATATTTCAGTCACCTATCATGTATCTCTTATTAATACAATGTTTGATCATTAATCTTTTCCTATGTTAATGAAACTGAATTTAATGTGACATGAATTAATCCCACCATTTCTCCTTAATGTTGCAACTAATTTTATCCAATCAACTATCATCTAATTTTTTTTATAACCATCATATAAATAATTAGCATTGAAAATTTTGAGTTTGAAATAAATAATTTAATGTTGCCATTAATTTTAGTCAATCAACAACTATTTAGATAATTAATTTTAAAAAATTCAAATTTACAATAAATCAATTAATAATTCCACTCACTTAAACGAATTAACTATCATTTAGATAATCAATTTTTGAAAAATTATATATATTTTCCTTCAAATATATATTCACAAGTTTTTTAAGTATTTATTTATTAATCAAATCGACTAATTGATGTACCGAATAAGTTTGATATCAATAGATTAGAAGAGCTCCTTATAATATCATATAGATGTTGAGGTTGTAAATTGGTTAATAGGTTTGAATTGCACAATAACATTGACTATCATCTAAATACTTTTTTTATTAAATACCCATATTATGCCTTGTGCATTGTTCTTGTCTTGATAAATAGTAAACCTTGAGATGAACACAACATTTTAAGAATCAAATTAAATATTTGATTATTTAAAAATTAAATTAAAAATAATTATAATATTTTGGCCTTGAAATGGTAATTTACTCTTAAAAAAATTATTCAACTGTGCTGCCACAAAGCAACAACATCAGCAAGAATAATAATGATAAGCAAATTAAAGCAAAAAGATGTTAATTACTTACAGAGGAAGATGTTAATGAATGTTCCTAGAAGGTCATCGGCTTTGATGGCAAAAGAATACTTTAGAGGTCAACGTTGAAAAGTTTAATATAGAATGCCCCAAAGTCATTTTCTGTATTGATGGGAAATTTTCTCCAAACTTGTCTAATGCTGACAAGGATTAGATTATTTCTTCTTTAGAATTTCAGAATACAATATCTATATTTAGTAATCCAGATTTGAATATCTATGAGAAAATTAAAAAATTAAGTAATCATAGCATAAACTAACAACATATTCTATAGGAAATCCCGATAATGGCATTCAAGTTTGTCGCAGAAAATACTATACTTATCTGATCTAATTAATATGTATGTTAATTTTACATGCCGTATTTAATAATGTCTAAACAGCAAAAATGCAATGAGATACTTGATACGTGTTATAATCTAAAAAATAACTGTATAAAAGATAAAACGTTTTTAAAGATTTATGATTAAATTATTTTAAAAAAAATTATGATTAAAACAATTTTGCATGACTTTATTTGTTTCAATTACCTTAATGAAATCATTTGTCCACGTAAATTATTGTCATGTCTCAAGTTTACAGTAATTTTTTTTTTTTGGATAATGATGAGAAGTCTCAAAACAAATCATATTAAAAAAAATTGATAGATTGCATTACTCATATACAATAGAGACTTAAAAAAATTGAGATAAAAAAAAAATTCTCAAAGAAACTCTGAAACTTAATAAAGGATCTAGAGAAAAAAATATAAATCGACTTACTAACTAAATAAGACAAACTAATGTATACTATTGAAATTTTTGAAGTCATTTCATTTATTTTTTATTGGATCATACTGATAAGTTTTTTTTAAAGTATTGAAAGTGAAACAATACATTTGAAAAAAAAACATGGAAGATATAAAATTATTATTTAAAATAAAAAACTATTCGAAAGGGATAAAAAAAAATATAAGTATACAAGTATTTTTGTACCAAAAGTTCCATAAAAAATAAAATACGGAATGGCGTACAAGACGACGTTGATCGCTGTGGCATTCAAATTTTGCCTTCCACCCTTCCCACTTAGAAAAAGCGCGCATTCTAAAAGGAGAAAATAATAATAATAATTAAAAAAATAAAACGATCAAGTGCTGGAGGGCATCTTCGTCATTTCGCCTAAATTCCTTCCCATATGATAGACAGAGAGAGAGAGAGAGAGAGAGAGAGAGAGAGAGAGAGAGAGAGACGTACTCTGTAATTAGAAAAAAACGATTGAACATGGATTCATATTCATTGATTCATCACCGTCCTGCAAGACTCTCCGTCTTTCTTTTTCCTCAAAACTTTTTCTGCGTGCGAATCCGTCAACCCCTCGTCTCACGCATACTCTTTTAATTTATGATTCTCCCGCACCTTACCTTACAATATTAATCACGCACAACCTCTCGGAAAAAAGAAAAACCGCCGCCGGAAAGCCACTTAGGGTTCCTATTTTCCGATTGCCGCAAGCCTGTTTTTGCTTTCTCCCACCGAAGCGTTTTTTGTTTGTTCGTTTGCCGTTTTGTTGCCGGCCGGTGAGGGAGGGGAGGACCGCGATGGCTCCCGCTAACGTGTGCCGGATGCGCAGGAAATAGAAAAAGGAGTTGTGGTGGTGACATAGGGTGTTTTAATCAGGGGCGTACACGTGGACGGCGATGGGGACGGAGGTGATGGGGTCGTGGGGCACGTGGGAGGAGCTCCTCCTCGCCGGGGCTGTTCTCCGGCACGGGACCCGAGACTGGGACGTCGTCGCTGCCGAGCTCCGAGCTCGAACAGTTTGTCCGTACACCTTCACTCCCGAGGTAAAATTAGTTAATTAATTAATTAAGATATTATTTTTATCCGAATTTACTTTTTTTTTTTTGGTTTCTTAATTCTTAATTTCTCGTTAAAAGGGATACAACTCCTTTATTGTTTTCCTTTATTTTCAACTTTAATATAAATTCTTCGTCTTTTTAGTTTTGATCTGTTCATTGGGGTTGTCACTTTTGTTGCTGTTGTCTTTTTGCCGGTGTGTGATTTTGACAGCCTTTTTTTTATTAACATTACGAAAAAAGAATGCAAATTATTCATTTTTTGTGAATAATATAAATATTTTCTAATGGTTAATCAGCTTCTGGAATCTAAAACAGTACGATGCCGTAAAGTATATATCATATATATATATATTAAAAAATCTTGAATTATCACATTTTAAAATGAAACAATAAGTAGGAATTTTTTTTTGATCACACAATAAGTAGGAATTTATTATTTACAAGTATAAATTATATATAAATATTGAAACAAACGTTTTTTCTTTATAAAAACAAATTTGAAGAAAAAAGTTGTTCTTTTTAAAAATAATTTGTTTTTAACTTTTTGTTTTGAAAAGAGTGCGTAATAGATAGGCATCCTCAAAATAGCATTTATCCTATATATATATATATATATATTGGCATAGATGCTATTTAGTTACTATGCTGCCAAAGGGCCAGAATCTTCTAGACCAATGTCGACACTGCCGTATTTTGTGAAATACCTATATTGTCCTCCGCTCATATCACTTCTGGGAGGAACTTCCTTATCTTAGGAGGCTATATTTGGATAATTCACACACAGAAAAACGGAGAAATTTCAAAGCCCAATGCGATACTGGGCCCTGAGGCCCTCTCTCGGCTGTTGACTCATTTACCTAGTTTGGTGGCTCAGCACAATATTCTAATGTTTTAGTTATTTATTGTTGCCCAAAAAATAGTATATTGGTAATATATAATTATTATTTTCCTTCGAAAATATTATCATTATTTTAATGTAGATCTTGAAATATCAAATGTTCTGTCTATAAAAAAAAATTATATTTGTTAATTTTATTTTTTTGTTTATTAAATTAATTTTTTATAACAAAAAAATGGAGATTTAATAATAGTAAATTTTGAGATTTAATAATTAAATAGATTAAATTAAAACAAAAATGATATTTTAAAAATTAAGTTAAGATATTTAATTTTTAGAAAATTAAGTTAGTATAAATATAGTTTTTTAGGGATGAGATTAATGTTTTACTTAATATATAATAATCTATTGTTTAATATATATATATATATATATATAATCTATTTTCGAGTGAATAGTAAAATAATATGGCTCGAAAAGGAAAAAGATAGTATTGGGTGTGGATTATATGGATGACACGTGTGTTGTGCGTAATGTGTGGCCTATTGTAGCCAATTATATCCCATATGCCTACATCACTTGCACATTGGCCTTCAGCTGCGACATATCCTTTTGTCTAACTCTTTCTGATATGTGACTTTGCTCATCACATGCCACATGGAAGCTTGAATTTCAGAAATTCCTTTTTATTTTCATGATACTAATTCATTCAAGGAAACGAACATATACTTTTTGTCTTTTTACTATCATTCAAATGACAAAACATATTTCAAGAATTTCTTATTGAGGAAATTGTTAATTTAGTCTTCAAAAGATAACATTTGTTTTAATTTAGCTAATGAAAAATCAAATATTTTGATTTTTTTTTTGAATGATTTTGTTTATCTCAATTTAATTTTTGTTGTTTGGTAAAGTGACTTTTAGCAATTAAAAAATTTAAAATTTAGTAATAACAAATATTAAATTGACATCAATATGATTTTTATAAATTAATTATTTAATTTTTTAAAGATTAAATTGAGAGAAGTGTAATCTTTCAAAAAAAAAATAAATCAACTATTTACTCTATCTAATTTTAACAGACGTATTATTCATTATTATTGTTTTTATTAATTTTTGGCAGGTTTGTAAAGCCAAGTATGAAGACTTGCAAGAACGCTACTCTGGCTGCACGTAAGAATAATTTATTTATTTATTTATTACCTTTCCTATTTGTAAAAAAAATTCTCTCATAAAAAAAAAAAGAAAAAGAACTAAAGCCCACTAGATCATTCACAAACAGAGGAAAACTGTTGTGGTATGGGCAATTGACAATGTAAATTACAATCAATTAACTGTTATGTAGGCTTTTTTTCAACTTCATGTTTCAACTTTTAGGATGTTGTATGTTTTTTAAAAAGCTCATACTATTATTAGGTTACAGACTATATTTTTGTCATTTTTTTTTCCATGAAATTTTTGTCATTTTTTTTCCATGGCAAATAAGTAAAGCGACTTTCCTCCAGCCTAAGCAAGTCCATCAATGATTTTGTTTATTTCCTGTGCAATCTCTTTCCAATTTGAAACTATTGTCAATATTAAATCAAATCGATCATTTGATAATACGTAGTATCTAATTTTGAAATGCCTTTAACGACTACATAGGTTTTATGATATATTGTGTCTAATCTTTATTATGGTAAATGGCATTGTCAGGGCATGGTTCGAGGAGCTTCGGAAGAAAAGAGTCGCAGAGCTGAAGAGAGATTTGGAGCAATCTGAAGACTCAATTGGGTTAGTGCCATCAAATCGTAAAATTAAATAAACAAATGACAACGTCCTATCTCTTATCATAAAATTAAAATATATATACTTACATCAACATTTTCGGATAAGCATAAAATTATATATACTTAAATAAAAGCCACATAATTTCTTTCGTAAATAAAACTTCTAAATTACCGAAGACATAATATTTATACATCCACCACGCCCTATGTTATAAAGTCACAAATGGAAAGATTAAAATCTAACAATAATTCGCAGAAGTTAGACACATTTAATGATCACGTCTCCAACAAATTTCAAGAGAATTAGTAGGTGCGACACGAAATCATTAAGTTAAACCATATAGTAAAGACTACCTATGGTAATCTCAACTAAAAAAGTGTGTTCTATTCTTCGAAAAGGTGTATTTGAGTCAAATAAGAAACGTCAAGTGTAAATATATGCAATTTTTGAAGATCAGATGGGACAACACAATCCTACAAACTTGATGACGATCCTAGTTATTTTTAATCCTTCATAGATTTAAGATAGTTTTTGAGAGATAAAATTATAAGATTCTTACGAGCTAATTAGCAATCTTGACAATCATGATCTTCAAGATTTCCACTATACTTGGTTTTCTTAATATCTTTGTTTTGTGAAAATTTTTATTGAAATTATAATATCAAACACATTAAAAATAGGAAAATTGTCTCTTGTAGTGCTTCTAGCTTATTCAACAAATTACAAGATAATCAGTAGTTAAGAACAACAATAAGTAAGAAATCAACAAGTTGAACTACATAATAGAGGTTACTTATGGTAATGTCAACTAAAAAGGTATTTTGAAAATGTGCATTTTGAGTCAATTAAGAAATACCTAATATGCATATTGCAATGTTTTAGGGTTAGATGGGATAGCATGATCTGGCGATTTTTATCGTAATCTTAGTTTTTTTTTTTAATCCTACATACGATCAAGGTAGTTTTTGAGAGGTGGAATTGTAAGATCATACAATCTTATGATCTTATGAGCTAACTAGCAATCTTAACAATCAAGATCCTCAAGATTTCTACTACGGAGTTGGTTTTCTCAATATCTATGTTTTGTGAGAATTTTTACTATAAGATCAAAGACATAACTTTGATAGAATATTTATGAGCATATTTATAGGTACTGGCTACGCTAGAAGCCATCAATTCTCTAACATTCATGATGTTCATGATTTATTATCAAGTTTCATTACACAGAAATTGATAAGCCATAAAATGTGAGTAGTTAATGAAAAAAAAAAATCATAAATTCAAACCTTTTTTTTTTTTCATTATGTACCAAAAGAAGCATACAGAATAATTCTTAGTTACGAAGACACGGTACATGATTTACTCTTTTGAATAACTTTTTTATATGTCATACTTTTGTTAGAAAACATAATAAATTACTCAAAAATTTTAACCAACTCTCTATTTTAAACTTTTATAACATCTTGTACCTACAAATAATTGCCCCTCATTGAGGCAGCCATTAATATGACATAATTAAATGGATACGAAATTAAAAATTTAGTCCCTAAAGATATATGAATTGATTGTTTAATCCTTGAAAATTTAACTTTACATGATTTAGTCTTAAAATATTAGAACTTGTTACACCCTATTATTGAATTAGTCTCTAAAAAATAAGTAAATATACAATTCAACCTTATAAAAGATTAACTTGTACTGAATATGTAACTTATAAGGATTAATTTGTTCGATACTAAAATTTCAGGGACTAAATAATAAAAGGTGTGTAATATTTAAGGGACTAACTTATATATTTACTCAAAAACTTATAAAATGTTTCAGGTCTCTTGAATCAAAGCTTGAGTCTCTCAAAGCAGAGAAGAAGGAGAAAGAAAGAGATGGTTCTCACGATGTGATCCACAATAACAATGTCCCAGGTTGTGCAGAACCAAAGCTACACTCACCTCTGCAGAAACTAGAGAGAGTGGAATCTTCCACTAAAGATTCATCGAAGGATGGTCTGTCTGCTGGGAGCTTCACACACGAGACCAGATCAAACTGGTCTCCCTCCGACCAAGAGATGGAAACAAAGACAGAAGCCTCACACTCACACTCGTGTTACCAGTACGAGAAAGCTTCGAACGTGGGGGACAAGCTGACATGTACTATGTACGGAGGACAAATCAGAGGAAGCACCATAAAGAAGAGGAGAGGGAAGAGGAAGAGGAAAGACTGTAGCAGAAACTACAATGGGAAGGAGACGAGTGTGGGAGACAGTGAGTTCTTGTTGGATTCACCTGGGGATGTGGTTGTGTCTGGAAGCAAAGAGAATTGGACCAGCAACAATGGAGGTGTGGGGGAACAAGAACAACAACGGCAACAATGTCTGAGTTTCAGAAAGGAAGGAGGGGAGGTGGAGGGTTTGATGGAGATTTTGGAGTGTGTTTTGGAAAATAAGGTTGCCTCTGCTTTTAGACGTCGCCTTGATAGTCAGGTACGTGTGTCAATGAGAGTAGTTGACATTTTTATTTGAGTAAATCACTTATTTGTTCTCTAAAATATTATAGTTATCTTAATATCAAAAATCTTAATTTGATAATTTAATGATTGTGTTTGGTTTAATTTGATTTTTGTTTGTGGAGGTTACTTTTAGAAACTAAAATTATGAGATTTAAGAAGAATAGTTTTGTAATGTAGTAACAAATGATTAAATTGAAATAAATGTAATTTTTTAAAAATTAATTTAAGATGCTTATATTTCAAGAATTAGATTTAGAAAATTGTAATCTTTTAGTAATTAAAAGATTACCCTCAAGAAATATGTTAATCACATTTTGGGAGAAGATACCTTTAGGGTGAAAACTGATTACCAGTGGTTCAAACAAAATACATGAATTTTTTTTTTTTGGTTATTATTACACAATTTATAATAAAACCTTGATGCAATTTTTGCATGAAATTTAATTTCGCAAACGCATGACAATTTGGTAACTTGGCTCATTCTATCATTGTTATCATATTATGGATAGATAATTTTTTAAAACTTAAAATTGATATAGTTCGCATAAAGTTAACAAATGAGATTAATCATATAAAACATGATTTATTTAGGAAATTACAAAGTTATTCGTCGAAGACAAAGTTTATGCATTTTCCTTCTTTTAAATCCCCATGAGATTGAGATCTTGTGAGATCAATCAATGGCTAAACCTTGCACATTCTTGACAACAGAAGAGAGGAAGGTACAAGAAGATGATCAGAATCCACATGGACTTGGACACCATAAGGTCAAGAATCTCCACCAACGCCATTAAATCAACAATGGAGCTTTACAGAGACCTCCTCCTTCTCACAAACAACGCTTTAGTCTTCTACTCCAAGACCACTCGCGAGTACAAATCTGCTCTGCTCCTCAGAGACCTCGTCACCAAGAAACTCAGGCAGAATCCCCAAAACCTAAAAATCAAAACATCACTACCCACCCAGCAAGAAAAAGAAGAAGATCATACTCATAGCCTCTCTGTCAAAACACAAGCTCATAGCATTGCTCCTGTGAAACCCCGAAGCGTGAGACCAGGAAACAGGAAGATTGTAGCAGCAAAGGTAGAAGGAATCAATTCTGCTTCTGGGGTTTCTGTTGGAGCTTCTAAGAAATCGTCACCTGCGAAACTCCACTCTGATTCTTCACCACTCTCAGTGGAGTCTCTGGCTGTCAAGAAAAAGAAAGGGATTGGAAGACCTAAGAAGGTTGGACGTGGAAATGCTGCAGGGCAAGCTCCTGTAATGGCGGTGAAGGGAAAGAGAAGAGTTAGAGCTAAGTGATGATGATGATGCTGTCGCTACTTGCTTACTCTCAGGATTATTTAGGTCTTTTTATGCACAAAAATTTTCCCTTTTTGGGTACCTTTCCTTTTCTTTTTTAATTGTAAACAAATGTTTATGTAGCTAAAAGGAATTGGGACGAGAGGACTAACTATTATGGAGGATGATCCAACACATAAAATAGTACTAATTAAGGCACTAAATGTGGGAAGGCTGCCAAGTAACTGTCTTCCTTTGAGTTGTAAATATAATATTTGTTGTATAAATGATGATGATGATAGGCTCAATTGTATGTTATTTTTCTGTTTAAAGAGTCTTTTTTAGAAAAAATAAATAATTTAGTTGTGACTTTAATAATATATAAAAACAAAAATGTCTTGGAGTCTCGACTAAGGGTTAAAAACCAATCTTGTTGGCCACTATAAAATTGTTTATGGAACAGCATATGAGATAACGATACTACAAAAAAAATATTTATCTTTTAAAATATAGAAGTAAAAAATAAATAATTAATTTAATTCTTAAAAAGTTATAATTATTTTAATGTAATCCCTTTTCCTTAAAAATATTTATCTCAGCTTAATTTATTTTTGTTGTTAAATTATCAAACTTTTCACTGTCCTATTATGAATTTATCATTGCTACTTGCCAAAAGTTACTCTTATAGAAAGAACTGAAATTGAGATAAATATATTTTAAGGATTATATTAAAGTGCTTAATCATTTGAGAATTAAAGTAAGACATTTATAATATTTTAAGAATAAAATTAGTAATTCACTAAAAAAGTTTAAAAGAACTTATTTTTAATTTTAAAAGTTGAATAAGCTATTTTATTAAGGCTGTAAATACAATTTGTATTAGAACTTGTGTCATGTGACTCATGTCACATTACAACTTTTTCATTGATTTTTTAAATGTGTTTTTGAAACACTCTTCTTCTTTTATCTTTTTCTTTTTTTTTGTGTAAAAAAAAAAAGGTTTAAAATCTTATCAATTCCATGTCCATCATAACTTGATGCTGTACTTAGGAAGTTGTGAAGGAACCGCTCTAAAAAGTAAAAACTACGCTTACTAGTTACTACTGCGAGAAGAGGGTTGCAAAAAAAATTCTAAAAGAGAAGCAAATAAAATAGATCACGGCTTGCTTTGCAGCCTTAAGAATATATTTTTACCTGAAATTATTTGTTTATTTATAATATTAGAACAAAAATAGACGAACCATTTTATTTTAAAAAATAATATATTTTATTTAAAAAGCTGATTGCAAAATGCTTTTCAATACTCTTATTTTTAAAATAAAAAAAATCAAATACTATGTAATTCAAGAGTATAATAATCTACTGGTAGTCCCAAAATTTATAGTTACTAAATTTTAAAATTTTAGTTGAGAAAATTATTTTGATAAAAAGACAAAATAAATTGAAATAAATATAAATTTTCAGGAACTAAATAATATATTTAATGTTTCAGATATTAAATTAAGATAATTATAATTTTTTAAAAATCAAATTAGTAATTTACTCGAAAAGCAAATAAAGAAAAGGTAAAAGGTTTATTGCCCCTGACTTTTTTTCTAACTTGTTTATGTCTCACATATTTTAATTTTTATCATATATATCTTTTTTTTTTTGTAACTATGTCTGATAAATTAATGAAATTGTTGACTAGGCTACCACGTGGCAAAAATCATGTCACTTGCCACATGTACTCATGACCTAAAATTACAAAAATATCCCTAATAATAATAATAATAATAATAATAATAATAATAATAATAAACATTTTAATTTATTCACTTAGGTCTTTAGTCAACATTTTCCTTTTGTCCTCTGCTTGATATAAACTTGTTTTTTACTTCGTTTAGGTCTCTAGTTTAAAAATATATTTTGTTCTTTATCAAAATAATCCCCTACAAAATTTTCAATTTGTTCACTTTGTTCCATGTTCTTTATTGTCATATTTTTTTCACGGTTTGGTCCTCTAAATTAGTCCATAATTTTATTTTTAGTCATAATATGATTCAATCTATCATTTCTACCCAAAAATAATACAATAAATGAATTAAAATTCAAGTTTCAAAGGTTGTGTGCTTACCCGCATTTTCACATCGTTTTGCCCTGTTTTTGTGTTCTTGTGTTTTGATTATCATTTCTGGTTTCTGCATTCATGCTTTTAAGAAGGGGGAGATATCGAGAGAGAGGTAGAGAGACGGTGAAGAGAAACGGGTGAGGAGAAAAGTGAAATCTAAATAAAAAAGAAGAAGAAGAAAAAAAAAGACCAAGCATGAGGTGAGGAAGAGATAAGAACATAACAGAGTTGATTTTAAAGATCTCATATGGTGCGTTGTGCTTTGGCATGCCTATTTGTTCTCTCGTCTCTCTACCTCCTCCCTCTCCATTCAATTATTCTCTCTATATGCTCTGTTTTCAAGCCTCCTCCCTCTCTATTAATTATTCTCTCTCTATAGAGAGAATAATTGAAAGACAGAATAATTGAATGAAGAGGGAGGAGGCAGAGAGAAGAGAGAGGGAAAGAAATCGAGAAAGACGCAATCACAATGGAGAGATATTGAGAGTGATGCATAGATTGAATCATATTATGACTAAAAATGAAATTATTGACGGATTTAAAGAATCAAACTTTGAGGAAAAAGAAAAAAGCATGACAATGAAGAATAAAGACCAAAGTGAACAAACTAAAAGTTTGTATGAGATATTTTGACAAATAATAAAATATATTCTTTAACTAGGGATCTAGACGAAGTAGAAGACGAGTTTTTATCAAGCAAAAGACAAAAGTAAAATTTTGACTAAGAACCTAAGTGAATATACTAAAACGTTATTATTATTATTATTATTAGGGGTATTTTTGTAATTTTAAGTTATAAGTACACGTGACAAGTGACGTAGTAGATGATTTTTGCTACGTGGTAGCCTAGTCAACAGTTCCGTTAACTTATTATACGGAATTATAAAAAAAACATATATATGACAAAAATTGAAACATATTAATTATAAAAGGGCCAAAAAATGTTAATAGCATAAACAAAACTTAGTAGAAATGTTATGGATGTAAAATACCATTTTGGCTAAAGAAAAAGTCTCATGAGTTTATTTAAATCAGTAGAGATGGAAGGGTTCTCTTTTGTTTTCTATTAAATCTAAAAGTGTTTCCCATTATTTGACAAAGTGAAGTTTTTTTTTTGTCCAACATAAAAATGGGTGGGATATTTAATTTTGTTTTGGTGGATACACTCAGCCAGCTTCAGACCCAAAAAAAAAAACACCATTTTGTTGAGCCCATTGTATATTTCAGTGGGCTTAAGCTGCAAGTAACAACTTTGCAATGTAAACTACAATATTCATCTTAACCCCCCCCCCCCCCAAAATAAAAAACTACGTTATTCATCCATAAGAGATTTGCTCACAATGTTTTAAGAATCAATGTTGTCTTTAAATTTGGAAAGTTAGTGGTTAATGATTTATAATTAAATTGAGGTTGAAATGTTTCAATTAAAATATTTCTAAAATAACTAAATCAACAAATTATAAGTAATTTAATATTAGATATTTGACTGTTATCTTTAAAATTATATAGATATTATAAAGTTTAATTTGTTTCAATATTCTTTAGCTTTTTAAGGATTTAAAATCATTTTACACTGAATGGTTGCATAATCGATTTTGTAAAATCAAAAGATCAGTTTGATGGTGGCAGGTTTTCATGTGAATCACCCAATCAAACCTGATTTTAAACTAAATTTATCCGATTTTCAGCTTCTTATGACTTAAAAGAAAATTTAGATTGTTTGTAGTTAATATTAAAATGAGACTCCATAGTCTTAAAATCATGGACATTTGTTTCGAATTATATGGCTACGATAATAAGCTGATCGTATATTGTGATTTATTTTTCGTCTTTTAATCTAAAACAAATGCCCACAATTTTACAACTACAAAATCTAGTTTGGCACCAATTACAAACAATTTAAATTCCTTAACAAGAGATCGACTCATCAAATTTTGTTTCAACAAGAGAATCTAACTTTTTTTTAACATAGATTGATAAAAGCCTTTGCATGTATATCTATTGCGTGTTTAAAAAAAATTTTGTAGAATAATGAGAAAGATTATTTCGAATAAACACAAGCTAAACAATCAAGAATTATAAAAAATTCAAATGTAAAAATATAATCTATAAATTTATTATTTGTAAATCTTGATAAGCAACAACAACACAAAAGAAAAACGTAGAAGAGTATATTTTAATCCATCATTAATCCAAAATCAAATCAAATGAGAATAGACTCTTTTAAAAAGATATGGAGTGACTCTCAACTCACTTTTCTGATGAAAATACAAATGACCAGCGGAAAGTCCAAAAGTGAACTAATCTCATATAACCCAAGGAACAAATATTCATATCCATCTACTCATAGGTCGACCCATAGATTGTCTCATTTTATAATAACATTTTATCACTGTTATTATTTATGGTCGAACATCTACACATTTATTATTTTCACTAACATTTCAAATTAAAATAAATATATATCAAATAGGTCTATGAATACAAATTAGTGAAGATATTAAATAGAGCTAATTAAAAATAGTATTAATATATATGCTCCAAAAAATATGTAAATATATATAATATTTAATATGTCAATCCATAAATATATTTATTAACGTTAAGAATTATTTATAAAATAAATAATATATATAATAAAAATAACGCTTTCGAGTCTATGCAAATAGAATAAAGAGATTCAAAATGAGTTAAAAAAAATTTTATTTTTTTAAATTTTAACAATATTTTTTATCTACTAGTATTTAAAAATTTACTAAAGTCTAAGTAATCTAATTTAAATATAGATCGACTATATAAACATAAAATTTTTTTAATGCTAATTTTTTTCTATTTACGAAGAACAGATGCCATAGTTGAATCAACTAGCCTCAATCACGTATGATTATTTAAGCCAGAATCATTGTAATTTGTGAGGCATTATGATCACTATTATTGTCACCACACTATTTTCAACTTTGTTATAGCCATAGGTAGGTCTAAAATAATTGCAGAGAGTTTAGTTGATTTGAATCCAGCATTATCGATTAACCTTTCAGTTATCAAATTCTCCAGAAGAAAATTTAAAGTAAAACAAAACTCAAAGACACCCTTTAACATAATATTAAAAATGAAAAAGGTGAAACGTACTGAAAGAGAATTTCGTTTGTCATTGACTGACTGATGTATATTTGAATTATTCATCCTCATTGTCATATTTTTTATATGAAAAAAAATTTTAAAAATTCCCTTTAAACTTTGTGCCATTTGAAAATAAACCTTTAACTTTTAATTTAAAATTTGAGTCATTGCATTTTTAACCTCTTTAATTTATTTTTCTTAATCGTAACAACTTATCTCTTACCATATTAAACTTTGCTATATGGTCGTATCTTTTATGGTCTCAAAATTTTTAGCTGTCAAATTTAATATATATAAGGACATGACGTGACAAGGGAAATGATACTATGATTAAAAATATATAAAATGACCTATTCTCTAAAAAAAAGTAAAAGTTTACGTCTTTAAAAATATCTAAAAAATTTCTTGAAAAAATCCAGGCCCCCATTAAGATTTTCATTTTATAGACAAAAAGTGAAAACAGAAGAAAGGAAAGAGAAAAGATGGCGGTGACTACTGGCCACTCAATATAAATTGGGCCATAATAGAAGATCATATCTTACCTTTATAGTACATATGAAGCTCCTATGTTTATTTCTTCTTTTGGAATGTATAAAGGGATTGGCATATTAATCAGTTATGTCCCTCTGTTTGTTGATGAATTAGTTCTGTTTGCATCTTGTCTTTCTCATATACTCTTAATGACAAGGTAAGCGATGAAAGGCCTCTGAAAATGAAACATGAGAGACTAAGGAAACTTCTTTTCCCAGAGCTTGCGTAAGTGAAAGGCCATTCTAACACACTTTCCTCACTTACTTCAAAACAAACGGATACTTTTCATATAAATAGGATTTGCAACTGGAAAAAAAGAATCTAATATTTAGGTATTAGATAATATAGGTACACAAAAATAAATACTTATCAAATATTATACGGATACAGATGTTGGCATCATATATTTTTTTGATATGAATGGGTGGATAAAGTATTTGTTATTTATCCAGTAGTTATTTATATGATATATAAATATATATTATAAATCATAAAATTTTAATACATTATTTACATGATACATTTTTATATAATATAATTTTGATGAATTTAATATTTTTGTTTAGTGCATCACGTGTATTGGGTATATAAGTATCTAATAACCAATTTAAGGTTTACAATATCCATTAAATAACACTTTTTTAGATATTTCAAATATTTTGAGTATTAGATATTCCGGGTGCGAATACTAAAGGGCATTTGTTTGCATTTAATGGAGGTTTAAATATAATTCATTCAAATTTTAAACCGTTAAATGTGTTTGTTTTTTATTTTTATAAACATATTGAGATTTTAATAGATTTGAACACATCTAATTTATTAAGATTTTAATAGATTTGAATATATATCTTAATAAATTAAATGTTGTGATGAATTTGAAAACTATTCAAATATAATATATTGAGTCTCATGTTGTTTGATTTGAATTTTAAAAAAAATCTTTGAAAAGATTCAAACTTGTATTATGTTAAATGTAGAAAATTGCTTTAATCAAATAAACGAAATCTTGTTATTATTTGAGGGCAAATTTTTATATATAATATAACAAATGTAAATCATATTATTATTTGATAAAATAATTTTAAATCATAAAAAAAATTAACAACCAATTTCATTATACCATATGATATTAAACATAATAATTAACAATAAATTTTTAGTTACTAATTTATTTGAAAAATATTTAAATATAACAAATGTATTCAAATATGAAAAAAAAATCTTAATCATTCAGTATTTAAATTCATAAACAATATTTTAATAACCAAAATGCTAGCAAAGCCCCAACCTCCGATTGGGTGACATAGACGATCAACCTACCACACTCGCAAGCCAGCCGATCAACCAAACATTCTTAGAGGCTTCCCAAGATAATCAAAACTTCGAATACATGAATACCCCATAATACATCGAGAATAGGGGAGAACAGAGCACAACGAGAAGGGCATGTGTGGGATGTTGGTCACGTAGGAGACATGAACATGGTTTACATGGCTGTCAAAGCTTCAAGAGAATGTATTGGCCTAAACCATGGTCGGGAACTTCAAACGTGGATTGTCCTTCACTCAAAGCATAACCAAACAAAGCAATTTTCAAGAAAAAAAAAGTGATTTGAGATTTTTCAACACTGAACATGAAACCAGTCGCAAAACTAAACATAAACTTAATCTAAAAAAACAAATAGCCCGTTTTGTTCAAATTGGAAATAGGATGCAAGCATTAGATATTTTAAACAAATACAAATAGGAATAGTGAAAAGATGAGCAAATAACCCCCTAGTGTCATTTTTTGAGTAAAAAGAAAAAGAAGTGGCTGAATGAAGAAGAGAGAGAGAGAGAAGACGATGTGTCTGATTAAAATGGTTTGTACACACAAAAGGGGGTTAGGGTTTGATAGAGGAAGGTTCCAAAAGTGCCAAGTTTTGCCGTATTTGCGAGGTGTGCCCATTAGAGAACAAAGGCAACGAAATTGGTGCGACGCCTTTAACCGAATCAATTACTCTTTCTCAATAACTTCCACCTCACGCTTAGTAGTTAATAGCAATACTAACGCTTTCTTAAAATTCAATTTTCACAACTTATTTTCCCCTTCTCATTATGTTTCCACCAAAATCTAACCACACTTCTATTGCTTTCCGTTTTAGTAACGCACCCTACTATATTTGAATTGAAAACCTTCATTCTATATTTAACTGATCCTAATTGACTAGTCTACTATATTTGAATATTTTCCTTTAGTAAATCTTCCCCTCTCAAGAAGCCTTTTATTAATATAGTAGTTAATATTTTGTGAGGTTTGTTAGCATACTCATTTAGTAACAATGAAAAATTAAATACTACTTTTATTCAATACTAGTTAGTTTTGTAAGCTACTAAACCTTTAATTTAGTGAATATTCTTTTGGAAGATATCAATTTTGATTGAGAACATCTTAAAAAACAAAGTCACAGATTCTATGATGAGCTAAACAACCAGATTAGATGCCACAACCGATGTTTAGTTGGTGGAGGTAGTTCATAGTTGCAAGCCAACTCCACCCATTCAATTATCAATTGTGGATTAAATGTTTGAGGTTGAGTGGTAATTATCCTTCCTAAATACAATATGTCCACTAACCTAAAAGTATGATTTTTGTATTGGCAATCATCGTAGTGGATCATTGCGAATCATCCAACCAAATGTGAGTGACGCATGAGATTCAATCAAACGATCCACGGTGGTCCAACATGTGCATATGATCGAGGGGCCTTACACAGATTCCATTGTTCCTTCATTACAAGTCTTTTTGTTGCTTGACATAGCCAACCAAAAACAAAAACAAAAGTGATTCTCGATTTTGTGAGAGAGAGAGAGAGAGAGAGAGAGAGAGAGAGAGAGAGAGAGGAAAGAAAATCAACATATATAATTCAAAGATGTTAAGATTTAATTAGTACTTGTACATTTATATAACTGAATAAACTCTTCTAAACAATTTCTTCAACCATATAATTACCAGTCATCTTGTTGATTTAGCATACAAATTTTATAAAGAGAGAGGGAATTAATTCACACAGTGTAAGATTTAATAGTTATTTTTGAAACAATTTATTGTAAGAAATGATTTTTACTTCGTTTTATTGTTAAATTAGAATAAATAACTACACTGATTTTCTAGGTTAAATTTTACAAAACTTAGGTAAATATTAATATACAATTAAATAGTTAATGATTTTTTATATTTAGGGTGTATAATTTACGTCAATTTTTTAGTGTATTGACTGGACGATAAAATAACTTCTAAATAATGTTAGATTTTGCAAGAATAATACTCATAATTATAATTTTTAGGTTGGAACTTCTTAAAAGTCAGTTTAGACTCTCATGATAGCGTTGGTATATATATATATATATATATGTGTGTGTGTGTGTAAATATAATATTTATTTATTTTATAGAAAATATTGAAAGCTAACAATTATTTAGATGGACTAAGATATTAAGTATTATATATATGTGTATATTTTTTGGACATATATTAAAGTGCTAATTATAATTAAGTCTGTGTTAGAATCTTTATAAAGTTTGTGTTAAAAAGACCTATTTGATATATTTTATATTTTGGTGTGGAGTGTTAGTGAAAACAATTTATGCTTGTAGATATCTGACTATGAATAATAACAGTGATAATGCGTTATTAATATTATAATAGGGTGTCAACACATGGGCATGATATCTGATAGTGGTTCCTTGAATTATATTATATAAAGGGCTTCTTTTGGTAAGACAGATATGTGTGAGTTGTCATCATTTTCATTAGACTAAAACAGTGAGAGAGAACCACTTATATTCTCCCATAAGAGCCTGCCTAGATTCTCGATTCTATATTACAATAGATCAATGTATACTCTAATTTTTTATTTATAATGTGTTCTTATTACTCATCAAAATAACAAACAACATAATTATAATAAAAACATCATTCTCGATTGTTTGGTTTGTGATTTGTGCAAAATTTCTTTCATCTCAAATGTGATTTTAGGTTCCAAAATAGTTGTTTCATTTCTTGTTCATTCAGTTCCCAAACACCTTTTTTTTTCTCTCAAAATCTCATAAATCAAAAACAACTTTGACTTATTTTTAATCAAGTTAATCCAAATTTCAAAACCTCAAACTTGATTTTAGGTTCCAAAATAGTTGTTTTGTTTTGTGTTCATTCAATTCTCAAACTACTGTTTTTTTCCTCTCAAAGTCCTATTTGCCAAAAAATCTTTGATTTATTTTTAATCAAGTTAATCCAAATTTTAAAATCTCAAACGTGATTTTAGGTTCCAAAATAGTTGTTTTGTTTAATGTTTATTCAGTTTTCAAACTACTTTTTTTCTTTCAAAATTATATTTGCCAAAAATAACTTTGGCTTATTTTTAATTAAAATCAAATTTCAAAATCAAGTTAATCCAAAATGAAGTTTACTTAACTCAAAATCAAATACACACATAATCTAACATAAAATTTATCTCACTATAAAAAGTTATTGGATAATGTATGATTATTTTTTGATAAGTATAAGATGAAAAATGAAAAAACTAGTAAGAGTTAAGAGATTTCAAAATAAATTGGTCTATTGAATCAACATGAATAAAGTGAGCTAATAATTCAGTAGCATAATTTAAAATAAAACTTTTAGACTATTACATTAAAGCCTTTGAGACTCATGTGAGTGAAATGAGTAGGCTTTGAAGTTTAATCTAGGGTGTGTGTGAATATATATATATATATATATATATATTCAGTTTAATTTTTTAAAATTTTATAATTATAATACTTAAATTTTATCGAAACTAAAAATATATTTTTTAAAAAAAATAAAAATGAGCTCATTTCAAGGTTTATTATACATTTTTAAAAATTTAATCCAATTCTTTGAAATTTGATAATCCTAATATTTTTTAATCATTTAAACAATTAAAAATATATTTTGAAGAATGGTCCATAGGTTGACCAAACTCAACCAACAACTCTAGAATGATGGGGCTATAACAAAGATTTTCAAATATAGGCCAAAATCACTCAAATAAAAACAGCCTAAATTAATCATATTATAATTTGATTTGATTTAGTTCTAGTGATAAAAATCAAACCAAATAATTTGGCATTTTTCATTTGAAATTGCTGAAATCAGTGGTAGAACATCAGAAATTTGATAGCCTTAGCATCATTTTAGGGCAAAGAAAAACTATTCGACAGAAATTTCTTAATCAAGTTATCTTAAACAAGCTACAGAGACAACAACACGTGTCCCTCGCCCCACGTGACTCCCAAAGTTGACCCCTTCCCTTGAGTTTGTTTGATTTTATCTTTAGACTATTTAAAATTTAATTTACATTTTAAAACATGATTTCCATTTTCCAATATAAAATCTGATATTTCGCTTGCTTTAACTTTTTATCTCTCTTGTCAAATTACTTTTATTTTTTTAAACTCTTCTTTGTTATAAACAACTATAATTTCTTTTTAAACTATAATTAACTTTGCCTAATTTTAATTCAAATTAATTTTTTTAATTTATACTCTTTTTTTGTTAGTAGAAAGTCTGATGTGGTCCATTAATTAATTATTTAAATATTTAATTTCCGTCAATATTAATAAAACAATGGCAAAATCTAGCTTCTTCTAGATGTTGAAGATATTAATTATTATAATGACCAGCTCTGTTTCTTGTTAATTAGAACTTTGAAAACACCGTACATTGAAGACGACGCCCTCGTTAATGAATTTCAAAGCACGTTATACTAATTTTTAAATATTATATTTTTATACATATTCTCAAATTTTTAATCTATTTTTATAAAAAATTAATTTTAATATGGCAATAAAAAACGATTAATCTAGTGTTATTTTGCTAAACTTTAATATAGGAAATGTGATTGCTAATAGTAAAATTTATTAGATATATTTTATTTATAGTTTAGTTTTAAAAACTGTTAAATAGTTTTATTTTTAAATGAGTACATATAATACAAAATGTTTTTTTAATGATAAAAATAAACTTGAATAAGAGTCAACGTAATTTTAAAAACAAAAATAAATATTAAGTATAATTTAATCAAATGTCGAAGGAAATAAATATAATTTACTCTGAACTTTATCTTGCCTTTTTATATTATTTTAAAAATGATAAAAAGAAAAAATTGTCAAATGAATACAAAAATTTATACTTCCAAATCATCTTTTTTATTATATGATCTTAAATTTTTAAGCTGAAATTTGTATGGTTAGTATATATTCCAAACAAAGATATTTGAGTCAGCTGTTAATATGTTTCAAATCAAGTTTTTGTGATTTGAATTTTCTTTTTAATTAGTAATTTTGCTTGGTAGTGGATATTTTCTAAGAATGACAATGTTTATATATATTTCCTTATATATTTATTACTAGGTTCTTTAATAAAAATGGAACATGTATAAAATATTTTTTAAAAGAATCATACAATGCAAATTTGTTAAAAAATATATAATTTTTTAAAAAAACTTTTTATGTTCTAATTAGAAGATAATACAATTGTAATGTTTTTAATTAAAATTTCAGTAACAAAAATATAAGGAACTTTGCATGAAATGTTTTTCTTTAAGAAAATTTTTTAACGGTTAAGAATTTATTCAATAGGATTTTTCACCAAAAAAAGTGAATAAATGGAATTGTTTAAATTAGGCCTTTTTTTTGTACCTTTAAAATGCATATTAGCTTTTAGACAAGTACTTTTATAATAAACTGTTCTTACTATATTTGTTTTATAGATAAATAATTTTATAATATCTTGTAAAAATAAATAGTTATTTATAAAAATCTATAGAGTGTTTCATTAAAAATTTTAATAATAAAATATAATTATTACACATATTATTTTTCTTTAAAAAAGGTTTAGTACATTATTAATTTTCATTCTCAAGTATTTTGTGTACCATAATATATAGATAAAAGAAATATCATATGTTTAAACTTTCAGTTTGATACGATGGTTACAAATTATAATGGAAATTAATATTTTATAAGAATTAACCAAACACATTTTGAGATTGAGATTCTCGAGCGGCTGAAGGAAGTAGTGTCAAGCAACTCAATCAAACCACATTAACTGAATCAAATTGCTTCAAAATAGAACTATTAACAAGATGTGATGTGAATCAAACAAGCCTTTATTATTATTTTTATAAAATATTAAATATATAATTTTTAATTATCAAACCACGTACAAGTGGTTTAAGCTCTAGTATTTATAAGGTAAAAAAAAAATTATTGAATAGTTCCTTAAACTATGAAATTTTATTATAAGAATGCCACCTTTAATTTCTATAATTAGAATCATTAAAAAACTTTTTTTGAATCAAATCAGGAATGTCCTCCAAAAATTGTATCTATATACACACACACATACATATCCTATTATTTTAAACTTGTACTGTCCTGAGTCAAAAAATAACAGAAGCACAAGGACTCAATGGTAAATGTATTAATTTTTCCTTCCTCCTATGACATAATTATTTATGGAGGAATGCCATACATTATTATCCCGATGTAAACAATGCTTTGAATCAAGCTTAACTAATTAGCTCAATAGTAAAATTAGTATGGTTAAAGTGGGTCAGTTTGAGTAGTGATATGTTGGTGCTTAAATAGATTAGGATGAGCCCCTTATATATAAACAAACTTAAGATATGATGTCTAAGCAAAAACCTAGTCAGTGGGTTAAGTATAGTTTTTTCTTTTGTTTCTTTTAATTTTTACATTAATACAAACAAATATTACTTTTAATATGCCTAAATTATAATTTATGTGATAGATTAAATTTTTTATTCAATTTATCTATATATTAATTCTTACAGTCTAAAATGTTTAGATTATGAGATTGCATTGGTTCTATTATCAACTTTTGATAAATGGTTAAACTATATATATTAGCCTGTAAAATAATGTACTTGAGAGTGCCAGTAAATATATAGTCAGGAATATATTTTTTAATTAGCTTATTGAAATAAAAATAAATTATGTATATTTTTGTATTTTTTATTATATTTTGTTTACAAAATATAAATGAGTAAATTTAATTACATATATATATATATATAAACATTTATACTTATATATGACAAATTATTTTAATTACAAATAAATAAATATCTATATATTATAAATCAAAATTATCTTTTTTTTTAAAAAAAAAAACCAGCCTGCATGCCTTACTAATATAGCTTGCGAGTTAAATCGACATAAATCAATAAATCCAAGTCCTCACTACTGCGTAGAATTTCACTCAAATTAGACACTTGACCATATAAATCATACCATGCACGTTGACAATGATGAAAAGAATTACAACAAGTTATATATCTATAATTTTTTAAAATTTTATTTTAAATAAATGCTAAAAAAATAACAAAAAATCTAAAAGAACTTGCATTCCATGATGGCATTTAATGTTGCATTTTAAACTTTTTTAATCTAAGTTGCTTTCACGTATGGTCATTAAATATTTCACATGATGAGTGTGGATGCTGATATACTGCATGCCGTTTGTAACAAATGTCAATATGCGATATGAATTACCAATCTTTCCAAGCAGTATTATCTAGGCATGATATATGTGAATAATTAACAACAAAAATTTATACTTTAAATTTAATATTAGCATATAAAAATGATTAAATAGTTTTTCCTTAATTTTATTTATTTTTTAATTTGATCCTTATAATTTTAAAATTTTAAATTAAATTCTTATAATTTTATATTTTTTTTATTTATTCTCTGCTACTAATATTTTGGTCCATGTTATAGTAAATTTTAGAGTAAACTATTGAGATAGTTCTTGGAATATCACAATTATTTCAATTTGATAATTGAAATATCATGTGTTTCAATTTAATCATTAAAAGTTACATTTGTTTCACTTTAATAATTTCTATTGCTAAATTTTAAAATTTATCATTGCAAAATCTAAAATTTTTTTGGATGCAAAAAATTACTTTAACAAATAAAAGGATAAAATTAAAACAAATATAATTTTTTAATAACTTAAATTGAGACAATTGATTTTGTAGGAATTAAATTGAAAATTTTTAATATTTTATACATAAACTCAATAATTTATTCTAATTGAATTTTATTGACAACTGTGTATATTGACACTTTAAATATGTATGATTTATGCTAACAAAAATAACATAATTAAGGGAAATTTACTCACATGTATAACAAGCAGAACAAATTATATTAAATAATTTAGATGATTTAACAGTCTGATAGTCTATTTATACATATTTAAATAATGAAAATGTAATTAAAATTTGAATAAAATCACAATAACACAAATAATACATAGAAATTAAAAAAATATCTAGTCATCTGTTCACTCAATCACATTAAAAAAACAAAAGAAAAGAAGAAGAAGCAACCTAAGCCCATAGACAATGAAAATAAAAGGATTGGGTTAGGTGTGGTGGGTTCCCTACCATTGCACCTTTTTATTAGAATTTTTAATCTGCCATTGAAGATCAACAAAGAGAAATCCATTGATTGTACCCAATATATATAAGGGATGCACATAATTCTACCAAATATTCGACTACATGATGGACCAGGTTTAATTGATTGGTTTTTTTAAGTTTCTCTCACATTAATTAGTAAATACCAAATCCTCCATCATTTTCTTCTTTCTAAAGTCTAAACCTCGTCGCACACATTTTATATTCTATAGCAGTATAGCTTGCTAATTAAGGACTTCATTTAAATACTTCCGCAAAATTTAATTTAATTATTATTATTATTATTATTATTATTATTATTATTATTATTAGTATTGTAATCAGTAAAATTAAGGACTTCATTTAAACACTTCCGCAAAGTTTAATTTAATTATTATTATTGTAATCAGTAATATTGTATAATTGTTGCTTGAGGATTGATAAAACCTCAGCATCACTGATTGTGATTGCACCAGATTTTTTTAAGTCAAAAGCTAAAACAAATATGATTAATATCTTGTTTAATAATTGTCATGTGTGTATCAATAACTTGTTTGATGTCCAAAATTCACGGGGTGGGTCTTAGACTGTGACTTATGTGTTCGTGTGTGTATACATGTATAGTGCTGTGCAATACACGCTCATTGACACAGGGATATGGGGAATTAAAAAAGAAAAGTGAGATTATAAATAGAAAAAGAAAATCTAAGATATAGATCGTTGGGGTTGGCGGAAATACCAAGTCTTGGGAAGGGCTTATCTGTAGAGTTTGCAAAGATTAGAAAAATGCCTGCCAAGAAGAAGAAAGGCCCAGATCATCAAAGAAAGGGTTGGTGAGACGGACAGGCGCCGACTGTGTCTCAAAGCATCGTTCTTGCGAATTCTAATCCTAAAACTTTTGGTCTTTGGATACATACAATGGACAGAGAGGGTCACTGAAACTGTTAATTAGTCGTCGGTAAGCAAAATACCCATACTATACACCCATACCCGTAAACCCAAAAGCCATAGCCAAGCAAGCCACGCATGCATTTCAAGTCTCTGTCTTTCTCCCTTTAAGCGTGGCCTCTCCGACCCCATCTCTTCTTCTGTGCGTGTGTGTGTTTCTCTCTGGTACTGTTGATTCGTGTTGAATCGGAGACGCTGTCGTTTTGGATCGCCGGAGTTTTCTGGTTTTCTTTTCCCAGTTGGGTTCAGCCACCACCTTTTGTGTATCTTGGGGTATGTAATGTGATCTTCGATCTTTGTCTGTCGTCTCTGGTTTTTTTTGGTACCTATCAAAATTCCAAGGTTGTGTGTGGGCATTGCCTACTTTGTCCCTTTTCTTGTCTTTCACTGTTCTGGGTCTGACGCAAACGTTCTGGGAACATCGGGATTTCGAAAATTGTACAGAACGTCGAGAATTTTCTCTTGGGAGAAATAGTTGTTTGAATTTGTTATAGTAAAGAAGACTTTTTAGCTGTCAATGAAGGATTTTGATTAGTCACTTCTACCTGGGAGCAAACTTTGCTCTTCTTCGAGTGGTTAGATCTGATTAAAATGGTTGAAAAGATGTTTATCTGTTCTTCACTTCTTTCTTGCGACATACAATATTCCATCTTTTCACTGCCAGAGTTGTTTCTGGTCGATTGTATTTTCAAAGAAACTTTGATTTCTGGTCTACTTCGGTGTTGTGGACAGCTGTTTTTCTTTCATGGTCCCTGTTATCTTTATATGATTCTTGTTGTCGGAGAGTTCAATTTATGTGCCTCTGTTTTCGTGATCTTGGGTGCTTATGTTGTGAGGCATTAGATTCCAATAAGGAAGAATTGATTTGAGTGCTAATTAGGATTCGTTTTTATGATATTTTATTCTGAAGTTTTGTCATTTTAGATTGCGTGTATAGATTCAGCAATCTAAGGCGTATTTTCGCTATCTTTGCTGATATCTTAAGCAAGATTGTTCCTTTTAACTGACCTGCTAACTCAAGTTCACATGCTTTCTCACTTTAGCTCTTTCTTGATTCACTGCACGTGCATCAATCTATAGCTGTATCTCCTTCACATAAAGTGGAACTATGAGAAGGACATTCAGTTCAGGGCTAATGCTTTCCAGTTTAGGACCTTTAGGAAGAATTCTGCTATAATTTATCTTTTTATGGTTCAAGGGTAGCTCAGATACAATCCTTTGCTTTTACCTCAGTATGTTGGTAAAAAAACTGAGGGTGTAGCTATTTATTTGCTGATGAATTTTGTTTCATGTCTGGTGCATCAGGAGTTAGAATATGGTATTTTGAAGTTTTTCAAGCACGTGCATGTGACGCCAAATCATATTTACATGGGACTTATGTCATGGCTATATTTTGTTAATGATTTGTTTGGAATATTAAAAATGTTATACTTTGGCTTGACTGGCTTCTGATACACTTTATTACGGCAGTCTGTAATGAAGACTGAATAGACGATTCAGTATTCTATGAAACCTATCATATCATGGAGGTGGTGACGAGAAAAAAGAGTAGCTTGTCTGATGGGGTTTGTTCCTTTGTCTTCAATAGTTTTGGATTTTATAAGGATAATTTCCAGCAAATATTTGATTTCTGGAGACATTTTTTAACTTTTCCTTTCCGTACATGCAGGGAAAATCAAGTTTCAAGATGAAACAGTTGCCTTTTATGGCAATTCTGTGTACAGTAATGTTGTTTATTGTATATAGAACTACAAATTATCAATATCATGAAGTAGAGGTACGTAGTTTTGTATCATAAGAATTCTTTTGGATCCCATTATACGTCATAAGTCATAACTAAGGTCCATAATTTTAATCAGATGTCCAGCTTATTATTAATGAGCATCAATTAGTGTGCTTTATTGATACTTTTTCCTGAAATTCCTAGTACAAATTTCAGTATTCTTTTTTATAAGAAAATTTGGCAAGTGGTTCCCTAAAACATTAAAAGCCAAACTCCTTTGCTCCCCTCCCCCCCCCCCCCCTTTCTTTTTCTCTAGCATTTTTAAAGCCCTTGTTCTTATGATTGCCACATGGCTCAAGTTTTGTGAATCTTGTGACGCACCATTAATTGATGCATGAATTCTTCTTGTTCTGATTGTGCTTTTTTTTTTTTTTTTGTGTTGTATATCATGCTCTATTATCAGATAGACAGCAAATGGAGTCTCTGGGGGGAAACAAAGGTAATTGGTCTGATTTAGTTTTACTTGCCAGACCATCATTTTGATTTCATCCCCAGCACCCCCGACGGCCCAAAAAAAAAAATACAAAAATGAATTTAAAACAATGATCTGGCTAGTCATTGTAAACGAAACGTAGTGATCTGGCTTCTATAAAATTCTTGCATGGATTTAATAATGTATGAATTTGGCTGTATATATCTTATTAACTTTGGCACTTCTTATGCCATTATGTAGGGGTATCCTGCGGCTGCTGAAAAGTTGAAAGGCTTGCCACGTGGTATTAGACAGGCTACTTCAGATCTTGAGTTAAGACCTTTATGGTCGAAAAGCAATTCTAGGTCGAAGGTCAGCACCTTTGCATTGCTCTTTTACTTTTTGGTTTAGAGAAAGTGATGGATGATAGGTGAAATCTGGTAGGGCTGACTGTTCAATCCAATGATATTATTTTTGTGAATTGGCGGTGATTTTGGAACTGCAGGTTAGTGATTACTCCAACCGTAACTTGCTGGCAGTTCCCGTTGGTATTAAGCAAAAGCGCAATGTCAATGCAATGGTGCAAAAGGTATTATATCAAATCATAAGATGAATCAAACTATTTAAATCAGCTTGACTTACCTTTCATTGATTTCAGTTTCTTCCAGCAAATTTTACAATCATATTGTTCCATTATGATGGTAATGTGAATGGATGGTGGAATCTTGAGTGGAGTAGCAAGGCTATACACATAGTTGCTCAGAACCAAACAAAATGGTAAGAAAGAGACTGATTACCTGTGGCTGCAATTTTCTGTCTTGAAAACCTTATATTGTAAATCATATATCGTCAGTGAGGGTCTGAGGGGAATCACTGTAATTCTTATGCAGAAACTAGGAATACATGGTGCATATTAATTCTATACTTTTCTTTTTAATAACATGTACATGTCTGTGCACATGGTATAAATGCATATGTTTACATTGTTTATTTGTTTATATATATATGTGTGTGTGTGTATATATATATATATATATATTTATAATGAGTCCTTTTTCAGGTGGTTTGCAAAAAGATTTCTACACCCTGATATAGTTTCGATTTATGATTATATCTTTCTTTGGGATGAAGATTTAGGGGTGGAGCATTTTTCCCCTTCAAGGTAAGGCAGATTGTTTTAGTACTTATCCTCTTTTGTGACATATTGTCGCTTGTCATCCTGTAATGTTAGTTGGTATTCTGTTATGTGTTTGAAAATGCAATTGTTATTATTTTATGTTGAAGAGATATAACAGAAGGGAAAGATTAACATTGGTTTTATTTTTGCAGATACCTTGAAATTATAGAAGATGAAGGATTGGAGATTTCTCAGCCTGCTCTTGACCCGAATTCAACAGAGATACATCATAGAATTACTATTAGGGCAAGAACCAAGAAACTTCACAGGTGAATTGTTAGGCTATTGATATGTACCTCTTAAATGCTAGTAAGTAATAAATGCTTGTCGTACAAACACTGAATGTTTGCACTTCACATACCGGCAGACGAGTCTATGAACTCAGAGGCAGCACAAAGTGTTCAGATGCTAGCGACGGTCCACCATGCACTGGGTAACTATCACTTCTTTGAACCTGGTAGAGCAGTTTAATATTAGAAAAGTTGTCCTTGTCACCATGTCGGATCTTGTTATGTGTTGTCTGTCTTTCTGTCTGTCACCGTGGTGGCAGGATATGTTCAGATGTTCAATTGAATTTGATGTGTATGATATGGTCAGTCAAATACAAGATGACTTTTTTAAAATGTCTCTTATAAATTTAATCATGCTGTTTGTCTTTTTGTGTTTTAATGAAAATGACCTTGTAGTTTATTATGTTTGCATTCAATCCTTTCTATTTCTTTCATCTTTACTTTCAAAAAGAAATCAGACTGAAATGCTGCTATTTGTAATATGATTAATCATGATAAATTATGGGTATGCATCTTTTACAATGATGTTTTGAATGAGACAAAACCTTAAATACAACTTTTGTAGGTTTGTGGAAGGTATGGCTCCCGTTTTTTCTCGATCTGCTTGGTATTGCGCTTGGCACCTTATCCAGGTAATATTATCTTCATAGTCCATATGAATTTTAGATTAAATTGTCTAGATACAAGTTCATTACTTTTAACTTTATTCTAGAGTTTTTTTTTTTTTTGTCTCTTTTACATGCACATACGAATTCTTTAGTCATGTAAATCAACCAATTCAGATTTTCAAGCTGCCAAAAGGCTTTTGACTAGGTTATTAGGAGATGAGGTAGTAAATTGATTTCCCCAGTCCCAGCCAAATAAAAATTTTGGGCTCATTTTCACCTGCATATTTGAATGAATTCCCGAGTAATTTCAGGAGTTCAATTTTGCCACGTCACAGTTTCTGTATATTTGGAAATTCATTGTTATCGTTTTTCTGTTGTCCAGAATGACCTTGTCCATGGATGGGGAATGGATATGAAACTAGGATATTGCGCACAGGTAAGAAAACCACGATTTCTCCTGCTGTTACATTTCTTCTCTTTTCCTTTAATCTTCATTTACTGCACGAGAAGTATCATTAGCGTAGCGCTGAAGCAGAAGCAAATGTAATTTTCAGGGCGACCGCACTAAGAATGTGGGAGTTGTTGATAGTGAATATGTGGTTCATAAGGGAATACAAACTTTGGGTGGGAGCGGTCATGAGACAACGAAGGTACTCTACCTCCTTTCTTTCCAAATATTTTAACTTGATCTTTATACGATGTTCAATGGTTGGAAAGAATCCCATATTCGATCAAATCAGTAGGACTTGATTGTTACAGCCTCTATACTGTTTGCAAATGAATTTTTTCTTTCTTTTTGCAGGTTTCGGATTCTAAAAAGTTAAACAAGGTACATTTTTTGGTGAGACTTAGATGGTTCTCTTTCTATGCTGTTTCATTACCTGTCTTAGTCCTTCTGACATTAACCTTCTTTGCTTGTTGATTCTCCTTCTTAATCAGAAACCCGGTACACCTCTTGATTCGCGAGGCGAGGTGAGGCCTTTGTATTTGTCTCTGCTTTCTTATGATCTTGAAGTAATTTGCAAATGGCCTTGTTAACATTTTTACTTGGATTGCGTAGATACGAAGGCAGTCAACATGGGAACTTGAGATCTTTAAAAAGCGGTGGAATCGAGCTGTGGCCGAGGACAGACGCTGGGTTGATCCATTCAAGGGTCACAAAAGACTCGTGAGAAGACAGCGGAACCAGCAACGATTATTTTAACACTTGTTTTACCTGAAAGCTTCACAGGCATACACTTATTTATAGGTATAGTTTAGTTTGTGTAGCTCTCAGTGAATTTTAATTCATTCAATTCTTGGAAAAAGAAAAAGAAAAAGAAAAAACCCGCGAAACCACATTTTTACAACTAATTTTTGTGCTGGTCCTCCCTGCATTATTAATTATCATATAGATGCAGCCTGATTATAGTTTAATAGAAACTTATAGCATCCTTTTTTTTTATTTTCTTTTGCTTTTTTTGTTTTTTGGTGAACAAATGCTTCTAGTGATCAGTTTATGTTGCCCTATCTTGCAAATGAGACCCTGAGTTTTTCAGATCTTTTGCAATTTTTCTGGATTCTGGGATCATGGTGCTCCTTTTGCCCTGTAGGGGTAATTTTGCTGATTTGATGCCCGGTGTCTTTCGGATCTTGACCGGACCGACTGATTTATTTGATTGAATCGGAACCAATCCATGGTATGGTTCAATTTTTCTTGAAGAACCGGTGAGATTCAAACCGCTCAAATAATTGGTTAACTGGTCGACGCAGCACGGTTCACCGGGTTGGCCGGTTGATGGATGGTTTGTGTTGCACACAAAATAGAGAGAAAAAAAAAATGATAAATGTTATAATTAGTATTGGCCCAAAGAAGAAAAATACGGTGTATATTAGAAACTGTCTTATCAAAGTGGGAAAACACAAGTTTTAGTAATACAAGTTTTATATATTTATGTTATTTTCATCCGTGAGATTTCTTGTCTTTTCTCTCAACTCTTGTATAATTAAAATAGATGTGAGATTCCATCTAATGTTTCGTAATTTTAATTGAAGATATATGATATTACGAGTTGCAGCAACTGAAGTACCCCAAAAAAAAAAAAACTGGTCCAAATGCCGTATTTGGTATTCCTGTAATTTTTGTTTTTACTAATTTTATAATAATAAAAGCTAAAAATTGTCATTGTCTTCTTGGTTGTTAATATTATGTTATCCAAATTGATAAAGAAATTAGCTTGTCTACTAAAATTGTGATTTTTATATGATGCAAATATGGATATTACATTGATAATATGGATATCTAGCTTAATATATTCACCTTATAACTCTTGAAGGAAAAAAAAAAAAGCGAAATTATAATAACAACAATACGGGAGACTAAAATTAAACTTTACCTTGAATTACAATTGAACGTGTAACTCAATGAGTGAAGTGATATGAGAACAGAGATTTAAGTCCCTCTCAACAACAAAAATTGCCTCAAACTTGAGTGATGGAATTGCCTTTTAATAATATACAAAGAGACAAAGAAGTCGTCCACATTTTTTTATCTTTAGCCTTAGGTAAGATGTTTTTTATTCAATTGAAAGGGAAGCTAATGTTTCAAAAAAGAAATGATTAGTTCATATGATACAAGAAAGTTTCTTTTTTTATTTTTATGAATTAATTAAAGCATGAGTAATTTGAAGCCTTAATTTTCATTTTGTTGATTTAAATTCCTAGATGCCTCTATCCACGCATCTAATCAACATAACATTAACGCAACGCACTTTCTCATTTACATCCTTTGCAGATTGATATTCTCCTTTTAACCATTATTTCAATTTTTAAATTTGGAAAACGATGAAAAAATTGAATAATAAATAAAATAATTCAACAAGTGATGTTTTGGAGTTAGTGTATATTAATATCCCATAAACTATAATTACAAAAATCGCGTCCCTTCAAGTAGGTTTTTACAACAAATCAATAACTAACCCATTTATATTTAAAATGTGAGCAACACGTCAGCACCCCTCAATTTAATAATTATCATAGTTTTTAAGATTTTATTTTATTAAAATATCAATAACTAATCCATTTATATTTAAAATGTGAACACCTTCACTTTAATAATTATTATAATTTTTCTAAAATTTTAATTTTATGAAATATAATTCTTCCGACACTTTTTGTTCACAATCAATGTTAACATTATTTTCATTCATTCATATAAAATGAAAAATATTAAATCAATAAAAATTACATTTAATTTGTTGTCTCAATTATAAATCTTAAACGAAGAAATTAACTTAAAGATCATGTTACACTAAATAGTAAATACATTCCCTGTCTCTTTATTGAGTCTGACACAAATCTTCAAATTGAAGAATTTTGTTACACTTTGACCATTCAAAAATCTCGAAGCTATTCTTAAATAAAATAGTTGATTAATATTTAAACATATATCTATATATTATTTTTAAATATGAGTAAAGTTGAAATTGAAGGCAAAGTCTCATTCTCTCTCCCGCTATTTCTTTTGTATTTCTTGAAAGCGTATTAAACTGACCAAGGACGATTCATTTGTATATATCGCTGGGTTATTGTTTTTCCCATCCTGTCTCCTCGTCTTCCCTTGACCTTTCTCTTGCAGATGAAGAAATTGGAAATCCCGAAAATTCAACATTCCAGAATCTGTTCTTTTTGAGCACGTTGACTCAATTCCCTCTCTAGATCTTTTCATTTTCGAGTTCTAATTCTGGGATTGGTCCCTGTTAAGCTTAACATTTTCTGATGGCTGGTCGCTACGACAGTAACCCCTTCGCCGAAGAAGAAGAAGAAGTTAATCCCTTCTCTGTACGTCCGTTTTCCTCTTTCTGTGTTTAGCTCTTTTCTTTTTGGTGGAGTTAAATTTTTTGGGCTGGGTGGCTTTTTGGTTCGAATTTGATCCATTTTCGTTGGTTATTGAGTCTGTAACAGTAGTAAATTACTGTTAGGGATTTGGGGTTTGGGGATTCCTTCAGTTGATTACTGTTTGACTTGTTTGAGACTAAATTGATGTGGGGCTTTTCGGGCTGTCTATATCGATATCAATTAAGTCTTGTATAGTTTTGTTTGCTCTTATTTTCTATCTAGGATTCAATGATTTCTAATAAAGTTTGACCCCTTGAGAAGTTGCCTTTGGAATTAAGCTCAAAACTTGCGGGCGCAGCTTTCACCTGGCTCAAGGTTTTTGGTTGCGATTATCTTTATAATTAAGTGTCTATTATTAATTTATTATCTTACTCTTCGAATAATAATTTTAAAGTGAGTGCGAGACAACTTTCTCATTAAAGGAGTATGACTTAAGAGTAGTTGTAAATTATCTAAAAAAAGCATGTACATTATAACGCAGTTCAAATTTTTTAAATCAGTCGGTCCAGTCATATACAATTTAATGTCTACTTAAGCTTTATATCTGCTCTTGCTTATAATTTTAAAAAATACCGAAGGTATAGCTCACTGAGAGGAGAGGTTTTACCATTGCAATCGCGATGCTAAACTTGATTTTTCTTTTGGGATCCAAATAATATTTAGACAAATTTTCTGTTTGCAACTGATATTGTTGAATGTTGGTCTATAATTGGATTATGCTCATGCAAATTCCAATATAAACTAGCAGGACCTAGCAGTAAGGGGAAAAGCATCAAGCCAGTCAAACTATGGTGGGGGTGCATTTTACACTACAGTGCGTTTATGTTTTGAAGGCTAGTAGTGCATAATTTTACTCATGCATGGTGTGGTTTTTTTATGCTTTAAAAAAATTATGACCATAGATGACGGTGCATAAGGGAACTATCTATCCTAAATTTGTGAGCTCCCCACCCCCTTTTTTCCATTTTTACACTTTAGTCACTTCCTTGTGGTGGTGCCATCCTTTTGAAAGTAGTAGGGGAGTGATTAAATGCTTTCTGCCTCTATATGTATGCTAGCTGATCTGAAATGTTCTACCTCCCCAGCAAGCCTTTATTATGGATGACAAACCCTGTAAACAGCACCTAGTTACTTGTCTATAGCTCATGCATTCTAATGTTGTCAAAATTATTAGAATCCTGGAAGTGTTGCCCCTGCCACAAATTCAAGGCTTGCACCTCTTAGACCGGAACCTGCTGATTATGGCTTTGGTCCAACAACCGATATACCTCTTGATCCATCAATGGTATGAATAAAATTGAGGTTGTTGAAAACCTCCATCCTCTCTTTTAATTTGTTATTCTATTGTATGCATTGTTGTGAGAATTGATATTGGGTTTTCTAATTACAATATATTTCATCATTAGGATTTGAAGAAGAAGGAGAGGGAACTCCAAGCCAAGGAGGCTGAGTTGAGAAGGCGGGAGCAGGTGTGCCTTGGTTTTCTTGGTTTCTCTGTGGTTTTATGGGAGATCCCTTAGTTGATATTCAGTGAGACTGGAGCACTATTTTGTTGTATATTGTCTTTTGTCTCCCTTGCCATTTCTTCCCCCTCACAGCATTTTCCTAGGGGAGGACATCTTATTCTCCGTAATATAATCTCTATTTTTGGGTTTCCTCTCCTACCTACCAAAATATCTTTTATCCAACAAAGAAAATGAAAGATGGGGCAATTATTCTTGGCCAGTAATGGACAATAATATATATATATATATAATTTTTCTTTTTCCATAGTCTAGTCTTGATTAGGGAATCGCATTTTTATGATATGAAAACAGGCTGATCCATGAGATAAGCCATGCATATTCTCAGTTATATCTATAACATTTTTATTTATCTATTCAAATGCAGGATGTAAGACGGAGAGAAGAAGCTGCTGCTCGGGGTACTTTACTTTCCCCTGAATCTATGTATCTGAGCTTTCATGTTTGAGAAGTTGCTTCCTTCTTGTTGGAACTATATCAGTTTTTTGTTTATCATTGCTCTGTTAAATTTTTCCAGTGCATTGTGTTTTTGTTGGCTTTTTTTTTTTTTTTTTTTTAAATTCGTTTGTGTCAGCATGAAAATGGTGGAAGAATGCTGCTACAGCAGACTTTTTAAGCTCTTCTGTAGCTTGCACCAGCCTGTAGTTACTGAGACATTTCTAAATGTGCTTAGTTTGACATTGATAATGAAGTAAATCAACTAGATCATAGTTTCATGTATCTATGTTCAGTGAAGGACTTCTCTTTTGTCGAAATTTGTGGTAGAGAGAGATAGATTACTTGTTTACTGAACCTCAAGGAGCCAAATAGGGGTTGCACAATTGCATCATTGATGATAAAATGGAAAAAATTGTTCTCTATGTCCTCTTCTGTGATTCTGGGGAAAAGTATCATTGCAATAGACTGCCTATTTTAATTTTTTTTCCCTTTCCTAGCACTAGTTGGTGGATTTCCACTTTGCCTCTTGCCACCAGTACTTTTCAACCACTGTTATTCCATGATCCGAATTTTACTGATCTTGAGAAGTTATTTGCTTGAGCATTTCCTTCTTTTCTGGATTATAACATTCCTGTGATGCTTTCTTTTATGTAAATTTCCTTACAATTGGTTTGTTGGTAATTGCATTTCCTGCAATTGCATTGAATCACTTAAAATGAAAAAGTCCTCCATGCTGTGGTCTTTTTGAAGTTGGTCTCTACATGCCAAGTCATCTTTTACAACATTTTGGAGTAACTAGTCACTTTCATTTCTCAGCCTCAATATTTGTGGTCAATAATTTATTTTTGTTTGGCAGCTGGAATTGTTCTTGAGCAGAAGAACTGGCCACCATTTTTCCCGATTATCCATCACGATATTGCTAATGAAATACCAATTCATCTCCAAAGATTGCAATATGTTGCATTTACTACGTTGTTAGGTATGGTACAGTAAGCTTCTTTTTTCATTTTTTTTTTGTGTCCTTCATTCTACGTATGGCATTTTTTATTTTGCCAAAAATTGTTTATTGCTTGAATATCATGATTGTGTAATCTATAGTATGCTTCCATAGTAACTTAAGGGCCAATAATCTATAGTATGCTTCCATTGTTTATTGCTTGAATATCATGATTGTGTAATCTATAATAAGCTTGAATATCATGATTGTGTAATCTATAGATATGGTATAGTATTGCTTGAATATCATATATATTTTTTTTGGGGGGGAGGTGGAGGGAAGGAGGGAGGAGGATTCAGGAGTTGTAGCTAGCTGTTTCTAGATGCTTTATAATCTAGTGCAAAAGCTGATTTCTGAAAAAGCCAGAAACAGGAAAACCTTCTTTTTGGAAGGAAAAAATGGTCCTCCATTCAAACTGGACTTCTAATGCAATGCAAACAGCACTAGAATATATATGAGAAAAGGCATATTTATGGATTAAAAATGATGCAACAGAAAAACCACCAAATTGACAGAGTTGCCTTTACACAAAATAGAAATAAAATGTAGAAAAAAAAAAAGTAAATTGCTAGGCGTTCGAGATGCTACCTATCTCCTACAAAACCGCTCCATAAGTTTTTTTCCTATTACAAGAGATTATAGGCTAAATCATAGGGATTGTAATTATTGTAATTAGTATTGTAATTTTTTTTTGATAGAAAAAGAAATGTTACTAATGAGAAGAGAGAAACAAAAGGGAAAAAAAAATACATCAGAAGGAGGACAAGGAATCCTCCTAAGATAGAACTAAAAAGAGTGAAATCTAAAACCAAAAGATGCCCCATAAGGCCCCTAAAGAAATAATAGTACAAACAATGCCCTCCAATCCCTATAAATATCAGAAAGAGGCACCGCTTGAAAAACTCATTGGCCAAAACCCACAAGGAAGTCACATAACGAATGCGATCCCATAACAAGTGAGGAGGTAAGCCCCGGTCATTAAAGACTCTGGCGTTTCTTTCCATCCAAATGCACTATACAGTTGCGAATATAGCTGTTTTTCAAAGAAGTTTATTCTCCTTCCTAAATGCACTGCACAGTCTCTAAATGCATGAAAACTAGTAGTTAGAGACTGATAAGTATTTTCTCCATTTGATTTGAGCTGCTAATCTGGCCGGCTTGTTTGCACTAAGTTGTTTTCATTACAATGACAATGGAATAATGAATATATTCTCTATTTATTTGTTCTTACCATGTCAAAAATACTCTCTTGATTTGAATTTATGATCATAATATAGAAAAATCGATCCATTAGTTGTGTATTCTGAAAGTCATATTATTGTATCAAAAATTATGTAAGCTATGGAAGATAGATCTCATTCAATGACAAATAATGATATTATGCAGGACTAGTGCTGTGCCTTGCATGGAATGTCATAGCTGTTACTGCAGCTTGGATTAAGGGTGAAGGTTAGTTTAGACAAGGAACAGGCATCCTTTTAGGCTATTCAACAGCTTGAACAATGAATCTCATGCTGCAAATTCTGAGCAAGTTGAACTTGTCTTTGTTTGTTGTAGGTGTAAAAATCTGGTTTCTTGCTATCATCTACTTTATAGCAGGGGTTCCTGGAGCATATGTCCTGTGGTATCGCCCATTATATCGTGCTTTCAGGTAATTATTTCCTGTGTTGTATTTACAGTTTCTGATAAATTAAGCAATTATAAGCATTGTTATTTAGTTTCACTCTTAGAAAATGTTTATGAGAAGCTGGGGAATGAATCAACTTTGTGGCTTTATGAGTGTCATCAAACACTGCTAAACACTTCATAATATCCAGATCTATTCTAATGGTAGCTATGGAAGTTTTGCATTTGTAAATAAAAGGAGACTGGAGTATCTGAGACCTTATATGCGCTAATTGGGGCAGACTTCGTCAGTATTGTTGAAAACTTATAGGAGTTCAATGTCCAATATGGCTGTACAAGCTCAGGTCTCTGGTGAATAATGGGATTTTACTCTGCAAACGAAGAAATTTGTTCATATGTTTAAGGGGATCTTGGAAAGAGAATAAGATCATAAAGATATGCTGTTCATATGTTTAAGGGTTTTGGTTTACTGATGGAGTGATGGTTATCAAATATTCAAATGAAACAACAGATTTTTGCTGGTTCCAGATGATTTTTAATGTTTGCTACTGTTTTGTTTAAGGGGGATATTTCATCCTCCACTCTGCTTTTCCCCCTCTTGTCTTTAATAACTTTTTGCTTCAAAAGTAGAAAATTCCACTTTCCGCTTATAGAATTTCAATCTTTCCAATGTTGTTCTTCTTGTTGAATTTCTTTTTTCTGTTTTTGCTTCCTTCTCCAAGGCACTTTATGAAATAGTCATCTAAAGTAGTGAGTATCGCATTTGTTAGTATTAAAAGACCTTGATGGGATGTTGTCGTGTTCCAACACTTAATATTGATTTTCGTTTTTGAAAAACACGTAATACTGCTTTATAGTTTGAAGTACTGATAAAAGGAAAAAAAAAAAAAGTTAAAGCTGATATTCACGTAAATTCTTAATTTTGAATTTGCTTCATTGTTATTTTTGCAGGAATGATGGTGCTATGAAGTTTGCATGGTTTTTTATGTTTTACCTGGTGAAATGACTATTTCTTAACGCCCATAAGAACTTAAAAATCAGAGGAAAAACAAAAAAGCTAATTATCCTTATCTCTTTCTCTGGTTACAGCTTCACATTGGATTCTGCATCTTCGCTGCAGTTGCTCCTCCTATAGTTTTCAAAGGAAAATCCCTTACGTATGTGACCCCTGTAAAATATATTTTCTCTTTAATTCTTTAATATTGTTGAAAAAGAAGTATAGTTGTAAAATATTTTTTGATATCTACATATACATGTACATCTATCAGCAGAAAACTACTTAAAATTTAATTTAACGTGATTTGAATCTAAAGTAACCATAACAATCACGTAATCAATATATTTTTTAACCTATTAGAGGTTTAGTTCTCTCTCCCCCTCTCTGATGCTTTTGTTCTGTGAACTAATTGATACAGAGGCATCCTTCCTGCAATAGATGTGCTGGGGGACCATGCTTTGATTGGTGTAAGTATATATACTTGTAATGAAGTATTTCTTAGTCCTGAATGCTGTTTAATTGTTATAATCATTAACCTTTAACATTGTTTAAAACAAATTTTACAGTAGCTAGATCAACATATGTTGCAAAAGAGCCATGAAACCTGGTCTCTAGCAGATACTGCAGGAACCAGCGTACTTATCTTTCTGCTTCTGTATGTTTGATCATTCATTTTTTCTTTCCTCTATCTGCTTGCAGATCTTCTACTTTATCGGATTTGGATTATTCTGCCTGGAATCACTGATCAGCATCTGGGTTATTCAGGTCTGATTTTTACTTTGAAATATTCTTAGGAAGACTTGGTCTTCAAATGATTAGACAGAGAGATACACTTTTCAGCATGACCTACCTACCTTTTGACGTATTTACATATCTATTTATATAATGAGTCTGATTAATCTATCTATTATAAATCAGTTTTACCGAAGAATTTCTTTTAGAATCTTATGCAGCACTGAATTTTGTGATTCCCTTACCATTTATGAATTGTGTTGTATATACAGCAAGTGTATATGTACTTCCGTGGCAGTGGAAAGGCTGCTGAGATGAAACGGGAGGCTGCGAGAGAAACATTTAGGGCTGCACTTTGATGACTCACTCTCTGGAATGGTTGTACATTGATAGCCACACAAGTTGCGGATAGAAATACTGTATTGAGTGTGATTTTCGTTAGTGGCACATGTTTTTGTCTCTTCTTTATCTTGTAACATGTGGTTTGTGGGTGTACATTATTATGCACAGCCCTTCACAAACTTGACGATACAATTCGTTTCAGTTATGCCCCTCTTCATTTTTTTAAGCTTGTATTCTCTTGTACTTCGTTGGGTTACATACTGTTTTTTGAAGCATTTTTTATAATATTTATAAATAAAATATGCCATATGCTATTTTGTCATAATTGAATCTGAAATATGTGATAATAAACAATTAAAAGTGGCATGTGGATTTTGTGATGAAAACATTGGCTAGTTGCATCGCTGCAATCAATGGGTGAAGGTCCAAAAGTTCTGTGGTAGCAAAACTATTAAAAGTAGAAACATTTATAGTTGTACATTTGGATATATATTAATAGCTTGTACAAATTATATTAAAAAAGATATTGTATTTTTAGTATTACTCAAAAGAAAAAAAGATATTCTCAACTCTGGAAGGATACATTAATTAGACTTGACTCAATCATTATCCAGGGACAAGTGGTGTTTGGGGTTATAGTCTCGCAGAATCACATCTACCCCATAAGGTTCGACCTTGTAAATTATAGGATTCGGATCTTTTCATACTAAGTGTTGACGTGATAATTTGATGTCCAAAAAAAGGGAGGAGAGAGAGAGAAAAAAAAAAAGAAAGGGGGGGGGGGGAGAAGTACTGCAATTTTTTTTTGAATATTTTACCAATATTTTTTATTAAAGACAATTTTGCTTAAAACCATTAAATATAAATACTTCTCATAAGTCGCATTGTGGATAACCGAATTTGGCACATCTGCTATGCGCCTTTGGAAGAGCACTATGTTCTTCTAACTGTGCGTCGTCAAATTAAGCCCATCAACAATTATGATTGGGTACACGTGGAAACATATAGGCCATTAGATCAATGCGATCCAACGGCTCGGATTACTGACTCCAATTAATGAAACTATGCGTTTCATCTTTTATTTTTTTTCAATGCCCAAACGATCGACACATGGCAGTTGGTTCCTGCCTCGCCCACCAACACTCGGGTCCTCTGCTCCATACCCGAACCAGATTGATGTTTGACTTTTGGAAAAAAAAAATTCAAATCCCCTGCAAGTAGATGGTCAACACGTGTCCCAGAAGCTCTAATCTCCTTTCATCTTCGCGAGCGGCTTCCCTGCTTTTTGGCAAAGAAAAGCAGGTGCTTTTCTATTTAGCAACGGTTTTAACCGTTGCTAAAGTAAAAAAAAATCGTTGCTAAAATATAAATGTGGCTAATTTTAGCAACGATTTTGTGTTTCGCAACACTTTAATTATAGCAACGGTTTTGTAATTTTAGCAATAGTTAAAACCGTTGCTAAATAGTTTAGCAACGATTAAAACCGTTGCTAAAAAGAAAAGCACCCCTGCTTTTCTAGTATAGAGAAGTAGGGGCGCCGGACTCTTCATCTTCTCCAGCAAAATTGTTTATGCACATTCTCGCCATATTCCTCAGCCAAAAGAGAGAGTCGTCCTCAGTTGTGTTATCGCTATTCTCGGTTGTCCTCAACCGTCATCCTCACCAGTACCTTTGCTCTCGACCGTTGAGCGTCATTCTCAGTGGTTCTCTCGCCATTCTCGGCCTTAATCGTCATCATCGGGGGTCCTCTAATCTCGACCATTCTCAGTCTGACTCCTTTCTCAGTTGTCGTCCTCGTTAAGAGCATCATTCGCCATTGTCCTCTGAGCGTCCTCTATCTGTCTACGTAAAGGTTGTTATATATATATATATGTGTGTGTGTGTTATATTATATGTAATATGAGCTTTATATAATCCCATATTTTGTTATATATGTATATTTTTTGAGTTGTTTATACCTCATGCGTATAGCTGATATATATAACTTCTTTCTTGACTTGTTCATACCTCATGCCAACGTAGTCATCCCATCCAGTATAAATCACCATTCATCCCATGCCAATGCGAATAGCTGATGTGAAGACTTGTTCATTTAAAAAAGAAAATATGAATGATTTGATTAATTTAGTCATCCCATCTAGTATAAATCACCATTCATCCCATTCAGTTGTAGTATGCTTTGATTAATGTAGTCATAGAAATAAGAATTCATTGATTGTTTACTATCTAATAAACTATTAAAATGTGTGAAAATTATTGTCTGATCTAATAAAGATAAAGTATTTTTGTGATGTGGTGGATTAGAGTGGAAACTATTGTTAAATGGGGTTTTGGTTAGAAAAACAATATTTTTGTGAATTCTACATATTAGAAGCCTTGATAAAAAACAAAAACCATGTGAATTTTGTACCATTTAAAAGAATAAAAGCAGAAATTTTATTTTGGGCAATCATGGTTATCTTTTAATTGGATATAAAATCAAAGATATGTTGATTATAAAAGTTGACAGAGTGCTCTTTTTGGAAATAATTATTTGGTTCAACAAAGTATCAATATAGAGATGATACTTACCATGTATTTTACATAAATCATAGCATATCATGTTAGGAGTCATTAATTCACTGATGTTAAATTTTTAAGGTTATGTGTAATGTGTATATATTATTGTTACTAATTATGTGCGTATGTATTGTAGAATTGAAAACTTTGATAAAGGGAAAATTGAATCCCGAGAAAGGGATAAAGTTTGACACTGTAGACGCGACTTGTAGTTTTTGGAGGATGTATGGTGGTAAAAAGGGATTTGGAGTGAGAAAGGATGGTCATAACATAAGCAAGAAGGATAAGACTATACTTGTTTTGGTAAAATTTGTTTGTTCAAAGGAAGGTTTTAGAGAGCCTAACAAGAGGGATGAGAACACAAAAAATCCCTGTCAGGAGACTAGAACGGGGTGTATGACTCGTTTAGTTTTGCAAATTGTTGATGGGAAGTATAGAGTGAAAAAATTCATAGGGGGCATAATCATGAGCTACATATGATAGAAATGGCTAGCACCCAAGAGGGGGGGTGAATTGGGTTTTAAAAAAAAATTGCGAAGACTTGATGGAAGTTTAAGAAGTTTTAAAAACAATGCCAAGCTTTTTATGAAAGTAAAATAAGTATGATCAAGATGAATAAATATAGAGTACAATTAATCAAAAACAATTAAAGAGATGAATGAATATAAAATGCAAGAAAGTAAAGAACATATAAATAATTAAAGAGCAAGGGAAGAGAAAATCAAACAGCGAGATTTATACTGGTTCGGCTTAAACCAAGCCTACATCCAGTCCTCAAGATAACTTCTTGAGTGTTTCACTATAGACCACAAGTTTATACAATTGGGCACTTGTAAGCCACTACAACATAGAGATCTTTTCTTCCTCAAGGGTGTCTCTCCCCCTTACAATGTGTTTTCTCTCAAACACTAACTCAAGGAACCAATCCTTGAGCAACTAAATTTGAAGGCTTAAGGAAAATAATGGTGGACACTCTCAAAGTGTAGATAACGCAAAAATTAAGCTCAGAATATTTCTCTAGCAATTTAGAGAGAATGAAACTCAAGATAATATGAGAAATGAACAATTGAAGCTTGATGCAAATGGTGTTGTGAAGTCCCCTTTATATAGTGAAACCTTGCTGCTACAGTGACTGCTTTAGTCAAAATTGCTACAGTAAGCTTCATCATCATTTTTCAACCTTTCTACAATAACCAAAAAACTTTATCAATCCTTTTCAACAATCAATATTCTTTTTCAAATTTGCTACAGTAAAAAGTATTCTTTTTCAAAGTTTATTACAACAACTAATAAACTTTATCATACTTTTTCAACAATCAAAATTCTTTTTCAAAAGTGCTACAGTAAAAGATATTCTTTTTCAAATTATATTACAACACTCCATAAACTTTATCATACTTTTTCAACAATCAAATTTCTTTTTCAAAAGTGCTACAGTAAAAGATATTCTTTTTCAAATTATATTACAACACCTCATAAACTTTATCATATTTTTTCAACAATCAAATTTCTTTTTCAAAAGTGCTATAGTAAAAGATATTCTTTTTCAAATTATATTACAACACCCAATAAACTTTATCAAGAATCAATTTATATTACTATATATAAATATATAAAGCATTAAATATATTTGGGCCAAGAAAAATTGAATCATGCATTTGGGCCAATAAGATTAAATCATACATTTGGGCCAAGAAAATTAAATCATACATTGGGCCAAGAAAATTAAATCATACATTGGGCCAAGAAGATTAAATCATACTATTTGGGCTAAGAAAGATTAAATCATTCCCACATATTTGTCATCATCAAAACTTATAGCATAATACATTAGGGCTAACAACATACTCCAGAGACATCTTGTCATGACCCGTTTTCTGGGCACATGACCGGCACAATGATGAATCTCTCATCACTGTAAGCCTTCCGATAAATATATCAAATTTTCTTATCTGAAAATCATAGAGATGATTTGCATGTAATAATAGATCCTCAACATAAAATACATTATTGTACTGAAATACAAGCCAAATACCAAACCCCTGATCTAGATGTCCTAGACGATTACAGAGCAACATAATCTATAATAAAAGAGGGGTCTACCCGACAACAGGAAGGTTCAAAGTGATCTACTCCTCTAGCAGATATTCTTCGCTGGCAACCTGATCTGAACAAAAAGGTTGTACAAACAGTGTGAGCTTTTAAACTCAATGAGTGAATCGGCCTCGTGTTAATAAAATTCAAATACATTACCAGTCATGCAAACATATCCAAAGGCTCATACTTAACCAATAGACAGAAGATAAAAATTCATCCAATTCAACAAACGTTACGAGTACTCGTCAATGGCAATATATCCCAGAGAGCGCACACAGGCCGACTCACCAATTATGTATATTTCCGCCATGACGCACAACCTCATCCTCTTAGCTAGGGCGCCTCACGGATTTATCACCAATCCGGGCTATATCCCTACTGAGGGAATCGTTGTCTCCACACTCATTGGTCAAGACACCCTGCCAACCGGGTTTTCCGCCTTGCCGTGAGAGGGGGTACTGTCCCGCTCAATCACAATCAATAGCATTTCATATCATAATCAGAAGCTCAATATAATATTCATCCATATAACAGGTATAGTATATAACTATATTATAGCTTTATAAACCACAATTCAAGAGATTCAATCTTCACATCATCATGAGATACTTGCTTTTTCTTATCCATACTTCTGGATTAATTATCTCATTATATTCGTCATTCTGAATCCAATTTCCCCCTATGAATCTTGGGAGTGTCCTACGACATACTTTTTATCACCAATAATGCTAAAACTCTATTAAAACGGGGTCGTTTCACTCACCTGGATTCCGTACGAGCATCGCTTCTCTAAGTCATTACAGACAAGAGTGCTCAAGTGAATTTCAGTGTTCTGCTACGGAGATTTTCATGAAAGATTAGAAAAAATACGTTAGGATTGTTTTCGTACAGATACTGTTCATATGTACGGTTACTGTTTATATATACAGTTACTATTTATATGTACGGTCACCATTCATACATACGGTTACTATTCATACAGTTACTATTCATACGTACGGTTACTATTTATACCAGAAATAGAGAATACAATCTGTAAAAGAGTACACCAGATAAGTTCCCAGGAAAGAGTGGAGGGTCACACTGGACACACTTAAAAACCAGGTCTTTTCTTAGGCAGAACTTTCCTAGACATGTATTGTTCACAGTTTACATTCTATTTCGGTAATCAGAGAATCAAAATAACATATAAACAGCTAAGGACAGTTTTTCTGATGTGGAAGATCAGCCAAGGCCGCAACCACAAAGCATACTTAAGAAAATAACTTCTAAAATTTGAAAAACATAGAAAGGGCATAGTATCCTTACCTAAGCTGAAAAGGAAAGGCCCAAAATCTCAGAGGCCTAGCATTGAAGTAAGAGAAACTTAAGGAGAGAAGAAGAGAAGTTGAAGGTGTGAGTTTAGAAGTGAAATGTAAGGGCTTATTTATAGCAAAAGTCAAGTGTACTATTTGACACTATGCACTAATAAAATATTCAATTTACTATTCATGAAAATGACATTTATAATAATGCAGTTACTGTGCACCTCCGATGGAAAATTTTTCTGTTATTACTATTGGAAACTTAAAAGGAAAACTATCCTTTCACCTTAAATCTTTAAGTTTCTTTTCAATTCAGTCCTTTCACTTTAGTCCCTGAGGGTATTTTTACACATAAAACGTCATTTTCTCCCACGAACTTCTTTCTAATTTTCTCTTATGACCAAACCACATCTAGTACTTGACATTTCGATTGTATAAATGAACAGTATCATATACGTAAATAGTATTATACGGGTGAATAGTACCATATACTGAAATAGTAACAGTAGTTTGTAAACAAATATTTATATTTTATTTTTCTTGGGTATTACATTATCACCCCCTTAAGAGAATTCGGTCCCCCGAATTCAAAACTCATCTCAAGACTGAAATAAATGTGATTACTTCGTCCATATCTCATCCTTTGCATCTCTTTCTTCCAAAACCTCATCACACCCTTGGTGAGATTTACAAGAATATTATACCATTGACTGTGAACTCTAAACCGCATTATCAATAATTTGCATAAGACTTTTGCCTTTTCTAAACAGCAAGTAATCTCTTCCTCATCAGTTTGATCTTCTCCACAACCTTTTGTACCATAAAGTGTCTCATCCTCATAACCTTTACCAAACTCAAACCACCTAATCAGGGACGAACTCTATCTCTATGTAAAACCTCAAATAGGTGTCTTCTCAACAGTGGCACGTGGTCTTTCCAGTTTATACTGAATATCAGAACACAAGCTACCATACACATAGCTTATAACTTTTACGAATACAAGTATCCTACCCGAAGGCATCATTTTGGCCATAGGCAATATTCTTGCCCGAAGGCGATCATTCTACCTTAAGGCGATACTCTCAGCTGAATGCGTCATATAAAAGGAAAAATCACGTAAAATTATTACATAAATCTCTAGGAAGAACAATCCCAGAAAATGTGTTAAGTAAAGAACATACTCCTCATGCATAATTATATATATGGAAATTCCTCTCACCTCAATGACTCATATAGAGTCGTATCCCTTCAATGATTAGGGCAAACCCATAGTTCTCTATGTATAGGTTCATAAAATACTTATTTAGCACTCCTCCATAGCTCAGAAATGCAATGAAATATCATTTTAGTAATTCTTCTCAGTCAAAAGGATATTACCATACTCTGCTTTAGAATTTTCATAATCATGTACGAAATATAAGTCCAACATTTTCTCATTCCTCAAGTTCTTTTAGTAAAAGGAATCACTTCAACAAAGAAGATCTAAATACTAACTTAAATTTTATTTCTAGTACATAGATAATTTTAATACATGAAGCTTAGACCAAATATAGCTTTAGATACAAACAAAAGAAAGAATAAATTAAGGACGAGGAGGCTTTTGAAATGTAAAAGGTGCTCCAGGTCTAGAAGAGGAAGGTGCTTCAGACCTTAAGGAGGAAGCTAATCGTTGCAGCCTAGAAAGAGTTTCTGGAGGAAGCGCCTGAGAAATTTGGCGAAGAGCAGAAGTTACTCCGTTCATACAGTCAATACACCTTGCTTGTTGGTCACGAAAATTTTGAGTTGCAAACATTGAATGTCTATCAACTCGATTAGCTAGTTCCCTGAAACGACGGTTTATCAGTTTCTCTTGGTTTTCAAAGAGACGATTTATTAGTCGCTTCTGGTCCTCTGTCTTGTATTCCAGGCTCTCTATCTTATGCTCCAGATTTTCGATCTTACGCTCCAGGAATGCAAGCTTATTTTCTGAGGATGTTGCAGTACTGTCCTCCTCAAACTCTATTACATCCCTCTTTCTCTTCTTAATTTCTGGTGACCTGTCTACAGGTCTCTTCCCTTTGTTATCTCCGAGACTTAGATTTAAATCAAGCTCTACATTGCCAGTCTCAAAATTCAAGTTGAAAGACTTATTATCGGCCATTGCTCTAGGGATCTCAGAAATAACTTCGAATGAGAAAGGAATGGAGATTGAGAAATAGGTATGTAATGAAAGAAGTTCGCTTGGTGTGATGAGTGGGGTAACGGGCGTATAAGATTTATAGACAATCCGAAGCCCCTGGAGCTAAAGCCACCACAACCTACATGCCGCTCGCTATAAGGTTTACAGATCACATACGTCGCAATGCCAGCAATTAATGTCGGACATGCAGATAAATAGTAAATGCAATTAACATAAGTCAAAGATTTCTCAAAAAATTTTCGGCTAATCTTGACCTTTCTCAAAATTTTGACTAACTACGCTCTTCAGTCTGAGATTTTCTCCCTCTAAACTTGTTTTATCCTGTAATCCCATATCACGATGTCCCTCTATGATTAGGTAGCCTCATATTGGCCGTATCTTAGATTCTAATCGGTGTCTTTATTCTGGATTTACACATAATATATGTATATCAATATATATATATTTTAAAACGAAGTTAACTGCTTACGGTCGCATGCAGTAAGCATTATCATAATGCAAGGAAATCATTGCCTTTCATTTGCCCACGAGAGCATTATATGTAAGTATGTGTAACCATGAAGATATATCATCCTCTACACATTTCATTCTATCCAAGTCATTTTGATTTCACATCTCTATGAGTATATGTAGGATCATCACATATTCTCCTTGATCGTAGCCTTCACTCATTATGCATGAATAACATACATACATGTAATTACAACATGATTCAATCAGTTATGTATATCATACTCAACTGAAGGCTCTTAAGAAAAACACAATAAAACAGAGAAATGCATTTCAGTTCATCATAAAAGCATCCAAGGCAATCTTTAATGGCTATATCATTAACTTCTTTGAATTTCGAAAAATGCCAACGGGAGAAATGGAAAAACCAAGTAAAATCGGCCGCAGATCCACCGAATATTGACTTTCATGGTTTTGGCATTAATGCAACGCGTTATCGGTGTGCACGCCTACCCTAGACTTCTGGCTTCCAGCTTGCAGAAATCCATAGGTTGATCGTGTAGGGATGCGGTGAACAGATATCTTCTTTGTCTCTTAGTCCAAATTTTTCTCTATAAAAACCTTCTCAGCGTTCTCAGTTACCACACCACAAAGAGTAATAATCTCTGAGCCTACAATCCCCCAATATTCCTCTCGCCTCATACTCTTACAAAAATTTTTAAATTTTTCCAAATCATGGCCTCAAGGAAGTACATTGATCTCACAGTAGAGACTAAGGAAGAAGAACTTGACTTAAACTTAAGTTTATGCAGGGACAAGGGCAAAAGACCTCTCGAGGGACCTCAAGAGAATCAAAAGGAGAAGAAGATGAAGAAGAATGAGGAAGCTGAGGAGATTAGCACAGGCCATAGCTCGGAGGACAAAATCGCCTATTTAGAGCAGGAGGTGAAGAATCTCAAGAAGATGATAGAGGATCTGGAGAAGTTAACCAAACGCAATAACGCGGCAATGACTTCGAGAATAGATAGGTTCTTCTATTGGTCCACCCAGTGCTTCTGCAATCAACAGCAAAGAAGTGTTGATTGTATGAATGGAATTTACACTACCCTCCGCGACATTGCTATGTCTCTTGCTCCAAGGAATGGTCGAGGGATGATGATACAATACAACCCTCCTAATCCAAGACCACCTCGCTTTTAGATTACTCATGCATGAGTAAACTTCTCTTTCCTTTTTTTTTTTTTTTGCAATGTAATCCTTCAGTGTTTTTTTTAATGCAAGTGGTTTCTTTTATTGGCTGGTACCCTAAAATAATATAGCTACACAAAATCAATCATGAATTCAGCTTATAAAATCCACCATATAAAAATTTGATCCGATAGCAATGGAATCAAAACAAGTAACAACTTTTCCTTGACTAAGTTCAAAAGTATAGCCACATCTGTATAAAACTAAAACTGAGAACATACATCCTAAGAAGAGATAAGTCTCGGAGGGAAAGGAAATGAAAACATCCTACAGGACCTTCAGTAGAGTCGTCTCTCTATAGTTGTGCCCGGATTCACAACGATAGAGGAGGTCCTACTAAGGTTACCTTGCTCTGTAATCACTAGGAGACCTAACAACCATTGCTCTGATACCAACTTTGTCACGACCCGTTTTCTGGGCACATGACCGGCACAATGATCAATCTCTCATCACTGTAAGCCTTCCGATAAATATATCAAATTTTCTTATCTGAAAATCATAGAGATGATTTGCATGTAATAATAGATCCTCAACATAAAATACATTATTGTACTGAAATACAAGCCAAATACCAAATCTCTGATCTAGATGTCCTAGACGATTACAGAGCAACATAATCTATAACAAAAGAGGGGTCTACCCGACAACGGGAAGGTCCAAAGTGATCTACTCCTCTAGCAGATATTCTTCGCTGGCAACCTGATCTGAACAAAAAGGTTGTACAAACAGTGTGAGCTTTTAAACTCAATGAGTGAATCGGCCTCGTGTTAATAAAATTCAAATACATTACCAGTCATGCAAACATATCCAAAGGCTCATACTTAACCAATAGACAGAAGATAAAAATTCATCCAATTCAACAAACGTTACGAGTACTCGTCAATGGCAATATATCCCAGAGAGCGCACACAGGCCGGCTCACCAATTATGTATATTTTCGCCATGACGCACAACATCATCCTCTTACATACAAGAAGATAAAAATTCATCCAATTCAACAAACGTTACTAGTACTCGTCAATGGCAATATATCCCGGAGAGCGCACACAGGCCGACTCACCAATTATGTATATTTCCGCCATGACGCACAACCTCATCCTCTTAGCTAGAGCGCCTCACGGATTTATCACCAATCCGGGCTATATCCCTACTGAGGGAATCGTTGTCTCTACACTCATTGGTCAAGACACCCTGTCAACCGGGTTTTCCGCCTTGCCGTGAGAGGGGGTACTGTCCCGCTCAATCACAATCAATAGCATTTCATATCATAATCAGAAGCTCAATATAATATTCATCCATATAACAGGTATAGTATATAACTATATTATAGCTTTATAAACCACAATTCAAGAGATTCAATCTTCACATCATCATGAGATACTTGCTTTTTCTTATCCATACTTCTGGATTAATTATCTCATTATATTCGTCATTCTGAATCCAATTTCCCCCTATGAATCTTGGGAGTGTCCTACGACATACTTTTTATCACCAATAATGCTAAAACTCTATTAAAACGGGGTCGTTTCACTCACCTGGATTCCGTACGAGCATCGCTTCTCTAAGTCATTACAGACAAGAGTGCTCAGGTGAATTTCAGTGTTCTGCTACGGAGATTTTCATGAAAGATTAGAGAAAATACGTTAGGATTGTTTTCGTACAGATACTGTTCATATGTACGGTTACTGTTTATATATACGGTTACTATTTATACGTACGGTCATTATTCATACATACGGTTACTATTCATACGGTTACTATTCATACGTACAGTTACTATTTATACCAGAAATAGAGAATACAATCTGTAAAAGAGTACACCAGGTAAGTTCCCAGGAAAGAGTGGAGGGTCACACTGGACACACTTAAAAACCATGTCTTTCCTTAGCCAGAACTTTCCTAGACATGTATTCTCCACAGTTTATATTCTATTTCGGTAATCAGAGAATCAAAATAACATATAAACAGCTAAGGACAGTTTTTCTGATGTGGAAGATCAGCCAAGGCCGCAACCACAGAGCATACTTAAGAAAATAACTTCTAAAATTTGAAAGACATAGAAAGGGCATAGTATCCTTACCTAAGCTGAAAAGGAAAGGCCCAAAATCTCAGAGGTCTAGCATTGAAGTAAGAGAAACTTAAGGAGAGAAGAAGAGAAGTTGAAGGTGTGAGTTTAGAAGTGAAATGGAAGGGCCTATTTATAGCAAAAGTCAAGTGTACTATTTGATACTATGCACTAATAAAATATTCAATTTACTATTCATGAAAATGACATTTCTAATAATGCAGTTACTGTGCACCTCCGGTGGAAAATTTTTCTGTTATTACTATTGGAAACTTAAAAGGAAAACTATCCTTTCACCTTAAACCTTTAAGTTTCTTTTCAATTCAGTTCTTTCACTTTAGTCCCTGAGGGTATTTTTACACATAAAACGTCATTTTCTCCCACGAACTTCTTTCTAGTTTTCTCTTATAACCAAACCACATCTAGTACTTGACATTTCGATTGTATAAATGAACAGTATCATATACGTAAATAGTATTATACGGGTGAATAGTACCATATACTGAAATAGTAACAGTAGTTTGTAAACAAATATTTATATTTTATTTTTCTTGGGTATTACACATCCCACATGCTTCCCTCACAAAGACATTTCTGAAGTTCAAGCCCATGAGATAGAATTAGTGATAGACTTTGGAGAATTAGTAGCAGACTCTGGCCTTAGGCCAAAGGCCACATTTGGTTTAATGAGTGTACATGCGCGAGGAAGGACAAATATTGGGTACACTCAGAATGATGTAAAAAACTATTTTAGGCATAGAAAAGCAAGAAGCATGGCTTATGGAGAAGCCAATTTCTTAGTTAAATACTTTCAAAGGAAATTATTAGAGAATCCGTTATTCTTCCATGCGTATCAGTTAGATACGGAGGAACAGATCACTAATGTATTTTGGGCAGATGTGAGGATATTGATTGACTAAGGTCTGTTTGGTGATGTGATCTCACATGACACCACATTCGGTATGAATAAGAAAAACAAGCTTCTTGCTGTGTTTTGTGGTTTAAATCACCACAAGGGAACAATAATTTATGGAGTAGCATTATTATATGATTAGACAGCAGAATTGTCAAGACCCATTTTTTTAGGCACATGACCGGCACAATAATGAATATCCAATCATTGTAAGCCTTTCGATAAATTCTACTCACAAGTAAAATTGTTAGTCATTATCTCTATATTCTTGAAATACCATTCCTTAATAAATACCAAGAAAATACATCAAATTTTCTTAATTAAAAATAATAGATCCTCAATACAAAATACATTATCATATTGAAATACAAGCCAAATATTAATCCCCTGACCTAGATGTCCTAGGTGGTTACAGAGCAACATAATCTATAACAAAAGAAGGGCCTACCCGACAGCGGGAAGGTCCAAAGTAATCTACTTCTCTAGCGGATATTCTTCGATGGCAACCTGATCTGAACAAAAAAATTGTACAGAGAGTGTGAGCTTTCAAACTCAGTGAGCAAATCGGCCTTGCGTTAATAAAATTCAAATACATCACCAGTCATGCAAGCATATCCGAAGGCTCAAGCTCAACCAATAGACATAGTTAGAAATTACATACAAGAAGACAAAAATTCATCCAATTCAACAAACGTTACTAGTACTCATCAATGGCAATATATCCCGGAGAGCGCACACAGGCCGGCTCACCAATTTTCTATATTTCCGCCAAGACGCACAACCTCATCCTCTTAGCTAGGGCGCCTCACGGATTTATCACCAATCCGGGCTATATCCCTACTGAGGGAATCGTTGTCTCCACACTCATTGGTCAAGTCACCCTTTAAACCAGGTTTTTCGCTTTGCCGTGAGAGGGGGTACTGTACCGCTCAATCACAATCAATAGTACAGTATTTCATATCATAATCAGAAGCACAATATAATATTCATCCTTATAACAGGTATATATATAATTATATGATTCAAATTTCACATCATCATGAGATACTTGCTTCGTCTTATCCATACTTCTGGATTAATTATCTCATTATATTCGTCATTCTGAATCCAATTTCCCCCTATGAATTTTGGGAGTGTCCTACGACATACTTTTTATCACCAGTAATGCTAAAACTCTATTAAAACGGGGTCGTTTCACTCACTAGGATTCTGTACGAATATCGCTTCTATAAGCCGTTACGGACAAGAGTACAAAGGTGAATTTCAGTGTTCTGCTACGGAGATTTTCATGAAAGATTAGAGAAAATACGTTAAGATTGTTTTCGTACAGATACTGTTAATACGTACAGTTACTATTCATACAATTACTATTCATACGTACGGGTACTATTCATACCAGAAATAAAGAATACAATCTGTAAAAGAGTACACCAGGTAAGTTCCCAGGAAAGAGTGGAGGGTCACACTGAACACACTTAAAAACCAGGTCTTTCCTTAGCCAGAACTTTCCTAGACATGTATTGTTCACAGTTTACATTCTATTTCGGTAATCAGAGAATCAAAATAACATATAAACAGCTAAGGACAGTTTTTTTGATGTGGAAGATCGGCCAAAGACGCAACCACAGAGCATACTTAAGAAAATAACTTCTAAAATTTGAAAGACATAGAAAGGGCATAGTATCCTTACCTAAGCAGAAAAGGAAAGGCCCAAAATCTCAGAGGCCTAGCGTCGGAGTAAGAGAAACTTAAGGAGAGAAGAAGAGAAGTTGAAGGTGTGAGTTTAGAAGTGAAATGAAAGGACCTATTTATAGGAAAAGTCAAGGGTACTATTTGACACCATGCACTAATAAAATATTCAATTTATTATTCATGAAAATGACATTTCTAATAATGCAATTTACTGTGCACCATACGCGGACGGCTGAAATTTTTTTCTTTTATTACTATTGGAAACTTAAAGGGAAAACTATCCTTTCACCTTAAACCTTTAAGTTTCTTTTCAATTCAGTCCTTTCAATTTAGTCCCTGAGGGTATTTTTACACATAAAACGTCATTTTCTCCTACAAACTTCTTTCTAGTTTTCTCTTATGATCAAACCATATCTAGTACTTGACATTTTGATTGTATAAATAAACAGTACGTAAATAGTAACAGTAGTTTGTAAACACGCATTTATATTTTATTTTTCATGGGTATTACAAGAATCTTTTAAGTGGTTGTTTGAAACTTTCTTACATGCTCATGGGCATAAAAGGCTTTGACTATCTTTACTGATCAAGATGTGGCAATGGCAAGGGCATTGTCTAAGGTTATGCCAGACACCATGTATGGTCTTTGCACTTGGCATTTAATGCGGAATACCACGAAACATCTGGCTCGATTGTTGTATGGACGAAGCATATTGAGCAAAATTTCACATTGCATGTATAAAATCATTGATGAGGATGCCTTTGAAGCAGCACAGTCTAAAATTGTGACAAAGCATAATGTCGAGGACAATAATTAGATAATATTGGCATACCGATTGAAGGAAAAATGGACTGCTTGTTTTATGAAGAGGGCTTTCATATGCGGTATTCGGAGTATACAACTTAGTGAGAGTCTCAACTTAGACCCTAAGGACTTACTTAATCCACAATTAAACCTTGTTCAATTCTTCAAACAATTTGAAAGACTTGTGGATGAAAAGAGATACAAGGAGCTAAAGAGCGATTATGATGTTAAAGAGAAAATCCGCGATTGAGTAACCCGAGATCTCAATGCTAAAACTACTTTCTGGGAGTTAATACTCCCATCATTTTTAACTTGTTCCAACGAGAATTTGAAGAGATAATTCAAACGCCTGTGAAGAGCAAGGATGAGAGTCAACTGATAATATAGTATATCATTTATGAGGTTGATAAGGAGAAAGATTATACTGTGTCATTTGATTCTTCAAATCACACAATCACATGTTCTTGTCAGAAGTTCAAGACCTTTGGTATTCTCTACTTCTATGCATTAAAGGTCTACGACGTCAATGACATAAAATTGCTTCCTTCCCGATACATTTTATCTTGATGGACGAACAAGGCAAGAGCCGGAATTGTATGCAATGCTACGGGGAGAGAAATAGAGGAAGACTTGAGGGTACAGGCTACGCATCGGTTTAGGGACCTCAATTGGAAATCAATAGCTTTATTAACTGAAGCAAGCAAATTAGTGGAAGGAACCTTATTGATGTTGATCTCCATGGTGGAGTTGCAAAAGTAATTAACTGAGCTTCATTTGACAAGAAAAAGTTCAAATGTCGATCTCAATGCCGCCACCACTCCCACACCACAACCAGCAGGATTCCAGCAACGAGACAGAACAAACAACAAAAGGCGCTATAGGAGTTGTGTTGAGGGTAGGGGGAAGAAGAAACAAAGAATAATAACAACTAGCATTTCATTATATCTTTCTATGTATAGAGCAAATATTTATGTCTATCTCATTACTTTTCTATGTGTAGAGCAACAAAGCAGTACAAGGAGTATCTTGCTCAATACCTCCAGCACCCTAGACACATGCTCAAGCATTGAGCTTTACTGAGATGCTAACGGTTAGAACTTCGTTATGTAACATTGCAATTTTTTGGGTATTGTAAACGTAAATATTGTAATGTGTGTTCTTTCTTAATTTAGACACTGATTGACCATCCTATGGCATTACTAGAAGATTTTTACTTTACTAATGATTTTTCACATACTTGTAATTGAAGATATTCACTTATAGTAAGTCTTTGTTGTATTCTAGATTGTTGCATTTTGAAGATTTTTTTTTAATGCATGCTGGATGTTTTGGCCATTTGAGCTCTTATATAACTATACTCTATATATATAGTAGCATTCTGGATATATACTTCAAATATATATATATATATATATTATTGCATTCTGGATGTTCACTTATTGTTGCATTTTTTTGCATCCTGGTATTAGAATCTCTCTTAGTTTTAGAAACTATATAGATATATATATATATATATATAATATAATTGATATTGATGTGTATATATATATATATATAACACTATACTGCTATATATGTTATAACTTGATATATATATATATAGGCCTTTGACAATATATCTATATATATATATATATATATATAGAATCTCTTAGTTTTAGAAACAATATATATGTATAACTATACTGCTATATATGTTATCTCTTAGTTTTAACTTTCACTTGTAATTCTTGCTGTTTATTTATAGTCTGAATCTGTTGGGCTGAAATTTAACAAGTCAAGGAAGCTTTGTATATGGCTCTCACAGCATTTCTTGGTATTGAAGGTTTCACCTATGTTAGTTCAAAGCAAATGGAGATAGGTGACTTTGGCTTTGTCCCTATGTTAACTTGGATTCTCTTCAAAGACTGTTGTAATTTGGCCCTGATCCTAGATTAGACAAGCTAATATGTATTTTTATGCATTCTGGGTTGTTCGAGTACTGTAATGAGTAATGAAATTCTGGTTGCTTCACTATCGTAATGAATCCAAGTATGAGGACATGATAATGAATCCAAGTATGCCTCTATTGTAATTAAATTGTATCTTCCTGGCTTTATGAATGGGTATTACAATTAGGAATCAATGTCTTCAAACTTAGCCCAAGAATAAAACTCTTTCTCAAGCAATCTTAAAGACACACTTTTGTTCAATTGCTTTCAGATTTGACCATCTCACAGCAAGCAATGTAGAATGTGGAACCACCCACAATACGATATAGCACCATATGCCATCAGTTGAAATGTCTGGAGAATTTCTCAAAAGAGTGGAATGTAGTGTTTAGTGTCAGCTAGGCATACAACATAAGAAAAGAAAATCATAAAATTAAAACATAGTTTTCTACGATATAAAAATCTAAGACATATATTACACAACAACAAGGCTTTTAATGTTGCAGCACAACAGTCCATCAATCCAAAACTTATGGAACATTTTCGGTTTACACTCAAAATTCTTTTTCCAACATATTCATATCGCTTCTAACATATCAAAATTTCATTTCCAACATAATAAACTCGTCAGCAAGGTTGAAGCAATTCGCGTTGTACACTATTTTTTGGTCGCTTATGTTCTCGCCGGCAGGAAGGAAGAGGCTGTGTTTTCAACGCTCTCGAACAGAGGATGAAGATGCACTGTTGGAAGAAGATGGATGCTTTCGAACAACACTTGGGTCCTTTGCTGGAAGAAGATGCACAGCTGGATGAGAATGACCAGAGGAAGAAGACGATGGCTGTCGCATTTTTCGGGGTTTTTTTTTTTTTTTTTAAGTCAAAGAGCCAACTGGCCATATGGATCCGGGTGGTTTGTTGGGGTGGAGGGAAGAACCAAATGCCACGTGTCGATCTGGGCATTAAAAAAAAAATAAAGATGAAACTTAATCCCATTAATTGGAATCAGCGATGTGAACCGTTGGATTGTGTTGATCCAATAACTCATATGTTTTCACCCTTCACCCTTGTCCTAGCGAGATCATTGATGAGCTTAATCTAACCGCGCACAATTGAAAAAACGCTCTACTCTTCCAAAGGCACAGAGCAGACGTGCTGGATTCATGGTTAACCCTTATTGGTTAAAGAAAATAAAGTGTATTATAATTACACACTCATAGAGATTCCCTGTTTAATGAAATTTATCATTCATTCACGTCAGTTTATGTTCATTTTTCTTTATTAACATGATTAATATTAATTTTTCAAATCGATAAGACAAGACCATGATACTCTTTAAATCATGATTAAATGTTTTAGCAACAAATTTTAAATTTTAATAGTAACTTTTTTTACAACACTTTTAACCATAATTTTTTAACAATTGCTAAAATTTTTAACAATAATTTTTTTTGTTGCTAAAATATTTACTAAATAAAAGAACACCTTACTCTTTTTTTATTTGTTTTTTACCGAATAAGAGAGATCCCGATCCTTCAAATTCTAAACCAGACCCACATACTCCAAATTTCAAACTCGATTTCCACTCTAGGCTACACGATAAAAATCGGTATATTCAATCCGCTGCAAAATGACCAGAACCATGGGAAAATTTTTAAATTTAACATAATATATATAGATATATGATTCATCGTCAATATTATGTATATATCTAATTAATATGCCGTACAAATTATTCTAAAAACTGTTCCAAAAATATAGTGAGAGAGGAGAGCAGATCACATCATGCTCAATTCACTCAAACTGAAACAGCAGAAAATTAATTTTAATCATAGATTTTCATATAATCTATTATACATAGTCACAATACAAGTCCATAAAGCCTCTAACTCTCAGCCATCACGTGTTCTTCCATATCATATTCAGATATCATATTCCTATAGATACATCTCCATTAATAATCAAAGGCAAAACCCCAAAACAAACCAACCCATATAGATATAGATCATAAAAGTGCCTAAACAAGCACTACTACTAGTAGCACCAGTATTAGTATATTATAAACTATACGTTCTTATCGTTACCACCAGCTAGGGAGGAGTCTCTTAACAATAAGCGGTGCACTTCTTCTTGCAATCGACGGTGCAGCCGCCGCCGCCACCTCCGCTGCCGTAGCCCTTGCCGGAGCGGCTGAAGGAGGAGAAGCATCGGGCGGGACACGTCACCTTCTTCTGGAAACAGGGGCCTCTGTCTCTGCACATGACCGTGGGCCTTATGACGCCGCCTTTCGAGTACCCTCCATTCGGACCCCCGTAACCCGCTCCGTATCCCCCTCCAAAGACGCCGTTTCCGAAGCCGGGTATGTTAAAGCCGCCTCCGGGCCCCAAGAACCCGCCCGCTCCACCATAGTTGTTGTCGGATCCTGATCCGGATTCTGACGAGGACCCTTTCTTGGAGTGTTTGAGCTGGGCGGACGGGTCGGTTCGGGTGGAGAGAGAAGGAGAAGCGATGAAGAAGAGAATGAAGAAGACAATGGCGAAGAAGGGTTTCATGTTTGGAAGTTGAAATGGGAGAGTGATGTGAGAAGGAAGATAGTGGAGGAAGGAATACATGTATAAATAATAAACGTGAGTGGGGAATTGGGGGAGAAAGAGGGAAATACCATTTTGTATAAATAAATAAATAATATAAGTGAAGTGAAAGAGCATTAATTGGGAGGGTGTGGATGACAGTTGCGAGGGGAGTTATGGTGTTTTAGGAGTAGGTGGGGATGCAATTATTACACTCTGGTTTTACTCTGTTTCTCTCTCTCTTTGCCTATTTGAGATAGTGCATCACAATGAGATTAGGCGTATCAATGTGTGACATATGATGTGTTATGCACATTCATTATGTGATGTCCTCATCAATTATATTTTAGATTTGGGTTCAACTATAGTTTTTTTCTTTGACATTTAATCAAAGCACAAATAAATTTTTTATTTCCAAAACATTATTACGTTTAATACATATTATAAACAAATCGCTTTTAATTTGTAGAATGTGTATTTTTTTAAAAAAATATCTAATTAACTTTATTGTTATATTAAGAATAAATTTGAAATCTTATACTGAACTTGATATTAATTTTATTATCTTTAATTTCATATAAAAAATAAACTTATCATATGTTTTAAATCTTTAATTTCATATCAAAAATAAACTTATCATATGTTTTAATATTATATATATATATATCAAATATTAAGAAACTGGCGTGACATTTTTAGAACAAGAAACATAGTAAATAGTTTAATTGAATTTTAAAAATAATTAGTCCAATTTGTCAAATTAATGCTTTAGGTAATATTTTTAGCGTGATGCAAAAATTGTTCACATCTTTGATTTCCATTGCCCCATTCTTACAAGAATTTCCTTTTTCAACAGATTGTATTTTTTTTTTAATGCTTCGAGTTTTGAAAAACCCGCAAAATTCTAAATTTGTAAATTGATCGATCATTAATAAAATTAATTCGGTGAGGGTCATAATTAATACAACTTTACCGAAGTTACTAACTCGCCAGCTTGATGTAATTAATATTATTATTTATTAGGCCTTCTTTCTTCAGTTTATACTTTTCTAGTCAACCATTTTAACTAATTAGGCGCCTTCTTATAAAAAGATTTGGTCTCTTGGTGGTTGGCACTGAAATTTTGGCATATCACCGTGTTGATTGCAATGGTTAATATATTTATTATTAAGTTTTTTAATCATAATATCATGAATAATATCATGAATATATAATTATTTAATTAAAAAATAACATAAAATTTTTTTGGACATTTTAATATTATTGTAGTACTTGATAGTAAATATATAAAAAAATTTATATAAAAATTTTTTTCTCACACACACACACACACATATATATATATATATATATATATATTACATTAATTTAAACTATTAATTTATGATTTAAGGATGATTATCTTCGCTTCTTACCTCTTATAATAGAATACTCTTCTTATTAGATAAATCTTATATATATATATATAATTGTTGAAGAATTTTGGATAATCTCTAACATTATGCGGAGATCACGGTTCAAATCTTCTGCCGATTTTTTCTTTGGTTTATATTTTTTGTTATAAATATATATCATGGTTTGTCATATACAACCCACAAAAATCTATATTAGTGCTGCATTTTATGTTATAAGAATCTGCCCCAAAAAACATTAATACTCTTTGCGTTACAAGTGGCCCTAGCAGCTTTTCAATCAAAATGATCAATGTGCTGTGCTGACAACAATGTCTCAAGCCTTCTAATGGGAAAATTTTAGATAAACATTGATAAGTCATATACTGTGAAAGAAGTAATTTAACGTAAGAAATAAGGAGAGGAAATTAATAATTATTATTTGACTATAAATCAATGGTTGAGATTGAGAAAGAATTTATTAACATAAATCAATAATATTTTTTTTTATATAAATTGACTATTGATTTCTGATCTATTGACTTTTTTTTTGTCTTTTATATTAAATTTGTCCTTGGAAGAATTAGAGCTTGAATCGTATTATAATAAAATATTATCTTTAAAAAAATATTTTAGGTAAAACTTTCCCTTAAAATTTAAAAGGTTTTTCTAATATAACTCAAGAAAAAAAAAATAGAGAGAGAGGAGGAGCGTAACCTAGAGACTAGAGTGTTTTCTTATAAGTAGTGACACTAGAAATAACGTGGAAGATAAATATTTGAATGAAGAATAATAAACTTTTTTTCTTTTAAAAATTGATAATTGATGGTGGTAGATTAAACAGATAATTAATTTTGAACTAAACAAAAGATAAGATCTTAGAAGTCAAATTGTAATTGATGTAGTTTTATCATATTTGGATAAGTACAAAAATAATTAATTTAAAATTATTTTTCTTTTAGAAAAAGTAAAACCTGACCCATCTAATATGTTTTGCGCGTAAAGAGAAAAACGTTAACTTGCACTGACTGGCTTCACAATGTAAACACTTAAGCCCACTTCTTTATGAATTCATTGCAATATGTAAATTCACAAGGTGTCACTTCCTCTTATTTTAATCGACGTGAGACTTCAAATCTTACTCTTTTTATAATACACTAATTTTATAACACTCCTTTCATTAAATATACCTCACATATATTTACAGGGATTGAAAAAAAAAAGTGAAGTAGGGCTTAAAATAAATAGGCAGAGACATTTTCATATGGGTGGGGGATGAAGTCTAAGTGCATAGAAGGGTTTATTTGTAGAGAAAAACTTGTGCACGGCCTCTCACCTTTATGGCAAGAATCAGCCTAACTCAAATTTAATATCATTGGTCATATCTTTATTATTAATTTTTTTATCAAAATATTATAAGTGTATACTTCTCTAATTAAAACATATAAAATTATCTTTATATTTTTTATTACTTAATATTATGATTGGTTCTTTAAAAAATATACACATTTTTTTATTTTTAGTTAAGAATCTTATAATAAAAATATAAGATATTGCATATAAATATTTCTCTTACATTTAGAAAAATACTTTTGTTATGTAGGGGTCATAGCATTAATGCCTAAAGAAATACTTTTGTTAGAAGAAATGTAAATGCAAAAATGACGATAAATTTTCCTAAAATTTCTATGTTCGGTTCTTTTTACAGCTAATTTGCATGTTGTTAATCCAATTGGTGATTGATTAAGAATTGATACTTTCTGATTTCATAATGTATATACTTAGATCCAAATTACACTGCACAAGAAAAAAAAAAGGCATGATAGGAAAAATTAATCTAAATATTTGACTTAGTCACAATCAAAAAGACAATTTAATTTCCTTATTATTTTAAAGCCCTTTTTAATGAGAAATTTTCCAATGAAAAGCTCATAATTCTCACAATACAAATCATATAATGCTTAGATATAAAAAATAAAATTATTTTTCATAATAATATATTTACCATAATGAAATTTAATTTCTTTTATACCTCAAATATTCTCATATAATATCTCTAAATGGGGAAATATTGAATCTCTTGAAACCTTGCCGTGACGTACAGTTTTGAAGACACAACAGAGGATAATAATTTTAAGTATAATTTTTTAAAAAAAAAAGAAACTCAGGACATCAAACAGTGTGTCACATTCCTATCAGATAATTGGAAAGCGGCGTCCAACAATGACATGAGAAGAAAATATTAATTCTTATCATTGGACATTAATATCTCTAAAATCACTAAAAATAATAAAAGAAAAAAAAAAGGTCGTAGTACTAAGTTGTGATTCAGCTTATCAACAATTAATATGTAAGACATGATTTCATATTCAAACCCCACAGAACCAAACACCTCTTAATTTAGCAGTGAGGGTATTTAATATTTATAAATGAGGTTGAATATTGGGGGATGCAATCAATCAATTTGCTTCCCAAGAAGGGAGACACATAGATTTTCCACGTCTCTGCCTTTTTTTTTTAAAATTAAGCCTTATATATTGTAGTATTTACTATTTTATGGGCTTAGATAAGGAATCCCAATTGCATAAGGATTAACCTCCCAATTAAATGATTGATACTGAATTGTGATGTCAAAAAAATATATTGACTTTTTGGATTTTTCATAATTATTCTTCACTAAAAGAAATTTTGCTCGAGATAATAATAAATATCAACATCTCTTCTAATAAATATTTAAACTTAGATTCAATATATTATTAGAAATTAGCCCATTTTATTAAATTTAACCTCCGTTAGTGTACTATGTGGGAAAGTAGCCCTACTTTTTCTGTTAAACTCTTTTCATTCTAATACAAGTGAAAATTTTAATTTGCTTTTGGAAAAAATTTAAATGCAATTGTTTATATCTTTATTACGTTCTTCTTAAACAACTATAAATGTATGGTCTTTTAGAATAACTATATATCATTTACAATTTAATATTGTATGATTGAGTCTTTTAAAAGACTTTTTAAAAAATCCGATAATAAGGATATAAAAAATTTGCATAGAAGTTTATTCTATATTTTTGGCTTTCAACCTCCCGATAAAGAATTTTATCAATTGAATTTATTAATAATTTTTATTTTTATTTTTTTTTGTTAAAACCGCTAATATTTGAAAGTCTATTAAATTTCAATTAATATGATTCAAATTGAATCGAATAATAAAGATTTAAAACTCTCTTAATATTAATTTTTTCATTTAAAAAACGGAAACTTAAAATTTTACTTTAAAAAACACTTATGCCAAAGCAACTTAAATAACCAAAATTTTTTTTGTTCTGAGGCACTCAATTTTGACATTAGAAGCGGGGAATGGGATCCACATACTTCGAAAATCTATTAATGCTCAAGACACAAACTCATACTTTTCCGCCCATTTTGAAATATCATTTGAATGCATGCACCACTTGTTATTCCCAATTCAAAATATGCAATACTACTCTACAGCTCTACTGTCATGAGTTTCCACCATTACTTTATGCTTTTATTTATTTATTGCCTATGGCTAGGGATAGACCTAGAAATATCAAATGGGTCATGGGTCATTTGAGTTGGGTTAAAAATAGGTTAAATAATTATTTATAACCCATTTAAAATTTTTAATGGGTTATTTGTTAACTCATGATATATTTTTTAAGAGTGAACTCAATCCAACAATTAACCCAACTTTATCCCAATAATGATCTTGGGTCATTGGCTCTAACTATTGTATCATTAGGTCATTGTTTGAATGAAAAGAATTATATATATATATATATATATATATATATATATATATATATATATATATATTGTCACAATCTTGGGTGATGTTTTATACTACATATCAACAAAATAGGTGTCAAAATAAGTACTTGAAAAATTCAGAATTCTAAACTTGTGTATGTGTGTGTGTATACATATGTCTATGGGTGTGCGCACCTGCACTTGTGTAGTACCCAAAAAAAAAAAAAGAATTCTAAACTTGCTTATAAAAAAAAAATTTAAACTTGTGAATATATGTATGTGTAAATGTCTATGTGTTCGCACACATATGCACATGTGCATATATGTATACATGTGTATGTATGTGTGTATATTTAAACAAACTTATATTAACCTTTGAGTTATTAGATTAGCGCGCACACACACATACATACATATAAATATATATAAATATATATATATATATATATATATATATATATATATATATATATATATATATATGTGTGTACATTGCATAATTAATTAGATTTTATACTAAATAATCATGCTTGTCATTCGAAACTTTCAGTGTCAAAAAGACAATAATCATTGCAATGATTCAAAACAATTCAAGTGCTTTTATACTCCAACATCTAATGGAGCTCTAGCATTCAACATGTGAGTGTGTAAATAAATTTAAGTAGTTATCTATGAGGCAACTCATTTATAATCCATAATATACAGGTCAAATTATGACTCAATATATTTATGACAAGTTAAATTTGAATGGATCTAATTAGAGTTTAATAATAAGTGAGTTAAATTAGATAAATAATTTTGGGTCAATGTCCACACCCTAAATAAACTTCAAGTTATAGAATTTAGGAATAGTCGTCCACCGTACACACGCACGCATGCACGCATGCACGCACACGCACACACACACGTAAAAATGATTATTAATGATTTAGTTTAAAAAAATTATTCCAGATAAATAAGTTTATCAATTTAATCCCTAAAATTCTACTCTTATTTTGATGATTCAAAAATAAGTTATCATAATTTAATTCTCTAAGAAAAGCATTTTCTCACTCTTTGATATAAGGATGATGTCACTCTAATAAATGAATATTTATATTTATGTCATTAACTTACAATCAAATGAGATTTCATTTTTTTATTTAACAAGGACTATTTTAATTAAAAATGTTTCAGAAAAATCTTTAAGAAAATTATTTTTAAAATATTTCAAACTAAAAAAAATATCTTTATCCTTCCTTGTTAAATTTATATTGATTGAGTACATTCCAAAAACAAAAAAAGACAAGGAAGAAAATATATGGGGCTGCTTCTACTTGTGTTCTTCCCCTACCCTACCCTTCAACATGATGAAAACTAAACAGCTATGGCACTGCAAATTGTTAAAAGAGAACAGCCATCCCCACAACTAGACCATGATCCATGATGAAGACTAAAAGAAAAGCAATCTTTAATTGAAGAAGGAAGGGCCCACCACTCATTCTATGTATCACATTCAATTTACCCCTCAGTCTCACACCATAGATTCAAGCACCTTCATTTCCATTCAACACCCAAGACAAGAGAAAGCTTAGAAAAGCTTATAAAAAACTCAGAACTTTTAAAATGTTGAATTTTTTTTTATTGTTGATATAATAATAAAAACTCCGCCTATGTTTTATAGCCGGTCTCAAGCCCAGGTAAAAGAGGATGGTTGTGTTAGGCTCTCGACAGCCAACGTAAAATTTTGTCAATCTCTCATGAATATGGATCAACGACACTATTATGCTAATGCTAGGACGTTACCCGGAAGCAACGCACTGTATAGTTCGAGTACAGTGATAAGTGAGCTAGAGCCGCTGCATTGGCACCCGGATGTAGTGTTAAATGTGCAAGGGTCTACTAATAGTAAATGAGATCCATAAAGAGTTAGTCATTGATAGAGCTCAATGGCGTCGGGCGATCCATGTAGCCGACCCCACCTAGTGTGATAAGGCTATTGTTGTTGTTGTTGTTGTTGATATAGGCTGTGTTCGGCAAACAAGCTTATAGCTTATAAGCTAACTTATAGCTTATTTGACTAGCTTATAAGCTCGTTAAAAGTGTTCGGTAAACGAACTTATTTTAGTAGCTTATAGCTTATTCTGATAAGCTACTTTGAGTAGCTTATAGCTTAAAGTTTTTTGTTCCTATTTTGCCCTTACTATTTTTTCAAAATACTCATTATGCCTATTATTTTATTATATCCTATTTACTCATCTTTTATTATATTTATATTTATATATAATATATTATACATATATAATATTATATATATATATATGATAAAAATATATAAAAATATTATAAATATGTATAATATATATAAAAATAATAAAATATAATAATATATATAAATCTATTATATATGTAAAAATATATTATTCATATATAAATATATATTTTTAATGAATTTTATATTTATAATAATTTAAATTAATTTAATTAAAAATAAAAATGATATATTTATTTATATTATTTTAGAATTAAAAAATATATGCTCTTTTATGTCATTTTACACTTTTCACCTACTTCAACAGCTACTTTTACCGAACACTTCTTATTCAAATAAGTTAACTTATAAGGTATAAGCTATCAGCTATAAGGTATAAGCTAAAAATTAACTTATAAGATATCCGCTAACTTATAAGCTAATTTTGTCGAACACACCCATAATAATAAAATTATTTGACAATGAACAAATTTTACTTTTTACAAAGTCAAATTCCCACAAACTTACTCTCAACAGTATGCCCCTCTTGTAAAAATTATAGTCTCTATTCCCTAACAAGTTTCAGTAGCACAGGCTAGTCACTGCAATAAATGAAGTTTTTGACTTCTGAAAGCTGTTTGCACAGAGGAAGAAGAAAAGAAACCCACTCTCCAAAGGCTGGGTTGTCAGCTCTGCTGCTTTATTTGACTCTGCTTGCTTTGAAAAATATCTGAATCAGGCCCGCATGGACTTAACATTTCTGCGTGCATAGGTATATACATGGGGCCTACTTGGCAGATTGTGTTCATCAAATTTAAACCGTCGTAATTATGTGCATTTGATATATACAGCAATTTCTCTGAATCCCATCTGTTTTATTTGACACAAGTTAATTTTGCATTATCTGAAATTTCTTTGTTGGTAGAGTTGTCATACTGGCTGTACCTAATATCTATATTCAAAATTAATTGGCTCACCAAGTAGGTCCATCTCTATTGATGAACATGGTTGATCAACGTGCATAAACTGTGAATATAGTCAAATTATCCCCCAAATTTATTCTTTCTTTTTGCATACATGCACAAATTTGGGGACAAAGGGAAAAATTAAAATAGAGTCCCTAAGGGGAAGGGGTGATTCGTTCATTTTTTGGTGGAGCTGAGCTAGTGATCCTAATGATGGAAATTAAACAAGATGAAGATGTTGTAGTTCAGCTTTCTCAAGCCTCTCCTATTAGCCAAAATGGTTAAGATATATATATATATATATATACGCAATACATACATACATTATATTTCTCTTTCTTCAAAAACACTAAGAAAGTTGTTCTCTCTTCCTTATTGGTTAACAAGCATCAGCATCACCAAAAATGGAATCCAATACTCACTGTCAATACAACTTGATCCTAACCAATCGGGGCTGTGTTTAATAGAAGTTAATCCTCCCACAAGTGGTGTTCGAATCTCCATTGAGAGAAGTGTTCACATTTAGTATTCGATATTACCTTAAATAATATTACCTTTAGTGGAGTAATACTCAAGAAAAACCGGGAAAAAAAAAACTCAGATCTTGCCAATTAAATAAAGGGTTAGACTTGGAGGCCTTTTCTTCTTCTTCCTTTTCTTTTACCCTTTGGTCATGATGGGCTTTGATTTCTAGTAGTTTCATAATTGGAAGTAGAGCAATTGGATAGCGTTACAATAGTATACAAGTCTATGTCCAATATGAAGTCCCAGTATATGTCATTCAGAAGTCAGAATGCTACAGAATTTAAAACTTGTCATCACTTTATTATCCATATAATATATTGCCATACACTAGCAATTGCATACTAACAAACTTGTTCTAACAACAACACTAACAATTAGAACCAGGCTGATTTTCTGCATTGCTGTGAAAGCTTATAAAGAAACAGAAAAAAGGGACCAAAAAAAGAAAAAGAAAAAGAAAAGAAAAGAAACACGGTCACAATACTTGCTGTATAGTGTATATACATTAGGTATATATGTTGAAACAGACTCAAAGGCTAGAAGAGCCCCAGCTAGCATCAACAGCCTCAATGATCTTTTCATGTAGTGAGGCTCCAGCACAAGCAACTATACCACGATCAAGGCCTTCTAAATATACACCATTTGAGAAGTTTAATGGACGCCCCCTGGCATCTGTGACCACACCACCAGCCTCCTGTATGATGACAACACCGGCAGCATGATCCCATATCTTCTCCTTGTAACCGGACCTTGGAAACTTCATGAAAACCTCGGCATCCCCACGAGCTATCGCTGCATATTTCACCATGCTGTATACTCTCAATGGCTGCTTCCTGCATACACATGAATGGATGATAAATAAGAGCTTTCTTATAAAGCTTGAATTATACTAGTTAATTTACATTTTTCTTTGGTGCCTTTTTCCTAGTGATATTTTTAGGTTCATTTTCTTCATATCAAAAAAATGAGAATGTAACTAGCCCTTAAGAAAGGAATTTGCAACTAGACATATTGTTTTCTGCTTACGATAATGTCCTTAGAACATCATCATGTTACTCAGCATGCATTTAATACCAGTTTAATATGGATATTCTAAAAGAACAGAAGAGCATACGAATAAATCATATGCTACCTGAGACCAACACTATGAGCCAGTCCTTCAGTGAAAGAGTGGCTTGAATTTGCCTTCTCAACTGGTTCACAAAAAGTAGCCAATGCTGGATTGTCAATGGAAGAAACAGAAATTTGTCTTGCATAGTTTGGCCACACAAACTTCTTATTGACCTGGAGCAGAGGTTGCATCCAGGCCCTGCCACTGCCCCTTCTAGCATACAGCACACAGCCTTTGTTCCAAGTTTCAGATGTCGGAGCGGTCAGCTTAGATATAATCCTATGATACCGGTGATGATAGGTTAGCCATTCCTTTCTCATCGGGTAATTAGGACAGCCAAGAACTCCAAGCACTGCTTCTCCATCTTCTATGAGTGCAAGAGCTACAGCATATTGATCTCCACGCACAAAACCCAGTGTGCCATCAACGGGATCAAGTACCCAAAATCTTCCAGTAGGACCCCCAGCCGAGTTGCAGCGACTAATGATTTTGAGAACCTCTGAAGCATCTAGAGCTGATTTGGGGGGTTCAACTCCAAATTGAGGCGCCTCAGATAGACATTCATTCACATTTTTAACCACAGCTTTTAACAGGCCAGATGAACTAGTTTTTGAGAGAGTTTGAACATCTTCTTCAGCTAGAATTGAGACATTTTTACTTCCTAAGCAATTGGACAATATCCAGCTGACAATTGCTTGGACACTCCAATCTGTTTACAAGGTAAGATGAAGAGTCCAAACAGATCAATATTTTAAGTATGAATGTAAATACAGCTAGCTGAAGGAAAAAGTCTGATCAGCCACGCCCAACCATATGCTTTAACCATCATATAACCACAATTTAAGTTAATAGATACAAAGATGCAGTATATATGACAGTAGCTCCTTACTTAGTGTAACCTATAAATTAACACGTTATACAAAGATAAAAGAGGATATTGGATGTAAAATAAGTCAAAAATGAAGTTCATGGATAATTAGAATACTTTCCCAATTAGACTTACACTTGATTCAATTGACTTGCACTTGATTCCAATTACCTGAACATATGATTTTTGAAACATTTTTTTTTTAAATTTCCTTTCTGCAGCTGAAAGGCTGCTTCTGAAGTCCTAAAAAGTAGGGACCCCTGCACATGTAAAGCAACTAAATATGGTGTTTTCTGGGACAGAGACCAATAGAATCTCTTTGCTGCATGGCACGAGTGCTCTTGGTAGACATGCAAGAGTTATTTTGTATTAAGCTTTCTATTTTGATCCTCCAATTTTATTTATGGTCCTATGTTTTTTCTTTCTGATAAAATTTCATAGTTTAAACAAGAAAAAAAAAAGGTAGCTTTTAGATATCTTTCCTTCTTTCCTAAGAGGGCACGACAAGCAGTGTGAGTTACAAAAGAAAGGTCACACCTAAGAATCTGAAGAGTTGCAACCAAATTTAAGTAACTGAAAAATTTCCAAGCAAAACGACTTTAGGATTAAAGAATTCAATTCAGTCAAAATTGGTTTGCTTATGAAACATCAAAAGGCCAATAGGTCACTAACTTGATGCAATTTTATATTCTTGTGTTCTGCACACATGAAGGACAAATTAGCATTCCAAGATAAGAATTAAGAATTTAAAATGGGTGAAATATTATTGTTATAAGAACTGTTACTACAGAGATCCTAGGAAAAGAGATTTCAAGCCAGTTTATTTCACCAATTTTCTCTCTTTTTCCCCCTATTCCCCTTTATTGAAACTTGAACTTTTGAAAGCCGGGAAGCCTCCAAAAATTATCAGTTTCCCTTCCAATAATTTTCTATTTGACTTGAAAGCAGTGTATAGAATAAGTAACCTCATGAATTCATATGATTATCTGTCCTTGAGTAACAGACAAGACAACGTTTTCATTTTTCTCTTTACTTTTGAGCACCAATGAAAAAGTCATGTTATTGTGGATAAGCTAAATATGAAAGCAATTATGGAGCTTCTTTCTTCTTTGCACATTGTAATTTGAGAAGTTTACTCTAAAATCTAATAACCCAATATACGTAGTCCATCTTTGTAATACGTGTTAGACTGGAGCTTTGACATATATGCCAACTTCCCTGAACCTGCATGCGTAAACGTCCTCTACAGTCTATCCCAAACTTCTTGAAAGCTAACATAAAAAGAACAATGCACAAATAGAACTATTCCATATGGCAAACATGGGTTGAATTGAACCCATTTTCTAACAAGAGAACATCTTTTGAAATCAAACAGAAAGTCAGAAACTACCACATAAAACAAGAATGCTTCACTCAAAACCAGAATGATCAGAAACAAAACTTTCCAACATTCTTTCAGTCATAGAAACATTTACCTGCGACTGTGACCGGAGAATTGTCGTCCTTGGATTGGACCTGAGTGTCACTCTTCGACCTAACAATCAAACTTTCCTGTACTTTCTGGCAGAGGGAGCAAGCCATCTGAACTGCTCTCACAGCAACATCCAATTCCTTCAAGTATTCCTCCGGTTCGGCCACAAAACCGAGGTTTTTCTGGTCCTCCTCCATCACAAAAGAAGAACAAGTTTGATCAAATTTCGACACAAACCCAATGTGCCTCGACAGGTTCTGGGGGAATTTATAACAGAATTTCAAGGAGGAGGAAGAACTTGTTGCTTCTTCTACTTCCCTGCGTGTGAAGCCGCCATTTCTGCTTCCCTTCCCGAAGAAGATACGTGGAAATTTCGATGCGGAGCTCGAACAATATAAAAACATGACAATAATAGAACGATTGAGGCTGCGTTTGTATGGATATTGGTTCTGTGACGTTGAGAGGAGGAAAGCAAAACGGAGTGAGCTATTGGGTTCACAGTTCAGAGAACGTTTATTTAAGGGACTCATTTGCCTAATAAATACAAAAATTGAGAAGACTGGAAGGTCCAATTAGGGCTTTTCTTCTTTTTTATCAGAATAATTAAAGTGGATTTGTTTCCCCTAATATTGGACTTAAACACAGATTAATTCCAACTTGAGTGACCATTAAATTCAGATACCTACAAATCTATAGCAGGATTGCACACTCTGAATCTTTTGGATTGTATATGTTTTTTAGAGAATTATATAGTGTCTGAATAGTAGAATTGAAATAAAATTAATTTTTTTTAGTGTCATCATAATACAAGATATTTAAAGGAGTCAATAATAATGGGAATCATCTTTAGACAATTCAAGACAGGTGAAAAGGCTATAATAAATTAATTATTAATAACATGTGCACTTACAAGTTACAGCTTACTAGACTGGGACTACGGGAGACAAACAGAAAAAGCTATCATGTGGGCTTCCCACTTATAATATAATAATTTACCATAGGTTTCAGTACAAAGTCGATTCTTTGAAATTATTGCAGAGTGTAATTGTTAAATCCAAATTTCTTCTTTTAATCTGGTGAAATATATATTTTTTATTTTATAAGATATTTTTTTATTCTTAATTTTTATTATTTAGATTGTGTTTGACATGCGAAAAAAGTTAGCTTATAATTTTATTTGATTAATTTATAAGATTGTTAAAAATATTTGATAAACAAATTTATTTGAATAGTTTATAACTTAATTTACAGCTTATAATTTTTATATTTTTTTATTATATTAAAATTTTTATTATATTCTCGTCCATTACATACAGTCATACATCATCTCTGCATCTTCTTCATCGTTTGTCTTTATTTGTCGTTTCGATACCCTTCTCTCTCGCTTTCATCTCTATTGTTTAGGGTTGGCTATGGTCTCATCTTTCGCAGTGAATCTCCTCTCTTGTAGTTATATATATTATAATATATATATATATATATATATATATAATTTGAATTAATTTAACAAAAAAAAATGATATGTTTATTTTATGTTATTTTGAGATTATAAAATATATATCTTTTTATATTATTTTACATCTATTAATTAATTCAATAATTATTTTTATCAAACACTTATAATTTAATAAATTAACTTATAAGTTTTCAGTTAATTATCAAACATAACTTTAATATAAAATAAAAAGTCATAATGAGCAATTGTTCTTTGTAATTACTGCAAAAAAAAAAAATCAACTTTGATTTTTCGTAGACGAATTTGCATACCCTTTGGCCTTCAGTCATTTTAATTATTAAATAGATAAGCCAATGCTTATGGGAAAGGCAGACAAATTACTTTTTTAAAAAAAAAAACTGGAATATATATTCAAATCAAAGTATTCAAGTGTATTATTTATTTCTTCTTTATCATGATGATGGATATGTTATCAACGTTAGTTATTTCATTGCTAGTCTGCTTGATTGTGCTATTTATACTTAAATATTCAACAAAGCACAATTACATTCCTTAAAAGACCATTTAATATAGTTTAATGGAGGATTCTGGTTAGACCATGATCCAAAAATTTACTAGTGCGACATTCAACTTTGATAAAGATCTTGATTACTCCTTGTGACTTTGGGACTGAGGACGTCAATTTTTTCTTTTTGTGAAGAACTTATGTAAAAGTTTATTTGAATAAATATAAGGCCAGGGAATTTTTCTTTCGAGGCTACATTTTAATATATTATTTTTACAGATATATTTACATTTTAAAATATATTATTTTATTTTAACAAATTATACATACATGGTTTCAAAGAATGATGAAAAATATTTATCATAGTACTCTCAACACATATTTTGACCTATAATTTAGGGCATTTAGCCCATTATTTGAACAATTTTGAGCACATAAAATTTGGCGTGTCTAAAAATAAGTTGATCTTTTTTAAAAAATATATATATAATTTACATGTAAAGTTTCAAGTAATTTTATATCTCAAGACAACATTTTTATTTTTATTTTATTCTATTTCTTGTTGCATTTAAGGTAAACAAGAGATTACAAGAAATAAATCAAGACATGAGAATTTTGACTGATATCAACAACATAAATACTAATATTTTAAAAAATGAATTGGTTATGAACCTTGTTCATGGTTCATTGATTTAATCATAGTTGAATCGGTAATAATTAAGTGTGTGTATATATATATATATATATGTATATTAAAAATATATAATATGATAAATTAATAAATATTTTCATACTTAATCTTAATAATAAGATAAAAAATAAAAGTTTGCTAAATTCTATGTAGTGTGAAAAATAATTTTATTTTGTAAATAAAAAATTTTTTTAAACAAAAAGTTTACCAATTTTTACAGTCAACGAAATCAGACCAGTGACCAGTTCATGGTTAAACTGGCCGGTCTATTCCAGTTCTGTAATCTATAATCAATACTAATTTTATAAAAGCTAAATTGCTGCTGTAATAATTATAGATCATAATAACTGAAAAGGCGATTTTTAGCTTTATTATTTTTTTAAAGTTATTCTCATATCTCTCTTTTTTTTTCATATGTAATTTTAGATGTAATGAATTATATTTTTCTTATAATGTTCTTTAATCAAAATACAATAAGTGTGATCTTTAAAAATAAATTTATATTTTTTACAACTCAATATTTTATGATTGATTATTTAAACAACTTTTTATACTTGTTTTATTATTAGTGAAGAAACTAATAATAAAGATATGAGAAATTTTATATAAATCTATGTAATATTAAATTGTAAAAAATATATAAATATTTTTAAAAATCATATATTTGTATTGTGATTGAAGAATCATACACTTATTGTATTCTAATTAAAAAATATAAATAATTGTATACAATTTTTTATTTTAGGAATCTTTCCCTTAATAAAAGAGAGAAAGCAACTAAACCGACCACGACTTATGGGTCATGTCTGACCTGTCATGCTTTAAAGGTATAATAGTCCTTTCATATTTTGGGTCCAAATCACTTCTTTAACTGTTTGGTTAATTGTTTCTTCCTTGCTCATAAGTCACATGCTCAACAATATTTTGGCATAAAGATATAAAAAAATTGAGAGGCCGTAAACAATTTTAAAAATCTTTTATAATAAGTTAAAATAAATGTTGAAAACTAAATAAAAATAAAAAAACTCCTGGAAATAACAAAAAATATAAAAAAGAAGAAGCTGAAACATCATAAAAATGATAGAAATTTAGACATGAAAAAGATCCCAAACAGGTAAATTTTGTTTGTCATGTTGAAGGAGAGAATTCTTCATAAACATATATTATGGCTTAAAACTCCAATCATACAAAAAAGTCATGTTTATAATAGTTAACTTGCTTTTTTGAGTTTTTATTTTTTTGACAATATATTTTTGGTCATAATTCTTTTTGACAACTTATTTGATTTATATAATCATTTAAAATCTGCATCCTATCACCTTTTTTTGACATAAATAAATAAATTAATTACAATAAAATAGTATCTAGGGTGCGTTTGATATATATTAAAAGTTTTAAAAGAAACGGAATGGTAAAGAAAAAAGAAAAGGGAATGAAAATTTTAAAAAAAAATGTTTAGTATAATAATGAAAAAGTAATAAAAGAAATGGTTTATTTGATCGGTATGGAATTTTAAGAAAAGAGAAAAATATATATATAGTGTAAATTATCAAAATATCCCTAGTTAAAGTGTAAATTACCCAAAAAAACATCAGTAAAATTGACCATAAAGTACAAAATGAGAGACAAACTTGTCCACAAAATTTCATGGGACGGGAAACGAAGCCAATTACAATTACTTAGTAAGACGTGCGTAAAAACTAACAAACTGTATAGGAACCAACTTGCTTCAGACACACACATATATATATATATATATATGGTGGTGCATACCCTTTCCTTTTTAATGATTTCAGAGTTCAAACCATAGCAAAGACCTCCTAAGTCACTTCTATGCACTTTAATGGATTCATATTTTCTCTCCTTCAAGCCAAATGCATTACATTTAAAAAATAAAACTTTATTTCTTAACCTAAAAAAATTGATATAACTAGAATCAAATCACTAACAATGTGTAAGAAGTGAGTCAGAATGAGGTCACGAAGACATAATTTAGAAGGCAATCCAATTTTGGGAGTCATAGCCATAATCATAAAACTTGATAATGTGATTGATCAAAATTGCTGTGTCTTAGCGGCATTCCCTAATGTCACTCGTCAATTTAGGGTCAATTATTTGGGCTAATGACAGCAACCTCCATCCCAGCGGATGGATGCACAGACCCAGATATCATCTTTCTTTTTTTTAAAAAAAAATTAGTTTGCATTTTCCTTTTAATGGCTTAAAGCATTCAACTTGGACAAAAGTCTGATCAAAACTCTTTCCGACAAGAAACAGCCCGAGTGCTTTTACGAGTCTATCTTTTACAATAGTCACACTCACACATATCCATCATCTTGGTGCTCAATCTTTATCCCTTGCCCCATATGCTAACAGCTACCACAAATTTTTTTCTTTTTTAAAGTATCATTACTATTTAAAATTTTATTCAGTTTTGATTAATTTCATTTCAGCTGGATTGAATTATAAGTGTAAAACTGTTTCTAATATTAATTTTTTAATTCACAAAATTCAAAGTTCAAAACTTGATTATTTTCATATAATAAAACAAAATTGTGAATTTCAAAACATAACACTTTACCCTTTAAACTATTGCAAAAATTAAAAATGTCACATAGCAATTAAAATTAACATCTACAAAATAAATTGATTTGTTCTTTTACATCTTCACCGATATCATCTTTTCAAATTCTTTAAATTCATATTTTTTATTTGTATTTCTATTAAAATCATATAATTTTTATACATAAATTTTAATAGATATGAAACTTTTGACTTTTGTGATAGTTCAAGAGGAATATAGTGTTACATTTTAATATTTTTTAGTACTAACTTTGTAATTAGATTATAATTAAATAAATTATATATAAATTTCTCTTAAAAAAATTTAACTAGATAAGCTATTCAACTTTAAAACTAATTACATTACAATTGGTGAATATGAGTATGACAAAGATTTGAACTTAAAATCACTTACAATATTATTTTATCTTTCATTACTAAACTATGGTTAAATTATAATTTTGGTCCTTATAGTTTCATTAAAATTGTAAATTGGTCCATATAATTTTTCTATCCATGTAAGTTAGTCCTATTGTCACTATGGTTAACTTTGTTGTTAAAATGGTCATATATGATTGCTGATGTGTATATTTATGAACATGTTAAATCATTAATTTTTGTACAACTCAACTGTCATGTGAACAAAATTTTCATTTTACCTTTTATTCTCAATGTAGATGCTAGGTCAGAGATATTGGGAATTAAGGACAAAATGATAATTTTGTTGACATGGTGGCTAAGTTAGGTAAAAATAATTACTGAACATACTGACATGTTTACAAATATATATATATATATATATATATATATATATATTAGTTATCATGTATGACTATTTCAACAATAAAGTTAAATATATTGATGGCAGGAGCTAACTTACACATGAATAAGAAAATTATAAAGATTATTTTACATAAAAATAAAATATAAGAACTAATTTATAATTTTGATAAAATTATATAGACTAAAATTATAATTTAACCCTAAACTATCACGTAGTAGCTTAAACTAAAATCTTTTGAATGTGATGAGTACAATTCAAAGCTATCAATTGTATCAAATTTTGTGAATAATGTGAAGTGATTTAACACTTCCTTTATGGTGGCGCGCGCGGGAAAAGAGTATGAAAGGAAGAAAATGCAATGAAAGCTAAACAAAAGTGAAGAATAGATGGTGCCGTCCCGAAAACTTGTACAATATGTGTTGGGTAGAAATGAAAATGATGGATGTAAATAAAAGAGTGAAATTTAAGTGCTGTTTTTATTGCCTCCATGACGTGAAGCAGATTCAACCATGATCTCATCAATTTCCCTGCTCCTACATTGGATACAATATTATCTTCCCACTCAAATTTAGCATAAAATTAAATGCTGTCCACAAGTTAGACCCATTCATTCTCATACGTACCCCAAACTACTTGTGAATGACTGGCTTCTCTGTTAATAATTTACTAAATTAGGTATGCAATTTTACGTCACTCTCTACACTCCTTGCTCTCTAACTTCTAATTTAAGTAATGAATATTTAAAGAAAAAACTCCTCCCTTATTTACGTTGTTTACTAATGGCTTTGGAAGATTTGGATGCTTCTGATTAGAGTATGATCGGAGACCAAATATTCTTGCAATCATCAAATTGTTGTTCTTTAAAGATATATTCTTAGATATATCTGATTTATATTTAAGAAAAAAAGATAGATTATACAAAGAAGTATATAAAAAATAGCATTCATTAAAATAAATGCTTAATATATTTGTACTAATTATTTATAACTAAGGTAAACTATTTAATTATATTCTATAAGTTAAATCTGAAAATTTTTTATTAAATCAAAGGACGATTATGTTGAGATTGTACGGCAATTTAGCTCAGCTTTCCGTTAGCATGATGTAGGGAAGGATACATAATTATCAATCAAAATTTGAAAGCATATCTTATCTGCTCGTTGGACCCACAAATACAAAGCTTTTATGAACCAATTAAGTATTTTGGGGGTTCACTTCGAGGACACTATGTATGACATATGAATGCAGCTTTCGGAACAAGTTACAAGTTTTCTTTACATCATGAATTGCATAAAATAGACTATTCACAAGCCATTTAGTTTGATGTGAGTACAAGGATAATCCATAGAAACTCTTAATAATAATTTCCGTGAATGAATGCACATATAAAATGACTTATTTTAGAGATGACTTTTTGTGTGTGGAATAACTTACTCTTCCCTCCTACCAAAAATACTTAAATTATAGGACCATTCCTTTTATTATGAAAATATAGACATACTGTAAAGGATGACAACAATGGCAACAAATGGAGAATAATTTTCTGATGACTCAGCACTCCAACTCATGAAGCCTCTAACAGAATTAGTTACATTCTTTATTCTTTGTAAATAGCTATTTCTTCTAACTAACAAAATTTGTTTATTCATTCCTTATATTCAGGATCTAATGCCAAGTATATATAAACTTTTGTTTAAATAAACAACTTATTTAAACACTTAAGAAGAAGGTATATGAAAAATTTTTATATCATAAGTTCTTTTTAAATTAAGTTGTTCTTTATAAATAATTATTTATTAAACAATACCATGTAACTTGAGCCAGGAATACTTGGCCATTTTATTTATAAAAGAAACCACAGTTTATACACATCATATGCTCCTATGAAAGGAAAAAAATAAAATTATGCTAATATCTATGATTATGCCAATCTAATTCCTATGATTATGTATAAATCTTTTGTATTCTACTAACTCGAATATTTACATAATTTATCCTTATTTTACAACACTAAAAAATATCCTCTCATCTAATATGATAAAAGACTAACTCTTCTAAGCTTACTAAGTATAAAGAGTAAAATCCTCTATGTCTCCAAGATTCAAACATTTATCATTTCGAATATTAATGGACTTTGGGTATACATGTACTTGATCATTTGATGTATTGCAAATTGTTCTCTAGGTTAGCCCAAGAAATCGCGCTAAGGTTCTCTGCCATGGTCTTTTCATAGTAGAGTACTATACTTCTTTTAGCAACAGGTTTTTTTGTTGCTAAAACTTTAGCAACCAAAAAACCTGTTGCTAAAAGTCCATACAGAAAAAACCCCGGCAGACAACCTGAGCCCCAAAAATCAAGGAGGAGTGAAGATTTGGATTAGCGACTTGAACAGCAACAAATAACAAGGCCCAATAACTCCCCAACATGTCTGTCTGGTTCCTAAACAAGCCCTCTTATCAAAATGGAATTTGAACTTATCCCACTTTAATTTGGGCCTTCTATGTTTGCAACCTGTCATGATTAGTGCTGCATCTACCTCATTTTAGCAAACATAAAATGCAGTCAATTAAACCCAAGAGCAGAAAGTTTTACCGACTACTAGAAAATCTAACTAAAACATTTTTCTATAATTATTATTATCTTAAGGCTAATTAACTTAGCTTAATTGAAAACATAAAGCATTGAAATCTAATTTGACTAATATTTTCAGATTAAAATGAAAATTCTTCCTTTCTATTCTTTTGTGTTCATATATATATATATATATATATATATTTGTCAAGCACTGTTTTGATTAGCCTTTTTAGAGTTGGGTTTATTGTATAATCTATGCTAGAATCAATTACCATATAATTTTAAAGGGGCTAAGGCTAAAGCATACTAGATTTTTTTAAAAAAATAAAAATGAAAATGATGATATATTACTCTAATATTATGGTTAAACTCATACATTTAACTTACTTAACCAATATTCAATATCTTTCAAAAAAAATTAAATTAATTGGGAAATTCAGCGAGTTAGATCATATATATAGGCATAAAATCTAAATCCTACAGTTAGAATTAAACCAACTTGATAAGTTGCAAATTATGGGTGAGATCCAGATTTATTTGATACAGCTAACCTAAGGAATATATAATTAGTATATATAGTAGCTGGAGAAAGATCTATCTACTTTCAACCACCCACAAAGATATGAGCTTTGTATACTTTATCTGCTTCATCCCCTAAAAATATAGATTTGGACAAGGTCAATCCTACATTAACCCCAGCTCATATATAAAATCAATCTTCACCACTATATATAGTAGATACGAATCTTAATTAATTTGATTGTTTAGTTTCTTGTCCTAATGAAACGAGGTTAGAACTTAGAAGCTTCCACAAACCATATATAACCCCTCTAAATTAAATTCCATTATCTGTTTTTTCAAAACTTCACAATCATCTTAATATTTATATAGTACACAATTCAAATCACTTGACCAAGAAGTGAGAATCTCTCCACTAAGCTCTAACTAATACAAAATTTGGTTAGTACCTTTAGTATCATAATGAGAGTGAGATCCATGATTGATCCTCCCAAGATATATAAAATAAATGTCCAAGTGAAATGTAACACCTTAATTAAACAAATAATATGTTGATTAATTAATGGAAACTCTCCACCTTTTTTGGGGCCATTAAGCAACGAATCTGCTTCCTTTGTTTTTCACTTTTCTGTGTTTGGTGCTGTCAGATCAAACACATGGGCTCTGAAAAAGAAAAGCAAAGCAAAGCAATATAGTTACCTAGATAAGAAATTAATATGCAATGGGAAGTGCAGGCACAGTGATGAAAACTTTTAGACTCAAGCAAGGCATTTAATTCATTGGCATCGTTAGTTGTAAAAAATTAATAGTTTATATTTTATAATTATTTTTAAAAAAAATAAATCAATATCAAAAAATTTAAATTATTAGTTGTAAAAATTAAATATTTTACACACATCTATTTCGAACAGTAAATATGATTTGCCTGATTTGAGGGCATTGCATTTGAACTAATTGATACAAAAATGGGATTGTGCACGTGAATAATATGCAACATGGCACAAAACAACAACGTTATTGCCTATTGGGTTCTCAAAAAGAAAGAGCAATAATGTCGGAGTTTATCTGTAAATATATAATCAAGTTTTATTATGATGTTAGTGCGTTCCCACGTCCCACTTTGTATTGTTATATTACATCCCATTGTTTACGTGGCTGTTCTCTCTTGCTTTTCTCACCGTTTTCAAGTTTCAATGAATCCTTTTTTTGGGGAAGGATTAAATAAATTTAATTATTTTAGATAAAAAATTTTTTAATTTTGGTCTGATCTTTAAATTAAAATTATGTCATTTGTCCTCTTTTTCCTTTTTCAAAAAAGTTTAATTTTTGTCTTTTTATTATATCCCCATTTAAAATATAATATAACAGTCTGCTGATTTAGACATCAAATTTCAGTGTGGATTAACAGAATTGGACAAATAAATAAGTTTAACATAGTCTATTATTGTTAATTTCGACATTAAATTTTAAATAAAAAATATTACAGGGGAACAAAATTAAATCATGTTTGATAATATGAAGTCAAAATTTTGTCTTTTTAAATTGAGAAACCCTAATAATTTTTTGTGAAACTAAGAGACATCAAAAATATATTTATATATTTCTTGTATACCATGCCTTTTTTATTTTTTAAATATAATTACCATTAAAGTCACATCTGAGTATGTTAGTATATCTATCTGAATATTAAATACTAAACACAAGTGAGTGTATTTAAAAAAAATTCATTTTTTTTTAATATTGTGGTCAGCAGTTCACACTTCACAAGCGGTGCAGTAGAAGGACGGAATAATGGAAAGACGGGAGAAGAAGGTCCAAAGCGCCAGAGAAGTCCAGCCGCAATTGACGCTTTTTGAATTGTTTATTCTTTCAAAAGGACTTATATACACTTTTTTTTATATTTTTACACTGTTATTAGGTTCTTCATTAAAAATAAATATATGTAAAAAAGTTTTAAAAAAATTAATTATACAATGTTATTTTGTAAAAAATATAGATAATTATTTTTAAAAATTATACACTTTAATTAAAAAATTATTCACCTATCATGTTTTAATTAAAAAAATCTGATAACAGAAAATATAAATAACTACATATATTTTTTTTTCCTTCAAACTTTATAGTTGAAGAACAAGTGCTTTTTTGCAAAGCACTAAAGCTACCCAAATTGGGGAAACACCAAGTGCCTTTTTGGATTGAATATATTGAAGCCTCTTCTTCTTCTTCTCCTCCTTTGCTAATTCACCAAAGCTCGTGAGATCATGGCATGCAGGTACAATTGCAAAGGGAAGCACCAAGAGCAACGGCGGAAGAATCGTTGCTGAAAGTGGGAGGAATATTTGTGGCCGTCCAATTCCACAAAGGGGTCAAGTCAAGATTAGAATAGTCGTTGTTGTAGCTCACTTTCTTTCCTCCGGCTTCTTCTTTCGCCTTCGCACATTCAAGTGTGAATTTGTTCTCTTGTGTGCAAAAGTCTCTTGTGTGAATCTTGATTACTCAGTTGAAATCTGCACAAGAAGTTCTCGTATACAAAACGAGATCTGCAGAACCCACATTCACCCCTAATCCGTCGCGGCCACAATAATGTAGAGTGAACAAAAAATAAATGAGAATTTTGTATTTATCTCCTAGCATTTCACACCAAAACAATTTTGTACAAAATAAAATATTATGGATATCAATCATGAAATCTTTTTTTCTTTCTTTCTTTCTTTATTATAGAGCAGGACATTATTTACATTCAGACACTTAATTACTTCTAATTTTTGTTATCTAGAAAGTTGGAATATAACTTCTTCGGCCTAACCTTTCTGTTATTATATATAAAGCCAGAAAAAAATTGTGCCGGAAAAATAGTATTTCTAGGATGCGCTTTGTCCATCAGTTTGAAGATCTAAAAGACTTTTAAATAGAAAAGAAATTAATAATAATTACAATAAAAGTGCTCATGAATTTAACTTGACAGCTTTAATGTTATTATTAAGACTTTTCGTTACAATCTTGTTAATTGCTCAAATGCTATAAAATTTAGGGTAAACTACACATAATTCCCCCTTAACTTTGAGTCATTTATAATAAATCTCTCTCAACTTTAAAAAGTTGCAATTAATCCTCTAAACTTTTCAAATCGTGTAATTAACCCCCTTTTGTTACTATTTACTAACAATGCTAACTTTCTTACCCCTCAAATACACATGTGACATCTATTCACCCTCCAAGTTAGCATTTTTTTGCATATACATTTACCCTAGTTCACCCCTTCCTTTTGCAGTATTTTCCTCCTCCTACGCTGCTCAAATTTGTTACTTTGCTTCACCCTCAAACTGCTTAGACAATGGCGTAGAGAAAAGAGAATGGAAGAGATATCCAGGGGTGAAGAGAATTTCAATGTAATTAAAATATTTTATTTGTTGTGAAAATAGCCTTTTAAATGCTTTGTATTTCAAAATATCTTTTTAATTTATTTTTTATAGCTAACCTAAACAAAGGTAAATTTTATTATTATAAAATTAATTTGGATTAATGTTAAAAAATTAAGGGCTGACAGTTTTGTTTTATTTGTTTTAAATATAATTAATTATTTTGAAACTGCCCATTAATTTTCTGAAACTGCCCATTAATTTTTGAAACTGTCCATTAATTTTTGAAACCGAATTTTAATTGTATTAAAATTCTTGTATGCCTCATTAATGTTCAACAGCTATAAAAGGAGGACTCATTCCCCTCATTTTTCACACTCACACAACAAACTGTTGTGCTCTTCTCTCTTCCCTCTCTCAAACTCTTTGGGTTACGCTCTTCAAACTTTCTGTTGTTCTGTGGCCTGAGAACCTTTTTCAGAAGAATCTGTTTAATCCTGGAGGGAGTTCTGTAGACACAGATTTTTAGCTGTTGTCGCGGAATAAATTCCTTAAGGACAGTGTTTATTATAAAGACGCGACTCAGATTATTTTTGTATTGGTATCCAAGTTTTACAACATTATTAATCGCAACCTCTAAAGTGTTAAAGAAACTAACATAATTCTAATAATCTTAATTTATTCAGATATTCTAAAACCCCTAATTATCATCCATAATCCGTATTTTGGAGTCGTTTCATAATTAATTACTCATCACACTCGTTCCCCATTAATGGATACTACTATGGCAACATTGATTCAAAGGAATTCCCTTATTTCATGCTCTTTTTTTTTTTCCTTTTGGAATTTCTCTATGAAAGAAGTGTTGTTGGTGCAACAGGCCTTTCTTTTTGTTTAATTTTTCTAACTATTATGTCTCATAAAGAAAGAACAAAAATCAACAATAAAAAGAGATAGATACATGAATCCAAGGTAGAAGGTAGAGAGATTGACTCCAATGATGCTCCAAAGACAAACTTTTTTGCTCTTAGGTCAAGAATGGTGCCTCCTTCTTTTCCCCACTCAAAATCCCTTTTCAAAATTTAGACAAAAAATATTTGAACCACTAAATTTGCTGATACTATTCATCATCACTAATAGCGAAGAAAACTTCGCTCTCAGCAAAAAACTCTGCATAAAATTATTTCCTTTTTGCAACAAGATCTCCCTTTTTATTTTACCTCATCAGCCCAACAATTATTGAAAATTAACCCTACAAGAAATATGAAGAAAATAAAAATTAAAATGGTAAGAATTTAGAAATTCAAATGAAACAACAAAAAATGAAACAAATAAGTTGTTTTTACTAAAAAGGTAATACAAATACAATCAGGGGATTATAAATTAATGAGCAAAATGAATCCTAATTTATTAAAATTAGGAAATTAACCGTAGGATTGTTGTGCTTTGTGGTTAAAATATAAGACTCAGGAATTGGTTTGAGATGGATTGGGTGTGCCTGCTTTTTCTTTAAAAAAAGCAAGGGGAATAGATCCAACGGCCACTAGTCCACTAATTTTTTTTATATCTTTTAGTATTAAATGTAATTTTTTTATTTTAAAAAATTTTATAACCTATATATGTTATCTATAGATCACAATATATTTTTTTTCTTTAAATAAGTCTATGAAAGTAGGCATAAAGAAAAAAATATTAAAATTTATCTAAAATATTTTAAAATAAAAAAATATATTTAATACTAAAAAATAAAAAAACTAACGAACATAAATCCAACGACCATGTGTTTTTCCTTTGGAAAAAGCACCTACTTTAAAGTACTTCCACGTGTAACCTCAAGAGAGATTTGGGATTGTTGAGCAAGAGGGTGGTCCAATGTGTGATCTTCCGTGTTCTTATCAAAGAGGAAAATATGGGGAGGGAGGAAATTAGGGCATTACATCTGAGATGAAAAAAAATGCTGACTTGAAGGGTGATTAAATGCCACATATGTATATGAGGTGTAAGAAAGTTAATACTGTTAGTAATAGAACGAGGTTAATTACAGGATTTGAAAATTTTAAAGGGTTAATTACAGCTTTTTAAATTTGAAGAAGATTTATTACACATGACCCAAAGTTAATGAGTGTTACAAGCATTTTGCCCTAAATTTTACTATACAGAGGAATTGAATATGATTTTTTATTCATTGTTTAACAATTAAGCAATGCTCACCTAAAATTTAAAACTCAACTCAATCATAATTAAAATCTAAATTATGTAACTTTTATTTAAAAAAAATTAATAAATAACATGACAAAATATGAATAAAAAAATAATACTTAATATTTTAGTACTAGGTATATAAGCAGAGTACGAAGAGAGCCAACGTTTTTTTGTTACTTACCTTAATATCATTCCATAAATTAAGTAAATGTAATCATTTGGGGAAAATTTTTAATTTCTTTCAAGATGCTCTGTTATCAAAGAAAAGAGTGAGAGCGAGAGTGGGAGAGAGATGATCCTGAGCTGAACGTTTAAACTAATTTTACATTAAAAAAAAATGGTTTACTTGAAACCCACCATATAATCAAGCATACCCAATTGAATTAATTCACGTGCAGGAAAGCAAGACCTTATGCTATTCTAAAACTATATATAATTAATACAAACAAATTATAGTTTAATAATAACGTACCATCACATCCATGGCGAAGAGAAATCAAGTTCAAAATTGATGGAAATTGTCCATCTGCAATGTAAGCTCACAGTCAAAGTAGTAATGAATTGAACTTATCCAATTAATATTTAGATGGTTTTATTGCGGAAGCAATCGATTTGATTTCAAACCAAAATGGGCCCTAATTATATATATATATATATATATATGCAAAAGGTCTTAACTTATAATGAAGTGGTCCTGGCCTGGCTTTTGAGTTACGACTGATGAGAGAGAGGTAAGGTGAATGAATGTGATGATTATTGTGGGTTTTTTTAATTTTTTTTTTGATATTTTGAAATATTTGGAGGTTACTTACTGGCTGTCACTCTGTCAGATGTGCACTCAAAGGCAATAATAAAAAGCCGGCCTTTCTGATTTAGACATGTTGTGGACTGTGGACATTATTTAAACCCAAACAATGGACATTCTCCACGTGATTAATATGAGGCGTGCCATTAAGGCATCCATTAAAGCCATATCGTACATTACAGTTACGCTGTCATAAAAAAGAATATGAAGATTGAATTAAAGACATATGTCATTTGTAGATGCTACACGAGTACTGTCACGGTTTTTTCTTTAATTAGTATCTTTTTATTTTTAACGTGAGATGTTTTTTGAACTTTCAGTATTTAAAAAATTTACTGACTATTCTACTTTGAACAATGTTGAATTTGTCAAAAAAATAAAATTTTATTAACACTGATTTTTTCTATTTTTTTATACTCGAATCTAAGACTCTGATTAAAAATAACAAATGTTAAATTATTTAAATTAATCAATAATGTTTGATTAATATTTTATTCAAAATGTTGAAGTTGTTTCTTTTTCTTAAAAGAAAATAATAATTGTTTTTGTTAGAACTACTATTATTTAAAAAATTATTAAACTCTAATTAATTTGGTCAAGTGAAGTTAGACTATTAAGGTGTAAAATTCCCATAGTACTAATTTTGTTTCATCCACATAACTCAAATTTGATACCTTATTTGAGAAATTAAAATATCAAATTTCTTGAACCAATCATATTAAATAAAGAAAGTAATAATTTGACCCCATTATAATGCAATGGCTTTTTATTGTCTTCAATAATTCTATCTAGACCCATTAATTTAGATTGTATAAAAATTTAGGTAATGAAAAGGGGAAAAAATGTTGTTAAAATTATTGGTCACGCCTTTTGTAAATTCCATTGGATGGATATTAATGTATTTTGTGCTTGTTTTGATTAAATTAGGTTTTATTAATTAAAGCATAGCCACACGTTGCTCATGATTCTGTGGTTATGAGAGTAGTAAATAAACAAACACCAACTGTTGGTCAAACTCAGTACATAGTTTATTAGTTTGACGGGCAAGGAAATTACGATTAAAATAGAAACCAAAAAGAAAAAAGTTGAAGAATCTGTTATTATTATATCTTCATCGCATTTTCTTTCTTTCTTTCTTTCTTTCCTTCTTTTTTATGGAATGGTAGATTCTTCAAATAATACGGAAACACAACTGGCATTATAATATTATTTTCAACGGGGATTTAACAGGTCAAAATAATGCAAATTAACCTCCTATACTTCCACATGTAAAGATTGAATTTTAAAAAATAACATAAAAAGACCCTCTAATACTTAACAGTTATTTGAGTTTATTTGAAAATAACTTTTTTAGTAAAATTATTTATCTCTTAATCTAACGGGTTTGAAGATCTTTTTTTTTTTTTGAGCTTATTGAATCTAAAAGATAGAGCATTCTGTCAATTGAAGTGTCTAAAATTTAAACATGTACCGTTTCTGAAATTTGACATTACTAACCAAGTAGGTTATTGAAAATAATTATTTAAATTAACTTTTTTGTTTCTGTGTCTGAAATCATTTGAAGTTGATTTTATTAGATATTTTATTATTTTAGGTTCCCCGCAATGTGAACGCCACCAGACACTGGGCCAACCAAAATGTTTATAATATATTTACATAACAAAATTTTTAGGTTGTATTGTACCAACATCTCTCTTTTATTTAGCATGCGGAGCCAAATACAAGACGACAAAGTCAAAGGCGTCAATGAATTAGACTTGAAAATCAAAGGCAGGACCAATCAGTGGTCCCTTTGTAATTCTACTTAAATCCAGGCGCATTTTAGTAACAATTGTCCTATATAAACCAGCCGTCACCTGCTTCGGAGACCACAGACCCATCCAGATTCAAAGCAACTGGGAGCGAAGCAGCTAACAAAGTCTCTCTTGCTAGGTCCGATCGGATAAAAGAAACAGAGAAGAAAGGGATCGATGGAGATGGAAGGTGCAAGGAGAAGCGTGATCAACGGCCGAGGCAGCCTTCATCGGAGGTATGCCGGCCGTCCTATTCCGAGGAGGGGTCAGGTGAAGCTCGGGATAGTGGTGGGCTTGGCCAACTCCGTAGCTTCCATTTTCTCTCGCACTCGGCCTTCTTCTTAACTCGATCACTGAAACTAGATCAACAGAGCGAAAGCAGTTCGCCGTGAGCAAGTTTTGTCTATTTTTGTACAAATTTGGGGGTTTTTCCTTTTGAGTTTTGTGTACAATTAATTTTTGTTAATGAATCCGATTGGAAGATTCGTGGTTTACTTATGAGCCCAGTTTTTAGTTGAAACTGCGAATTCGATTATTATTATTATTATTATTTTCCAATTTCGTCTATTCGATGGAGGTGATTGGAGGTTAAAATCGCCTAAACCAGATAGATCCATTAGAGGAGCGAAACAGAAAAGGGGAAATCATTTGATTTCTATTATTATTTGGACCGTGTTCTCATCGGCGACGGTATATTCTTCACTCTTCTCGGGAGATCCATCCTTTTAAATTTTCAAAATTTGTGAAAAAAAAGAAACTGAAGTGCTGAAGAAAATTTAAAATAAAAAAAAGTGGCACCGCAATAGACATGAAACAACTATCAATACCTCGCTAGAAGAGGAAAAAGCAAAGAAGAAATATTGTTTATAAGGTTTATCACTTTTTTTGTTAACCAATAAAATGGTACTAATCGAGCTTCTTTGGGTACTTGAAAATGTGATTTGAGTCATAGAAAAACAATCAAAAGATTTGAGTTATGGAACAACGCTTGAAAAATTTAAGAAGGGTGAAAAATGTCTTAAAAGTTTTAATACTATCTCATATTTTAGAATTTAATATTACTTTTATTTGTATTTGATTATTATGATTAATTAATATATTTTAATTAAAATTAAAATTTATTTTATTTTTTAAATTTTAATTACTTATACAAATAAGAACAAAAATAATTTTAAATATTTTCATATTATGAAAATATAATAAACATTTTATATTTTGATTGGTACCTAGTACTGGAAAAGAAATATGGCATATACGTAGTGTAATTAGACAATCTGACCTCTAAAGGAACCCTTCTTTTCCTTTCACAACATGATGTATATAGTACTATTATGATTCGTTAGTAACTCAGCAAGTATGTCTGAGCAAGTAATAAAAAATGAATATGAATATTATTCTATTGAGATTGAGTTGTTAATTACTTAGAAAATTAAAATATATTGTTTAGACCAAAAATTTTAATTTGAAAGAAGATCGAATAATAAAATTAAACTCAAAAAATAAATAATATAAATGAATGCAAGAATAAAAATATTTAAAAAATTTATTGATTAAAAAAGTCTAAAGTTGCTAATCCCTTTTGTTCTTTCTAAGCTTTGTTATTCTTTTCCACTCTTATTCTCACCGGCATATAAAAGAATCTAAAGCCTACAACTACCTTGAATGATTTTCTTAAACCACAACTAAGTTAACCTAATTCTTCTATAAATTTTTATGAACATTAGGTTCTATTTTAAACTAAGTCTATGATTGATTATATGAGACTAGTAATTATATGTCTATATCGTCAGCAAATAAATTCCCTTAAACACCTAAGGTTCATGATTCATACTTTTCATTCTTCGATCTAATTTAACATTTTTTCTCAAGACAAGCAAAATCACAAATCAAACCATAATTTATTCAAAATAATGGAAAGCTTTAATAATTGAATAAAAACAATTATATTACAATGTCGTTGTTCACAAGAGTAAAGAAAAAACAACAAAACATATTTAAAACTATAATTCATAGCAATAATATAATAGAAAATTAGCTATTTATGGTGACAAAAAAATAAAAATTAATAAAAGATAGAGATATATCTATGAATCCAAAGTGGGGGTATAAGAAATCGACTCTAAAGATACTTAAAGACACGCTCCTTTACTCCTTAGGTTAAGTATGGTGCTTTTTTTTTTTTCCAAACTCAAAATTACCTTAAAAGCTTTAAAAAAAACTATTTAAACACCTGTTTTTGAATTGACACTGTTAACCGTAAAAAAAACTTCACTTTCAGGAAAAAACTTTACAATAACCTTTTTTTTATGCAATAGGAATTATCCTTTTTTTTTCCTCCACCTCAACCCTTTAATTACTAAAATTTAACCTTACAAAAGCACCCAAAAATATTACAAAACTAGAAAATAAAGTTAAAATAATAAAAATTTAAAAATTCAAATGAAACAACAATTTAAGAAACTAATAAATTATTTTTATTTAAAAAACAACGGAGATACAATTAGAAAAACATAAATTAATGAGTAAAAAATGTCTTAATTTAATAAAATTAAGAAATTAACATAATATAACTGGTTCGATTTGCCTCCCGTGGAGTATTATTATACTTCTGTTGTTGTTTATAATGTAATTTCACAATTTCGTAGGTTTCGTTACTAAATCACCATACTTTTTTTTTTTAATTCTTTCTTCCTAATTTTGCAAATATTTAATTGTCCTAATCCGTATCCTCCTGATGGAAGGTCATGGCTCACGTCACATTGGGGACTTTGAAAATCCAGCTTATACAATAATTAGGCCTTATAGTTGTCCCTAATATTATAATCCCACAATTTAAATCCATCAAAATCTATTATACTCTCGACAAAATCCGACATTATTTATGGACGCCTTTGCAGGACTGTGTTTGAAGTACATTGTATTTGTACACATGAAGGACAGAGACGTCCTATTTCAAGATTCAGTGCACGGCATCTTTTTTCTTTTTTTTTTGGAATGACGTACATCTTTCTTAGTTTATACGTTATTTTTTGAATTATTTAATCCTGCTTCTTAGTACTCACAAACCCACTCTTATTTAATTTTCAGATTAAAAAACCAACCTATGTTCTCCACTATTTAAAAAATAAAAAGGCCAATGAGATCGATATCTCGGTTTGCACCCTCTCTAGATTCGGTTTACCTGTAGTATTATTGCGTGGGATGAACTTTTAATAAAGAAGCCTATTTATATAAAGTTGTTATATTTTTTGTCATTAGCTTCTTTATCTGAAGTAATATATATATATATATATATATAAGATTTCTTAAACAATTAATTATATAATGATAAATTATAAAAAATATAAAGTTATTTTTTAAAAACTATACATTTATCATATTTTTATTGGAGAGTCATATATTTTATAATTGTATTTTGATTGGAGAACTATAAAAAACTGCAACCACATTTTTTTTCTTTTAATAATACACAATTATATATTATTTGTAAAAATTGTTCACTTGATAGCTAGTAGCCCTTTTTTTCACAATACTAACTTAACAAATATAATTCTTCGCTAAAATCCAATTACAAAAATTTTCTTTAGTGTTTTAAACTCTAGAATCTATCCTGAAAAAAGTGTACTCTTCATATACCATTTAACAGAGGTGATATCAAAATGTTTGTGAAACCTTTTTTTAATATATATATATATATTTGTATAAGAATTTTGAGTTAAGTCACGTTGCCCTTCAACTTAAGTGTTAAGGTACTTCATGTATCTATGTTGAATTTCTATGATTCTATCCCATCTGGGTTTTAAATGGTCAATTGTTTATCAATTAAGATATTAAAAGATGTGTCTTTCTTTTTTTTTTTCTTCCTTTGTTTAGTTAAATAATTTTTTATGTCGAAAAAAATTAAAATTAATAATAATCAATTTAGTGATTTAATAATAAAACTAATTTAAATTAAGTTAATTATATATTTTAAAAATTAAATTATATTATTTGACATTTCAAAAACTAAATCAACAATTTATTTTTATCTTTTAACTGAAATGTTCACGTGAATTATTACTCAACAAGTGAACAAGAGAAAAACAAATTTAGTTGAGACACGAACACATCAAAAACTTTAGTTGTGGATATTTTGAGGTAGGCACATAATAATTATTTATGATTGTGATACCAAGAAAATGGGGTTTGGAGTTTCTGCTTGGCAAGCATCATGCTTATCACCTGTAGACTATTGAATGGGGTGAGTCCCACCTAGCATGTGAGATCTACATCAGATCCAACAGTCTATAGACGATAAGTATGATGCTTGTCAAGTAGAGAAATACATCCCGAAAAAATGAGAAATGCTTACAGGTAAGACTAAATTTTTGTCAGATGTGTTACATATTGGGATAGATTTCTATTTAGCATGTTCCACTAAGGTAGGTTCATCCCCCTCCAACCAACGGTTTTGATGTTAAGGTAGGTACAACGTAGGACCCTATGAATACATAATAAAAAGAGGAAATTTCATTTTTCTCTCTAACCAAGTATTTAAAATTATATTATATTTTTCTTAACTTATAAATAAAAATTTAAATAAATTTATTTTTTCTCCTTAAAAATGAATTTCGACAACAACAGTATTGTCCTTAAAAGATAAATAGTCTCTTAATTTTAAAATTATTGTACAAAATGATTTATTTATACATCTTATTGTTACAATCAATGTTATCGACTAACATAAGTGACATGGCGTGTCATAGCATCTTAATATACTAACATGACTGATTACCTTAATCCATAAATTTTGAAATCATTAATTACACAAAGTGATTTCTTCATTTATCATTGTGACAAAGATGATGGACAAAGGACTATTTAGTGTAATGGTTTGAAAATTCAAGGATTAAAATTGTCACGACCCATTTTCTAGGCACATGACCGGCACAATGATGAATATCCCATCACTGTAAGCCTTTCGATAAATTCTTCCCACAAGTAAAATCGTTAGTTATTATCTCTATATTCTCAAAATACCATTCCTTAATAAATACAAAGAAAATATATCAGATTTTCTTAATTAAAAATAATAGATCCTCAGTACGAAATACATTATCATACTGAAATACAAGCCAAATACCAAACCCCTGACCTAGATGTCCTAGACGGTTACAGAGCAACATACTGTATAACAAAAGAAGGGCCTACCCGACAGCAGGAAGGTCCAACGTGATCTACTCCTCTAGCGGATGTACTTCGGCGGCAACCTGATCTGAACAAAAAGTTTGTACAAACAGTGTGAGCTTTTAAACTCAGTGAGCAAATCGGCCTTGCATTAATAAAATTCAAATACATCACCAGTCATGCAAGCATATCCGAAGGCTCAAGCTCAACCAATAGACATAGTTAGAAATTACATACAAGAAAAATTCATCCAATTCAACAAACGATACTAGTACTCGTCAATGGCAATATATCCCGGAGAGCGCACACAGGCCGGCTCACCAATTTTGTATTTTTCCGCCATGACGCACAACCTCATCCTCTTAGCTAGGGCGCCTCACGGATTTATCACCAATCCGGGCTATATCCCTACTGAGGGAATCGTTGTCTCCACACTCATTGGTCAAGACACCCTTTAACCCGGGTTTTCCGCCTTGCCGTGAGAGGGGGTACTGTACCGCTCAATCACAATCAATAGTACAACAGTTCATATCATAATCAGAAGCACAATATAATACTCATCCATATAACAGGTATAGTATATAACTATATGATTCAAATTTCATATCATCATGAGATACTTGCTTTGTCTTATCCATACTTCTGGATTAATTATCTCATTATATTCGTCATTCTGAATCCAATTTCCCTCTATGAATCTTGGGAGTGTCCTACGACATACTTTTTATCACCAGTAATGCTAAAACTCTATTAAAACAGGGTCGTTTCACTCACCTGGATTCCGTACGAGTATCACTTCTCTAAATCGTTACGGACAAGAGTACGCAGGTGAATTTCAGTGTTCTGCTACAGAGATTTTCATGAAAGATTACAGAAAGTACGTTAAGATCATTTTCGTACAGATACTGTTCATACGTACGGGTACTATTCATATGGTCACTATTCATACATACGGTACTATTCATACGGTCACTATTCATACGTATGGGTACTATTCATACCGGAAATACAGAATACAATCTGTAAAAGAGTACACCAGGTAAGTTCCCAGGAAAGAGTGGAGGGTCACACTGGACACACTTAAAAACCAGGTCTTTCCTTAGCCAGAACTTTCCTAGACATGTATTCTCCACAGATTATATTCTATTTCGGTAATCAGAGAATCAAAATAACAGCTAACGACAGTTTTTCTGATGTGGAAGATCGGCCAAAGCCGCAACCACAGAGCATACTTAAGAAAATAACTTCTAAAATTTGAAAGACATAGAAAGGACATAGTATCCTTACCTAAGCAAAAACGGAAAGGCCCAAAATCTCAGAAGCTTAGCGTCGGAGCAAGAGAAACTTAAGGAGGGAAGAAGAGAAGTTGAAGGTGTGAGTTTAGAAGTGAAATGGAAGGGCCTATTTATAGCAAAAGTCAAGGATACTATTTGACACTATGCATTAATAAAATATTCAATTTACTATTCATGAAAATGACATTTCTAATAATGCAGTTACTGTGTACCTTACGCGTATGGAAAATTTTCGTTTATTTACTATTAGAAACTTTAAAGGAAAAACTATCCTTTCACCTTAAACTTTTAAGTTTCTTTTCAATTCAGTCCTTTCAATTTAGTCCCTGAGGGTATTTTTACACATAAAACGTCATTTTCTCCTACAAACTTCTTTCTAGTTTTCTCTTATAACCAAACCACATCTAGTATTTGACATTTTGATTGTATAAATGAACAGTACCATATACGTAAATAGTAACAGTAGTTTGAAAACACGCATTTATATTTTATTTTTCATGGGTATTACAAAAATGATCAAAGACCATCTTTTAGAAACTAAATTATCGTCGAGATACACTTTTAGATAAAAAATGGATTCCTCAAAATATATTTACTTCTCTATAATGACGAGGGTGTTACACTCTGGTCAATTTTTATATTTTTTAATTTGTTTAAAAAAGAATTGATATAATTTTTTTAATGTTTAATAACTTAATATCACATATTTTTTACTAAAATATCATCCATTAACTTAAGTACATATTACTTTTTATTACAAAAAAAATATATTTGTGACATCTTATTTTGAATTAATATATAAAAAGGAATTACGATGTGTAACAGTTATGTTCTTACGTTAATAAAAAGTACTTTTGCCCAAAAAAATACAAATTAGGCTATTAAACTAAAAAAAGAAAAAAGAATACGGTAACGAATATTTTTTAACATAAAAAATAAAAGGTTAAAATATAATTCAAATCCTTATAGTTTCACTCAATAGAGAATTTAGTCCATATACTTTAAAAACAAAAAATTTCGTCTCTGTAGTTTTCAAAACTCCAAAAAATAGTTTTCGGTGTTAGTTAACTATCAATCAACAGTTAGTTTGGGACACATGGCGCTGACTGAGACACTTACATCAGTATTAAGTACCACGTCAACCTCACATATGGCAATTTTAAATATATAATATAGAAATATACAAAATATATAAATATTTACATGATAATTTAAATAACTAATTTAAACAAAATAAATTAGTTTTTTTATTGATATATTCGTATGAAATTAAATTCTAGTTTGGTTTATTTTTATACAATCTATAATTTCGGTTAAAATCAAATTTTAGCTAAAATTTTATTTTTTTAAAAACTATTCTTTTGTTCACTTAGGTCCCTAATTAATATTTTTTCTTTGTCCTTTGCTTGATTTAAGATCTTATTTAGTTTCATCTAGGTCCCTAGTCCTAGAATATAATTTTTTCTGAAATTAAATCAATTTATGTAAACTTTTCATTTCTTTTACTTTAGTCCTTGTCATGAATTTTACATACTTTTATCATGAGTTTGATTTCCAAACTTGTTCAGAATTTCTTCTTAGGTGTTTTTAGAACCTATTTGATCATTTCCAGCCATAAACTAAGCCAAATAGAGACTTTTAATAATCAAAAGTTTAGTTCCAACACTTGCCTGAATTCCTAGCTCATTTTTCTGCATTTTGTATTCTCTTTGTTGCTGTTGTAAAGGATTCCTGAACATTCCAAAAGTCACAGTTATATTGTCATATTTTTCTGCAGCAACCAGCGAGCATTCCCTTTTTTGTTGTAAATTTGTACAAAGTCGATAGAGAAAGTGAGTTGAATAGTCTAAATCATGAGTCCTTTACAGTAGTGGCTTTTGGGGTGTTTAGGCTCTAAAAACACCTTAGAAGAAATTCTGGGCACATTTGGAAATCAAACTCATGAGAAAAGTATGTAAAATGCATGATAAAGACTAAACTGAAAAAAATTAAAAATTTACAAAGGTTGATTTAATTTCAGAAAAAAATATGTTCTAAGATTAGAGACTAGATGAAAATAATATGATTTTAAATCATACACAGGACAAAGGAAAAATATTAGTTAGAGACCTACGTGAATAAACAGAAAAGTTTTTAACAAAAAAAAAATTTTTTGAGCTAAAATATGGTTTTAACTGAAATTATGGACTATATAAAAAGAGACCAAACTATAATTTAATTTCATATGAATATATCAAATAAAAACTAATTTATTTTATTTAAATTATCATGCAAATATTTATATAGATTTATATTTATTTATTTTGTATATTTCTATATTATATATTTAAATTTGTCGTGTGTGGTATTGACATGACAATTAATGCTAATGTAAGGTCCTAATCAATGCTACGTGTCCCAGACTAACTATTGACTAACGGTTGACTAACACCGAAGACTTTTTTTTGAGATTTTGAAAAATACAGAAACAAAATCCTTTATTTTTAAAGTCTAAGGACTAAATCTTCTATTGAGTAAAGCTATAGAAATCTAAAATGTATTATATTTTAGAGCTATAGTAAATAATAATGTATATTATAAACGTATAGGGGAAGAGTGTATTTTAAATAATTAAAGGAAAGGCAAGTGTAATTTTGAATCCAATTTAAAATTAATCGATATTCAAAATTTGGTGTTTTCGGGTGATTATTTAAAAAGAAAAAAAAATCCTGCACAACAAAACGACGCCGGATGGATTCTAAGGAACCCCCCCCCCCCCCCCTGCTTCTATTTTAGTGCATTTATATCATCTTACAAACAGATATCGATGTCCTTTTCGTTTATCAAACCTGTTCGCCAATAGCCACTACTCATCATTATATATCTTCTCCATGTTACAATATTTGACCATTTTAGTCGTTGATTTAATATTTTTTTAATTATTTCTAAAATTATACATTAATTCTTGAAATTTGAACTCCATCAAAGTAAGATCTCACGTATTTATTATTTTTTAATTATCTAATAACTTTTTTCAAAATATAAAATTTCAGCACCTTCTATAGTCACAATTAGTACTTAGATAAAATAAAAATTATAATATGAAAAATTCAAGTACATATTAAAAAGTCACAAGTTAAATAATTTCTCAATATCTTTGTGGTATTTTTTAAAAATCAAAACCCTCGTATGTTTTCAACCACCATTATTTTTGTCCTTGAAAAATAAACCTCCACTATTAAATTAAAATTGGTAGTGTGAACACAAATATAGGACCACTCTTTATTGACCGTGCATGGACAATCGCAAATCAAAATGATGTTCACTAGTTAACTAGTGTTGACTGTTGACCATCTCTCTCCCTAGTTAACTTTATTAGTTAAATTATTACTTTTTATCTATACATGTTAATCATCATGTAACTAACTTATATTTAAATACCGGTAACAAAAAAATTATATTTAAATACCAAATAAACACTAATACATGTGCTCCTATGTCACTAGCCTTGACCTTATTAAAATAAATCCTAAACTATTGTGAATAACAACGTTGCTGTATGATTAAAAACATTACTTAATTATGTTCATATTTAACATTACTTCGTAAACATGCAAAAAATTTCAAAATTTTGTTGTTTACTCTAACTAGCTAGTGTGTCCATTGGATATAGTTTTAAACTATAATACACATATTTAAATGTCTCTTTTTTGTATTTATTTATAATAATCATATAATATTATACTTTCACTGAGTGCTAATTAAAACTTAGACAAATAAAAAATTGTGTATAATTTGACTTGCTAACTTTCTTGAGTACTAATCAATACATGCCATCGATGATCAACGTAAACAATTAAATAAATAGAAATCAAACTTCATCTAATACGTATTCGCTTGTGTCACATTAGCACTAAGACTTGATTAAATTATCTTAGGATTAACATTTAACACAGTCTTGGTATGCTTTAAAACAAAAGGGTCGTGAATGATGAAGGATGATCGCAACAAAAATTTAACAAATTCTTTTTTTTTTGGCCAAAAAATTATACAAGTTTTGTGAATTTTTTTAAATTATTTTGTAATTAGATGCGATTTATAAATAAAATATAATTTTAAATTTGAAAGTTTTTCACTAATTACTCCAACCAAAGTCCTTGTCACCATGCCGATGGAAAAACTCCTTGTTAGTAACTATTTTCCTTGGACTTCAACGATTAATTATTAAATTGGGTTATCTATAACCATTAATTTAAAATATATAGAGCCAGTTAAGGATTTCTCTAGTTGGTTAAATTAATGTTAACAGTTGACTATATTTAATTAATGAAAATACATCGATCCATTATCAACTTCTAATTAAATTGAGATCAAACAGCATTTGTTACGTATTAACTTGCGTCACATTAACATTAATTAAGGCCTAATTACAATATTTTAGGAATATAATATTGATAATCCAAAACAAAACGGTCATCAACGATGTAATCATATCATAAACAAAAATTTTAAAATTGGAAAGTGACAAAGGAGGATGAGTCATAAGGTATTATTTAACTATGTTTTTTCTTTCTTTGGTTTACTTGATTCATATTTCTACTTTCATCAAGATTAAATTTTCTGTCTCAGAGAAAATCTGCATCATGAATCTAATGCATTAATAATTTAGCTAATGTTGTAATTAATCTTTTAAAGATTATACTTGTCTTAATTTAGTTTTTTTAAAAAAATTAAGTGTCTCAATTTAATTTTTAAAAATTACATTTATTTCAATTTAATTATTTTTGTTGCTAAATTATAAAATTTTTATCATTTTTAGATCTCTTTTTTAAACAAAAAGACTAAGTTAAGACACATAAAATTTTTAAAAAATTAATTAAGACATTTAATTTTTTAAAAATTAATTTAAAATAATTATAATCAATAATTTACTCATATAGGCCATATTTAACTTTGTAATTCCCTCGGCTTTATTTCTTGACGAGATTTGAATTTTGAATTGGTCTTCTCTATTTTTTTACGTAGAGATTTGCAGGATGAGGGAATGATTTCATGGGAATGAAAATGGACAAATGTTTTTGACTTCAAAACTTTCAATGGTCAATAATTCAAAATGCAAGAAAGCAAGACAGGTGGCCCCCACGTCACGAGGACAGTTCACAGCTGGCAAAACAAGGTCAACAACGTCAACAAAGGGGCGCTGATTCAATAAAACAAAACGACAAAAACCACGAGCGTGCATCAATCCAACAGATAAAATTAATAAGATATTCAAAGTTGCAATTTTTAATTTTTTATTACAAAAATTAAGATCGCGAGCCTCTATATAAAGGCCCTTACCCACCCCCGGGTTTTGTACAACTAGTTCTTGTGTCTTACCGTCGCAAAAGAAAAGAGCTTGTCTCTGTTTCTGGTTGCAGAATGCACAGGTTGTGGCCGGAGAGAGAAAGATCAGAGATGGCAGAGATGAGGAGGAGTACGAGGAGGGATGGGATCAACGGGGGTGATTTGTCGCAGAGATTCTCTGGCCGTCTGATCCCCAAGAGAGGCCAAGTGAAGGCGGCGATTGTGGTGGCTCTGCTTCACACTTTCTCTTCTGCCTTCTCCTTCACTTCCCGATGTGTCCACTTCTCTTGATTCATTCCTCTCTCTCTCTCTCTGCTTCTGAAAATCCCAATTTTTTAGAGAGAGAGAGAGGGTGAGAGAGATGTTTGTGTAGCAAAAATGTTGTACAAAGCTCCTAATTTTGCTGATCTAGCTGATATTTTTAATTCAGAGAGACATTGTTAGCTTCTGATATTGTTGTCTTGGGACTTGTCCCATCTTTGGCTTGTGATTTTTGTTTCTGATGTTTATTACTTGGTAATTCTTATATTTAGCGATGGGAAATTACTTCTTTCATCGATTCTCTCTCCTACTTCATTGAGTTTGCGACTTAACATAATTGTCTTCTGATAATGAAGTCAAAAATCATATTTTGAAGTCATCACAAATGAATTAGCACCGCCAGATCTTATCCCAAACCAAACCTTCTTTGAAAAGTGAAAGCCGAGTCGAATATCATTGAGTTTTTCAGCACATACGATAGAACATATGATTTGTATAGGTTGTGAGGGTAAAATCCAATCTTTAGTTTTTGGCAAAGATGAGTGTGGTTGCTCAGTTGAGTGCCACGTGGAACCTGTTCCTCCAGCTTATTACACGTGTAGGGTGAGATTCCTTCTGCTGCTACAAAACACAGTATGTTTCATCTTTCAACTAATCCGGCTGCTATCTCTGCCTAACACCAGTGTGGATGCCCAGTTCACTGCCACGGGTAACTTGTTCCTCCAGCTCACAAAACGTGTCAGATAAGCTGAGTGCCACATCAGCCAGCTTATGAATATAACCCCTATGCATCTTACACAGTATATAATACGGACCGCATTTCCCTCCTTAGCGCCGTACGTTAAGGAAGATTCTTAGCGCCCACAGCTCTTGGATGGCTGTGGGCCTTACATATTCGTGTGAGACTCACAACCATCCAAGAGCTGTGAACGCGCCACATAGCTAAGGACCCTCCTTGGCAAGGAGAGGAACGCGGCGCATATAATACATATATAATGCGTAATTATCAAAATCTTGCAAAACTTGATAAGTTTTATTTAACACCAACCAAACATGACAAAAATAAACATGATAGGCACAAGCAGATGGTACACTGAAAGTTGTTGTAGCTTAAAGATTGAAACTTTTTGATTTTAAAAAATTATATGTAAATTAAAGATCGCAAGTTTCTGATTAAAAAAAAAATATAGATTAAAGACTAATTTACTATTTTAGTCTCGAAGAGGTGGTGATTATTTTAATTTAATTTTTAAAAGATAAATATATTAATTTAGTGAAGTAAAAAATTATATTTGTTTTAATTTAGTTTTTTACTTGTTAAATCATAAAATTTAACATTGTTAAATTTTAATTTTATTCTTTTTAGCACCAAATCTTTAATTTACTCTAAAATAAAACTACAGAAAAAATGAATCAAAAAGTTCACATCTTGATGAGTTTCATTGGCACCAACAAGACAAAACTGTTACAGTCAGAGGGCACATCGAAACTTACAAAGATTGAAACTTTCTGATTGAAAAATTCTTGTGCTTGTGAATTAATTAAGCAGGTCATATATAAATAAGATCTTTTATCCAATCTTTTTTATTATTATTACCTTGGAGTGGCGTAGATCAACTTAACGAGTGCTTTGTAGCCCCCCTACAGAGGCCATGCTTCCAAGGGGCTTGTACACAAACGGCTGTTCAAGTGGTATGTGTTTTGCAGAGAAAGCCTTCCCCCCGTTCTGTTTCCCGATTCTGTTGAACAACTTCACCAGATACTTTCCTTCCCTTTCAGCAACCTGTAAGTCACAAAACGCATAGTTAATTAGTTAAAGCCCTATCCATGAATTCATTTATAGAAGAAAAAAATCAAGCAGTGCAGTGTTCTGTAACCTGAGCTAGAGCTGGAAGAACAGCCCTTCCTGTTTGCTCAACACACCCAGCACAATCCCCAACAGCAGACACATCTTCCACTGACGGAACACGCAGCCATTCATCCAACACCTATTCTGCATTACTCAACAACATTCATTACTATTATTATTTACAACACAGTGTAGGTAGAAATGTATATACATATATATATATATATATATATAGTTCTAAACAGTTAAGAAATTCCTCTGCTGCATATACCTTCCACCAGGAGACTTGGGAAGATTTAGTGATTTCACAAACTTAGGCACCAACCCCTGTGGACCACACCAAGAAACCATAAGGATTAAGGAACATTTGTCCCATCATTCATAACTATCTTCTTTGCATGCACCTCCTTCACAACACCCCGCATAAGACGAACCCCATACTGATAAAACCAACTTCTGAGTGTTAGGTTCATACTTGAAGATAATTTTACTAAAATCCCATTTTGGTCCTTCACAGATATCCTTTTTCTTAATTTGGTCCCTCCAGATTGATATGTTATCATTTAGTCCCTTACAAATTTTTCACTCTCAATTTGATCTTTCATAGATTGATATGTTATCGAGTTACTCCATCATATTTTTATTCTCAATATTACATGGATTTGAGGAAAGAAATATTACATGGCATTTAGTGGTCTACGTCAACAAGTTAACTGCCAAATTAGTATTTCTATTAAATTATTTAATGATAGCCACATAGAGGGTCTAAATTGAGAATAAAAAGTTATGAAGGACTAACTTGATAATATATCAATCTATGAGCGACCAAATTAAAAATAAAAATCTATAAGGGACCAAATTGAGAAAAAGGGCATCATTGAAGGACCAAATTGAAGTTTTAGTCAATTTGAGAGTAACATAAACTTTAGTCTGATATGTTTTGTAGGTATGAGTACGACATCAGACATATAATAAGGAAGATTACCTTTGTTAAGTGTTTTGTTGCGTATTGTCGTAAGCTAACATCGAAAGATGATAATATCTCGTTTGCCTGCTCAACAGAAGGACACAGCACCATTGATCTCTTTGAACAGAAGAGGCTTGAGAATATGGAAACAAACACAAGCAAGTACGTACCTCAATGAGTGTGACGCCAATGTGATCTTTAACACGAGTAAAGCGCTCTTCAACATCTCTTGTAATGAAATCACTCAATTCACCACTGAACTCCACCCCCGTTGGTCCACCTCCTACAACTACACAGTGTAAAAGACGTCTCTTTTCTTCTTCTGTTATGCCTGCCACATTGGAAACATCCTGAATTTGGACTTCAACTACGATATGTGAATGGCATAAATCGTTGTCACAGACCTGGACTCTCAGAGAGCATGAGGTTAAGGAGAAGTTTGTTCTTGTATCTTGAGCATGGTTGACTTCACGAAGGAAAAAGGCATGCTGTCTTACTCCCTTGATCCCAAAAGTCAGAGGCTCAGCTCCTTCTTCTATTACAAGCTTGTCATATGCAACCTTGAAGTGGTAAGGCTCTCGAAGTAATCCACCATCGTTAACTGCCTCGCATTAGACCTGTTTACATACAAAAATTATGACCAACCACTTCTTCAGAATCCAGACTACAACGTATCAGAAGAGAAAACTTTACTAGATCGCAGCCTCCAAATCTGTCACTATACTTGACATGATACTAACAGCCGAAAAGTACCATTTTGATCCTTAAAACTCTAATCCAAGTTTCAATTTGGTTCTACAATTTTATTTTGTGTCAATTTTGTTCCACTTCTTTCTAATTTGTTTCAATTTTGTCCTAAGCTCAATATCATCTAAATTGTTAATTGCAGATGCTGATTTAGCTACCTTTATTAGACATATCAGCGTCAACTCATCCAGTTAAGTACGCTTCACATTAGATACTCTCTTAAAATGACAAAATTGCTCTCTATTATTTAAGAGAATTGAAGGCAAAATGAATATTAGACAACAATTTTGTCATTTCAAGAAAATATCTAATATGAAATATGTTTAGCTGAATGAGTTAGCGTTAACGTGTACAGTATAGGTGCTCACGTTAGCATTTTCCATTAACAATTTAAATAACTTTTGACTCAAAGATAAAATTGAAACTAATTGAAAAAATGTGAAATAAAAGTAATACAAAATAAAATTTTAAGACTAAATTAAAATTTGAATCAAAGTTTAGGGAACAAAAAATAATGCTTTTGTGTGGGAAGTAACATATTGTGTGTGATATAAGATAGGAATGTGAGACATGCATGAGACACAAGGTGGTTACGTGAAATCACTCACTATGTGCTTGTGTGTGTCAATGGCAGTGCAGGAGGCTAGATAGAAGGAGTTGGGGTTGCTTGCTAATGCGCTCTGTATTCTGCTAACAGGCTCAGCAGCAGATCGGAACTCCAGGGTTCCAACACATGTAGAAGCCAGCAAAGGGTTGAAAATCAAATGATTCCTCATACGTCTTCGTGTCTAGCCCTTTGAGGAACCTACAAGCAGCCCAGCCTGTGCCAAGAACCGCCACCCTGGGCTTCTCACCTTCCTTCGTTGCCTCTACCTCTGCATATCTGTCTTCTTCATACTCTGACTCCTCCATTATTCTCTCTGTGTTAGCAGAAGCAAACTGATAGTGTGCAGTTTCTGATACTCTTCTGACTGAAATACTCTTGTAGTTCTCTCTCTTGGGTCTGGAAATATGTGCAAAATAGCCCCCAGCTTTGACATTTTCATGGTATGATCCTTCATGGGACATGTTTTTCTCACTTGCATAGCTGCCAAGAGCACCTCCTGATCTTCTCAAGCTGGTCCTCCTACCAATCCTTGACAATGCCGTGGCTAGAGAACCAGTTCCGAGAGATCAAAGTTCTACGTGTTGTGGCTTTCTGCAAAAGATCAAAGTTCAGACGTTATATGTACTACTTCAATACATGAGCAGAGACAAAAGGGAGGACAATAGAGTTTGGTCCTAATTGGCAAAAAGAAAAAGAAAAAGAAAAAAATGTCCCCAGTAAATAAGAAGTTGGCAACCATCAATTCCAAGAATATGGGACAAGAAAACAAAAGTCAGTGTTGCTTTGCTCATCAAATGTTGGCAGATACAAAGATCCGTGTAAAGGCCGAGAAGAGACCCCCATAACTGTAACTGATTCTACATATATGGGACTCGATTTTTGTCTATACCTGGCACATCGGTTTTGTCCCACATTTTTGGAACATGTAACTTAAGGGATGGAATGTCACAGCTGAATCAAAAAGTGATACGTGTCCCTGAAAGCCTTATTTCCTCTGCGTTTTTACTACGGTCTTCTTCTTTCCTTCCTTTTTCTTTCTTTCTTCACCTCTCACTTCTCACTTTCCTGTTATGGCCGGTCCCCCACCCCTTTCTCCCTTTCACTTTCAGTCTTCAGGTCAATTTAGTGGTGGTCCCTCAGCTTCTTCTTCATCTCCAGTTAAATTCTGTCTCTTCGTTATTTTTTTTGATAATTTTTTTTTCTAATTATTTCAGTAATTTTTTGATAGTTTTTACTTAATGTAGCTATATTTTGTTGTTGTTGTTATTATAGACAAGAAGACTTTAAATTTTTAATCTACTAATTTATCTACTATCCATATTTATCGATATATGTAGTTTCTTTTATTTTTTATTTTTAATTTTTTTATTAGGTCTACTCGCCACTCAATCATGATGAAATCTATTCTTGACTTCAAAGCACAAATTTTTTTTTGGTGAAAATAGAAAAATATAAGTTTAAAACATAGTGCAGTTCAATACAAGTCTGCAGAAGTAGTGCTATACTGGAGGAGTAGTAGGTTATCAGTAAGCCAAAAAGACAAAAACATGGAAACATCAAAAGGATTACAAAACAAATAGATATAACATAATAAAGGTTGGCCAGCAATGTCAAGATAGTCAGCCAAAAAGCAGTGCAGAAGTGAGCTAGCATGTTGGTCAGGTATCAGATTTTTCATTTTGGTACTAATGCAGAATACCATTTGGAACTTGGTGGTAGATTGTTAGACTCTTCTTCTTCTTCATTCCTTCTTTTGCAAGCAAATCTGAACACACATTTTGCCTCCTATCTGCCTTGAGTATTTGAAATTGACTTAGCTTAGAAAGTAGACATCTGCAATTATCAATCACAATTGCAAAGGGTTGACAGTCAGGGGTATCATGAACAAGTAGTTTAACAGGCTCAGATGACTAATTTTGACTACAGTGTTGCAAAGCTGTGGTAGACAAGAAATAATTTCAAGCCCGAGGAGGATGGCTTTAAGTTCTGATTCAAGTGCTCCCCCTAAACCAGCAAATTTGACATAACCAATAATCCACTTTCCTGTTGCATCTCGCAGACATCCGCCCACTCCCATTTGGAAATTCAGTGAAGAACTATCACAGTTAAGCTTGAGCCATGAAAGAGGTTGGGTTGCCAAATGGTAGAGGTGGTGCTTTGGGAAATAAATAGTGTTGAGTTTGGCCTCTAATAGGAGGGGGGTCGTTTGTTAGAATAGTATTTGTCCAAAATTCTGCTGCCTAAGCGAGGGCGGTTTTTGCAGTTAGAGAAAGATTTATAGGGGACTTTTTAAAGATAAAATTATTTCTTGCTAGCCAAATGGCATTCAGTGTATAGAGGAAAATAGTGCACCATGTAATATTTAATATGTTTTTGGACATGTTTTTAATGTTAAGGTCAGCCAAGGTTTGAGGTTCTCATTATAGAAGTTTGGAGGGTTAAGGAGGTTTCCCCAGGTCTCAGTCGTATAAAAACAGTCCCGAAAAGAGTGTAGAGTAGTTTCGTCATGTAGGTTGCAAAGGGGGCAGTTCGGACATATTAAAATGCTTCGTTTGTGGAGTGCTTTAGACATAGGAATGCCTAGGTTGTGGGTTTGCCGGGCAAAGAATATTTCTCCAATGTTACATTTTTCTCTAAAGTTTAAATTAATGGCATTTGTTTACGATTTGTTAATGGAATTGTAGGAAGATTTAAGGCTAAAACATTCATAATTTGTGAGGATCCAGAAGTTTTAGTCTGAGGAGTTGACGAGTTTAGAGGTAGGATAATGTTATGTATTTCAAGGGTGATTCTTGAGGGGATTGGGAAAGGTAAACTATCAAGGTTCCAGTTAGAGTGGCCATTAGAGTAAGATAAAATGGAGGAAACAATCTTTGAATGTTCGTCCATAGGAAGGGGGCCAATGAGCAGATTACGGAGGGGCTGGTTATGGATCCAGTGATCATACCAAAGATTGGTGTTTTCACCATTTCTGATCGTGGAAGAGATGTTTGAGCTGAAAATTTTTCCGTCTTTGTAGATGCTCTCGTATATAAAGGAAGAATTGTTGCGTGGTGTTTTGATTTCTGGATATTTGTATTTTTGTCTGAGGAATTTGACCCAAGGTTTGTTGGTGTTGACATGGAGGTCTCATCTAAGTTTGGACATGTAGGCTGTTTTGTAAACAACTGTTTTTAATTCCCAGTCCTGGCAGTCCACCTTCATTTTGTAAACAAATTTTTTACTTATGCATTGGTGTTTTAAATGACCATTTTTTTTTTGGTTATTTTGATCCTCAATATAGTAAAATCTAAGCAATTAAAACAAAGAACAATGAAATCACGCTTCATTTAGATCTTTAATATCTTCATCTTATAAGTACTTACAACAACATATGGTAGTTACCATGTCTTAGTTGAATTTATGTTTGTGTGTATGTATATAACTACATAGCTTTCTTATCTCTGTCATCCGCTATAACAACCACTGAGCCAGAAAAATGCAATTGTGAAACACCAAAAAAAAAATTTCAAATTTTAGGCTTTATAGTTAATTTAAATAGTCTGATATTTGTTTTTTTAAAATAAAATTTTGAATTTGAGTAATGTGAATAAAAAAAACTAACATTAGTAGAGTTCATATTTTTGTAGTTTAATCTGACTCAAAATAAATTAGTCAGAATTTAGTAAAATCTAGAATACTAGTATTTTTTTTTTAAAATAAATTCAAAGGAAGTTTACAACTTCGCTTCCTGTGCTTATGGCTTTATTTGATCACCTACAACGAATTGCATCTTTTGTGTTGAATGTCAAATACAAGAACACATATTGGTTTCTTTTGCAGCTACATGAAAATAATGAGTTACAAAGGCCAAACACCAAGATCTAGTCACTAGTCATGAATAGAAGAAATGATGTAATTAATTACAAACAAATGGGTTAGAAAACTAGTTCTTGCAGGCCTATATATATATATATATATATATATAATTGTGGTTGCCAGAGTCTTTCATTAATTAAGTAGCAGCTGCAAAACCTTCTTGAGAGTCACCAAAGACCTGATTCAGAATCATGGCCAATCGAATCCCTCCTTGAGCGATTCGTTTCATCACCAGCGGCATCCTTGAGTTGAAGTAATCATCTGCATATGCAGTAACATGAGCATCAATCACTTCTTCTAAATCTTTTCAGCTATTGTTGATATATATATATATATATATATATATATATCAAATTAAATGAAACAGCGTGTATACATAAGCCCAATGAAGTGTAACAAAGAACGAAAGAGGAATTAAAGGTTGGGGAATTGTGTTACCTGCTAGGGTCATACCGGATTCCACCCCTTTGTAACCCCATTTGCAAGCCATTTGTATGCTCTCTTTAGCCCACCTGCTCTTTCCAAAACAACTGTTGTGAGAATGAGGATATTTCAAAGAGAGTGGAACTTTTTAAGAAGAAGAAGAAGAAGAAGAAAGAGAGAGAGAGAGAGAGAGAGAGAGAGAGAGAGAGAGATCACCTATTTACACAGTTAGAGAGATCGTTGCATTGATTCCAAGATGGAACATCATCCGACCAGATTCCCTGCGCAGTAGTACACAATAGGGAGTCATCAGACGAGTAAATCCGAGGTTGTTGATTTTATTTTGGGAAAAATCAAATCAAGAAACCATGTATATTTGAAAAGCTAGGAATTAGTGGTATCTCACATCTGTGTAGTTGCCCTCTATGTCTTTTAGGAGAAGGTCCACATCCTTCTCATAATAATCTGCCAATGTTGTGAGAATAATTTCTCTGTCCCACACCTGAAGGTTACAGAAGAAAAATCTCTTGTGAATGGTCTTGAAAATTTTCATCTAGCTGGAGATGTCAAATTTGTCTTCATTCGCAGGTTAGCTAGTTTTAGTTTGCCTATTTGACAAATTTGGTATCAAAATTTGTTGACTTATATAAAAATGAGCCTAAATGAGTTAGTCTGTTTTGTTAATGGATTAAATGAAACTAGGATAGGCCAATATATTGTAATAATATAATATCTAACTTTGATTTGGTGTATTCTCTAGCACAACTTGTTTTTTTTTTTCCTTCATTTAATAAAATTAAAAAAAAATGAAGAAATGATAATATGCATGGAAGATGGAGGTTACATGATGAAGATTGGATTTGTGTCTGAACCAGCGTAGTTGTATTGTGTTTCCTCCTTCGTCACTGGTGAATCCAACATGCATTGGCTGGAAAAACAAGAGAGTTCCATTTCAAGCTCAAAGGCATGCAAAAATTGAAGGGGATGAAGAGATATAATATGTGACAAACCTGATGAATATCTCCCATGAAGTGAGATAGGAATAACAAGGCCTCAGTCATGTTATCTGCAAATTAAAGCACCATAGGAACTGAATTAACACCAATGAGCAATGACAACCCTCTATCTCGTAAGGCTTTTCATTTTAGAAGTATGTTTGGGGCAGTCAATCTAGATTTGGAGTTCAAATATGTGGGGGCCAAGTTATGGTTGAAAGAGAGAGAAACAGAGAGGCTTACGGCGACGATCAGCAGTGCCGTGTGTGTACTCCAGAAGCTGAGAAGTGAAATTCTGGATGGCACCTGCCACGCACATGTCCTGCGTCCCATGCGAATCATGGCAATCTCCTGTATGTGTTCCCAACACATCACAAATTTTCATTAATATTTTTAAACAATACTACCACAACCATGTTATTTAATTTCCCTCCTTTAATTCAGATTATTTGTTATGAAATGGATAAAATCTTATGACATGTATCACAAAATGGATTCTTATTAAATTGAGGGAAGAAATGGAGAGAACGAAGTGAAGAAAGGTTACTTGAATATACGAATGTGCATTTATCGTCAGGGGTGTCGATGAAATGAAGAGGGCTCGTCCAGCGATACTTGTACCAGTGCCTGATCTGGTCCGGCCACACGCACAGTGCCGATAAGTCTCCTTTCACCTCTTCCGGCAACAACTGCGAAATCGCTGCTTCTGCCTCTGCCTCTAACAGCGACTGCCATTCACACTTATATTATCATTCATTCCTCACTCTCTTCTTTTCTTCTCTCTTTTTGACAACTATTGCTCAAGAGAGATCGGGGTCTCAGCTTGGGGCTTGCACCGATCAGACGGTGCCTGTGCACCAAACACCTTGCTTGGAAGACGGCGCCAAGCAAGGACCCCCAGTCCATTGCTGAGTTATCATAAATATTTCAAATCCAGCATTCTTTGTTATTATTTTTCTCAGGTTAGTTAGGTATGAGACTTCATATTACACATGAATTCACACAGAAAGGATTCATCAATCCTTTCATCAAACAGAATTCCACGTACTCATTAATCGGTAATATAAACAATATTAAAACGACAGTAATCTATGTTAAAAGACAAAAAGGAAGGGGTACCTGTGCAATTTTGCAAGTCATAATGTGACCCTCTTTGCTCCACGCAAGGGCTTCAGGTACACGGATGAACGCACAACATAGCAACAAAACACAGCCCCACAACCCTCCAAACCTACCCATCTCTCCTCACACTATTATTATGCTTTCTAATGCTTCTTTTCAAACTTATTTAATAGAGGAAGACAACACGCATTAATTGAAGATGAAGTAAGCGTTAAGCATGAGATTGTTTCAGGAATTCTTAATTATATATATAGGCTGCTCAACAACACCTACGCCCGGAGATTTTCCTTGAGTGCAAGTTTTAAATTTCAAGTATTTTAAGTACCCCCTCAAAGTTGACCTTGTGTAAGTAATCGGAAAACTACTTTTCATCACTCTAAACTTTAATCTATATTTTAATTATAATTTAAAACTTTATGTCATCTTAATTATAACTCATATTTTTGATTAGTTTCGATTATATCATTAAGTCTAATATCTTCTAAATATTTAACAAAAGACACTGCCGTGGCATCTTGTCTAACATATGTCGACGTCAAATATTTTACATTAGATGTGCCACATCAGGTATGAATTCAAAATAATTGAATTTACTGTAATTTCTAAGGCATATTTTGGACTCAGATAAAACTACACTATATTTTAGTCATTTTAAGTTAGTATCTAACGCGATATATTTAAGGTGAAATATTTGACATTGACATGTACTAGATAAGATTTTACGTCAGCATTTATTATTAAATATTTGGACAATATTAAATTCAAGAACATAATAAAAAACTAATTAAAAATATATTTTATAATTGACTTGAAATAAAATTTTAAGTTATAATTGAAATGTAGGTAAAAGTTTAGGAACATAAATATATATATATATATATATATATATATATTGCAAGAAACGGGCATATTCTATTACATGCAAGGCATCACCAAAATAATAGAAGTCAAGTCATGTGCAATAATAATACAATCTCCACTTTTTTTTTTATTTATGATCCCAACTTATTGAGCACATCTTATTGCATCAATATCCTATTGGTCCCTACATACACCACAACAATTTAGTAAAAAAATTTGCAATCATTATAATTAACGCTAATTAACTTTCCAAGATCAAGAAATATATAATAGATTATGCTCTTGCAATAGAAAAGTATATTTATTTATATTTTAATAAGTAATTAATATTCATTCAGAATGCAATTCAAGCCTAGTTTAAAATTATATTATATAACCTTTTCCAAAAATAAATTAAGTTACATGACCAATATAAATAGTTGTAATACACTGAGTATTATATGAATACCTAATTAATTCAGTAAATGTCAATTGAATTTCGATGCTATTAGTACAATAGATCACGCATAATGGGGCATTTTAATATTAGACTTTTTGTTGATCACGTACGCCCAAAGATTTTCATTGAGTGCAAGTTTTAAATTTCAACTATTTTAAGTACCCCCTCAAAGTTGACCTTGTGTAAGTAATCTGAAAACTACTTTTCATCACTCTAAACTTTAATCCATGTTTTACTTATAATTTAAAATTTTATTTTATATTACTTATAACTCATATTTTTAATTAATTTTAATTATATTCTTAAGTCTAACATCTTTTAAATATTTAACAGAAGATACTAAAGTCTTATCTAGCACACGGTAGCACCATATATTTTACTTTTGATGTGCCACATTAGGTATTAATTTAAAATAATCAAATTTAGTATAATTTCATAGGAATATTTTAGATTTAGAAAAAATTACACTATATTTTAATTATTTTAAGTTGGTATCTAAAACGACATATTTTAAGTGGAATATTTTACAATGGCGTGTGCTAGATAGTATTTCACGTCAATATCTTTCATTAAATATTTGAACAATATTAAGCTTTAAAATATAATCAAAAACATATTTTATAATTGAGATAAAATAAAATTTTAAATTATAATTAAACTATACGTCACAGTTTGACATGAATAATATTTTTGCAAGTAACGGACATATTCTATTACATGCAAGGCATCATCAACATAAATAGAATTCAAGTCATGTGCAATTATAAGACAATCTCCATTTTTTTTTTTAAATTTATGATCCCAACTTGTTGAGCACATCTTATCTGCAACAATATCCTATTGCTCCCCACATACATCACGACAATTTAGTAAAAAAAAAAAATTGCAATCATTATAATTAAAGCTAATTAAATTTTCATGACCAAGAAATATATATTTATTATAATCTTGCAATAGAAAAGTTATTTATTTATATTTTTAAAAGGTAATTAATTTTATTCAAAATGCAACTTGCAGCCAAGAAAAGTGGTGATTAATTTCTGCTGCATAACCTTTTGTCTATGAAGTTCAAGTACAACATCGTGCAAAGGAGAGAATGAAATGTGAATGCCCAATAATTTAGCTGGACTGGCTGGTCACGTGGAGATTCAAAAATTTATGAAAGTGATAGGAACAGATAAGAACATATGCGTTGGCATATATATATATATATATATATATATATATATATATATATATATATATATATATATATATATATAAAATAAGTAATTGCAATTGAACATATAAGTTCATCATGTGACACAATTTCAATTGATTCGAATTGATAAGGGTTGGTGGAGATTTAGCTAGATATTTTCTGATTAAATTATAATGGGGATTTTATTTTTATATTATTAATTGTAACCAAAAAACACTGAGAAAAAACTAGCTTGTAAGAAAATATATGTATGTATTTATATATAATTTTAGAATTAAAAATTTGAAAAATACGTTTGATATCATAATTATCATTTCGATTAAAAAAAGACTCACAAAACGTAATGTAACTTTTATTAAGTTGCAATTGTCTTTTATATTTTTATATTAGATATTACAAATTTTAACGATAAATTAAAATTAGCTGCATGCCATTCTTTATTTTTAAATAATTTAGTGCACTGTTTTTTTAATTATTAAGTAACAACTAAACGCCTGGTTCTCTGGATTTTATCAATGATATTCTTTTGTTATATAACTATAGTTCAAATATTATACATACTTCAGTTAATCCCCCCCCCCCTCTCTTCTCCTCACAAAAAAAGAAAAAACTTAAATATTGAAATACAAATTTAAAAAAATATATTTTTAATAAGTCATATTCTAAATGAAGGAAATAAATATTGTCTTGAAGTGATCACATTTTACTTAAAAAATATTTGTATATATTTTCATAATAAAAAAAAACTCTGTAATTTAAGCATCTATAAAATTAAAGAACAATTTACTCAATATGATAACATTACTAGTCTAAGCACCAATGACGTGATAGATTCCCTTTCAGTTCCATCTTAAACACGTTTGAAACTACGTTAAAGAATAACATAACTACAGAACTTACTCAAACGCCAACAGAAGTGGATGTTTAGTTTTAATTTTCATAATGAAGACATTGCTGATTTAACCAGCAAACAAGAATCAGTTTCAGTCGTTCAGTTACATAATTTAGCGTAGAACTACCAAACTACGTTTTCATTGAGTGCAAGTTTTATATGAATATCTTAAAGGTCTCTTAACAGTCAACATTAAGCACAAGCAAGATCGGCATATTCTGGTATATATGATCTCTTACAGTTGACCTTAAGCACAAGCAAGATGGGCATATTCTGGTATACAAAAAGCATCTCCAACGTAATAGAATCAAAGTGATTGTGCCATTTCACTTGCTTTCTGATTCAGTCGGTGGAATTTCCAGGCCAAAAATTAATGCTGTTTGGCTCTCTAGAGTTGGCCAACAAACAAAAACTTGGTTATATTGGTATCTACTTTACTTATAGTACACATCTTATTCACAAGCTATATACATTCTAGTAAGTGAATTCTTGAAGAAGTTTCCTCATCCATTTACCTTCAAGCTTCAGCACTTCTGGTCTGGGGACTAAATATACGGTTTAGGGTTGCTGCCAACCTCACACCACCTTGCGCCAGCCTTTTCTCCACTATTGGAAGCCGGGAAAGGAAGTACTCATCTACATCATCAAGTAGAATTACAGTTTACGAGAGAATTCATCGAGAGATGAGAGAAATTTTAAGTACATTCTGTGTAACCAATTATTAATAGATATGATTCTTCTTGAAACTCATTTCTTATAGGCAAAGGTATCTTTTTTTCGTCTTTTAACGTTTATTTCGAGTTTCAATTTCATTCTTAATTTTTTTTTGCGTTGTTTTAATTTTGTCTTTAAAGCTAATACCATTAACACAATTGATAGAAAATGTTGACGTGGACTTCTTCATGTGACTCATCCAATACTAATATGTCATACCAATTGATTTTAGTTTTAATTTTGTCCCAAATATTTGACTAAGCTTCAATTTCACCCCAAATGATACGTTTTTCATTTTTCTCATTTATCTCAAATTAATAGTTAAACATTTGATGTGACTATATAGAAAAACCTACATGTCATTTGAAAAAGTTCATGTGTCACATTAAAAAGTTCACATTAACATTTTTTTCCATCAACTGTGTTAACGACGTTACAAAATTGAAATAAAAAAGAAATATATGAGACAAAATTGACACATAAAAAAACATTAGGATGAAATTAAAACTCAAGATAAATGTTGAAGATGAAAAAGATACTTTTGCCTTTTTGGTACGTTTACATGTCTGGTTTTACAAATTTTTATAGACCGAATCTATTTAAGAATTTCTCAATGACTATATCATGAGAGGAAAGGAATATGACAGAGAGGACCGGGAATATTCCTAAAACAAAGGGAATATATCAGCTCAAATGAGGAATCGGTTCCTTTTCTTATTAAACTAAGAAAATCCCTTCAAAGCTTAAACCCACAAGTTAAGAAAACAAACACAAAAGTTGACAAGGGAAAAAGAAAAACATATGGATAAAGATTCTATCGTCTATGTTGTTTATAGGCGAGAGAGTAGGAATACCTTCCAAAGTGCTTCCAGGCGTAGCATTCCTGTATGCAAACTTGCATGCTAAACTGACACTTTCAGAAGCATACCTGAATGAATAGTTAGCAACCAAGTCATGGATGAAAATATCTGACATCAATGATCAAATGCAAAGAAATAAAGAACTTCGACCTCTACAGGGTCATCTGATTAAATTGGAACCATGAAGTATCAAGTTATTATCCTTTGGTCGTTTAGAGTTGAGTCCTGATGATGAAATTGATTGCATGAATACATAATATGGACCCACACAAATTCACAAGAAAATATTGACTGTAGTGAGGCATTATGAAATGTAACTACTGACTAGTAGAAAACCATTTGTGAGAAGCAATAGGCAATCAGACATAAATACAGCAAAAAGACAAAGAAAGTTGAGCAGGAATTAAGTAATGTATATACCGGTCTGGACAAGCTGTGTAGTTATGTGCACAGTGTTCCCAAAACAATACATCATTAGACCAAATATCCTGCAGAAAGTGAGTTAAAAAATAGTCAGTCTCTTGGGCTTATTAATGACTTCATGTACATATACGAGTCAAAGAAAAGTATAGTCATGGTAATACAGCATGAACTTCACTTTGAAACAAATATCATCAAAAGAACTTTATTTTTGGCACATATGTCTAAAAGGAAAGAAGTTTCAAAATGAGATTCTAATGCTGCATTCTGCAAAAGAACAAAGTGAAAATGAAGCAATGAACCAGTTTTTTCAGGAGCCGATGAAGCATATAGAATTTGAATGATTACAATATTACAGCGGTAGAAGTATCTATATTAATTTAGGATAGAGTTCTAAATACTATAAGTAAAACCACATTCAGACAAACTCAGAGAGAAAAAAAATTTGTACCACATACAAGAAGTTGTGCAGTTAAAGAACTTAAGCAAACAAATCGTATACTACCTGATACCATAAGTCATTGAGGAAAAATGGCTAATAAAAATTAGCATATTGAAAAACATTCCTCCACTATCTTACAACCTTTAATAGATCATTATCCATGTATGCCCACATAAAGTTTTCATAAAATAGGATTTGTTGTGCCCAGCACCTAGCCGTGACTCAAGCTGCTGTCATAAATGCATAAAATTATAGAGAAAGAAACTTACTGTGATATTTGCTTGAATTGCTTGTATCATTGTTGAAAGATCTGAATTATAGAATTTTTTCAGAGCAGAATCAATAATCATGTCATCCCATACCTGTGCCAAAACCAATTTTACTGAATTTACATCATTAAAACGCAAAAGACCACTTAATCATTATGACTAACAGATCAAAAGCATAAAAATTGGCTAAGGGCTTGATGGCAACATAGTTAACAAACAATTTCAAGCGACTGCATCTTTCACAATAGGTGCTTGAGCTAAAGGACGTGAGAATTCAATATTGTCTATCTAATTTGGGAATCAAATGATAAGAATGTATGCAAAGCACATATGAGGATGAAAGTAAATACTCAAATTACTTCATGTAACAGTCCTTTTATGGACAGAGAACCACAGCCTTTTTCCAATCATTTTGCCCCTTTCTCCTAATCACGTTTAATAAATAGGTGACTATATCCCAAACCAAACAATAATCATTTGGTACTCCAATGGAGGCACATTGTTCCCTGAAAATTATGCATCTTAAATGAAGGAGTATATCAAAAGAAAGAGGACCTTCTCAATCAATCATAAACATTGTTAAAAAGAGAAGGGGCATAAAGCCTCATCAAATATACATAAGTTGCAGAACAAAATCAGCCTGCATCAACTAGTACACAAGCTGCTTCTTTCATTTTAAGCTTGTGAAAGTTAGAAAAGGTAGAGAAAATCCCAAAGGCTACAACACTTACATGGTGAAGATTTGTTTTCCTGCGGTACCAATGAACTATTATTTTGTTCCCACCTAGATCTCCAGTGAAACCAACATGTAAGGGCTGCACCAGAAAATTGAAATATATATATATATATATATATATACAAGCAGAAGTTTGGATGACAAGGATAAACAAATCAAAGTAAATTACATTGTCAACTATGTGGAACATAACTTTTTATATTGAGCTGAAGGAGGTACTGTAGTCCAGCCGAAAGGAACTGAAATATATTACTTAAAGATTTCCAGCCAATAAATGTATAATCTATTTTTTGAAGCTGTTATTCTGAACTCATCTACTGAATAGGTAAACTCAAACATCTAATGAACCTTTGAAACAACTGTATATTATGTTGTCCATTAGAGTTTGAATTTATCTGTTTCTGCAAGGTTTGCATTTTCAGAGTGCCTGAAAGTTCTCAGCTGCCAATAGGAGCTAAGAAGAACGAACCTGATGAACATCCCCAACAAAATGTGACAAGAACATGAGCGCCTCTGTCAAATTGTCTGCAATTCAGACAGGAAGTATAGTGAATTAAAGAAACTATCTAAATATTGAATGGGAAAGTGATGGATCTACAGCTTTAAGTGCTTACATCTTAAATCAGGATTATTGCCTATGTAAGCTGATTTGAATTGCATTGTATAGTTATATATCGCTCCAGTGACACACCTATCTTTATGTAGAGAAGGATCATGGCAGTCTCCTATAGAAATTATGACACAGTTTAGTATTTGTGAAGCTCATGGCCTTGAAGCTGTCTAAATAAGTAATAAAACAGAAGCAACACTTTCAAATCAGGTAGAAGTTCTAAGAACTTGAACTTACTGCAGTATTCATAGTTACACTTGAAATCTGGGGTGTCAATATAATGTAAGGGACTACTCCAGCGATAGTGGTAATTATACCGAACCTCATCAGCCCAAGAGCAAACTGCAGCAAGATCACCTTCGGCAGAATCTGGAAGCAATTGTTTCACTGCAAATAGAGCATCTTCACTAAGATACTCCTTTAAAAAGCCAAAGATCTCAATCAGTATCCCAAACTCAGTAAAAGCTTATAGCCTGACCCCCACCCCACCCCCCTTCCGGGCGCCACAATCAGACTCCTCGTGACATTTACCTAAAGATCCAGCACTCAGTAACGTCCGAAATATATTCAGTTTTTCTAAGGGGTTTTTTTTTAATAGATTAGAATGTTAGATGAAGCCACTATCTATGATGAATGATTGTGCAAATATTCACAAAACAATGTCAATCTAGAACCCAGAAATGATCAAAAACTTAAAATATCACTAAGTTGGACAACTAAAACCGAATATTAAACTAACCTCTGCTATCTTACAAATTGCATAGTGGCCTTCCTTTCCCCATCCCAAAACTCCTGGCATCAACAGTAGAAGAATAATCACTATCCTATTCCGCAGGAGCAGTAGCCCACCCATGTCACAATACTGAACAGTACTCTGGGAAAAAGTGGTTTTAAATTAATTAGGTTGACACAAAACCCAAAATAAGCCAGATTATTGGTAACAAGACGAAATATTGGTCATAAAAGAATGGAATGTAAAGAGAGATAGAGAATACCTGGTGATGGAGCTTGATCGACGATGATGGTATCTTAAAATTGGGTCATGACTAAGCTTACCGAAACACTCAAAATGTCAAACCCAATTGGGGAATCAACGACTCCGAGCCCTAGATTTCTGCAAGTACTAATAATATATGATGCATCAAAGCGCGAATGGAACCTTATTTAGGAATGGTTGACTGCAAATGACATATAACTTGACAAAAAAAAGAATAAAGGAAAGAAAGATAGAAGGAAGAAACTTGACAAGACTAATGTTAAAAATTGCTTGAAAAAATGAAAGAAAAAACCAGACACTGTTGGGCCAAGATAGGAATTGCATAATTGCAAGTGGTGGATACTCTTTTTTTTTTTTTTTGGGAAAAACATTGCACTTTACGCCTTACATTTTTTTTATGTGTAAATTTTTTTTTGAAATTTCAAACTCAATAAAAGACCACTCCTTTACTTTCATTTCGTGAAGAAACTAGCTTGTTAGTTGACTGTTAATTCAATGCTAACGTGTACTAGTACATGTGCTATGTCAGTAGTAAATTTTACACCTCACATGCCACCTTGATGCTCCTGCCATGTCATCTCTCTCACAACGATGCCTACAGTTGCCTTGTTGGTGGCCTCTATTGCTTTTACAATTACCTGTTCCATCTCTCTTCTGTGGGGAAGGGAAAAGTTAGCTGAAACCAAATATCAAACCAAAATTTGAAGATCTTGTGATGACCTAATCTGATGGGTGGACCCAATAAATGGCAATTATCCTTTTACTGTAGCAAGCTTCTCCACTTCAGATCTCCTTTGCCTCTTGCTCTAAGTCTCTCGTCGAGGACTTCCCTTAGGGACTGACGTGATTTCTAGCCACCCATAGCAAGTACACTGGTAACTTGTCGATTGATGAGCAGTAGCGTTGTTCTATGGTCTCCACTGGTTCACCAGAGAAGATGATTGAAAATTTTTTTGGTGAACAAATATAAGAGACCAAAGGGATCATAAAAGAAATACTGATTTAAAAAAAAGAAGGGGGATCGAGAAAGAAGAGAAAGAAAGAGATCCAAGAGAGAAGAGGAGTTAACAAAAGAGAGAAAGATTCAGAAAATAAAAGAGATGACAGAGAAATAGAGATTTCGAAGAAGAAGAAGAAGATAGGAGAAAGAGAGTCAGAAATGATGAAGAAGGAGGAGATTTAGAAAAATAAGATAAGTATTTCAAATTTCATTCATTCATTATATTTCGATACATCCTCTTTAATTTTTTATTGCAATTTTCATTCATTCATCATGTGAAGGCATGTGACAGATCCTCTAAGGGAACAAATAGGAACATTCAAAATAGGAATTACCTCTACATTAGCTTAGTACGATAGTTGCATTCCTCTGTGCTTGAATCTGGGCCTACCATTGAAGCTGCTAGGGCCACTCGAGCTTCGTTGTAAGCTTTGAGACACTATATTCCCAGACAAGTTCAACCCTACCGGATTCCTACCCCGTTTCCTGTTGGATGATCCACCAATGGTCTTTGATTATTATCAAATGAGCCTGCCTTGGGCTTCATGAATCTCATTCTTGGTTGAGCTGGATTTAGGTTTCAATGAATGGAAATTGAGGCCTTAGGGAAGAGAACAATACTATTCCAGATTGAAGCAGGAGCCTCGCTTGTTTGGGGAATATAAGGGAGATGACGTGGCAGAAGCATTATGTGGCATGTGAGGTGTCAAAAATTGGTGACATGGCATGTGCGGTGTAAAATTTAGTGACATAGTACAATTACTAGTCCACGTTAGTGTTGAATTGACAGTCAACTAAAAGAAAGTGGTTTTTTACTTGAAGTGAAAGTTAAGATGGGTCTTTTGCTGAGTTTGAAACTTTAGGGGATTTTTGCATATAGGGAAAAGTTTAGGGGGTAAAGTGTAATTTTTCCTTTTTTCTTTCAATGTCCAAATTTGTACATGTTTGGAATTTCTAATACTCATTCCCTATTTAAAATATTTGATGTATGAAATACTCGAAAGATTCAAAAAAAATTACATAATAAATATTAGATATCTTAAATTTAGAATATGCATAAGGTTGGGTCAACTCGACAATTCACTCAACCAAACCAACTCATGAGATTGGGTTATAATTAAGTGCATATTTGGATATGTAATGGAGAACCCCCAACGTGTGTTCATTGACTCTAAACCTTGGTTCTAGACAGAAATATTATTATATGAATTTATGGTGGAAAAAGTACGAGAATCAATTTTGTCTTATAAATCTTGGTTTGCCTCAACGCAGGTCTGCCTTGCTTCTTCTATCAACCTTGGTTTGCCTCACTTGATCTTTATGATGAATTTCACTCTACTATCCTTCTTTCTCATAGAAGATGCCATCTTCACGATGTTTCGATCTGGTGTTTTTTCCCCTCTCTTTCTCGCATTGGCTTCTTCCCACATATTCACCTTCTTGGCTTGCATTAACTTTGGACATATTGCACCTCTCTCCCCCTTCCCCATGCAGTACCTTGACAAGTTATAAAGAGAGAGAGACAGAGAGTGTGGCAAAAATAGAGCATTGTGAGGGAGAAAGAAAGGCAATTTTGAAGCTTTTTTTCAACTAAATTCAACTTTGGCAGGATCAAAAAGACAAAGGAGGAGATAAGGAAGGTATATCTAAGCTTAACAGAGGCAAAAATGGCTTCTTTCATTTTAGTTGAATTTACAATTTTAAGCCCTAGCTTTTCCATAAATCACACCTTGACCTCATGATTTGACTAATCTTTTCATTTTGATCCTTTTGTGTTTCATTTTGGTCCATATATCTTACCTTTTTATTTTTTTAGTGCAGGTGGAAGAAAGCCTTGGTTGTTCATATGAAAATATAGACCAAACTCAAAGTGGTTCAGTAACAAATGTCTTCATTGCTGCTTGGCTTGGGGTTGATGTGATATACTCCATATTTAACATCTACTACTTTTCGATTGCCTTCAATATTTGAAGTTTCTTCTAATCTTTATTTGTGATTTATGTGATATACATTATTTATCATAAATTTTTGTATTATATTTTGGATTAGCTTAGTTAATCATTTTTTGGATTAAAAGAACAAAGAAAAAATAATAATAATTCCAAAAAAATAAAATAATTATTATTAGAACATTCATTCAATTTATTTTATTATATTTAGAAATGAGTGAAATTAAAAAATATAGTAAATGAAATAAGGCAATATAAATTTCATACTTTTTTTTGGTAATTAAATATTCAAAAGTGTTTTTGCTAACTAGTATCCAACTAAAATTCATTTTCTAAAATCACTTTTGAATCAATTTTGAAAATCCATTTTGTTCAAAACATTAGTTTATTCAACTATTTTCCAAACATCATTAATAGTTGTTGATTGCAACTTCTTGCTTTTTGGGCTTTTAAGAACGTCTCTTCTTTTTGTTGAGTATTGTGTTCAAAGATCTTTCATGGTTAAATGACAAAGAAAGTGTTTCATAGGAGAATTTATTTTTTTGGTTGAAGCCTTAGTGAACTTCATGTATTTTCATCTTATTTAAAACCTATCTAGTAATTGGTATTCTTAGGGTGCATTTTCTAATTGAAAATTTTCAAGGAATTTAATCTAAGGTTGTAGGTACCCTTAGTTTTCTTTAAGTACTCCTTAAAATCTAAAAATTTTATTGTTGTTTGTGGCAAATATATGCTCAATAAGGGAATTTCATTCCATAAAAAACAAAACAAAACTTAAATTAAAATAAAATGAAAGTGTGAGTTAAGTTGAAGCAGTGTCGTGTGGATTGGGTGCATAACACTTCCCCAACTAATGAATCATAGCTTCTTAATTAAAATAAAAGTGACAAATAAGATATTGTCGTGTGGGTTAAGCGCAAGGGCAATTCTTTGTTTCCTTAACATCTTTAAAAGTTCATTTTGGTTGAGGGGAAGTTATGTATGTTAGGCTCATGGTCTTTACTCTAATCCTTTTAATTCTAAGTTTTTGTGGGATGTATTCCTTGAGAGCCAAAATGTTAATGGTGAGATAATCTTTTAAGTTTTTGAGGGAGTGCCTAAAGAATGATGGGGGAGTTTGCAAATTTTGACAAATTAAAGTTCCTAGAAATTTTCATTTTTAGCTATGTATTTTTGGGTATCCACTGACTAGCTTAGTTTTATTGAGATGAATGGATGAAATTGAATTCCTATTGGCTCTAGTCTTTTGGAACTAGGTTCAACACTTGTTTCTCAATTTTTCCATGAAAGGTCTTTGTGTTCAATTTTAGTGTGTGCTTAGTATGTTGTGTTAGGGAATGCTTTGCTTGAGGACAAGCAAAATTCTAGCATTGGGGAGTGATAAATCCAAGAAATTGATTAATTTTATGTAGTTAAAAATGATATTTTCTCTCCCTTAGCTTTAATTTGCAATCATTTACCAAAATTTATCTATATTTTTATTGAGCTTCTTGTTGCAATCTAGATTTCTTAGTTCTCAATTATTTTACCACTTTCTGGTCTCTTTTATGTGATTTTGTTTTGTGTTTTGTGTAGGTACAAATTTTGATGAAAACAAATCAAGATTGAAGAAAAGTAGAAATAACAAAGAGATGGTGCCCCAAGCGCCAAGCCCTTTCATCGCCAGTATGCTGGCACCTTACTCTGTGTAAGGTTGATGCTTGGGGCATCACATCTAGTGCCCAGGGTGCTTGGCTCTACACTTTCTATTTCAATTAACAACGTGGAGCTTGAGGCAACCAAACCTAGGAAATGCACGTGACTTATGGTATTTAAGCAAAAAGGCAAAATTAGGTTATCTTTTGGCTGGAGAACAAGTGGGGGACAGTTGGAGCTCATTTGGAGAAGAAGGGAACCATTCTACTTTGAGTTTGAAGTACTTTTACTTGTTTTTCTTCCAATTGTATCATGGAACCATTAATTTTCATGGTTTTTCTTTGTTTTGTCATGAGTAGCTAATTTCTTTCTTTAGGATTGTTATGAACCATATTTGGATTATGATTCATTTAATTTCTTAAACTCTTGTAATCATAGAAATTTTAATACATGTTTACTTATTCTTCTCTTAATGCTTTCCTTTAAATTGATCAATTATTGGAATGATTGGTTGTTTTTGCTGAACTTGGGAGAGGGAGGTAAGAACTAGGCTAAAGATTGAGTAATATGAGTTTTTCATAAAGAATTATGGAATGTTAGGTTTAAGCTTAATTGTGATTTAGAAAGATTCTTCTATGAATTCAAGTGCCTTAAGTTAGCATGTATTGTTGGCGAGACCAAGAGTGAGAGAGAGAGATAACCAATCCTATGAAAAACGAAAGAGGATTAGACTTAGATCATCTCATTGATTATTCTTAATTATGTGATTGCATCTATTTAACAGACAGAGTATACTAGACTTAGATCATCTTAGGCGTCTATGTTAGCTTTGAATAAGAAGAAGAGGTTGACTATCACGCCCTAATTCGGGAACATGACCGGGACGAAGGTGGACTTGTTCCACCACCATAAACCTAACACTTAATACAAATTACAACAACTTAAAAACATACCATGCGTAATCCATCACCTAATATAACAAGGAGATTTCTAAAATAGCCAATTTTTTATAATCACGAAGATCTTTTTCAAGTCACAACATTCATAAATTATGAGGGAATGAAATAATCCATACATAATATACCACAATCATCACAACAACCACAAGATTTTAGGTGTCCTATCTAACTAAAGAGTGACTCAATCCCATGACAACATACAACCCGAAGACGAAAGGGATAAAGACTTAGAGGCTTTGCTACTCTTCATACGGAGTCTCGCTAGGTACATAAGGACTTGCAAGGGTACACAAAGAGAGAGTAAGTATAAAGATACTCAGAGAGAGATAATTCAATTGAAAGTAAAATACAAATCGTGTACCGTTTACTAGAATAGGATATTAGGAAGGGGCCTATCTCCCACACCATCCCACATCACACAAAACCTACATAGCATTAGGTTGCCACTGCAACATCACTACCATAATTTAATCTATCCAACACTAACACACAACTTCCCAAGGTACTTAGTACACACACATACTAGCACAAATAAGATCATATTAGCACTGTCAATACAGGTCAACCGAAAACGGGTTGGCATTAAACGGGCTTGGATTTCAAAGTCTAGGCCCACCCGTTCCTAGCCTGCAAGTTCACAGAATAGCTCGCGGGCCAGTTTTTTTAAAAATAAATTAATGTAAAAAATTTAACTAATTATTTGTCTTTCTTCTTCGTCGCTGAGCTTGTTGGTATACCACAAGCTTTTGCAAACTTTCAACATATTTGGGAATGTCGGAGGTGCAGACGCGCCGCTGGGGTAGGTGAAGACATTGGAGATGCCCTGTTGTCTGAGAGCTTCGATGTCGTTGCCAAATTAGGACACGAAAAGATAAGAAATGAAATTTGAAGGTGGTGTAGGAATTGAATGGGGTTAAAGTTAGAGATGGAACAAGAGATCCTGAATGAATGGGATAGGAAATAGGAAGAGTGAATCTTTTTAATACGCTTGGGGAAATTGGAGTATGTGGAAGAAGGCAAGCGATTGGTGACCTGCAATGGGGGAGGCAACTAGGCGACATGTAACGAGGAAGGTGACCGGGCGACTCAGGGAAGATAGCAGCCATGGCCATTTAGGCAGCCGAGGAGGCAAAATCGTTTTAGGATAGGGCTAGGGCACTAAAGAGTGAAAAACATGCACGATTGAATAAGATGACTGATGAGCGAAGACAAATGATATCTCAATCATCTGATGCTACTTTTCTTTTTCAAAGAGCACGACTAGGCATGGGTTGAGAGATTTAGGCTAACTCGAGGCCCACCCAAATAGGGGTGGGCTAGGCTTGGTCCGCTGACCAAAGCCCATATAGACACTGGTAGATCATACATATAAACAATCCTTTACTTCGCCACAAAAGGCATTCACATTATACCACGTAGGGGGTTCCCATATATCCTCACCGATCATAATTAGGAGAGTTATACAAGCTTCCTATTATGTTCTCATTATTCATAATTAGGAGGACCACACAAGTTTCTTATTATGTTCTTATTATTCATAATTAGGAGGGCCATATAGGCTTCCTGTTATGTTCTCATTAAATAATAAGTAGGAGGGCTACACAGGCTCTCTATATACTCTCATCATATAGTAAGCAGGAGAACCACACAGGCTTCCTATGTATTCTCATCGGATACTAAATAGGAGAGCTACACAGGCTTCCTATATATTCTCAATAATCATAGTGCGGGAAGGCCATACAGGCTTACCATATTATCATATCAATCACCATTGGGAGGGCCACACAAGCTTCCTATAATATGTATATTACTCATAATTGGCAATCACAACCAATAAGTTAATACATCGCACAAGAGAATTTCAACCCATGGATAGTATATACAATACCATAGATTATATATCCAACGCAACATTTATCTTAACATGAATATTGCCACACATCAAATTTGACAAGTATAAAATGAACCACAATCACATTAAGATAATTAGAGTGTACATCACTACCTCTAATCTATCATTATCCAGAGAACCACATGGGCTTTTTGCATAGCATATGATATTTATCAATGATACACAAAGATAAACATATAACTTCGGTACAAGGAAGAATTACAACTTATGAAATAGAAATATATCCCTCGCAGATCATTCAAGCAATAGTATGTTTATTCCATCATGTAATCCACTACACATCACATATTGACTTATGTAAAGTGTATCACAATCCTAATGTAAGTAGTTAATGCATCATATCACCACTCTCAACAACTATTTTTGGGCTCTTCCCACAGTGCACCACTTCTAGCAATTGGGGTTATATCCTATTCCTAGGAGAGCCACACAAGCTCCCTTTGTGCTTCATAGTACACATAATCCCTACTCAAGTAAGGGAAAAAATGTATTTATTCACAATTAAAGAGGACAGAAATAACTTTCTTACACTCAATTATGATGCATAAATTTCACAAACAATGAAGCACTGATCTCTATATAATAATAATACATGGCAATCAATTTAAACACAATCTCACCATACCAAGGTTAGCCTTCTAATTTAAAACAAGCCCACATGGAGTCACTAAGTATATAACAAGATAATACCAAGAGAATGGATCTCTTGTATTTAAGTGTTAGTCATAATAGCTCTGTCACTAAGTTATATATATGTTATGACCCAAAAATCCAAGCACGTGACCGAGATGATATAGGGTTAATATCCTATGCTGTAAGCCTAATTCTCCTAACTCCCAGTTCCCATGCAATATGTGACATGCATAACCATATCATCATACAAATAATAAATTAAATCTATGAAAATAATAGGTAAACATGTCATGTCGGAAACTCCCTACATGTAACCCCTCCCTCTTAGGTGTCCTGGTTGACTGCAAAGCTTATAATGATATACCGACAAATGAGTTTTGACCTTCAGGCAAGAAGGAACTGAAAGCCTTAAACCTCGACTCCTCCTCGAATGATGGTATCACGGCTAACACAACCTGCAAGGAAAAATAACAACAGAATGAGATAAACATCTCAGTGAATAGACAATCCATTTTCCTTTCCTCCGTTTAGCTCGTTGTCTCCGCAACAAAAGTAGACTTAAACAAATCTTACTTTGGAACACACACTAAACAAATGTGTAAAAACAACTCAATAGTAGCTTTATGCGAACATGCTGGGTACTTTAGATTGCTTAGGGTAATCTTGATCTCCAATATGACAACTCCTTAACATCTACTCATACGAAGTGTAAAGTAACTTGCCAACTCCTAGTCCGAAGGTCAATTTATACCTTATAGCTTGTAGGCTAATAATAACTCGAGCTCGTAGGCCACTAAGCACTCCAAGCAATGCATGCTAATGAAACTCCATTACAACCATACATGTTAATACATATATTTATATATAACAATCCAACACAGACAACCTCTCCATGTCCTGAAGACCTCAATAGTATTGGGCCATAAAGGGCCACAAAAGTCTCCTAGCCAAAGGCCTATATATATATATATATATATATATTTACATAGTATATATATTATCTTTTGGCTCGTAGACTAATATTATCTCCAAGCCCCAAGGGAAGTTAATCTCCATCCTCGGAGGCAAATCAATCCCTTTGCACGAAGGCAAATTAACCTTCATGCCTGAAGGTAATTTGTAATACTCGTGGAAAAATAAAATAAAAATGTATGTTCACTAATTACGGTTATTGTTCCACAATACAACATTATTCAAGTATGCGATACTATTCAGAAATATGGTATTATTCACATATACAATCATCATGTCAAGTACTTGATGTGGGTTGGGCATAAGAGGAACTAGAAAGGAATTCGTAGGAGAAAATGATATTTTATGGGAGAAAATCCCCTTAGAGACTAAAATGAAAATGACTAAAATGAAATGAAACTTAATGGTTTAGAAGAAAGGGTAATTTTCTCTTTAGTTCCTATTAGTAACCAAATTCTTAGTCGCCTCGTGCGAAACTTTTTGCACAATAAACTGAATTATTAAAGCACATAATAAACTGAATTATTAAAGTGCATAGTAAATTGAATTATTAGCGCATAATGTTGAATAATACCTTGAGATTTCCTATAAATAGACCTTTCTATTTCACTTCTAAACTCACCTTCAGCTTCTCTTCTTTCCTCTCCTCGAACTTTTCTTGCTCTAGCACTAGGTCTTTAAAATATTAGGTCTTTCCTTTTCAGTTTAGATTTGAGGTAAGGATATTATACCTTTTTTATTTCTTTACAAATTTTAGATGTTAAATTCTTAGTATACTCTATGGTCACGGCCTTAACTAATTTCCACATTACAAAAGAACTAACCTTAGTTGCTTGAATATTATTTTAATTTTTTATTGTTAGAATAGAATGTAAATTGTGAAGAATATATGTCTAGGTAAGGTTCTAGCTAAGAAAAGACTTGATACTTAAGAGTGTGCATTGTGACCCACCTCTCCTTCCTGGGAACTTACTTGGTGTACTCTTTTATAGCTTGTATTCACTATTTTACGTATGAATAGTAATCATATGTATGAACAGTACGTGTACGAAAGCAACACTAACTTGATTTATTTGACATCTCATGAAAATCTCGATAGCGGAACTTAAAATCTCCTTGTGTACTCTTGTCCATAACAACTCATGGAAGTGATACTCGTATGGAATTTAAGTGAGTGGACATAATCTTAATAATAGGATCATTGCACGATCTATCATGTTAGTGAACTAGGTTGAAATCCCAAGTTTTAGGTGATAATGGATATTAGTGAGAACCCCAACGTTTTAGATAAATTCAATATATTTATTATTTCTTTTCTTAAACATGAATAATTTTCACATATGCAAACTTTTAATTATTATTTGTATTATAATTGTGAAAATTTAACTTTCATGAGATTTTAAAGTATGAATATTTATGATATGTTGAATCTTTGTAATTGAGAAAAGTCGTATGTCATGTTTTTGATATTGGGTGGTACCCCTCTTTATGTGGTGAGCAAGATTAGCTACTTGACTCGTGAAACATTAGGGAGACATAGTTCCTACTGATAAAACGAAATAGTGTGTAGCATCACAAAAGGCCTTAAGAAGACTAGAGATTGAGTAAATAGTTCCAGAGGTGGTTTCGCCTAAGTGATGAGTGTCAAAACCGAGTGTGATATCCCAAATTTAATTACCTTAGAAAATGAGGCTAAATAAATAAATGAGCAAGTACATAAGGATAAAATAGTTATTAAGAAATTTTTGAGAGACATAAATAGAATTTTATCATTGATTAGGGACCTAATTGAATATAATAAAAATATTTGAGGTCTTTTATTAGTTTTAGCCAAAGGAAAAAAATGAGAAAGTGATGTGTGTGTATATGAGGACGGAGGAGAGCAAAACAGGGAGAGATAATGATGAAAAAAAACATGTAAGGTAATAAGGAAAAATTAAATGATAAAATATTTATATATATGTTTATAGGAATGTGTGAAGGGAATGCACGGTGGGAAGAAGAAAGAAAGAGAAAAGAAGAGAGAAAGAAAGAGAAGAGAGAGAGAAAGAGAAAAGAGAGAGGAAGAGACAAAATAGAAAAGAAGAAGAAGAAGAGAGAAGACTATGGAAAATATCAGAGGAAGAACGGATTTAGATCCATATTTAAGGCTCGTTTTTTATAAGGTAGTTAGTATTCCATAAAAGCATAATTATTTATGATTTATGATATGTATGTGCATAATCAGTTTTTATAGAATTTATTTATAAATATTGTTCTACATAGTAAATAAGAGAAATTTAATTATTATCAGTGTAATGTTATGCTTTTATGGCTGAAATGATTTCCTTATGTATTTACATATTTTTAATAAAGGGACTAGCTACTGAGATATTTTATATCTCACTTTTAGAAAATTGATCATTTCAACAAAAAGGAAAAATGGAAGGCTTGATGATATTAATGATGAGATTGAAGTATAAAAATATATTTTATGGTAGTTTATGATACAAAGATGTAAAGAGAATATCAAAAATTATGTAAATTATTATTATTTTTTATATATATTCAAACTCAGATATAATCAATGAGAATCCTATCAATTTTTCTGCAAGATTACTATTAACATGAATAGTAAAATTCGTGAATAGTGACATTCATAATTATTTGAAAGGAAATTATTTAGAAAATTATCTAGTAAACCAATTTAGAAAAGAACTATTATTTTTAAAGGAAATAAAAAGTCGGGATGTTATAAATGGTATTAGAGGAAAAGGTCTTACTATCTTATGGAAAGGAAAATACTTACATGTAATTATTTGATTTGTTAAAGTATTATTTTTATGATGTTTGTGTTTGAGTTGCTATGAATGTTTGTTATGATTAAGTGAGATTTAGAAGAATATCTGAGTAAAAGTAAGTCATACAGAGAATTGATTAAAGATGAATAAGAGCATACCAGGTACCTTTTGATGAATAAAGAAAATAATAGAGTCTTATTTGTAACGTATGCCTGGCCAGTATATTTTACATATAAGAAATCATTATAGCCTAAATTCATAAAAAGGAAAGGTATGCCGAAGTTGAACTAGAATTCACTTTGAATGTGATAATATAGATAAACATATTAGAGATATTTATCTCTATAAAATTAAGTATCTAGTGAAGTGTACATTGAATTATAAATAAAGCTTATATTTCCTATCATCATATGAATTATCCATGTGTTTATTTCCTATGATTGTTGATATAAATTCAAGAGAATATAAATATCTACGGTTATATATGCACAAAGAGTTTGAGAGTTAAATTTTCAAGTCTCTCAGTACAAGAATCTACGGAACAAATACAAAGTGATTGAGGGTTGGATCACCCAAGAAATCATACACAAATCTAAGGCACAAATACAAAGTGATTGAGGGTCTAATCACCCAAGAAATCATATGCAAATCTACGACATAAATGCAAAGTGATTGAGGGTTTGATCATCCAAAAAATCATACAAAAATTCAAAAAAATATAATACTACAGTTGTGTAAAATGAATGATAGATTGACTATGTTAGTAAGTGTGATGTTTGTATTTGGGATATTTTTGTGCAAGTCGTGGTTGCAATTTTCATATGTGTATATATGTATTAGTTTGAATTTTGGGGACAAAATTCATTTTAAGGGGGGAAGAATGTGATATCCCAAATTTAATTACCTTAGAAAATGAGGCTAAATAAATAAATGAGCAAGTAAATAAGGATAAAATAGTTATTAAAAAATTTTTGAGAGACATAAATAGAATTTTATCATTGATTAGGGACCTAATTGAATAGAATAAAAAGATTTGAGGTCTTTTATTAGTTTTAGCCAAAGAAAAAAGTGAGAAAGTGATGTGTGTGTATATGTGGATGGAGGAGAGTAAAAGAGGGAGAGATAATGATGAAAAAAAACATGTGGGGTAATGAGGAAAAATTAAATGATAAAATATTTATATACATGTTTATAGGAAGGGAGTGCACGGTGGGAAGAAGAAAGAAAGAGAAAAGAAGAGAGAAAGAAAGAGAAGAGAGAGAGGAAGAAAAAAGAGAGAGGAAGACACAAAATAGAAAAGAAGAAGAAGAAGAGAGAAGACTATGGAAAATATCAGAGGAAGAAGGGAATTAGATCCATATTTAAGGCTCGTTTTTTATAAGGTAGTTAGTCTTTCATAAAAACATGATTATTTATGATTTATGATATCTATGTGCATAATCAGTTTTTACAGAATTTATTTATAAATCTTGTTCTACATAGTGAATAAGAGAAATTTAATTATTATCAGTGTGATGTTATGCTTTTATAGCTGAAATGATTTCCTCATGTATTTACATATTTTTAACAAAGGGAGTAGCTACTGAGATATTTTATATCTCACTTTTAAAAAATTGATTATTTCAAGAAAAGGGCAAAATGGAAGGCTTGATGATATTAATGATGAGATTGAAGTGTAGAAATATATTTTATAGTAGTTTATGATACAAAGATGTAAAGAAAATATAAAAAATTATGTAAATTATTATTATTTTTATATAATATTCAAACTCAAATATAATCAATGAGAATCTTGTCAATTTTTCTGCTAGATTACTATTCACATAAATAGTAAAATTCGTGAATAGTGACATTCATAATTATTTGAAAGGAAATTACTTAAAAAATTATCTAGTAAACCGATTTAGAGAAGAACTATTATTTTTAAAGGAAATAAAAAGTCGGGATATTACACCTAGAATATATACTTGATTGTTTGTTTATGGGGAGAAATTATTGATTTCTAGTGTACTCCCTACTTGTGCTCTTGGTTGATTTTATAGCTTATCAAGTTTATTATCAAGATTGATTTTGTATTTTGTTCTTATTACTAAGTTTATTGTACATTAACTGAGTTTTTCCCCAAAAACTCACCCATTATATCTTTCCCCTTTTCAGATCCAGTTGCAGAAAGAAACTCCCTTTAGAGGAGTAGTAAAGTGACACATGAAAATAAAGAATCTTCCTGTTGCCAAGTAGGTTCAGTGATCACGTGTCTGTATTGGGGGCTCTGTGGTCATTGGGACTCCTAAGACGTTATTGTGAATATTTTGGGAGTTTTATATAATTATATTTGGATTTTATAATCTTTATGAGAATGATGTTATTATTGTTGTTTATCTGTACCTTTATAACTGTATTAAGTTATGTACAACATTTCCTGTATGTGTAGGAAAGGACGCCAAATATGTGTTTAATAAAATTTTCATATATTGTGAATAGATGTAATTTTAAAATAAATTTATGGATTTTACGTTTCCACATTATTGAACTCAACAAAAAGGTAGAGTTAATAGGAATGCTTACAGTAACGAGGAATGTCGATATTGTGCCAGTCACAGGTCCTGATAAGCGGGTCGTCACAAAGTTGGTATCAGAGGAAAGTTATTAGGTCTCCTAGTGACTACAGAGTAAGGTGTCTTTAGTGGACCCTCTCCTATTGTGTAACTGCAGCACAACCATAAAATGAAGATCCACAATAGCCTTATAGAGTCTAAATCATTTTCTTTCGTGTCATACCCTTAAAAGCATATTGATAACAATGCAAATTATTTTTATGTGAAGAATAAGTTTAGATGGCACGAGAGCAATCGAATGCTTCTAGAGTCCACACAAGGTTCGACAGGACTTTAGGTCCTCCAGCTGCTTCATCGACAGGTGCAAGGTTGGAGACGCATAATTATGCAGGCAGGAACCATGCACAAAAAGAGGAAATACCCACTATGAACCTTGAGAGAAGTAGTAGAGTACCACCATAAATCGATGCAGTTGTGATAATGTAAGCACTGATGCAATGCTGAACGAGGTAAAAGGGCTAAAGGAGCTTTTGGTAGGGCAGTCATCAGAGGATAGCTTACAGGCATTAGTACATGCCTTAAGGGTGCAAGAGACATGATAGATGCCATCCCTACCCTTTCTCAAGATTGGGAAATGGGCAGAAACCAAGGGCTTGGAATTTTTAAAGTTAAATTCGTCGACATTTGCAGGAAATGCCAATGAAGACCCATAGCGTTTTTTGATGACTATAAGAAAATCCTTGAAACGTTGGAGTGCCTCGAACCCCAAAGGGTGCCTCTTGTCACCTTTCAACTAAGGGGTAAGGCAGATCGCTGGTGGCAAACATGAAAGAAAGGTATGGTCAATAATGCCATACCTGTCGGATGGGAAAACTTTTAAAGGACTTTTTAGGGTCAATTTATCCTAAGGAGCTTATGCGAAGCAAGGATGCTAGAGTTTGGGACATTTTAGTAAGGATCTCGGATAGTCAAAGAATACAACGCTTTGTTTATGGAGTTGTTTGAGTATACCACTCACAAGGTCTTGAATGAGAAAGAAAAGATTTGTCATTTCGTGGAAGGCCTTTGATACTCCCTATTTTTGAAGGTGGGAAGACAAATTCGACACTTTATCTTACACAGAGGCCATTGACACTACTTATAAGATAGAAGAAAGGGATGTACTCCAGGAGAACTAGAATAACAAATGGAAGAGAAGACAAGGTGAGAAGTCACATGGCCATGGAGAAAGTTCCACACTTGTCAGAACCACTAGCTATGTACCCTCCATGATCAATGCACCTCGATCTCAGTTTGGTGGACCAAGGAGTTAGTCAAAATTCCATTGTCTTGAATGTAGGAAATACTACTACGGAGAATGTTATGGGAAAGGCAAGGCATTAACTTGCTTTTAGTATGGACAATAGGGTTATTATAAGAACGAATGTCTTCAACTTGTTTCAAGGTCCGGCCATGGATTAGTTTACACTTCTCGCAACCAATCAGAGGCAACTATTGCCAACAAATCCCCGGCAATGGCAAGAGGCGACAGAACCAAAAGAAGTACTGGTGGGGGACAAGGAGGCCGAGGTCAAGCTTCAGTAGGTCAAAGGACCATTCGAGTGTTCTTTTTAACCCGTCAGGATGCTTAGGCATCCAAAACAGGGGTGGCAAGTATAAATCAAATTCCCAAATGATTGGTTTTAATCATTTTAGAATCCTTAGTTAAAAGGATGCCAATTTATATCACTAGGTACCCTTTTGATAGAATCAAACTTTGCACACGTTTTGTTTGACTCCAGCTTAATGCATTCTTATATGTCACTGTTCTTTGCAAAAGCTATCAAGTTAGAATGTACATTCTTAGTAACTATCTTACAGACCTATAATAAAAGAAGCAAATACGACGGCAGACTTAATGCTATTAGATATGGTAGACTTCGACGTCATCTTAGGTATGGATTGGCTGGCATCCTATCATGCCACCCTAGATTTTAGGGGAACCCTTCTTCGTATTTCAAGGTGAACGAAGTGAGATTCCTAGAAACCTTATATCCTTAATGTGTGCCTAAGTTTATTGCAAAAGGGCTATCAAGGATACTTGACATTTGTTAAGGATGTTAAAGAAGGAAGAACCGAAAGTGGAGGATGTTTCAGTGGTCTAGGAGTTTGTGGATGTCTTCCTGGATGACCTACCAGGTGTACTCCCAGACTGTGAGATCGAGTTCTAGAGAGAGTTGGCTCTAGAGACCCACCTAATCTTTATACCTCCATATAGGATGGCACCAATGGAGTTAAAGGAGGTTAAGGCTCAGTTACAAGACCTGTTAGACAAAGCCTTTATAAGGTCATGTTATTTACCCTGAGAGGCTCTAGTTTTGTTCATGAAAAAAAAGGAAGGATCGATGAGACTGTGCATCAATTATAGGCAACTGAACAAATTAACTATAAAAAATAAATACCCATTATCTCGCATTGATGACCTCTTTGATTAACATCAAGATGCGTTTTCTAAGATTGACTTGAGGTTAGGTTATAACCAACCAAAGATCAAGGAGAAGGATGTGCCCAAGACAGCCTTCCATACTAGATATAGACAATACGAGTTCCTGGTAATTTCATTTAATAAATAGGATTTTTAAAACCTTTTTGGCAAAATTCATTATTGTTTTTGTAGAAGACATCTTGGTATATTCAAAGAACCTAAAGAAGCACAAACAACTTTGTGTTGTGTTGTAGACGCTGAAGGATCATAAATTATATGTCAAATTCTCTAAATGCGAATTTTGAATTGATCGCATGACCTTCTTAGGACATGTGATCTCCAAGGATGGCATCCAAGCAAACCAGAGCAAAGTAGAAGCAGTCAAAATATGGCCTAGATCTATCTCTGGCACTTAGATTCGTAGCTTCTTGGGATTGGCGAGATATTACCGTCGCTTCATCCAAGATTTTTCCCGCTTAGCCGCCCCTCACACACGACTGACTAGGAAAGAAATTAAGTACTAGTGGGATGACACTTATGAAGAAAGCTTCCAAGAGCTTAAGAAGAAGCTAATCTCCGCACCTATATTGGTCTTACCATTAGGACCCAGAGGTTTTACAGTGTACTATCATGCATTGAGAGTGGGGTTAGAATATGTCCTCATGCAACATAATCAAGTAGTAGCATATGTATCAATAGCTTAAGAAACACGAATAGAACTACCACACCCATGATCTGGAGATGGCTGCAGTAGTTTTCACACTAAAGATATGGCAACACTATCTATACAAAGAAACCTGCGAAATCTATACCAACTACAAGAGTATAAAATATATTTTCGACTAGAAAGACCTAAACCTGAGACAAAGAATATAGGTAGAATTACTAAAAGATTACAATTGCAACATTCTTTACCACCCAGACAAAGCGAATGTAGTGGCAAATGCTTTAAGCTGAAAATCTATGGGTAGTTTGGCCCATGTAGCAGTAGCGATAAGGTCATTGATCTAAGAACTACAGGAGTTGAGGATAAAAGGTGTCACTCTTGAGGTTATAGGGACAAGATCATTCTTAGCCCATATCAGGGCTAGATCTTTCCTTGCTCACAAATACGAGCATCCCAAATAAAGGATCCTGAGCTTATTAAAATTATGGACAAGGTGAGGAATAGTAAAATGAACAATTTTATACTTGATGAGGTAGAAGCCTTTAATTTTAAGTAGCAATTGAGTGTGCCAAATGTGGGAACTCTTAGACCATATTACCACATATGTTGTACATCAAGGTGCCACCAAGATGTACCAAGATTTGAAACAGATATACTAGTGAGAAGGGATGAAACAAAATGTAATAGAGTTTGTATTTCGTTGTTTAACCTATCAACATGTTAAGGCCAAACATCAGAAGTCGAGAGACTGGTTACAGTAATTGGAGATTCTTGAGTGGAAATGGGAACGAGTAACTATGGACTACATTGTTAGTCTATCTCGTTCCACAAGTGGTTACGACTCAATGTGGGTTATTGTTGACCAACTAACTAAATCGACATACTTCATTCGAGTTAAAACCATTTACAATGTAGTAGTGTTGTCACAGTTATACATTCAGGAAATAATGAAGCTATATAGGGTACTCGTGTCTATCATTTCTAATAGAGGCCCTTAGTTTACTTTCCATTTCTGGAAGAGCTTTTAAAAGGCATCAGGTACTCGAGTAGACCTTAGTATTGCTTTTCACCCACAGACAGACAGATAGTAAGAGATGCTAAAAGACATGTTATAGGCTTCTATCCTAGATTTCGATGGTAGCTAGGAAAGATATTTGTATCTCGCAGAGTTTATATATAACAACAGTTACCAGACCACTATTATGATGACACCCTATGAGGCCCTATACGAGCGACATTGCATATCTCCGATTGGTTGGTTTAAGGTAAGTGAGGCAAAGGTGTTAGGACCGAATTTGGTTTAGGATGCCTAGCCAAGGTTAAGATAATCTAGGATAGGATGCTAGCATCTCAGAATAGGCAGAAGGCGTACGCTAACCATAAATGACGTGACTTAGGCCCTATACGAGCGACGTTGCATATCTTTAATCGGTCAGTTCAAGGTAGGTGAGACAAAGGTGTTAGGACCCAATTTGGTTCAGGATGCCTAGCCAAGGTTAAGATAATCTAGGATATGATGCTAGCATCTCAGAGTAGGCAGAAGGCACACGCTGACCATAAATGACGTGACTTGGAGTTCTTGGTTTCAGGGATATGGTGTTCCTAAAGGTCTCACTAATGAAAGGTGTGTTGAGATTTGAAAAGAAGAGAAAGTTGAGCCCTAAATACATTAGACCTTATGAGATCTTAGAACGAGTGGAAAAGGTAGCTTATCAGCTCGCTTTACCTACAGAACTGGAAGAAATTCACCCTGTTTTTCACGTATCCATATTGAGGAAGTACCTTCTGACCCTTCCTAGATACTTCACCTTGCTCACATGCTTCAACTAGATTCCATCAAGATAGATGATGATTTATCATACGAGGAGATACCGGTAGCTATCTTGGATGGCTAGATAAAGAAACTTTGATCTAGGAGATTCCATCGATCAAGGTACTATAGTGAAATCAAACTCACAAAGAAGCCACATGTGAAATCGAGGCCGATATGTATTCTACATATCCGCCTCTTTTCATGACTAAAGGTAATTTAAATTTGGAGGACTGAATTTCCTAAAAAGGGTGATAATGTAATACTTATGAAAAAATAAAATAAAAATGTATGTTCACTAACTATGGTTACTGTTCCAGTATATGACACTATTCACAATTCTATTTCACTATTAGCTCATAACATTGAATAGTACCCTTGACTTTTTCCTATAAATAAACAATTCTATTTCACTTCTAAACTTAACCTTCAGCTTCTATTCTTTCCTCTCTTCAAACTTCTTTTGCTATGGCACTAAGTCTTTGAAATATTAAGCCTTTCTTTTTCAGTTTAGATCTGAGGTGAGAATACTATACCCTTTTTATTTCTTACAAATTTTAGAGGTTAAATTCTTAGTATGCTCTATGGTTAGGGCCTTAATTGATCTTCCACATCAGAAAAGAACTATCCCTTTTTATTATTTTAATTTCTAATTGTTAAAATAGAATGTAAAATGTGAATAATACATGTCTAGAAAATGTTTTGGCTAAGGAAAGACCTAGTATTTAAGAGTGTCTATTGTGACCTACCTCTCTTTCTTAGGAATTATCTTGATATACTTTTTTATAGCTTGTATTCACTATTTTACATATGAATAGTAATCGTATGTATAAATAGTAACTGTATATATGAAAAGTATCTGTACAAAAATAACCCTAACTTGATTTATCTGACCTCTCATGAAAATCTCCATAGCAAAACCTGAAATCCACTTATGTACTCTTATTCATAACAACTCAGAGAAGTGATACTCGTACGGAATCTAGATGAATAGATGTAATCTTAATAATAAGATCATTACACAATCCATCACATTAGTGAACTAGGTTGAAATCCCAAGTTTCGCCAGTGAAAGGTGACAACGGATAATAGTGAGAACCCCGACGTTGTTATTTTCTATAAACAATTAATAGATAAATTCAATATATTTATTATTGCTTTTCTTAAACATGAATAATTTCAACATATGCAAACTTTTAATTATTATTTGTATTATAATTATGAAATTTTAACTTTCATAAGATTTTAAAATATGAATATTCATGATATGTTGAATCTTTGTGATTGAGAAAAACTATATGGCATGTTTGTGATATTGGGTGATACCCCTCTTTCAGTGGTGAGCAAGATCAGCTACTTGACTTGAGAAATGTTAGGGGAGACACAGTTCCTACTAATAAAATGGAAAAGTGTGTAGCATCACAAAAGACCTTAAGAGGACCAAAAGTGAAGCAAATAGTTCTTGGAGTGGTTCCGCCTAAGTGATGAGTGCCAAAACCCAGAATGTGTACTTGATTGTTTGTTTATGGGAGAAAAATTGTTGATTTCTAGTGTATTGCTTACTTGTGCTCTTGGTTGATTTTATAGCCTATTAAGTTTATTATCAAGATTGATTTTGTATTTTGTTCTTATTACTAAGTTTATTGTACATTCACCGAGTTTTTCCCCAAAAACTCACCTTTATATCTTTCCCCTTTTCATATCTAGTTGTAGAAAGAAACTCCCTCTACAGGAGTAGCAGAGTGACCTGTGAAAATAAAAAATTTTCCCGTTGTTGGGTAGATTTAGTGATCCCCGTGTCTATATTAAAGGCTCTGTGGTCATTAGGACTTCTAGGACGTTATTGTGAATATTTTTAGAGTTTCATATAATTATATTTGGATTTTATAATCTTTATAAGAATGGTGTTATTATTATTGTTTATTTGTACCTTTATAACTGTATTAAGTTATATACAACATTTCTCGTATGTGTAAGAAAGGACGCCAGATATGTTTTTAATAAAATTTTCATATATTGTGGATAGATGTAATTTTAAAATAAATTTATGGATTTTACATTTCCACATTATTGAACTCAACAAAAGGGTAGATTCAATAGGATGGCTTACAGTATTAAGGAATATTATTATTGCACTAGTCACAGGTTTTGATAAATGGGTCGTGACATAATTAATCTTCATGCCCAATGGCATATTAATCTCCATGCTCAATAGCATATTAATCTCCATGCTCGATGATATATTAATCTCTATGTCTAAAGACGAATGATCTCCATGTCTGAAGACAAATGATCCCCATGTCCAAAGACAAATGATCCCCATTGGTGAAGCTACCTCTCCCCATGTTCATTACCTTAACTATACACACTTACACACAAAGGACTTAAATACCCAAAAGCCCTATATGTGTATCTCTCTATTCAATTTCATTACACCCCTATAGCTTAGGGTACGAAAGCACCCTTGCTCGAAGGAACCACGGCCCCCTTTGCTCAAAAGTGGAGTGTCTTTCACCATTGCCTGGGATGGTGCAAATAGTTCAAAGTGTGGATAACTCTACTAAACTAGTTATGTGCTAATTCAATAGGCACATGAAGTGCACCATTCTAACATCCAATCAAGGAACCTCAGTGTTCATAGTCACCACAAGAGGTTCTTTACACTCCATTGTCATATAACCATGTAACTTATATGTTACTTACGAAAGTACATTACTTAATGTGAAATATGCACCATACATCAAATTCTCCAAGCCCGAAGGTTAATTTATTTCTTTTCCTTAGCATGAGGTCGTGCCATTTTCAAAGTTTAAAACTATACGATCCTTATAGCATAAGGCCATATAATCTCCTTGGCACAAGGCCATACAATTCTCCATTTTCTCACAATTGCCATGCAATTTATAAATACAAACATAGTTACGTAAACACCACAAGGCAAGTAAAACAATTACACTTTTAATCAAAAGTCAATGAACAACACTTAGTGACAAGATTCTCCTTGCTACCATAATATCTCCTTCCCCATAGTATCTCAATCACAATACCAAGAATTTATAACTATACACATTGTTCACAAAGATACTTGTGGCACAAAAAGAAATGGTGCACAATAATTTAACTCCTAATCCAAGTTGAGTGAAGTCATATATTCACCTAAACTCTAAGCTATTCATTCATCCCAATACTTGGTGTTTGGATGTAAACCTTGTTTGAATCCTATGGAGAGACATCCTAGCTAATTGGAATGGAAAACACATAAGGAAAAAAAGAAAATAACATACCAAATGTTGTTTAATAGCAATTGGTCGACTGCCCTCTCTATTAGCGGTAGACTGGTTCAGCTCATCTAGCTCCAGCTTGAGAGCACTAGTTGACCGCTGGGACAACTATGCTCTCTAAGCACCCAAAGTTGTCCAACAAGTTCCCAAGTTCATTTGGGTCCATTTTGGTTCATAATCTAGCTGATAGCTTATAAGCTAATTGATAGCTTATAGCTTATAGCTTATAAGCTAACTTATTAAATTAGAAGTGTTCAATAAAAGATGTTGTTGAAGTGGTTGAAAAGTGTAAAATGATATAAAAAGACATATATTTTTTAATTCCAAAATAATATACATATATATCATTTTTGTTTTTAATTAAATTAATTTAAATTTATATATATATATATAATTCATTAAAAATATATATTTATATATTTTATTATATATAGTAAAATATGTAATATTTACATATTTTATTATATTTATATATATTATATATATTTATATATAATGATATAATGAGTATTTTTATAAAATAACAAGAGTAAAAAGGGAAGAAAAGTACCTAAGCTATAAACTATAAGCTACTCAAAGTAGCTTATCAGAATAAGCTACAAGCTACTAAAATAAGTTCGTTTACCAAATACTTTTAACAAGTTTATAAACTAGTCAAATAAGTTATAAGCTTATCGCGCCAAACACAGCTTTTGTGACTTCAAAACTCAAGTAAAATCAGTCACAATCCATTTAATCATTCAAAAACAAGGTTGGGTTTCCAAATTTTAGATTTTTCCAACACATGACAACTAAGGTACTTGAAGAACTTAGCCACCAAGCTTCTTTCATTTTGAATGCACCCCAACCACCAATTATTTTCCCCATTAAAGCTTCTCTTGTGAAATCTAACTCATAAATAAACACTTGCACTTTTAAATCAGCCCCAACAACTCAAATTTCACCATTTACTACCCTAGGTTTTGAAGGAGTCCGTAAATGGAAGGAGAGGATGAGGATGGTCACAAACTTACCTCAATTCAATCTTTCCTCTGCCCAAAGCAAGCCAAAAACCTAGCCCTCACAATTTCTTGTGGATGGAGACATAAGAGGGGAGCTTTAAAGTTGAAGAAGAGAGGGAGAGGGAGATGTACAACTGAGAAGTAAAATGGGAGATAGAGAAAATGGTATGGCTCTCTTAGGGCTAAAGGGTTCTTAAATCATCAAACCCAAAATTACCATCTTACCCCTTCCCACATCACATATTAACCAAAAGGCCTTAAGCACACAATCACCCAACACTTAGCAAAATTGTCCTCATCCACAATTCCCTCATGCAAAGTCACATATCATAAACATTACAAGAAATTGCATACACACATAATTTGCCATGCCATTACCAATATAGTAGTTTTTCCACCATTTTTTCATGTAAGTCCCTACACAAGGGCCTTAACACCAAGGAGTCACAAATCTTGCACATTCTCAATAACATGCCCAAATTAATTATTCGGATAACAATTCACAAGGAAGATCACCATGCCATAACATAATAAATGTTATAGGCCAGATGTTTCAAACCAAATGCTCATCCTTCCAAGACCTTCAAGAAATTTTTCCAAAGCATGCCATATAATTATTCAAAGCCATAACACATTTAAAATAACAGAAAATCACAGATGTCACACAACTATCATAAGAAGGAAAAAACATTTGTCCATCCGAAATCCATTCCAACACACAAGGAGCACGAATGCAACAATGAGAGTAGCTTAAAAAAAATCACGAGTACTACATTGATGATACACAACTATGGCTACAAGCAGGGGGGAGGAACATGAAGGGTCGAATATTTGGGATAGGGTCTGAGGCACGTAAGATTAGTTCATCTAGTTGGACATTTATCCCACCTTCTTCAGGCCTCTATCCTAACTTTGATTAGGAGCTAGAGTACCGCGTGGAACCTCTGAAGGAGGAGCTTAGGAATCAAGCTTAGATGATTCAGAGTGAATCAAAGATGATTCAAAGTTAGGCAACCCTGCTCCAGAATATGCAGGAAGTTATTGACTGTTTCCTAAACCAGTAAACCCCTCATTTCTCCACACAACACCCGGAGTTCCCCTCAGATTAGTGTATTTATATAAACATTTATTTGGTTACAGTTTGATTATTTATGAAAACATTTATTTAGAATTAGAACTTGTAAATAATTGTTTAATTATTTATATAATGAATCTTTGTTTTATAAGTTGTTCCTTTGCTTGTTGTTGCTTGAAATGAGTTACATTTTTCTATTTTTCACATGTTTCAAATTTGGCTGGGATTAATTTTATATAATATATATATATATATATATATATATATATATATATATATATATATATATATATATATATATATATGTATATATATACTCAATAGATTAGAGATGGATTCATGGACAAAAAAAATTATCCTTGAGACAAAATCATGGACAGAAATATCCATCCCTAATATGAGACGAATTTAAGGATGAAAAAAATATGTCCCTGATTTGAAACGGAATCAGAGACAAAAATAGTCGTCCCTAATCTGAGCTGGATTCAGGGATGAATTTTCCTTCCTTGATTTGTGATGAAATCAAGGATGGATTATCTAAGAATTATGGATGAAATATTTCATTCTTGATCAGAGATGGAACTGCATTCCATCTTCGACTCGCAAAATAATTTTGAAACTAAATATTTTTTGGGATGGAAATTTTAGTCCCTAATTTTCGGACGGAATGTTTTTCCATCTCAAAATTTTTACAACGTGAAGTTCAGTGACAAAATTTTTTCTGTCTCTTTCATTAATTAGAGACATTTTCTGTTTCTGATTCTTGAATTTCCTGTAGTGAGACTTATATAAAGTTTTTTTTTATCTTTACTATTAGGTTCTCTTTAAAATGAGAATATGTGTAAAAGATTCCTTGAAAAACCAATCATAAAATGATAAATTGTAAAAAAAAATATGAAGTTATTTTTTTAAAGACTATATACTTGCCCTATTTTGATTGAAAAACCATATGCTTTTCATGTTTTAATTAGAAAACTTAATAAGAAAGATATAAGAAATTACATACAATTTTTTCCTACCAAGATACCATTTTCTAAGTTCAGACGGTAACTCTTGATGAGCAATCACTGAGAAAATTAGTAACTAAAAGTCTCTTATAATAAAACAACTCATCACTACTATTTCTTTTTAACAGTTCCATTTGGCTGTTTAAATTTAATTTAGGTTTTACAATGATATAATCCTTTGATAAATTCTTAATTATTATACATTCCGACAAAAGCAAATCCCTTGATGATTTCTTTTAAGATTTGACAAAATTTTAGTTGGCCACCTAGTCTAACATTTTTAATGTACTAAATGGAATTATTTAAACAAAATAAATATAGTAACTACATTGCATGATGGAAGTCAAAAGTAAGGGGCAAAAATACACACGTCTCAATATTGTACCATACTTATGGACTTATGGTCCACAAAATCATTTCTTTTTTTGGACAAGATTCAAATCAATTATTTCACGTTAAAAAATAATATCCAAAAACAAATAATCCAGTCAGATACCATAACCTGGCCCTTGTTTCTAGAGTAATTTATATGAAATCATGTTCTTGTATTAATATAATTTTAAAAATCTAATGGGGGATGAGTCTATTAAAAAGGCTAGTTTCTCATAAAATGGTAAATTTATATTTGAATTATTACTAAAAGAGATGTTTACATTTAGTGTTTAATCGTGTCTCAAGTAGGATTAACTTTAATAGAAGATATTTGTAGGAAACAAATATAGTTTTTAAAAGACTAAGGGGCATTTTTTTGGGTTATTTTTAAAAGGTTTGGATTTAAATATTTATTTAAATATTAAAATATTATCTCTAAATCTAAATACTAAATAATTAAGATTGTTTTTTTTTTCAACATTTGTATGCATTAAATATATGTGAGTTAAAGATGCATCTAGAACAACTAATGTCTAAAAATATTTCAAACAGTTCATGATGTCTAACATCTAACTGAATAAGATGTATTCAAAGCTATTAAACATTTAATAAAAAATGCAATTAATAGTTTGAAATCTGAACAAATTAAATTTAGACATTCATTAAGTACAAACAAATACTCTGTAAGTATGTCAATTTAGTCTTTAAAAAAATTACATTTGTTTTAATTTTTTTTAAAAAAATTATGAGGGCAATTGTTGTCACATTGTCAAATCTAGAGTAGTAAAATAAAGCCTTCTCCAACAGAATTTCAAATTCAAGCTCATAACCTTTCAAACAGTTAACCTGTGGCTCAATCTAACCATCATATTTCATTCTTTTTTCTTAGTAAAAGTAACGTTTTATAACAAAAAAAAAATTTAAATTAAATGGCAATAAATTTTATGATTTAATAACAAAAATGATCAAATTGATATAATATAATTTTTTAATGACTAAAATGAATATTTTATATTTTAACAAACAAAATTAACATAATTGTAATCTTTTAAAAGTAAACGAATAATTTATTCCTGATTTCTTGTTCTTCTTAAGTCATTGTTGTTGGGTGTTTTAAGAATAAAAAAATTTTATACAGTTCTTTATATATTTGTTATCAAATTTTTTAATTAAGACACAACAAGTACATAGTCCTTGAGCATAATTGTATATTGCATGATTACTTTTTTTAAGAAAAAGTTTACACATATTCTATGTTAGAACAAAGATATACCTAAGAAGAGGGTAAAATTGGATATTGATAAAGTTTTTATTTCTTTTCGGATCAAGGTGCTGAAAAGAAAAGAAAACCTCTTCTGTTTGGTAAAATGTATAATATAAGTATAATGTAAATAATTTTCTTTTTAAGAGTTTCTTTGGAATGGTTGTGAAATTATTTTTACTTTGAGATGAAACATGTAAACAAATTAAAAGTAAGAGACACAAGATATATAGTGATTCAAAGACTCCCACGGAAGAATCTTACATCCACTCCTCAAACACACAATAAGAGAGTTTTATAATGAGAATCAATAACCAATAGAAAACAACAACCTCTTACTCGAGGATTATCACCCTGCTTTTATACTAGCACCCTTGTAGATCACTCTTGATCTTTTACAACCTCTTTAACCCAAGAGGATTAGCCTAATGCTTTTACCCCAAATATAGAGACTACACCAAATCTCGATCACATTGAGTCCTCTCATAGGACTTCATTACAAAGAGATAAGAAAATAAAATGTTCACTCAGAACAAGATGAGAGATAGAGAACCTTACTAAGAGGGATGCAACGAATAAAATATCTCTTCAAAGGATCATAGAAGGCTATTGATTTGCACTCAGCTCAGAGTATATATGTCACGCCCCAAATCCAGGTACATGACTGGCATAATAATATGAACCCTATACCACCGTAAGCTTATCCAACATAGCCATATCTAATCTCTTTTTCCCAGTTTCATTATTCTTTATCATTAATTACACACTTGTATTTAACAACCCATGTTTAGATCAAAACACTTAAGGCATTCTTTAAATAAGAAAAAGTTGAGATCACATGGCACAATCAAACTTAGGTTTCAAAAACAGTAACTCAGCACTAGGAGCTGAATCACCAACGCCGAGTGCTGGTTCAATGATGAAGGCTTTCTCTTTTTGTCAAGGTGGCGTTGAGCTTCCTCCAGTGGCGCTTAGCATCGACATGCTTGCATTGGCTTTCGTTGACGCTGGTTCTCACTGGTGCTGGGCGTCCATAAGTGGCGCTTGGTGCTAGCCCAAACAAAATCCAGCGTTGGTGTTTTCTACAAGGCTGGCACTGAGCGTTCAGATTTGGCACTCAGTGCTAGCCTTGCAGAGCAACACTGACCTTTGTTTTTCTTGGAATTTTTTTTTATTTTTTTGAAGAAGAGACATGTTAATTCACAAGACACACACAAGGGAGAAGGAACTTACTCAGATTCCTCACAATCTCCCACAATTTAAATTCAATATTTAAATTTAATGAAAGTTCACACATTCCATATATTCACACAATAAACTTGAATCACACAAGCATCTTATTCTAAATCCATTAAAGATCAATAATCTCAATTTCATAGAATTCCCAAAAATACCCTCAAATATCCAATTGAATTAAATATAATATTAAAAAAAATATTTTAATTTCCCAAGAACCCTTAGATATCCTAGTTGACTACGGAGCTTCCTAAGCTTAATAAAATGAAAATCAACGACATGGGACCTACCCAATAATAAGATAGTCCAACGACGAACCTAGCCCTCTTGCTAAAACTCCTCTTCTACTACTTGCATCTAAAAAAAAAAAGGTAAATCAATGAGTGTGAGATAAACATCTCAATGAGCAAGTCAATCTTCGCCCTAATAAAATCCACTATGCTAAAATAATAAAATAAAAGCATAAGTATGAATCATAAATCACAAGGAAAGTACCTACCAGAGAGTTTGCAATTCAATCAAATAATTCAAACCAATGAAAATAGTACTCGTCAATGGCAAAATACACGGGAGAGCCCGTAGGCCAGCTTAACCAATCTCATCAAATCTCATCAAAACCTGGCATGATGCATAACCTCTTCCTCAACGATCAGGGCATCTCACAAATTAAATTCGGGCTTATCTTCCTATTGAGGGAATCATTGTATCTACTCTTATAGGTCGAAGACATCTTGTTACCTAGATTTCTCGCTTGACATGAGAGAGGGTACCATACTGCCTAAATACAAACAATGTTCATCCAATATAATAAAATATAACATCATAAATCATCAATCGCAATTTGTCTAGATAATCTCAATTATCTCAAATCCCAACAATCTCATAAATCACATAATCATCCTTTTTCCCTATCCAAACCAAATTAACAATAATAATAATAATTTTCAATCATATTTTCACATGATAATTTCAATTATCTCAATCTCAATATTCACACATATCACATGTTCATCAATATAATCAATAACATAATTATTATTTCCAATTTCCACTTGATAACCATAAATTATCCCAAATCACAAGTAATCGTATCTATCTTACAAACCATGCCTTGTCCCAAATGTTTCCTGTTAGCAATTTCATTAATAATTAAATTCAATACTTTCTCAAAAACTCATATGGAATTCCCACTTGAATTTCCTTTTTTCACACCATGATCATTACCTGCGTCATCCTTTGCCTCAGCTACAAACCACCATATCGTCCTTTATCTCAATAGCCATTTGCCACCTCCACATACTCTCAGTTGCAATCGACGTCATTAAAGCCCTTGTCTTTTCCTCTCATTCTCTGGCACAACACCATCGACCTCCATTAAACGATGACAACGAACCAGTGATGGAGAAGGAAGGAAATGAGAGATAAAGAGAAAGAGATGGTGATGGAGAAAGAAGGAGACCACAAGTACAGACACCTTGGAGGAGAGTTGCGTCTGAATCTGGAGAAGAAAAGGAGAAGGAAAAGAAAGAAGCAATTTGAGTTAGTTGGTTGGCAGGTTGGGTTGGGTTGTCAACCTATCACCTGACCCTCTAGTGATCAGGTTCAAAAAAATAACCCAACCCAACCTGCCAACCTAACCCAAATGGGTGGGTTAACCCAAACTACTACCGATCCCTACTTGATACTGCATCCTTTTTCATCTTTTTATACAAATCTGACACAAGGACAAAAGAGTAAGCTACTATAATTTTTGTTGCTTTTGTGGGACTACTAAGGCAACTGTTAACACCTCATTTCTGATGGTACATATTTGCCTCTCTTTTTTTCTTTTCCCGAAACATAAGATCATTCAGCTAACAATATTTAGATCATGTGAAGACACAAATGGATCAAAATTGAATTGGGTTGCTGAACATTTTAATTGAGTCTTTCTTTCTTGTTCTTTTTCTCTCCACCTAGATGCTTATCAATTTTGGGTCAAGATCACTTGAGTAAATATGTTTTGGGCCTTCAGGGGATTTCATGACTATTGTGTCATTGTTTTAATCATATTGGGCCAATGCCTTTTTGGCTTCTAGTTTGTAGGCTGAAATTAATTCATTAATAAAAAATGTGTACAGGATCCTGATAAGAGAAAGAATAGAAAAAGAACTGAATACTTCGTAGAAAACTTTGTAAATTGATACCGTCAGCCTTGTCTAGGCTTTATACAAAAAAGACTAACAACTACAACCTCCAAAACAATTACAACAACTAAACAACATTAACAAAAAACAAGAATACTAAAACAAGAAAATAAAGAACCAGTAGTCAACTAATACAACAACAGCATAGCTAAATACTATTTAACTGTCCCTTTCAAGCAAGAGGCCTTCTCAATTAGCCCGAGTTTGTTGCACAGAAATTGAAACCTTGAACTTGACAAAGGTTTAGTGAACACAACAGCTGGTTGTTCCAAAGAAGGAACATATCCAATCACAATCTCTTTATTCAGCACCCTGTCTCTGACAAAGTGGAGATCTATTTCCACATGTTTCATTCTAGCATGCAACATAGGACTAGAGGCTATAGCTTTTGCACTGATATTGTCACACCACAACATAGGAACTCTATTCATAGGAAACTCTAACTCCTTCAGAAAAGAGCACAACTAAGCCATTTCACTAACCAAAGATGTTAAAGCTCCATACTCAGCTTCAACACTTGATCTTGAAACAACACTTTGTTTCTTGCTGGACCAAGAAATTAAAGACTCACCAAGGAATACACAGTACAACTGAATGTCTGTCAAGTACATCATTGGCCCATTCAGCATCTAAAAAACCCACAACAATAAGCTCAAGAAAAGGCTTAAGATGTAGACATATGTCACTAGATCCTTTAAGATACCGAAGTACCATTTTTGCCTTTAACCAATCCAATGTGGTGGGCTGGCTGAGATGTTGATTGAGCTAATTCATAGCATATGACACATCAGGTCTTGTATTAGTTAAGTACTGCAGTGCTTCCACTAAGCTTCTATACATACTAGGATATTTCAGTAGCTCCTCCTTAGCTCTAGTTTTATGCTTCCCAAGAGTCATGGGAGTAGGGCAAGGTGAAACTTCAGACATATTGAATCTATCTAAAATTGAAATAATATAATTTCTCTGAGTCAGCAACATTCTAACATCATTCCTCTCAATTTCAAGACCTAAAAAGAAGTGGACATCTCCCAAGTCCTTCAAAGAAAAAACAATGTTTAACCTACTTACAAAACTCCTTAAAAGGTCAACATTATCTCTTGTCACAATCATATCATCAACATAAACAAGTGTAATTATTACATGCTTCTTAGTATACAAAACAAATAAGGAGTGATCTGATTTAGTATGTTTGAACCCCCAAAACATAAGTGTCTCCCTCAACTTGTCATACCAAGCCCTTGGGGCTTGCTTAAGCCCATATAGGGCTTTTTCCAACTTGCAAATATGTGTTGGGCAGGAAGTGCTTATGAAATACTTAAGTTGCTTCATATACACAATCTTTTGCAAATCTCCATGTAAGAAAGCGTTATTAACATCTATTTGTCATACCTGCCAATTCAGAGAAGTAGCAATGGTTAGTACCAGTCTTACAGTTGCTAACTCTGCTACAAGACTAAAATTTTTTCTGACATTTATTTTGGGGTCTTACTGAAACCCATTTGCCAGCAATCTAGCTTTGTAACGTTCCACTGTTCCATCAACTGCAAGCTTAGTTCTAAACACCTACTTGCAGTCAACTAACTTTTGTCCAGCATAGGGAACAAGTCTCTATGTTCTATTTTTCATCAATGTCTCATATTCTTCTTCCATTGCCTTTCTCCAATGGGGTTCCTTGAAAGCTTTTGCTGTATTAATAGGATTTGCATAACTAGTAGCTTTTGTCAAACCAGCAAATACAAGTTTTGGTTTTAGGACTCCACTTTTACTTCTTGTGACCATAGGATATGTTGGCTTAATGACACCAACATCATCTGCTCCTTCAATGCCTTTTGACATCCTTCTTAGTGCTCTACTTTGTATCATCCAAAACTTTTTTTGTTTCTTCTATAGATGTTGTCTTTTCAGAGCCATCATTTACTGTAGTGTTACTTTCATCCAAATTCTACATACTGTTTGAACAAACATCAGTATAGTTAGAAACTTCATTATTAATGATCAATGGAATAGAACCAGTGTCTTCACCATTCTTTATGGTTTCTTAAGATTCAAAAACCCATCCTTAAAAGGGAACTCATACTCATTGAAAATGATGTGCCTTGAAACATATAGCCTCTTAGTAGATGGAAGACATTTGTAGCCTTTGTGTGACATACTTGAACCAAGGTAAACACATTTGATTGAGTAATAACTTATTTTATGCTTATTGTATGGTTTTAAGTAAGGAAAACAAGCACAACCAAAAACTCTTACCTCCTTAAAGTTTGAAATCTTTCCAAAGAGTGCAGAATAAGGGGTCATACCTTTTAGAACAGAGGTAGGTAAGCCATTAATTAATCTAGCAGCAGTTGAAAAAGCATCAGACCAATAGCTTAAAGGAACACCAGCTTGTGCCATCAAGCTTAGTCTCATCTTAACAATTTGGTGGTGTTTCCTTTCCACTCTGCCATTCTAAACAGAGGTATATGGACAAGAGTGCTTGACAACAATGCCACTGTTTTGAGCTATTTCAAGAAAAGGCTTGTACTCTGTACCCCTATCACACTGCAACTTGATTTTTCTCTTCAAAAGGTTCTCAACCATGTTTTTAAAATTTAAAAAGGCACTTACAACATCAGATTTATTTTTAAGAGGAAATAGCCAAGTATACCTACTACAATCGTCAAGAAAAGAGATATAATATCTAAACCCTGAACCAGATAACACAAAGGCTGGTCCCTACAAATCTGAGTGAACTAAATCAAGGGGTTTTTTGCATTAGTTTTAGATTTTTTAAAGGGAAGAGCATGAACTTTGCCTAACATATAAGCATCACAAAAGATTGAATCTTTATTGATCAACTTTGTCATATTACAAGTTTTGAAAACATCATTCAAAATCCTTTCAGAAGGGTGTTCCAATCTCCTATGCCAAAGCTCTTTTTCAGTGAGATCACACCTCTTAATTTCTGATTTATATTTCTTTTTCTTCTCAGCAATGAAGCATTCTGCAGCAGACAAGCTTCTTAACCTATATAGCCCTTCAACTTGCTTTCCTTGCATCAAAATTTTTTTCCTTTGTTTGTCTTTCACATAGCAGCCATTAGAGTCAAATTCAACCAAGACATCATTATCAGAGTTAATTGGGAAATACTGACAAGATTCTTATTGATATTTGGCACATGTAATAATTTTCTCATCTTCAGATGTGGTTTCTCTTTATTATAATACAGACCAAATTTTCCTTGTTTCTTGATACTAACTCTTTCACAATTTTCAACAATTAAAAAATTCTTACGAGAAGTTTGAGTACCTTGATTAATGGCTGACTCATTGTTGGTAACATGGTGAGTAGCTCCACTATCAATATACCAGTCCTGTTCCTCCAAATTTTCTTGTGTGACAACATATGCTGAATGGCTTTGATTTCTAGATTTTTCTTTATTTTCTTCAGACTCACTTACTGAGGGTCTAACATAATTTTGGTCAAATCGAAAGAAACAATCTGTTGCATTATGACCTACCTTTCCACAAATTTCACACGTGGGGCGATTTCCTCTTCCTCCCTTGCCATGTGCTCCTTTTCTTCTGCCATGTGTCCCTTGTCCTTTCCATCCTTGATTCTGATTGGAGTTATTTTTTATTTTCGCAGTTACTATATTAGCACTAGCCTGATACAGCTGAGACATCGACGTCAGCTGGTCGAGCCTACTTTTGAACGTGAGTAGCAAAGACTGGAGATCCACCCATGTCAGACCAAGTATGACTGAGAGCTGTACAACGATGGCGTTGTACTTGACGTCGAGTCCTACGAGCGTTTGTGTGATGAGATCTTCAAACGACATGGGAATCCAACCAAGAAAAGGTTTTTGGTAGTTTCCTTAATCTTTCTGAGGTAATCCTTCATTTTTAATTCTCGTTTCCTCATCCTCTGCATTTCACTCTTATAAAGAGTGATTCTTGCACAGTTCTAGGTGGCTGACAGTTGCTTTATTGCATTCCAGAGATCCTGTGAGGTTTTACACCCCACGACTTAAGACACTATTTCGGTTGACATAGTGTTGTATAATAGTTCTAAAATCAATTAATCCATCTTGACCCATTCTTGAAAAAGAGGATTGATTTTCTTTTCTGCTCCGTCTGTGATGAATGCATCAGGGCACGAATTTGTTCCTAGGATGTATCCATCAAGATCATTACCACGTATAACGGACAGAACCATGTTACTCCAAAGTAGATAATTGCTTTGATTCATGATCCGAAACTACGGATAGAAAAGAATACACCAATCCTAAAGATCCATAGGATTAATTGTGCATTCAACTCAACAATAGAAACATTTAAGTTGTTTCGTCTTCGATTTTGTATTTAAGATCTTGTATATTTAGATAAATAGTTATCTATAAAAAATAAATAAAAAAATTATAAAATTCTATTTTAATAATATTTTTATATAATAAATTTTATATAATAATTATATTATAATATAAATAATATTCAATATAATATAAATAATATTCAATATAATATAAAAATAGTATAAAATAAAAACTATACATCAAAATATATATACAAAAATAAATACAAAAAATATATATAATAGTATCTTTGTATTGTATTTGGCTCAATCCTTTTAGTTTAGTGTGGTGATGAGGGAGGTGACCTTGTTCTGGTTCACAAAATTGCAAGTCTGGTTCATGGTCACTTGGCAAGCCAGAGGTGGCTGAATAGGCTAAATAAGACTTCACGGTGAAAAGCCAAGATCTTTAAAGAAAGAGAACTGAATATTTCATAGAAAACTTTGTAAATTGATGTAGTCAGCCTTATCTAAGCTTTATACAAAAAAGACTAACAACTACAACCTTCAAAACAATTACAACAACTAAACAATATTAGTAGAAAACAAGAATCCGAAAATAAGAAAATAAAGAACCAATAGTCAACTAATACAACAGCAGCATATTTAAATATTATTTAACTTGATACTTGAACGTAAAAAATTTAATAACAAAAATATTGCAATGTTATATAAATCTATTTCTTTTATGACCCCTCTTGACTGTTCCCTTCGATATGAAATGCAGTACATTATTATCTTCCTTCCCATCACGCACGGTCTATTATATTTATAGCACAAAGATGGGAGAGAATTCGAAAGAAAAAAACCCGAGTTCCGTGAAATACCGTTTTCGTTGCGTCCCTTTTGGTGCGGTTCGAGAAATGAAGGCAGTGGTGATCACTGCTCCAGGTGACCCAGAAGTGCTTCAGGTACAGCATGTTCCAGAGCCTATAATCAAGGACGACGAGGTCCTTATAAGGGTCGCTGCCTCTGCTTTGAACCGAGCCGATACTTTCCATAGGAAAGGCTTATATGAGCCTCCAAGCGGTGAAACCCCCTATCTGGGTATGGAATGCTCCGGTACCATTGAAGCACTCGGTAGAAACGTTACCCGCTGGAAAATCGGTGATGAGGTACTTTCGGATTTTACACTATCAAGGAAGTTTCTGGACTTGGTTTTGATTTCTTGGTAGTTGCCTCTTTGTTGAATTTGTTCTGTGGTTGTTCAATTAGGTGGTTAAGTGTCAAGAAGTTCAGTAATTTTATCTCGAATGTTTTGTGTTACTTCTAACAAGGTCATGTAAAATGCTACTTGATGCTAGTTTTTGAAATAATTAATCATGCTGCTGTGCTATGCTGTAAAAACAAATTACATGTACAGCGAAACACCTGCTCAAATCCTCCATCTCTACCATGCTGATCAATTATGTATCAGAGACTCCTCTTCTCCAACCTTCTGAAGCTTTTTTCATCTTACGCGTCCGCTGGTTTTCACTCTGCTGGACACTGCTATCTTATGGACTACTTAATCTTCTTATCCTATTTTCTGTCTGCTTTTATTTTAATTATCATATTGCGTGGTCGGTATCCTCTCTTTTTTCGTCAATTGTGTTTGTCTTTGCTTATCGTCCTTCGTCGCTTTGTTCGTCAATTATGTATTTCACATGTGCCTGTCCACTTTATCTATGATGTACTGAACTACTTTGCTTAATATATTTCCTATTTTTCCCAAAAAAAAAATTACATGGTCTGTTTTTGTTAGACTTTTATAGCAAAAATTATTCAAAAGCTGTCTCTAAGTTTTACTCAAAAGTAAAATCTGGTCAATGTGTCACGTCTGAGGAGAATCACGAGACTGATTTGATTGTTCGTGGTAATGGGTTGTACTCAATTAATTCCTGGTTGATGCAGAAGTTATTTCCATGTATTCCTATTTGTTAGCTAGGAATGCTACTCCAAATTCATTAATGTAAGTTATTTATGTTGAGTATCACCATCTCTTTGAGATTCTTGATGGGGATGACTAAAATTGAATTGAGGGCCGTTTGGTATCCAAGAAAGAGTAGGAATGAAAAGAAAATAGGAAAGAAAGAGAGAGTGAAAAAAGGAGAAGGAAAAAAAAAAACTTATTTGGTATGCAATGGAAAAGAAAGAAAGAAAATAAGATTATTTTTTTAAAGATAATAGAAAATAAATATAAAAGTAATTTACTATTTTACCCTTAACAATCCAATAGCCTTAGCCGGACCGGCTGCCAGGCACCTGGCAGTCGCCATGGCTGCCATGCACATGGCAGCCGCCGATCGGGCGGTTGGCTCTCGCGCTTGGCAGTCGGTCGATCGGCGACTGCCAAGCTCCTGTCAGGCTCCTAGTGGCCTTTGGTCGACCGGCGGCTAGCGTGACGAGTGGCACACAATTTAAAAGCTCCAACGGCGACTGAGCATAACGTGAATAAGGAATTTTACTTTGCTTTCCATCAAAATAACCGGTTTTCCATCCAGAATGCGATGGAAGCTAAAAGGCTGATTTTGAAGGAAGAGAGATTTCTCGCTTCCGTTTCTTATGAGCTACCAAACGCTGGAAAAAGGCTACAGTAATGGAAAGCGCCTTTCATTTCCAGCGTCCGGACACCTACTAAACGCCCCCTAAGTTTTGTATTCAAGATGCTATGGTAAATATATATACGCAGGGCGTGTTAAAATGTGTAGTGATTTATCATTGTTTATTACAGGTATGTGCTCTTCTCCATTGGGGAGGGTATGCTGAGAAGGTAGCTGTTCCAGCAGCACAGGTTCTCCCTGTCCCACCTGGTGTCTCTCTGGAGAATGCTGCTAGTCTACCTGAGGTGGCATGCACTGTTTGGTCAACTGTTTTTATGACGAGCCGACTATCTGTGGGAGAGTCATTCTTGGTAACTTATTGCACATGACATAATTTTTGAGCAAATGCTTGTACAATTTGCATTATGATAATAAATAAATGTGTAATGTTATTGATGCTATGAATGTTTCCGATTTCAAGCATGTGAGATTAGATTCTTATGGTAAAACATCATTAGGTTTTTGCTTATATATGGTTTATAAATGTGAAACCCGTGTTTTCATTTGTGCCCAGTCTGCCTTTATAAAATATAAGGCCTAGTAATCATCTTATAGCTTGTTTTGTTTGTGTTCAAAGTTTGAGCCCCTCCAAAACTACTTTTGCAACACTCACATTACTTTTCCAAACAGACTGTTCACTGTTTTAAACACCATTCTCTGACAACAATTATATTTTGGTGCATAGCGGTTCATCAGGTTAGGTGCTAAGGTGCCCTGATACTAGACTTTGGTTGATTATATTAAAATTTGAAGAATAAATCATTTTGTAATTTGTAGTAGTTAGCAAAGCTTGATGTAATGACTGAGCAGGTTCATGGCGGTTCCAGTGGAATCGGTACGTTTGCAATCCAGATGGCTAAATACCAAGGAGCAAAAGTCTTTACCACAGCAGGTCCGGCACCACTTCTTTTTCATGGCTTATTTCATGGCACATAATGATTTTCCACTTATTAATGCATCTTTAATGTTAAATTCCAGGCAGTGAGGAAAAGCTAGCTGCTTGTAAGGGTCTTGGAGCAGATGTCGTTATCAATTACAAGACAGAGGACTTTGTTGCACGAGTGAAGGAAGAAAGTGGAGGGAAAGGTATACCTTATATAGCATTTTTCTGAATTAAATTGGAATGTAATTGAAGCTTCTTCTGCATTAATCAACTACCTTTTATTATTTCATTACTGATCTCGTCCTTAAAGTTGTAAGGATTCCTTTCCTAGTGTTTGTTATAGGGAAGATTGAAATGATGAGTTATCAACTGTAGGTGTTGATGTCATTCTGGATCATATGGGAGCATCCTACCTTCAGCGGAACCTCGATAGCTTGAATGTCGATGGAAGGCTTTTTCTCATTAGTGTAATGGGTGGGGCTTTAGGAGAAGTAAATCTGAATAGCTTACTCACAAGGCGCCTCACCGTACAAGGTGTGACCAAAATCTTCCGTTATGCTGGACTTTTGTTCTTGTAATTCTTGAGTCGAATGCATTTACTTCTGCTGTTTATGCCATATGTATATATCATGGGCCTGCATAAGTCATTATAAGTTTTATTTCTAAAATATATATATATATATATTTTTCTTTTTTCAAATTTGTTGCAGTTTTTCCCTCCCCGCACTAAAAGTAAGCTTCCTTATTTTTATTAATTCTTCAGTTTAGATTATCACCTCAGCCTTACAAGAGTCTCTTTCTTGTTAGGAATATGGATAGCTTTGGTCAAGCAAATCAGTTGATCCCTTTGTTTGCTGCATACAATATTGAACATTGGATCTCATTTTGCTAATAACGTTGAACTATTCATCTGATGGCTTTGAACACAGCTGCTCGCTTGCGATTCAGAAGTGCAGAGAACAAAGCTGAGATTATTAGAGAGGTGGAGAAAAATGTTTGGCCAGCCATTGCTGCTGGGAAGGTGAAACCTGTAGTCTATAAGTATTTCCCATTATCTGAAGCATCAGTAGCTCACCAGCTTATGGAAAGTAGCAGCCACATTGGGAAGATATTGCTTCGCCCATGAATTACAAGTAATTCTCGAGCCGAGTGGTGCCTGTTGTGCTACAGAATTTATTGTAGTTTCTACATAAAGTTGTATGTTGTAACATGTCATTAACTTTTTCAAATGAATGCAATTTCTTTCTCTAATATACTCTTCTTTCTCGCTACCTGCTTTGAAATTGAACTCAAACTTAAATTCTGCGTGACTGTTGTTGAAATCAACAAATGCACCGCACAAATAATATAAAAAATGAGTAAGAGTATTATCTCACAAGGATTATAGATATCAAGTATTTTTTTTCATAATTGTTAAGATAGAGATCTTATTTAAGATTAGTAAATAGACAAAATAGATCAAATCATATGGTCGAATCTAACATAATATTATATTAAAAATAATTAATTAATGTACAAATTCAATAAATAAGACTTAAAATATGATAATAAAAAAGGACACTTTGTAATAATAATAAAAAACATTGTTATACAATACTTAAAAACATTTAATTAGTAAAAAAAAAAAAGAGCTGCCTCCAATTTCGATTGTATTTAGAATCTTTTATTTTTCTCATCTAATTGACACTTTCTTTTCAAAACCTATAATACTATATTATCTCATTATCAGTCGTTACTAAATTAAGTTAAAAATTGAATAAATTATGAGTGGTAAAATTGTAATTGTATATTACTAATAAGAATTTAACTGCTTAAGTATACCTTTCTCCAAACCCCACACACTGGGTACACTCTTTTTTAAAGTGAAAACAATTTGAGAGAATTGTCAAATATGAGAGCGTTATTTCACTAACTTATTCGACTAATGATTTAGGTCTTGTTTAATCTAAGTTTTAACATTCCTAATTAATGGTTGGCTCCTAAATTTGCAAAGGTTCAATTCCTTGTTAAATTAGCACTCTTTCACCTAATTTAATTATCTAATTCCTTAGCATAATTTAAAAAGAGAAAGGCATTGACCACTTAGAGAAGTTTCAAACAATCACACAATTAGTCCTTCTATCCCTAGACAAGCAATTATTCTAATAGGAAATTATTCATATTTAAAATTTTCAATTCTAAACATGAACCTAGCTAGATCAATTCTCAAGTGCTCAAGTTGATTAAGCATGAAGAGTAGAAATAGTTGCTTAATCAAGAAGCAAACTTAGATTAAGATAGAAATCAATCAAGTCATTCAAGCTAGCTACATCATCACCATACTAACAAAAACAAGCAAACTCCTCATAAAAATTGAGAAAAGAGACGACAAGAAGAAGAAAGAATGAAGAACTCGTCTTCGCCCAACTCCTCTGCGTGTTCTATTCTGTTTTGCGCTGTCCACTTCCTCTTTTAGACCTAAATTTCGATCTTATATATGCTCCTTTAGAAAAAATTATGAAATTGCCCTTTTTTAATTTCTATCGCACTGGTGCCTTAGCATTGATTTTAAGTGCTAAGACTTTGAGTCGCTGGATTTTCTATTGCATCAAAAGAATGATTAGTGCCATAGCATTGAGGTTCCAGCGTTGAGGCTTCGAGTTTCTGATTTTTTGCATTTGTTAGCATCATTTTCTAGTGCCTCAGCTTCAGATGTAATGCTAAGGCTCCAAGCTCTTCTATATTCTTCACATTTTTTTCCTTTTATTTTAGTCCATATAACCAAAATAAATTCTAAAACCTTGAAATTACCTTAAGAGGCCCTAAAATGAATTAAAACACAAGAAAAATCCTATGGACAAACCAACAAATTATGAAATTAAACTGGACAAAATAAAAGACTCAATTATCACACAAAGTGACTCTAAACACTAATTTACGCTCAACATTTAGGCACAAAACATAGTTAAATAACTCTTGAAATAGAGTTAGCACATCGCCAAACTTAAGATTTTGCTCACTCTTAAGTAAAAATAAAGATACCAAAGAAACGAGTTGGTCAACCTATGTTCTTCATCCATAGAAAGCTCAATATTAACCCTCAATAATTGTATAGGATAAGATGATAAATAAGAAGATAAAGTAATATTAAAAAATTTCTAAATTTAAAAAATAATAACACTTTTTCTCAAACTCTTGAAGTGTGTGTGAGTAACCAACAACCTTCTGATGCAAATATTAGGTTCAATCTTACATCTACTAACCTATATAACAAAATCTCAAAGGTAAAACTTCATATACTCAATCTTCTATACTCCCTCCACTAATGTAAGCAACATATAGGCAAAGATCATTTGAACTTTCTTTGCTTGTAATGGGACCTATGATCATGGGTAAAGAAGAAAAGAGAATAATGAGAACACAAAGTATACGAGAATAAGTAATACATTATGTCAAGCATGATTCTCCCAACTTTTCTACTATTCAATCTAACTTTCCTTCTTTTTTTCCTCTTTTCTACATTTATTGAATTTGGTATCAACTCCCCCAAACTTAGATCATTTGATCCCTTTTCTCTCTTTTCTTCCTTTTTCGTTTGAGTTTCTTGAGGGGTTGAGTACATTTTCCTTCATTCATCATTTAATTTTTTTTCTTTCTTTCTTTCCAATCTCCGTTCCTTCAAGATTTTTCTATCCATCACTTACTTTCTTGAAAAGGTTAGTGATTACTTTTTGAGCTTAAGGGTATAACTTTATGGGTACTAAAAAGAAAAAATAACTTTTAATTATTTCCAAAACAAGGCTCAAATTGAGTACTAGTGGTAAATAATTGAAAGAATCAAATTTAGGCTCAAATTTAATTCAAGAATGCCTAAATAATTTCTCTACCCACATATTACTTAGGATTTCGCCTCAGGAAGATATAAAACTAAGTTCCAGAGTCCTCAATTTGAGATAGAGTATAAAATTCAATCTATATAAAACTTTCATCTAAAAATTTTGCACATCAAATGATGAATGGCTAACAGTATTCAATATTTTTCAAGAGTTAAGGAAATAGAAACATTATTAGTCAATCTCTTCCATGGTTAGAACTTATCTTTAATTTCTTGTAAACCCTCCTTCCTATAGTCAATTAGTTGTTGAATTTTAATTTAAATATATATATCCTATTTGGATTACTGTTAATTAATTATTAAAATATTATTTAATATCATTAATATATCAACTATATTATTTGTATTTTATAATATAGCCTTTAATAAATTTAATGAATATTATAATTTGACTTTTTGTTATGAGTGGCTCGTGATGAGTTGGATTGTTGATTAGATATCCTATTGAGAGGTTCCTATTCTCATCTGATAATAAATAAACTGACTTCCCATTAAGTAGTTTAACCAGCACAGAAAACTTATAAGATAGAGAGCAGTAATTCTCTCACAAATTAATTTCTCTACTTTGATGTTCATGATAGATTCTGCAATAATGCCAAGTACACATTCTTAATTCATCTCTCTTTTAAATATGCTCTATAATATGCTATAATTTGTATCTATGAACTATCTAGGTGTGATATCCCAAATTTAATTACCTTAGAAAATGAGGCTAAATAAATAAATGAGCAAGAAAATAAGGATAAAATAGTTATTAAGAAATTTTTGAGAAATATAAATAGAATTTTATTCATTAAGTAGGGACCTATTTGTATAGAATAAAAAGATTTGAGGGTTTTTTTTATCATTTTCAACCAAAAGAAAAAAAATGAGATAGTGATGTGTGTGAGGTGTGCGGTGAGAAAGGAAGGAAGTGAGAAAGAAAAGAAAGAAAGGAGACATGTGGGGTTTTACAAGAAAAAGCTAAAGAATAATTAATTTATATATATATATATATATATATATATATATATATATATATATATATATATATATATATATATGAATGTGTTGTGAGTGCACGGTGGGGTGGAAGGGAAGAAAGAGAAGAGAGGATGAGGGAAAGGAAGATGAAGAGACAAAGACAAAAGAAAAAAAAAGAAGAGAAGAAGGAAAAATAAAAAAGAGAAAGTGATGTTTGATTGGAGGCGTGAATAGTGAAAAAAAAGATATTAAAAAATATATGCATTGCTTTTTCTTTCAATTATATATATGTGTGTGTGTTATGTGAGTCACGGGGGAGAAGGAAGAACAAAAGAGAAGGAAGAAAGAAAGAGGAGGGAGAGAAAGAGATGAGAGAAAGAGAAGAAAAAAGGAAAGAAGAAGAAGAGAAGACGATCGGAAACGCAGAGCAAAAAAATAAGTTTAAAAAGCTGAAAGGTTGAAATCAAATCAGGTAGTTAGTCTTTCATAAAAGTATGATTATTTATGATTTATGATATCTATGTTCATAATCAATTTTTACAAAATTTTATTTATAATTCTTGCTCTACATAGTGAATAAGAGAAATTTAATTATTGTGTGATGCTATGCTTTTATGGCTAAAATGATATTCTCATGTGTTTACATGTTTTTAATAAAGTGACTAGCTACTGAGATATTTTATATCTCACTTTTAGAAAATTGATCATTTCAGGAAAAAGGGCAAAATGGAAGGCTTGATGATATTAATGATGAGATTGAAGTGTACAAATATGTTTTATAGTAGTTTATGATGCAAAGATGTAAAGATAATAACAAATATTATGTAAATTATTTTTGTATATATTCAAGTTCAGATATAATTAATGAGAATCTTGTAAATTTTCTGCAAGGTTACTATTCACATGAATAGTAAAATTTGTGAATAGAGAAATCTATAATTATTTGAAAGAAAATTATTCAGAAAATTATCCAGTGAACCGATTTAGAGAAAAATTATTATTCTTAAAGGAAAAAAAAAGTCGGGGTGTTACACTAGGCTTGTAAATTAGATTACCTAAATCCTTCTATTAGTATTAGAGCCTGGTTTTAGATACATATTATGACTATTAATTCTTTTCTTTTCAATAATTAAATCTGATTATTCTAATTATTTCATAGTTAAATTTAAATTTCGTAACCCATGAACCCTAATTTCGAAACAAATTTCGTTTGCCCTATTTTGTTAGATTAATCTGAAAATTGATTTAGGGTTTCTCTTTAACACATTCACTCGAATCATATATGTAAAAATCAGAGAGTTTGAACAAGTCTTTTGGGAGATCAAAGAGGTTTTCGGTTTTGATTTTTCCTTGTTCATTTTCAAATTTGATTTCTCCCAAATCAACTAATATTTTCCAAAATTGATTTGGAGGTTCTCTGTAATGCTGTTACACGAGTAACATACCTAAAAATCAGAATTTTTCATCAAAGATTTTGGGAGATCGAATTTTTTTTTCAGATCTGTTTTTCTCTCTAATTTTTCAAACCCGATTTCTCCATATCTAACCATTGATCTTCGAAATTATTTGAGGGCCTCCTTTTTTCGCACTGTTTCAACCAAAACCCCTCAATTTTTTTAGCTTTCTATGCCTAGAATAGTGAGATCAAACTGGGTCGATCTCGTGGGCCATTTGACCCATTTTCAGGGCGTCGGGTGAGGAAGATGAAGCTTCCTCACAAAGCCCACTCTCGAGCCCATGTGCGTGGGAGTACGTGGGATCACTTTCAAGGCCCAAAATTTTCCAATTTTTTTTGAAATTAATTATTTAATATTCCAGTTATTTTGGTATTTTTTGGAAAATTTTGGAAACCCCTACATATTTTATTCTATTTAATCCGTTATTATTTTGTTGCTTTAATTATCGTACTCTCAGATTTTGGGACTGAAATCTTTTGTGAATATTCCTTACTCTGCTTGTGACACCTGAGTATATTATACTCTGTCTTGTGATGTGTCATAGTCATGGAATTAATTGCAGTTTATATTTGAATTAAATATTTTCATAATATGAATTATTATATTTTGTTGAGTACAATTGCTAAAGATTTGTATGATTGTAAGCTTACCTATCGTGGGTACATTTGTACAAATTTTAAGTTGATTGATTAAAATTTTGTTTATTTTATTTTATTTTATTTTAATCATTATTATTTTTATTTTTATTGCATTAATAATAATTATACAATATTGGTGTGTTGTTATTAATGTAATTTGTTATACAATGTCATGTTAGTTTATACTTATATCAATTATTTTGAATACCCTATCAGTATGAAAATTTTGATGATATGAGATTTGAGCATTGTATTATTATATTTCTTATTTATTATGGTTCGGGACCCTTAGGCGGGACTAGATAAGTAAGAAATTTTCTTTAAAAGGCACAGTTGGTTGTGCATATGGAAACATTTAATCTCTTATAGCATAATAACATTATGCATATTAAATGTTTTCCTTTGTTGTTTTAATGCCAGCCTATTTGCCTACGCAATTAACTTCTGTCAAGACTTTGAATGGGACTAATTTTTAGGACTGAAAAAAAATCTCTGGATCTCTATTTGGCTATCACTAGTATGGACTTGGCTCTAAGAGAATAGGAGCCTTAAGCTCTTACTATTGAGTCCACTGTTGCTAAAAAGACTTCTCGTCAAAAATAGGAGCACTTAAACAGGGTGTGTCTTATGGTGATAAAATATACTATGGAGAAGTTTATTAGACAGAGTATTTTAGAGAGCCAAAAGGCTAAGGATTTCTTAAAATCTGTTGGTGAGAAATTCACTACTTTTGATAAAGCTCAGATGGGCTAGTATCTTTCTATGATTGAGAAGACTAAAAGTGATAATGTTAGTGGATTTCATGAGCACACCATGAACTTTTCATGTACACTCCTAGCTTTAGCTTGTTTTGAATCAAATGTGATTGACATTGTCACATCTCAAAAATTGAACATGTGAAAAGATACTACTCATTTAATAAAATTCTCAAACATAAGTTATTTACATATATTCTGTAAGGTTTTACATTCAACCTTAATCATTCATTCCACACGACAGAATTATATTCATCTGATAAGCAAATATAGACATACATAATCTGATGTTTCTATCTCATTGCAAGCCTAGGAGACCTATAGAAAGTACAGAGCGTTCCTAGTATCCACATTAATAAGTACTGGTATCCCACCAGACAGAAATAGAGAATAATTCCAAGGGGGTTCTAATCTTCAAACGGATACTCTTCTTCCCTGTTTTCTGTATCTGAAAAGATAATCATAGGGAATGTGAGTTTATTTAAAAACTCAGTAAGTAAATAACTGTACTATATAAAATATCAAAAGTACAAATACCACATTTACTCATATAATTAATTGTCTTATACATCGAGTAGTATGAGACTCTAACCCTTTCAAACTCATGAATAAGATTTCATAGATATACATCGAGTAGTATGTGACTCTAACCCTTTCAAACTCGTGAATAAGATTTCATAGATATACACCGAGTAGTATGGGACTCTAACCCTTTCAAACTCGTATTTATGATTTCACCTATTTACACCGAGTAGTATGGGACTCTAACCCTTTCAAACTCGTGTATAGTTTTTCATCGTTATGCACTGAGTAGTATGGGACTTTAACCCTTTCAAACTCATGTATTAGATCCCGTAGATCTTTACTCATTAATAAGATAGTGAGAATTTATCACATAGTACAATTGTCATGAAATAAAATAATTTCTACATATTCTTATTCCTTTGAATTTCTGTAAAAAAAATATACCGATCATCATATACTCTCATATGAAAAATTGATTACTTAATATCCAAATAATATTATAAATGAGACTTATATTGTACTTTGACTAGTAATATCAAATTAGCTTAGCAAGGTTATTCACTTACCTTGATGTTTGTCCAAGTTTACCTTGTTCCACACTAGAATTTGTGTAGGAAAATTTCCTAGTAAAATATATTACAAGGAAACATAAGAAAGGAAACAAAAATCACGAAAATATGTAAAATTTTCTGATTGCTACAGTAACAGTTTGCTACAGTAACGGTTTGCTACAGTGACGAGTTCGCTACAGTGACGATTCGCTACAGTAACGTTGACTGCCGACACTACAGTAACTCGAAAAATTTTTCCAAATTTTCTGGTTGCTACAGTAAATTCGAGTTTGCAGAAACTTTCCCAGAAAATTTCATCCTTTCCTTTCTTGATTCAAAACCAGAATCTCAACTCTTTTAACCTACTATAACTCAATCCTAACTCAAATATAACCTCTAAAACAACTAAAATTCATGAATTATCATCAAAATCTTCAAGAACAAAACCTCCTCTAATCTTCCATATAAACTTAGATTTAAGGAAAATAATGAGATTAAAGCTTACCTTTGATCCTTACAAAGCTTTTGAACAGAACAAATAATCAAAACTCTAAAGATCAAGGAAAAGATTTGAGAAGAGGATGAAGAAATGAGAGAAAACAAATTTCAGCCTTTGCTTCGGTTGCGTGAGAAATGAGAGGGTACTATTGAAGCTTTATTTTAAATATTTCTAATGGGTTATTGAATAACCCATGGGTATCCATAACCCAACATCCAAACACATCCAGTCAATTTACAATAAATGGACTAATTGACCATTCTTAAACCACTTTTCCATGAATTTCACCATTCTTAGAATATATCCCACATGGTGCAAATATTCAGTCCAGTCATTTAACTCAATTTTCATAAATAATATTCAAAGAGAACAATTAAATATGAAAATTAAAAATGACCAAAATAAATAACTAAAATAACGTTGTAAAATTCTAAAATACTCTTAGGCGAATTATATTCCGAAATTAACGGGTATTACAGACATTGCTCCCAACACTTGGTGGTTTGACTCAGGTACAACTATTCATGTTGTGAATTCCTTACAGGGGTTCACAAGCCTAAGGAAACCAAGTAACATTGAATCCAAAGTCATTGTGGGAGATGGAGCTAAAGTATCAGTAGAAGAAATAGGAGTTGTAACCTTGCATTTACCTTTTGGACATTCCTTATTGTTAAAAGATGATGTTTATGTACCTTGTATGAGAAGAAATTTGATTTCAATTTCAGCTTTGGATAGATGTGGCTACACTTTCGAATTTAGTAACGAAAAAGTTATTGTTTGTTTTAATTTCGTTACTATTGGTTTAGGAGTTTTATGTGATGGGCTTTACATGGTGAATTTGAATAATATGGCTGTTAACTCTGTCGTTGGAAATAAGCGTAATAGGATTGATGAGAGTTCTTCTATGCTATGGCATAGACGTTAAGGCACATCTCTAGGCCCCAAATTGCAAGATTGATTAAGGAAGGTATTCTTCATAATCTTGACTTCTCTGATTTTGACACCTGTGTTAATTATATTAAAGGCAAGTTTACTGCCAAAACTAGGAAGAAAGGAGCAAACATATGTGATGATGTATTACAGTTGACATAGACATGTGTAGACCTATTACACCCACTCCATAGATGAATATATGTATTTTATTACCTTTATAGATGACTTCTCAAGATTCGGTTGGATAGATCTTCTCCAGGAAAAATCTGGTTCTTTGGATGCCTTTAGATCTTTCAAGGCTACTATTGAATTGAAGACAAGTAAGAAGATTAAATGTGTGAGGTCTGACATAAGAGATGAGTATTACGGCAGATATGATGAGACTGGAAGAAATCCAGGACTATTCACCAAATTTCTTGATGAATGTGGAATTGAAGCTCAATACACTATGCCTAGTACTCTTGAGCAGAATGGAGTTACAAAGAGACGTAATCGCACACTTATGAATATGGTGAGATGCATGATGAGTAATTCATCATTGCTAATTTTTCTTTGGGGTAATGCTTTAAAGACTGTTGTGTACATTTTTAATCAAGTGTCCAGCAAGTCTGTACCAAAAACTCCCTATGAATTGATGAGTGGAAGGAAGCCAAGTTTAAAACATTTTTATGTGTAGGGTTATAAAGCAGAGGTTAGACCTTATAATCCTCAACATAAGAAACTTGATCTTAAAACTATTAGTGGTTACTTCATCGGCTACTACGTGGGCTATAGAGGTTACAGATTCTAGTGTCTTTCTCATTCTATGCGAGTCATCGAGTCTGACCAAGCGATATTCTTTGAGGATGATTTGGATAGTGAGAGCCATACACCACGACCAATCACTCTCAAAGAAGATTGGACCTAGTTCCTACATCAGCTATTTTACTTCCTATAGATATCGTGGTTCCAGTCACTCATAATGATGATCAGACTTTTCAAAGAGGAGATGATGTAGTAGCACCACTAGTTAATGAATAGGAACATAATCACATTGCTGAACAAGATGTAATGGCACCACTATATGACATTACTGAAGGACCTTTATTGAGACGATCTCATAGAGTATGCAAGCCCTCTATACCAGTTGATTATATAGTGTATCTTCAAGAGCATGAGTTTGATCTCCATGATGACGATGATCTATCATTTTTCAAGAGGCTATCTCTAGCTCTCATGCTTCCAATTAGTGCTATGCATGATGAATTAGCTTTCATGTCTCATAATGGTGTTTGAGACCTTATAGAATTACCAGTTGGTTGCAAACCAGTTGGGTGCAAATGGGTCTTTAAGACCAAGCATAGTCCAAATGGTAAAGTTGAGAGGGACAAAGCTAGACTGGTAGCGAAAGGCTATAGTCAAAAGGAAAACATTGATTATAAGGAGACTTTCTCATCTGTTTCTATGAAAAATGCATTTCGGGTTGTTATGGCTTTGGTAGCTCACTTTAATTTAGAACTTCACCAGATGGACGTGAAAACATCTTTTCTGAATGGAGATCTAGCTGAGGATGTTTACATGGCTCAAGCTGATGGTTTCATTGAAAAAGGTAAGGAGCATTTGGTTTATAAACTTAAAAAGTCCATTTATGGATTAAAACAGGCATCCAGGCAATGATATTTAAAATTTGATCAAGTTGTTACTTCTTTTGGCTTCAAAGAAAATGCTTCAATCAATGCATTTACTTGAAGACTAGTTGGAGCAATTTTATAATTCTAGTCTTATACGTCGACGATATTCTTCTTGCTAGCAGTTGTGTTAACCTTTTGACTGAAACAAAATTGATGTTAAATAGCCACCTTGATATGAAGGACCTTGGTGATGCTTCAGTTGTTCTAAGCATCCAGATTTATCGTGACAGGTCACGTGGCATTCTTGGATTGTCTCAGAGAGGATATATTGAAAAGATCCTCAAGTGATTTAACATGCATTCTTGCACTCTATATGCTGTACATGTTCAAACGAGTGATAAACTCTCTAAATCTCTATGTTCTCAAAATAATTCAGAGATAGCTGAAATGAAAAAGGTCCCATATGTTTTCGTTATTGGAAATTTAATGTATGCTCAAGTGTTTGCACTTGTCCCGATATTGCTTTTGCTGTTAATACTTTAAGGAGATACTTGAGCAACCCTAGTTTGGGTCATTAGAAAGCCCTGAAAAAGGTCTTGAGATATTTGCAGGGAACCAAAGATTATATGTTGACCTATAAGAAGTCTAATCAACTTTAGGTCATTGGTTATTCTGATTCTAATTTTGTAGGTTACCCTGACGACCAAAAGTTTACTTTCGACTCTATTTTTATTATAGCAGAAGGAACTATCTCTTGGAAGAGTGTTAAACAAACTCTTATAGCTACTTCTACCATAGATGCAAAGTATGTCACTTGCTATGAGACTACTTGTCAAGCCATGTGGCTGAAAAACTTAATCTCTGGCTTTCACATTGTTGAAAGCATTTCTAGGCCACTTGTGATATATTGCGACAATACTGTTGCTGTGCATTTCTCTCAAAACAATAGAAGCTCTTCTCTATCAAAGCACTTTGATATCAAATATCTATTTGTTAGAGAGAAAATTTTAGAGTTTCAGACTCGTATTGAACATCTTGCTACAGAGAACATGTTAGCAGATCCACTAACTACAAGCTTAACTGTTAGAGCTTTTTAGAATCATGTAGCTTATATGGGTTTAGTTAAGTTTTTTGATGTTTTAGGTTAGTAGGAGTCTGAAAATTTACATTTACATAATGTCATTCTTATGAGATATATTTGAGATGACGTCAATTTTATTATCATATCTCTTATAACATTTTTAGATACTTGAACCATTCTTGGATTGCATATTTCTCTAAATTAATTATGCTTTTCCATATTCATTATTCTTTATATGAAATATCAGCTTTCAACATGTATGATCTACTTTCCTATCAGATACTATTTCTACATCATTAAATCTTATGTTTTTTGACATGTGCTATAACTATAGTTGGTATTTTAGTCTTAATGATTATTGTATTTTAATGATTGACTATTACTATCCAAGTGGAAGAATTGTTGAATTTTAATTTAAATATATATATCCTATTTGGATTACCATTAATCAATTATTAAAATATTATTTAATATCATTAATATATCAACTATATTATTTGTATTTTGTAATATAGCCTTTAATAAATTTAATGAGTATTATAATTGAGCTTTTTTGTTTTGAGTGGTCTGTGATGGGTTAGACTGTTCATTATATAGCCTGTTGAAAGGTCCTTACTCTCATCTGATAATAAATAAACTGACTCCCCATTAAGCAGTTTAACCAGTACAGAAAACTTGTCAGATAGAGAGCAGTAATTCTCTCACAAATTAATTTCTTTACTTCGATGTTCATGATGGATTCTGCAATAATGCCATGTACACATTCTTAATTCATCTCTCTTTTAAATTTACTCTATAATATATTGTAATTTGTATTTATGAACGATCTAGGCTTGTAAATTAGATCATCTAAATCCTTCATTAATTTCATCAAAGGAATTTTACTTTCATAGGACCCAAACACATAAGCAACCAATCCCCAAAGAAGTTTCCAAATAAATTCTCAAGGGGGAGCAATACTCAAGTTCTTTCATTTTCAAAAAAATTGAATAAACACAAGATTTTCCAAATTTCACCATAATATTGGTTTTATTGATGAAGTCTAATGTAGTTCATTAATGGGTAATCGATGTACCTATTTTTGTTGTGGTGACTAGTCTTTAAACAAGGAATTTCCATGAAAATGAGTTGTTGATAGGTTACTAGTAAGATGAAATTTAATTGACCATGTGGTCAGTGAATTGTACTACCCAATTAGTTAATGCTAGCACACCCTTCTATAGATTCTTACATAAAGTATGACTAATATCTGTTATTATGTACTATAACATGTTGAAAAAGCTCTGGGAAGTGCTTAACGTGTTGCAGCCATCTCCATAGTGTATGTGTGGGGCTGTATATAGATGCACTTGTGATGTATCAAGGACGTTTGTTGCAATTCCATCTCAGAACAAACTTAGTCAGTTCCTCATAGGACTGAATGACAACTATGACTCAATTAGAAGCCAAATTTTGGTTCTTGAACCTTTGTGATAGATACTAGATTCGAAAGATAAAATAGAAAAGGTAATTTTTGTCAGGATCTAACACAAATGGAAATAAACAATATCTTCTTCAAATTCTAGTATGCCTTCTTCTATTATTTTGAGGGATATTTATACCCAAATACTGACAAGTCAAACGCCAATGAATTGACAATTATTACATTTGAAATCTAGTTATAATAATAAAATAATTATGACTTCAATACACTTAAAAGTGTAGAATAGAAACTGAAACAACATATTTAAAGTAAATAATATTTCTTCCTAAAGAGCAGTATACACATCACGCCAAATCCTCCAGAAAATCTGCCTTCTTTGCGAATTTATTCCTTCTAGTATACTGGTAACGTATGGTTGGCCTCATATCATTGCACCCCTCATGAAAAGATCCCTTGTCCTCAAGGCCAAAACTGAGAAGTTGTTTTGCCAATAAATCATACTGTTCCCATCTTGCTTTTTCAAGTGGTCAGTCAATCCACTGTACCAGTAGTTTTAGGACTGCAACACTGCTTCCTTGACCCAGCAGTGGTTGACAATCTTTTCAAGAATTAAGACTAACTCCCACTCAACACTAATAGATAATGTAGGAAGAGTAGGTGTAGGAGTATAGCCATGAGCTGGTTGTAATAAAGACACATGAAAGATGAGATGTATCTTTGTAGTGTGAGGTAGTTCAAGCTCATATGCCACTGGTCCAATTAGATGTAGTATTTTGTAAGGACCAAAAAATCTAGGAGATAGTTTTTGGTACCTTCGTTTGGCAAAAGATTGTTAGCAGTATGATTGTACTACTAAGAACATGTAATCCCCTGCATTGAACTGTAATTCCCTTATTTTTGAATAAGCTTGAGCTTTCATCCTCGTTTGGACTTTCTGAAGGTTATCTTTCAAAATTTTCATCATGCCATCTCAAGCAATAAGTTGCTCTTCAAGATCAGCTATATTTGTTTCCCCTTGAACATAAAGGTAAAGAATAGGTAGTTCCCGTCCATACATAGTTTTAAAAGGACTGGTACCCGCTGAAGAGTGGAACCCTGTATTAAATGAATATTCATCCCAACAAACAAATTTGTGCCATGAATGTGGTTGTTCCTAAGTAAAACATCTTAAATAAGCTTCTAAGCAATGATTAACAACCTCTATTTGTTCGTTTGATTGCGGATGATAAGCAGTACTCATGTTTAGTTTCGTATGACTTAATTGAAAAAGTTCTTGCCAAAAGGTACTTAAGAATATGGCATCTTTGTCAGAAACGAATGATTTAGGTATGCCATGTAAGCATACTATCTCCTGCAAAATACATTAGCCACTAACTTTGCAGTAAAAGGATGAGTTAATGGAATAAAGTGAGAGTACTTGCTTAGCCTGTCGACGACAACCAAAATTGTGTCAAAACCTCCTAATTTTGGTAGTCCGGTTATAAATTCGACACTGATCTCTTCCCACACTTGATTAAGAATCGGCAATGGTTGCAATAGACCCACAGGAGCTAAAGTTTGATATTTTTGCTGTTGACATATCAAACAATTTTTGACCATGATTTTGCATCGTGTTTCATTCGTGGCCAATAAAAGCTTTCTTGTAGTTGTTTCAATGTCTTCAGATAGCCTCCATGTCCACCAATAAGAGAGTCATGGGTCTATGATAAGATAGTTTGGCGATAAGGAGAGACATTAGGAACCACCATTTTTCCCTTGTAATAATCCAATAGATTTTTGACTAGTTGAAAGTGTGCAACAGATTGAGGTGCCTATAAAAGAGCTATGATTTCATTAGTGTAAGGATCCTGATGTAATGCTTCCTACAATTTCAAAAAATTAAAAGAATATGGAATTGCCAAAGACAAAAATTCAGCATGATGTAGTCTTCTTAAAAGATCATCTGCTCCTTTATTTTCTTTTCCTATTTTATATAGTATAGAGAAATCAAATGGGAGTAACTTGATAAGCATCATTTGCTATTTTGGTGTTGAAATTCTATGATTTAGCAAGAATTTAAGACTGCAATGATCAGTCTTGATATAGAAGTGCCTCCCCATTAGATAATGTTTCCATTTCTGTAATGATAACACAAGAGCAAGTAATTCTCTATCATATGTAGATTTAAAACAATTAGAGAATGAAAATCCTTTACTAAACTATGCCACTGGATGGCTCTCTTGAAGTAAAATGGCCTTTACTCCCTCAGCCGATGCGTCACACTCAACTATGACCCGCTGTGTACAATCTGGAAGTTCCAATACTAATACTGTAATAAAGGTTATTTTTAATTTTTGAAAAGCATCCTTAGCTATTGTGGACCATTTAAAAGCATTCTTTTTAGTAAGATTAGTCAAAGGCCTTGCCAACATTCCATATCCTCGAACAAATCGCTTATAGTAAGCTGTAAGACTCAAAAAACCTCAGAGTTTTTTAATGTTAGATGGAGTAGGCCAATTTAAGATAGCATCTATTTTCTCTTTTTCAACACCAACACCTATGGAAGAAACCATATGACCCAAAAATTTGATTTAGGCTTGCCCAAACATGTGTTTAAAGGACTTAGCACAATACTGTTTTTCAAAGAATAACCTCAATACAATCTCCAAATGATAAATATGTTGTTGAGAGTTTTTACTGTATATCAGTATGTCGTCAAAGAAGATGAGAATAAATTTTCTGAAGTATGGCTGACAAAGATCATTCATGGCAGCTTGAAAAGTTGAAGGGGCATTTATCAATCTAAAAGGCATTACAATGTATTCAAAATGCCTAGAATGAGTTCGAAAAGCTGTTTTATGGATGTCAATGGGAAGAACATGAATTTGATGGTACCCCAAACGCAAATCAATTTTTGAAAAAATTGTAGCCCCATGTAATTCATCTAAGAGTTCATCAATGTTGGGGATAGGATATTTATTAGGAATAGTAATTTGATTTAAGCCCTTATAATCTACACACATATGCCAAGAGTCATCTTTCTTTTTTACTAACAACACAGGACTGGAAAACTGACTATAATTAGGACGTATAAATCCACATTTCAAAAGTTCTTCAACTTGATTCACAATTTCTATTTTTTGTAAAAAGGATTACGATATGGACAGAGCTTTGGTGGTTTGGAATGTGGTAGCAAAGGAATGGTATGAATGTGATTTCAAAAAGGTCAGGGATTTTTTGGTTCCATAAAAATAGAATCAAATTGAGTGATTAATTGTTGAAATTCAAATGGAATTATTTGATTTGTACCTATGTCATTTGGGTCTTTGGCCAAGTACTGAAAAGAGTCTCTAGTTAAATTCTTATGTGGAATTCCTTGTAACTTGTATTTTTTTTTCCATTTAGGTGGAAGATAAGAAACATCTCATTCCAGTTTGCTTGGACAGTGTTTAGGGATACTAACCACTTGTTGCCCAAAACCAAATCTACTCCGCCAATTTAAAAGACGCAATAATCCTGAGTAATGCCAAGTCCTAGTAGTTTGATTTCCACATTGCGGCAAATTTACTTACATTGAATGACATATCCATTACCAAATTGAACACGAATATGTATACTGGCAAACGCAATTCTTCCACCAACTTGTGAGAAATAAAATTGTGAGTGTTACCACTGTCAACTAGGATAAGTATCTGTCGGTCATTGATTGAGCCCAATAATTTCATGGTAGCTCTTGAAGCTTTTCCCAGAATGGCGTGAAAAGAAATTTCTGCAATGCTTTTTGAAGAGTCAATCTCTCCCTGCTCTCCGTCACCTTCATCAACCGATGAGGAATCTTCAACTTCCAGCTCTAGTAATGTGAAGGAAGCAGGACGGCACTGATGGCCAAGGACTAATCTCTCATTGCAACGGAAACAGAGCCCTTTGTCGCAGCAGATATGCTTCTCTTTATCCATCGGTCACCTCTGTGTATTCACTGGAGTGTTTGATCCTGGTTGGAAGATAAGACCAATAGCCGTATTAGCACGATGTGCGTTTGATGAGGAATTTGCCCAACTCGTTCGAGCCTCACGTGGTCGAGATGACAGGGGTTTCTAGAATAGGCTTGGATTGGGCCCTCTGGATCCCTTAACAGCAGTAGTTTGGGCCTCATATTCAAGTGCAAGACTTATAGCCTTATACACAATTCTGGGATTTCATCAGATTTAGTCTTCTCTGAGGCCATTTAAAAAAACTCCTAGTAAACAATACTCTGACTAATTTTTCACCCCACCAAAACGCTTTGCAAATTCCTATCTATACTCTTGTACAGACCCAGTTTGACTGATGCCATAGAGATATTCATCAAGATTTTGGAACTCCGTGGGACCAAAATTTTTCTGCAATGCTTTAACAAGTTCTTCCCAAATAATATAATATGTTCAGTATTCATCCAAGCAAATAAATCAAGTGCATTACCTTCTAAATACATAGCTGCTACGTCAACCTTTAATTTGTCTAGCATCTGATAATAGAAAAAATATTTTCGGCCTTGAGAACCCAACCACGAGGGTTGTCACCATCAAATCGTGGAAAGTGCATTTTTCTATAAGGTAGCATGGGGAGCCTTTGTACCAATGGTGATTGTCTAAATCTTCATCATCATCAATCCAATGGGCTCTACCTTTAGGTCAAGGTCCCATGCCCATATCTGTCACTTTCCCTTTATCCTTGCTACCTCGACTTGTCTCTATCCGTGGTAAAACATTGATTCGTGCTTTAAGCAATGCCACTTCTGCCTCTAATGCATCGAGGGTATTAAGTCATGCAACGATGGTTGATAATTGTTGAAAGATGGGATCGGTGAGTATATTGCTAGGTGGATAGGTGGTTTGGGGTGAAGGATTGGTGTGTTAAACAGTGTGTGTTAACCATGGTGGATCGTAAGGCTTTAATACCAAAATGATAGATATCAGATTTGAAAGAAAAAATACAAAAGGTAATTTGTGTCAAGATCTAACACGAATGGAAATAAACAATATCTTTTTCAAATTCTAGTCTACCCTTTTCCATTATTCGGAGGAGTATTTATACCCAAATACTGACAAGTCAAATGCCAATGAATTGGCAATTATTACATTTAAAATCTAGCTATAATGATAAATAATTATGACTTCAATACATTTTATAAACTAAAACAACAAATTTAAAGTAAATAATATTTCTTCCTAAAGAGCAGCATACACATCATGCCAAATCCTCCAGAAAATTTGCCTTCCTTTTTGATTTATTCCTTCTAGTATACTGATAACGTATGGTAGGCCTCCTGTCACTTTGTCATCAGTAAATAGAGCTTACTCGATGGTCCTAAGAGTGGAAAAGAAAAGAGTTGTGCAAGGAGAAATGCCAAGGAATACTGAAGGAAGTGCTTTAATAGCAAGGAAAGTGAATAACAAGTCACAAGGTAATAAGAAATATCACAAAAAAAAGTGGATAGAAATTGTGATTACTGTAAGGCACCGAAGCACTTGAGGGACACATGTTTTAAATTACATAAGTATCCTAACTGGTATAAGCAACTTAAGAAAGAGAAAGAAATGGCATCCATTGGAAAAGGATATGCTAACATGGCTAGCAATCCATGTGAAGAAGGAATTGAGGTGAAGAAAGATTCATTAGCAAAGTGGGGACCTGTAATCGCAGAGCTAATACACAAGAAGTCAGTAAAATTTTGAAAGGGAAGAAGATGCAAATTGCAGAGAATAAGCAAGTCAATTTTGCTCACATTACTTAGTTTGCTGGTAACATTAATTCAAAACCTTCTCTTGTTAATGATAGTAAATATTTCTGGATGGTAGACATAAGGGCAACTAATCACATCTGTGCAATGGAGAATTTATTTGAAACATAAAGACCTTTAGCCCGTAAAGTGCTTATACACTAGCCAGATGGCAATACTAAAAATGTTCAATTTCATGGAGATATTTTTTCTGCATGAAACCTTAACCTTGCATAATGCTTTGTTCATACCTACCTTTAAGCATAACTTGATGTCAGTAGCTATGATATGGAAAAACAATACACTTAAATTCATTTTTTATCCTTCCCTTTGTTTCATCCAGGACCCGAGGACTAAGGATATCATTGCCATAGGAAAACGAAGGAAACATCTTTATGTTTTCCCGTAACAATGTTCCTTTGCACAACAATGGTCCTTGCACAGCCCTTTGCTTCTCCACTATTAGGACCATCGAGTAAGCTTTGTTTACTGATGGCAAAGGTTGAAGAACCAAAATTTAGCTCCTGATCGAGTCATAGTTGTCATTTAGTCCCATGAGGAACTGAATAAGTTTGTTTTGGGATGGAATTGCAGCAAATGTCCCTAATATATCACAAGGGCATCTATCTACAACACCACACATACACTATGGAGATGGCTGCAACATGTTAAGCTCTTCCCAAAGCTTTTTCAATCTATTATAATACATAATAATATATTGATTACTTGCTCTATTAATGAAATTTGACGCTGAATGTGATAGATCTGCGGTCTGTTCCCTTCTCCGAACTGTTATCCCAGCTCACACCATAGCTTTCTCACAGAAGAGTAATAAGCGTATGTCTCTGCAATTTCTTTACTCATAGAATTTATAATCCACGATGATACCATCTCATCGACATGCCTCCACTCCCCTCGACTAGATTCTTCAGCAGGTTCAAATATGGATCCATTTGTAAATCCTAATTTGTTTTTCGCAACCAACGCTCGTTTAATGGACCTGCTTCAGGTTAGAAAATTCATGTCGTAAGCGGCACCATGACTAATGCCATACTTGGATTATCCGAGTTTTCAATACCATGTAGCAGCTCTGTCTCAGAGCTGGTATGTAAAACAGAGTACACGAAGTACAGTAAAACAGTAATATGAAGAATTAATTCTTCTGATTCATCAAAGAGAAATACAAGCGTGTGGTCCTATTTATACTTACAAAATAATTCTGAACTAACACAATTGTATATATAACTAATCAACTAACTGTAAACTGACTTTAAACTAACAATGCTGACTAAGCTACGCTGTGCTTATTAAGCTATGCTGACTAGGATAAATAATTCTGAAATAATTCTTCATATACTTTTTTTTTTATGCATGCTGAGCATATACTGGAGGACCTAGTTTATAATGAACTATATGCTAGCATATATGTGTATCTGATAATTCTGAATCACTGTATAAATTCTACAGCCTATTGAAAAGAACTTACTGACTTAAACTGTTGTTTTCATTTCATTTTTAGGTACCGAACACATGGCACCTAAAGACAAGCACAAAGGAGCATAAAATAAGATTCTAGGGAGAGATTATCAAGGCACTGTGGTGGCAGGTTCTTCCAAGAAGATTCTAGCTGGAAGCCCGATTGAAGCAGAGGCTGCAGCAATGAGAGAAGACCATAAGTTAGCTTGTAATCGGGGGATGAATAATGTGGTGAATCCGATTGCAAAGGGAGGAAAATCATCTGGAGGATAAGAAATATTTTTGAAGGACTTAGATTACTTGAAGAACAGTGGAGCTGCGATAGAATATGTTTGGGTAAGGAGATCTCTCAACACCGCCGCCCACTGTGTAGCAAAAATGGAAGAACACGGCTGCTTGTGTCCAATCCGCCAAGGAATTGCTCAGAAGCATTTTGGAGAAGGAAAAGGTCTCATTCAATGTTTTTTATTCTCTCTCCTTTTGTTTTTCCTCAAGTGTGGTACTTCAACTGCTTTTCTCTTTGTCCAGAGTGCGGTGAATTAGCATAACCGATCGTTCAAGAAAAAATAAATTTAATCAAACTTGCATCTCGAAAAGATGGCATCGGACCCCTCAAAATCCAAGCTACAGTTATATTATATAATTTGAGTTAGTAAATGCTTAAGAGGCAAATCTAAATACATGTTTGGTATGAAAAGTTAATTTTGAAAAAAAAAAAAAGAATTCGATAGCAAGAAAGAAATTATAATAATTGGATTCTAATCTTTATTCTTTTATCTTTTAATTTTAAATATTATAAATGCATAAAATTATACTTCATCTCCATTAATAAATACTAAACATGCTTAAATTGTGAAATAAAATTGAAATTCCCCTCCTTTAATGAATATCAAATGCCGCCTGGGTGGTTAGGAAGAATTCACTTCCCAAGTAAGAGTCCTGCACCACAGCTTTATTTTATGTCTTTTGCTTTGCTGTAGCCGATCTAATTTATTTTCGCACCTCATTCTAACCTTTTTTTCATCTCCAATTGGGTAAAAGAATAATAAATAAAATTTAGGTGGCAGTAAAAATAATTTTTCGACTGTGAGAAGAAAGTAAAATTTTGTTGCTTCTCCTTTCACGTATGAGATACACACACACACACACACATATATTAAATTATCCCTACTTAAAATTATTGATATCATGTTATAATCCTTTACTCAGAATTAGTAATTATTAATAATTTGACATCAACTTGGTTCAATATGTCAAGTTATTGTCCTATTTTCTGAAATATGCATTTCAATATATTCATGTGATATTCATATATTATATGCCTTTATTTTCATTGAAATATTTTGTATATCTATATTGAGTTCATTTTTAATCTTAGATAATTAATATTTATTTAAAAATTAATTATAAGGGATAGTTAGTATTATTAACCTATTCAAATAATATTGATTGAAATGTCAAGTTATACATGTTATTTTTTATAATTTGACAATTCTTACTTTTAAAGATTTATTTGTCAAATATGATAATATTAGTAAAAATGTTTATCAAATGATTTTTCTGAAAATAATTATTTTTATAATACATTATAATTTTATTTTTATAAATAATTATAAAATAAAGAATTCATAACAATCAACATTAATAGAATTTCACGTCATATATAAATAATTCAACTTATACTAAATTAATCAAAATTTAATAAATTTTTAGATTTTAAACATTAAAAAAAAAGAAAGAAATAAAGATAACGTTCTCAATCACATCACGGAACTTCTACGTATTACTTTATCATCACCGAAGAGCCTTGTTACCCCAATACACTGATTTTTCTGGGCGAGTTCTTCGACGAAATCGTCGTTCTCCTTTCCATCGAGAGAGACGAAAGGAAGCTGAAGTCAGCGCTGCGACTACCATGAAGGCCATAGTCATAACGACTCCCGGTGGCCCAGAGGTGCTGCAACTTCAAGAAGTCGAGGACCCACAGATCAAAGACGACGAGGTCCTCATAAGAGTAGCAGCAGCCGCGCTGAACCGAGCTGATACTCTTCAGAGGAAAGGTTCATACCCTCCCCCGAAAGGTGCGAGCCCTTACCCAGGATTGGAGTGTTCCGGAACCATCGAAGCCGTCGGTAAAAATGTTTCCAGGTGGAAAATCGGCGATCAGGTTCGCAATATGCATTCTTCCAAGTTTTAGGTTGTTGGATAGTGATATAATATTAATCTGAATGGAATATTGAAATTTAAGTTTTTAATTGTTGGGTAGCTTAAAAATTTGAACTTATTGTGTCCTATGGCAAGATATGCCTTTAATAAGAATAAGCACATTAGAATAAGCATAATGTGCTTGTTAGTTTATGCATAAGTGTACTCTTAGGTTAACGGTTGAAATTTACATCTTTGGCTTTAAAATCTCAAATCGTACTTGTTGCAAATAAATAATGAAGCTTATTCAGTTAAACAATAGGATTTTCCTCAATGATGGCTGAATTGTGGGTATTGGAGTCCCTTTGTTCCATTCATCAGCACTGAGTTCAAGGTTCTGTTATATTGAAATGGTCAATGTACAGGTCTGTGCTCTTCTTAGTGGAGGAGGATATGCAGAGAAAGTTGCAGTTCCTGCTGGACAAGTTCTTCCGGTTCCACCTGTAGTTTCTCTGAAGGATGCAAGTGCTTTCCCCGAGGTTGCATGTACTGTGTGGTCTACGGTTTTTATGATGAGCCGGCTATCCAAGGGAGAAACATTCTTGGTAACTTCGAGTCTGAATTTATCTTTGAAGTACAAATATATTGATACAGCTAATATTCAATGCCTACGTAATTTTAAACCAAGCCAGTGGATGCTGCATATCTTATGGTTGCAATTCTGTGAATATTTACTCCTCTAAAGGAGGCTATGTAAGTGAAGCGGTACTTTGTATGGCTGAAGGGGGTCATCACATGATTAATTGCAACTTTCTACGAGTAATTGTAATCTGTTTCTTTCTTCTGCAAACTTGATCTATTCTAACTACTAATTTTTAACTTTATTATAGCTTCTTCATTTATGTAGTATTCTTCTGTTTAATTACTTCCTCCTGTTTAGGTAATAGCATATGTAGATCTTAACAGAGCTAGTGTGACCTTTATCATCGTACTACGGAATTCCAGGCATGGCTAAATTACTTTTAAGCCTCACAAGGATGTAACTAAAATAGTAGACAACATTCACCTAAAACTTAAAATATCTACTAATTTTTTTGTGTCTGTACCATAGGATAGAGCTCAATGGCGTCGGGCGATCCATGTAGCCGACCCCACCTAGTGTGATAAGACTGTTGTTGTTGTTGTCTGTACCATAGGAGTACTTTTACAAGATTATAGTCTGCTTACTGTACTGGTGAATGGTCTATACGTTTCTTTCTGTATAGCTGTATGACTATCTTCCTGGAGCTCTTATTAACTCGAATCCATCAATTCTCAGGTCCATGGAGGCTCTAGTGGAATTGGTACATTTGCTATTCAAATAGCTAAATACTACGGAGTGAGAGTATTTGTCACAGCAGGTTTGGTGTAGATTTTTCTAAGTGGAAATTCACTGTCTTTGATAGTCCATAAAATTGGCACATTTCATTGCTACCCATTCATCTTGTTGATTGAAATTTTACGTCCAACTAGTACCTGGTCATCCACTTTAGATATTGATTTGCCAGGTAGTGAGGAGAAGTTAGCTTTCTGCAAGGATCTTGGTGCTGATGTATGCATCAATTACAAAACAGAGGACTTTGTTGCAAGGGTAAAGGAAGAAACTGGTGGTCAAGGTATCATCTCTAGTATCAACACCCCATTAGTGTTAATCAATCTATTTAGTGCCTTCAGTGCTTCTTGATGTTTGTTGAATTTAATGGTCTTATGAACTATGAAGAAAGATGTGTAATCGATGTTCAATGGCAGGTGTTGATGTTATTCTTGATTGCATGGGAGCACTCTATTACACGCGGAACATTGAGAGCTTGAACTTTGATGGGAGGCTTTGTATCATTGGATTCCAAGGAGGGACATCTACTGAAGTTGATCTTCGCTCTTTTGTTGCTAAGCGTCTTACTGTCCAAGGTATTGCAAATTTTAAATTCTGACAGTTCCTTAGTCACCTTATTTCGGCCTTCATCTATCTTTCATTCCTTATATTAAGGTCACTTACAATGGATCATTTCTTTGATTGGGTTCAAGTTTACTTTCTTTCCTATCTAATTATCCCAGAATTAAGCTGATATTGTTAACTTCCACAACTGCTACAAAGACTATGATAATTTAAGGGCAGAATGCATATTAACAATCTGGAGTTCTGGAGTTATGTTCTTTATAAAGGAACCAGACTCCTGGGCGATCAATTTTTCTCTCAATAGGACTTCAATTTCTTCTTGCAATCGTTCTCTCCTTTCACTAGGCTTCTTTTGCTTCATAAACCATGCATTCTGTCTAAGCATGAATAATGTTGGAATGAGCCCCAAACTGGAATTACACCTTATCTCGTTTAGTTCACAACCGTGAGTTATGTCATGTGGTCAATGTTCATGTAGGTGCTGGCTTGCGTAATAGAAGTCCTGAAAGTAAAGCTGTCGTTGTCAGTGAAGTGGAGAAGAATCTTTGGCCTGCAATCGCAGCAGGCAAGGTGAAGCCTGTAGTGTACAAGTCATTTCCTCTATCTGAAGCTGCAGAGGCTCACCGGCTTATGGAAAGCAGCAAGCATATTGGGAAGATTCTGCTTCTTCCATGAAGCTAGACAAGTCCTTCCCATTTCCAACTCAAGTATGGGATGGTGTCAGATCATCCGAGTTTGAATCTCTTGTGTCCATGACCGAGGAGATTAGTGCACATATGTTGTGGTAATGCTTACAGATGCTATAAGAATGCTACCTAATAATAAAACGAGCATAATGGATTGATTCTATATGAGGCAGTCGCTACAACCATGGTGGGTGAATTTATACGAGTTTTAGATGAGCCATCCGGTTTACTACCTAATTTTTTTTGTCTTTTATTTTTCTATCATACTACCCAAAAATTAATAAATACTAATTACTACTAGTTGTTCATGAGGTTGACCCAATTTTCATCTTTTTGTATCAAAAGCCTCGAGCACGGTGAATTTAATGCGATACTATTTTTTTAAAAAATAATTTTCAGTATATTAACTATTCAAAATTATTTTTTGATATACTAATTTTTTATTTAATTTAATTAATATTTAATTGAATTCAATAAATATGTAGAATGAATTTAATTAAGTATTAGTTGAATTTCATGTAAAAGCATGAAATTCGATAAAAATTTAATTGAATTTTATATAACTTTCGTAAAGGTTTTTTTTTTAGCATATGAAAGAATTCGACTAAAGTTTGGCTGAATTCTTTCATATATATATATATATATATAATTTTTTATTTTAATTAAATTATAATAAATAAAATTTACATGATAAGTAATAATAGGGTAAGTAAAACTTATTAAATAAATGAAATTTAATATATAAGTAAACAAGAAATAATAAATTAATATGAATCGTAGGATAAGAGATAAGTCACAACAAATAAACAATAGTATAAGTAAAACATATTAAATAAATAAAATAATAATAAATTAAAAGCAAAAAGAATATTAAATTATATTAAACGTCTTTGAATAGATAATTTAATCATTACAGGGATGATTAAAAAAATAAGAGACTAGAGTAAATTTAACTAAAATACAATTAAATAATATAAATTTACACATGTGACGTATACCTAGTATAAGGATGATAAAACATATAATATTAAGAACAATATTAAATAATATTATCTTAAATAATAGTTACAAACAATATAAGTAGTAAGATTAAAAAAAATAGTTTTGAAATTAATATATTACATAGATAATACATCTTATCAGAGCTATTACATAGATAATACGGCGTTAAGGAGTGGCTAACCATCTTGGATGATGGAAGTACCGTCAGGTTCAGTTATGACAGATCCTATCAGAGCTAGTGAGATAATTATCTCACCAACCTTTAGTTTTCCAGTGAAACCGAAAACTAAAATATGGATGACTGCCTCTTCAATATAGTCATTGATGGTTTGAAAGATGGTACTAATCATTGTCATCTGTTGAAGAATATTTAAAATATTCATTTCAGATTGACCATCTATATTCCACACATAGATGCTATCTTTTCTAAAGCCTTTATTAAGCGTCTAAAAAGTTTCTTCTATCACTAGGTCTATAGCAGTGGCTCTAGGGTAGAAGAGTTTAGTTGGAGTTTTCTAATCAATCTAAATCAGGTTGATATAGGCATCAAATTGAACACTACTACTACCTACAGAAACTTTTTTTAAGTTGTTAAAGGTCAACTTATAAGCTAAAGAAGAGGATTTTTAAGGGAGTTTAATATTTTTGAGTCTATTAATCTCATTTTGCAGACTCTTATTAAGCTAAGTTTTGACTAGGCCAGGAAGCCTAGTAGGCTTAAAGAGAAGTTTTTCTTCAGGAGCCTTGATTGAAGGATCAGGCTTAGGAGAAATAATCCTACATGGTTTCTAGGCATTTAAATTGGTCCGGCATGAAAATTGACTTCTACAGTTTCTAAAATAGAATCTGTAAAATTTAAATGTCTAGTATCTCTAAAACTTAACAGACAGGAAATATTAAGACATTCTCTTACGAGAAGGAGTTATACTCATCCTCCAAAAATATTTTTAATGAAGAAATTTATTTTGAAAATATAAATCAATCTTTAGATGATTGGAAGATCCCTCCTATCTCTAACAATGATTTATATTTCCTGTCTATTATGTCTTAGAGATACTAGACATTTAAATTTTATAGATTCTATTTTAGAAATTGTAGAAGCCGGTCTTCATATCGGACCAATTTAAATGCCTAGTATCTCTAAATGCCTAAAAACTTTATAGGATTATCCCTCATAAGCCTGATCCTTCAATCAAGGCTCCTAAAGAGAAACCTCTCTTCAAGCCCGCTAGGCTTCCTGACTTAGTCAAAATTGAGCTTAATAAGAGTTTGCAAAATGTGATTAACATACTCAAAAATATTAAGCTCCATGAAGAATCATCTTCTTCAACTTCTAAGTTGACCCTTCACAACTTAGAAGAAGTTACTGTAGATAGCAGTAGTGTTCAATCTGAGGCCTGTATTAACCCGATTTAGACCGATTGAAAAACTATAACTAAACTCTTCTACACTAGAGCCACTGCTCCGGACCTAGTGATAGAAGAAACTTCTCAGATGCTTAACAAAGGCTTTAGAGGAGATAGTATCTATGTGTGTAATATAGATGGTCAATCTGAAATGAATATTTTAAATATTCTTCAACAGATGACGATGGTTAGTACCATCTTTCAAACTGCCAATGACTGTACTGAAAAAGCAGTTATCCATATTTTAATTTCCGGTTTCACTGGACAACTAAAAGGTTGGTGAGATAATTATCTGACCAGCTCTGATAAGACCTAGATTGTTCAATCGGTCAAAACTGAACCTAATGGTTAGCCAGTCCTTGATGCTGTCAATTCCCTTATTGTTTAAGACGTATTATCTATGTAATAAATTCATTTTAAAACTACTTTCTTTATCTTACTACTTATATTACTTGTTATTATTATTTAAGATAATATTATTTATTATTGTTCATAATATTATATGTTTTATCATTCTTATACTAAGTGTACGCAACATGTGTAAATTTATATTATTTGATTGTATTTTAGTTAGATTTGCTCTAATCTCTTATTTTTTTTAGTCATCCTTGTAATGATTAAATTACTGATTAAATAGTTTATTCAAAGAAGTTTAATATAATTTAATTATTCTTCTTGCTTTTAATTTACTATTATTTTATTTATTTAATATGTTTTACTTATACTATTGTTTATTTGTTGTAGCTTATCTCTTATCTTACTATTCATATTAATTTATTATTTCTTGTTTACTTATATATTAAATTTCATTTATTTAATAGGTTTTACTTACCCTGTTATTACTTATCATGTAAATTTTATTTATTATAATTTAATTAAAATAAAAAATAATATATATATATATATATATATAATAGTTTAAAATTTAATACATTTTATTTTAAATTTAATATATTTTAAAAATTATATATAATATATATTAAATATATGAAGGAATTTGACTAAATTTTGGTCAAATTTCTTCATATGTTAAAAAAAGAATTTTACGAAAGTTATATAAAATTCGACCAAGTGTTGGTCGACTTTTATTTTTTATATGAAATTCAACTAATATTTGGTCAAATTCACTTTATATATTTATTGAATTTAATTAAGTGTTAGTCGAATTAAGTAAAAAGTTAGTATATTAAAAAATAATTTTAAATATTTAGCATACTGAATTTTTTTAAAAAAAATTAGTACCACAGTAAATTTGTCCCTCGAGCACATTATCCAATGCAATGCTTGTCATATTTCCATTGTTCACCGGGCTTCGGAATCCAAAGGTTATTGCCTCACAACACCAAAATCTCCTTTGGTATTTCAAATAACAGTAGTCCAAGTCAATAGTTATCAAATTTGATCCAAAAATCCTAAGGGAATGCGTTAAACTATTAATATATCTGAAACGGACGTTGAATTGATACTTAATATTTAAAAAAAACATTTTTTTTCTTTGAAAAACTTTTTGCCTCTATTGATAAAATATTTTTAAAAACATAATACTTTTAACGAAGGTTGAATTGATACTTATTATTTTTGCCTGTTAATTGTTTTTAAAGTGTAGTGAAAGGTTTGAGAATAAGTAAACTTATGATTGTGTAATATCTTAAACCTAGTTGGCTATGGGTTTATCTTTTGCCTTCAATACTCTAGAGGGGATTAGTTCTTGCGATCAGCAGAAGATACTCTTTGTGAAAGTAAAAAAGAAAAAATAGTTTTTTTTTTCTAAAACTAGTTCATGTTTAAGTCAAATTGATAAAATAAATTGTTTAGAAACATTAAATCATAGGCAAAAAGTACTTTTATATCCCTAAGATTTGCACCTGATTACATCTATGCCCAAAAAAAAAAGTTTTTTTTGGCCTTCTTAAATTCCATATATTTCATATTGTATCACATATGCCATTTTTTTGTAACTTCATTAGCTAACTTAATGGAATATTAACTGGGTTGCTAATATGGCAACCACGTGATAGCCATGTGGAATACTATCCACATGGACTGCAACGTGGACAATTTTTTTTAATTTTTTTTAAAAATTTTAGTTTATTCACTTTGGTCTTTGGTCAAAATTTTTTTCTTGTCTAATTTTTTATATAAACTCATTTTTTTACTTCGTCTAGGTTCCTAGTTTAAGAATCTATATTTTTCTTTGTCAAAATCATCCCCTAAAAACTTTTTATTTTGTTCACTTTATCCCTATTCTTTACTTTTATATTTTTTCTTACAGTTTAGTCCTCCAAATCAATCCATAATTTCCTTTTTAGTCATAATATGATTAAATCTATCATTTCTATCCAAGAATAATACAAGAAATGAATTTACCTTCAAAGTTTCAAAGATTGCATATCTTTCCCTCTCATAAAAGGTAAAATTTGAAAATATGGACTAATTTGGAAGACCAAACCATGAAAAAAAACATAAAAGTGAAGAATATGGACTAAAATGAATAAAATGAAAAGTTTATAGGAGATGATTTTGACAAAGAAAAATATAGATTCTTAAACTAAAAATTTAGACGAAGTAGAAGATGAGTTTATATCAAAACTTGGACAAAAGAAAAATTTTGACCAAGGACCAAAGCGAATAAACTAAAATTTTTTTAAAAAAATTTAAATTTTTTTATAAATTTTTTTTAAAAAAAATGTCCACATGGACTATTACATGGACAGTATTCCACGTGACTGCTATGTCAGCAGCCTAGTTAACATTCCTTTAAATTGACTAACGGTGTTACGAAAAAAAGGTATATGTGATACAATCTAAAATATATGAAATATAAGTAGGCCAAAAAAAAATTTGTGGAAAGGTGTAATCAGGTGCAAACCTTAGGGACATATAGTTACTTTTTGCCTAAATCATAATATACAGAGGTTCATCTCTTATAAAGAAAATCTTATATCTTTTTTCTCATGCACACAGCAAAATAATTTTATAAATTGAAAAATCATAAATTACAATGACATTGACCTAGAGGATCAACACATTGCTTTTAAACTAACATTTTGCTAAGCAATTCAAAATCTTAACAAATTCACAATCCGATAAACTCTCATTAATCTTTATACCCTTTCTACAAAAGGAGATCAACCCAAAACTTTTCCACCATAAGAAACAAGATTCTTAGTACCTTACACAATCATTCATCTATTATAATAATTAGTTTTAGTTTACTTGGTGCAATATGAAGAGGAATTTTGGCTTCTAAAATCAAGGATAAATTGGCTCTCACTAGGAGACATGAAAGTACAAGTAAATACCCGAGAAAGATGGGTTGAATTAGATACTTGATAAGTTTAGAAAACTTTAACAAAATTTTCTTTTTGAATGGCTTTATGATTAAACAATCGGTCTTCAAATATTGTTGATTATAGGAATAGTACCCAGTTATATTAATGATTATTCAAAACAAATTTTCTTCAAGATAAAATCCTTACATCAAGATAATGAAACAAATAAGTAAAGGAAGTAAATAAGAGACACAAGTGATATATAGTGGTCAGAGATATCTATACAAGATATTCTTACGTCCACTCTTCAAACACATAGTATGAGTATTTTATTTAGGTAAAATATAACACGTACAACTAACAACCTAGTTGAGGCTTAACATTCTTCTTTTATGTCGCTACAATCAACAACTTTAAACTATGGATCAGTAAGACCTTGTTTTTACACTAGACAAAATAGTTAAGTCTTACCACATTCTTAACAAATGTACCACCAAGTACGTCACCCAACACCTTTTACAACCTCTCCTCTAAGAGGATCAGCCACAAGATTTTATACCCCAACTCCAGGAATCTCACCAGGTCCCTAATAGCACGTCCACTCACTAGATAACTAGTAACAATATAAGAAGTGTAGTTCACTCGGAACAATATAAGACATGTTGAGAATGATGACATGAGCTCTTTATATAGCTTCTAGTCATTGTGTAGAGGCTCCTTCATTACATGCTTTGGTCAACTCCATGAAAGTGCAGTGAGAATACCTTACTGAAAGCAATCATGTCAATGAAAGCTTACTCACAAAAGTGTAGTTGTAGCTCAAATTTTCAAGATATTGAAATTCCAAGCACTCCACATTTTTGAAGCGGGGGTGAATGCTATAAACATATATATTCAAATGAATCTAGTTCCCTCGGTGATTAGCAACGACCATCTTCGATAGTTGCTTCAGATAAACGGCTAGTTGAACCATTAATGCTCTAGCTCCCCTTTCCTTTTGAGTTTCCGTAGATAGAAGAAAGAATGTAGACTTATTTTTATGGAGAGCTTGGGCAGCAGGTGAACACGTTCGCTTATCCAACAGTTCAAAGAAATATCTCTAGCTTTTTGACAAGTCTGAAACAACCTCCCATTTGTCTCCAACTTTTGAACATTTTTTTTTTCAAAAAAAAATTTCCTTTTATGCACGCAAAAGTCAACACAAAATGCAACACAGAGAATGTTCTATTATATGTATAATTACATCCAAAGCATTTTAATTTCTGAAGTATATGTTTTCAAATGCGGAAGTCAAATATGTTTAGGCCAACAATGGCCTTGATTCAAGTTAAGAAAACTTTGGGTCTTAAAGCTCTAATGTGAATTAGAAACCCACTATAAATTAGGAGCTCAATTAACCAAAACACGTTATTAAAGAAATACTTACATTAGGATTCTCCATTTAATTGCAACCAATTTAACATTTTAACTTCCAGAAACATAGAAATTGGCATTTTGCAGAAAACCTCTCTAAAGACATGAATGATTGAATAAATTCTTCCCCTCATATTATCCTAAGAAATGCACCCCCCCCCCCCCAAAGTCACTCACATAAGTCTCGTAAATGCATATTTATAGAAAACGGATCTTTTATTTGACTTTCAAGGTGCTTAGCTCATTTGGACTGTTGATTTTTACAATTAACGGCTCAAATTTCAGAATAAAACAAGTTCTTAAAATATGAACTGTTGATTACGAAAATCAATAGTCTAAATGGATTAAGCATTCTGTTTAACTTTCAAAATTAAACAAAAGATCTTTTTCTTTATAATACACAAAAGACAGTAATAGTGACAGCAAATATGCTAATTAACATAAGTCACATAACATCAATCACTTAACTGCATAATAAAAACATATGGATGCATCCATATGAGTGGCACCATATAGCGCAGCCAATCTATCATATTTACATAATTTTCTCTCTCCCTTTGTCATAATCAAAAAGTAAGGAACAAACTACCAATTAGTATAATTAAAAGCCTTTTTGACACAGACACACAAAAAAAATAGTACCAAGGATCAACCAAAACATGCAATAACATAAAACTCTAATGTGAATGAAAAGCCTGTTATAAATCAACCTGAAACTGGCAAAACATAAACCCACAAATTTAGTAACTCAATTTTTTAGGACCATTTTTTTTTTCAAAATAGGAATTTACTTAATTCAAAATGGTTAAGTTAATCAAAACACTTGTAAAAAACATCGTTGCATTTGCAAGAAGCATTAATCTTCAAAAACAATAAATTTAATTATGATAGTTCTCGAATATTTAAAATCCATTGACTAAATAAAACAATTATCTTATAAATTAAAACTCAATAAATTTGGCAATCTAAAGATGAAATTATTAAAACCAAGTCCAAACAAAAGAGAGACCAAAATATGTGACTTTTAAAGTTCAAAGAGTACAACCCTAAGTAAAAAGATTCAAGGAATATAAACCCAAAATAAAAAATGAAAGAGATGAAGGCAAGTCACAACTATCCAGGACCAGTTAGACTTGAGAGAATTGAAAAGAATTCTTGGGTGAAATAATGATATAGTGGCTCATAAAATAAGTAGGGGTCAAACTTGCCTTAAAACTAACAGAACAATTATTAAACGATACATTGGTCGAAACCTTAGCTAAAATAGGGTGTACCCTACATCACCACTAACGGAGTATGATACATTTAACGATGATTTTGGCAATGCTTGGAGTTTACACTTTACAGGATGCGAGAAGGGAGAAAAACAACTATGTCATATAGTACTTAGAATCGTGCATTATGTGATTTTAACGGATAGTCGTTGTAATTTAGTGACTTATAGATTGTAGTATGACATTGCAACCACAGGAATATTTGTTGCAATCTTGTGTGTTTAGAGTGAAATTTAGGAAAATGGGAAAATGGGAACACAGAATCTCCCTCCCTGAAAGCAACAATTGCAAACTGACAACGAGAAAGAAAAATTAGGAAAACTCATAATCAACTTAAAAGAGACTAAATACAGCTTAAAATCAGGGATAAGTTAATAAACCAATGTTACATATATATTTACATAACCCTTTGAAACATTTTGTAGGGTGCCAGCACCAAAATAAGCTTCCATTTCAACACCTAAACGTCACTACCAAAGCAATGACAACCATTCCTTATTCCCCAATTCTAAACCTAAAAAAATCTAAAACAAATGAAAATCGGGTAAAGGTCGCCGCATTTTGCACAAAAACAATGGCTAAAAAGCACCAACTGCAAGCCCAACAAGGAAAAAGAGAACTTGGACATAAATAATTGACTAAAAAAATAATGGAAGGACACTGAATACAAATTAAAATATGGGAGAATAACCAAAATATCCTCAAAAATTAATGATACACATATGTTTACAAAACTAGTTGAAATAATCTGTAGATAGCCTTCACCAAAATAAGTAACCATTTCAATACCTATACATCACTACCAAAACCAAACAAAAGAAAATTACTACACAAACATCAATTTTTTCACAATGGATCAAATATCCAGAAAAATAGTAAAGCAATTGAAGAAAGAGAATAACAATTTTTAAAAAAACAATAGTCGACCATTTCAATGTGGCAAGCAACATCGATTCCATGGTAACGTCTACAAAAGAGAAACAAAATAATAACCAGACGAGGAGTTGGTGTACAAAAGAGAAACAAAGTAATAACCAGACGAGGAGTTGGTGTACAAAAGAGAAACAAAATAATAACCAGACGAGGAGTTGGTGTGCTTGGGCAGGATAATCGCCATCTCCCTCATTGAAAAGTGAAAACACCTATTGCTCAAAACCAACATAAAGATAGAGAGAAGTTAAAAAAAAAATTAAAACAAATCAAAATCAGGAAGAGGGATCACCAAATTTTGCATGAATACACGGGATGACCACTACCTCCCTCCCTAAAAGCACCCACTTATGACGCTAAATACAAATCAATATCAGGGGGAATAACCTGTTGAAATAATTTCTCCCAACTTCCATGTGCAATGTACCCTAATGATTAAAGTTTAGATGCTCCCTCCATACCTCCATGATGCATCCTCCACATGTGTTAGTCTAATCTTAGCTGTAGGAATATGCTTTCTTGTAATATAAATCTCCCCCCTTCTCCCATTGTAGGAGTGTACAGAATATAATTGAAATTTTCCAGTAAACATGGTATCAGAGCCTCTGGTCGCAAGGTCTCCATTTTTTTTTTCGTTTAAGACCCTGGGTGTAAGGTCACCTATGTGGAGTCACTTCTAAGTCTCACCTCCACCACAGGAAGCTGACCCACCATGATATCGGCCGGAACCAGGAGTCCGGTCACCTGAAACGGCGCGTGTGAGTCACACGCGCCGATCAAAATTGCCTATTCCCGTCCCACTCGCCGGCGCGTGAGGGCGCGTGGAGATGAGTTAGCCACCAGTGGTTGCTTCGCCGACATCGTCTCTTCATTTCCGACCTGTTCGTGGTATCAGGTTGGTCATTCAAGTGTTTTGAAGATTATAGTTACTTGTTCGTGGCCTGTTCGAGCTTTTTTTTTCTTTTCATTTTTTTTAAAAAAAAGAGGATTTAAAAAAAAAGAAAAAAAAAGAGAAAAAAAAATGAGTGAAAAATATACTGAATCTTCTGGATCCAAATCTATTCCTGTAATTGTTCAATCTGAGGGTGTTTTTAATGCTGGCATAATTCTTAGTGAATCAAACTATGACGTTTGGTCACAATTAATGGAAATGCACATTGCTGAAAGAGAAAAACTCTCTTACATTCGAGGGAAGGAAAAACCACCTGCAGAATCTGGTGAAGCATATGAAAAATGGTATGCTGAAAATCAGAAAGTAAAGCGATGGCTCTTAATGTCAATGCAACCAGAGATTATGAAACGCTATCTTCGCATATCCACTGCAAGAGAAATTTGGAGTGCACTGTCACAAGCCTTTTATGATGGTAGTGATGAATTACAAATTTTCACTCTCCATAAATGTAATATCCCAAGAATTTATATGAATATTTAAAGCCTATTTTGAAGTTTAGTGAAAAATTTAATTACGTGAAAAATTTTCTTTTTGAATTAGTGAAGAAAATGTGAGAATAGAAATTTTTATTTTTAATTTAGGAAATTTTTACAAATTCTCAAGGACTAAAGTGAAAAGAAAAGAAAGTATAGAGGACTTTTGAAAAATGACCAAGTAGGAACCCGAGAAGAAAAATAGAGCTTATGGGAATGAATTATGAGTCCGGTACCGAAAAGATGATGGATTCGAGGTTAAAGTGGAGTTTGAGACATCGAGAGGGATTAAAGTGAACAAATCTTATAAGCTAAGGTGGCTATGAGCGATTTTATCGAAAAAGAAATTAGTGGGGCCCACGCGTATACACTTCTCCTTATTCTTTTCTTTTTCTCATTCTCCCTCCCGTAGCTTCACTTTCTCTCTCTCTCGATTATGCTTGCAAAGGAATTTCTTCATCAATCATTCATGCAATTTTTGCTTTGGGAAGGAAGCTATGAAAGTTAGGATGATTGGTAAGTTGATGTTCTTCTTCTTCTTCCTCTTATTACAAGATCAAATCCTTGGTTATTATTTTTGCAAAATTTTTGTAGAATATTTTAATGGATGAATTTAAGTGTGGATGTTAATCTAAAACATTCCTAGGTGGTTTATGATGTTATTAGAACAAGAAATTTGGAGAAAACTATGAGAAATTCGTAGAATTTGGATATTTGAAAAAGTTAGTGTTCTTGATGAAAATTTGAGATTTGAGCTTGGATTGTTGGTAGAAATTGGGGGTTTTGGTGTTAAAACACTCCTTAGACATTAAGGATGAAAACCCATGGAAGAAATCAAAAGAAATGTTGTTTTAGATATGATTTTTGGATGAAGAACATGAAGAACATCGAAAATTTTCCCCAGAATTACTGTTCACCGAGAAAATTTTTCCAGATTTTCTCGTTACTGTAGCGTTGACTCGGTCAACGTTACTGTAGCTGCGTTGACCGTTGACCGTTACTGTAGCATCAGTTTTTTTTTTTTTAATATCGTTGAAAAGCTCTTTGAGTCTAGTTTCCAATGGTATAAGTTTCATCTGGATATTCATTACCAGTTAGGAGTTATGATTTGAGAAGTGGATGAAGGTCGAGAGTAGTGGTAGGAAATTTCTCTATTTCGTAACCCTGATGGTTTTTATCTGGTTACAATAGGAATGGTCAAGTGCAAGGTGGGAGTGCTGAGAGCATGAAATCCAGGTGAGTGGGTTAATACTTGCTATGATTAAATATCTTTGTTATTGACTTTTTGCATCATAGTGAAAATATGTTGAATATCCAAATTTGAAGAGAATGATGTGGGATGATGAGACAAACAATTGTGGAACGTGCCAGGTGATGTATATAATTATATTTTCTTATTTTCTCATGAATGAGGTTATATGATGGATTGTGAATGACATGTGAACTGAGTTGAAATGTATCATACTCTGATTGTTGAGTTCAATCATATGCGGATAGTTGAAGTATGTTATTGTTGAATAATTGTTCTATATTATGGGTTATGTTATATACATGCTATGTTGCTGGAACCACATTGATTATGTTGTGGCTTGAATTGTAAATGACTGAGTTGTGTATGTGGCTCAAGATTATGATTGAGGATGTTTTTATATGTGATTGTGATTGTGTTTGACTGGAAAGGAAAAGTATGGTGGTGCACCCCATGGAGAAATCTATGTGAAGCTATAAGGGTGGAGAATATAAATGAAGCGATAAGGGTGGATGCGGCGGGGGCCGCGGGCAACGATCCAGAGGTATTCTGGACGACCCGGTTGGTACGGGAATTGTGTGTGAAATTGATTTCATCGATTGCTGTTGTGAATTTTGAATTTTGTTGAAATGCATTTGATTCACTTGGATATTGTTGCGAAGTATTATGAATAATATTATATCATATGATGATCGATCTACGTATGATTGCTGCATGTTATCATTATGATGCATGATTTTTATTTTGTCATAGTATTGTGTTATCTACTCACTGTGCACGTGGTTTGCTCATACCGCTCTTATTGATATTTTTTTTCAGAGTTGACAGCTGAAGGTAAATATCGGAACAAGGAATTATGGATCCTTAGTCCATAATTACCTTTTCATTTGTTCAGGATAAAGGTATAATAGTTAAGTTTTATTCTAAGTTGTATAAATCTAGAAATCTCTGTAATCGGGTAGGTTCATTCAGTGATGTAATGTGAGTAATTGTAGTATGTATACAGAACTCGTTTTGGTTGCATGAAAAAGAATTGTATGATTTTTTTTAAGAGAAAGATAGGCTTACGGAGGTGAAATGAAATTCACTTTCCGTGCCGGTCACGTGCTCAAATTTTGGGACGTGACAATAAAAGGGCCTTTACTGCTCAACAAAGTGGAAAGTCACTCTCTGAATTTATGGTACATTAACAGAAATATTGCGCGAATTAGATCATCGCGACAAGGTAATTATGAAAGATCCCGATGATATTGTGGCATACCAAAGGAGCATTGACAGGCAACGAGTCCACATATTCCTTGCTGGACTAAATAGCCATTTTGAGCAGATTCGTGGAGAGATTCTACGAAAAGATCCAATTCCTGGCTTAGAAGAATGTTATGCATTAATTCGCAGAGAAGCAGTGCGTCATTCTACATTAAAAGAAGATCAAAATAATCATAAGATCTCAGCCATGATTGCCCGACAGCGAACTCCAACATGGCAAGACAACTCCAAAACCAATACTTCAAGACCTGCTACCAATATTGATAAATCAACTCTCAAGTGTACCTACTGCAACAAAACTGGTCATACCAGAAGTCGTTGCTTTGAAATTATAGGGTATCCTGATTGGTGGGATCTTAATCGCAAGAAGGAGTCCAAGAAAAACTCAACTGCAGCCATTGTCGAAAGTAAAAAGGAGAATAATGTTGTTGAGAAAGCTTTTGCGTTGGTAACCTCTACAGATTCTGGTAAGATTTTAAATACTTCTGCATGTGATATTGCCCATAACCCAGTTCAACATGATCGTACAAAACATGTTGAGGTAGACAGATTTTTCATTAAAGAGAAACTAGATAGAAGAATTGTGAAACTACCTAAAATTAGATCTGAAGATCAACTGACTGACATTCTCACCAAAGCAGTTTCAAATCGAATATTCTTAAAGTTACTTGACAAGTTGGGCATGTGGAACATCTATGCACCAACTTGAGGGGGAGTGTTGAAATAATTTCTCCCAACTTCCATGTGCAATGTACCCTAATGATTAAAGTTTAGATGCTCCCTCCATACCTCTATGATGCATCCTCCACATGTGTTAGTCTAATCTTAGCTGTAGGAATATGCTTTCTTGTAATATAAATCTCCCCCTTCTCCCATTGTAGGAGTGTACAGAATATAATTGAAATTTTCCAGTAAACATAACCATAATGTCCAAATAAATCAATGCTAAAAACATTTTTAAACACTCCAAAGGCCGCCTGAATAATGCCTATATGTCACCACCAAAACCAAACAAAAAACAATTACAACAACGATTTTTCCACAATGAATCAAATCCAGAAAAATAGTAAAGAATTAACGAACGAGAAGAAACATGGAAAAAACCAAGTAGTTGGCCCTTTAAATATGGCAAGCAACATTGATTCCATGATAATATCCTACATCATCCTCCTTAAATAAAGAAAAATAATAATAATTATCATTCCAAGGCGACAAAAAAACTACAAAAGAGATATAGTGCAAAATGATAACCAGACAGAGTTGATGTGCCTGGGAAGGATAATCACCATCTCCCTCGGTGAAAACACCTATTGCAAGCCAAAAAAAAAAAATAAGACAGAAATCTCGACTCGCAAAATCAGCATAGAAATTGGGGAGAGAAAGACGGGATAAAAAAAATAAAAACAAATTAAAATCAGGAAGATGTCACCAAATTTTGCACGGAAATTGATGCTACTATCTCCCTCCCTTAAAGCGCCAACTGCAAGGCACACAACAAAAAAGAAAAATCTGGGCACACAGAACTGACTACAAAAATAAGGAAGAAAAGGGAGCTGAATACAAATTAAAATCGAGAGTAACCAAAATGTGCTCAAAATTTATCTCTCCTATATCATTACACAACTTTTTGAAATACTCTGTAGACTGTCTGCACCAACATTAATTTTGAATACCTACACTTTACTACAATAACCAAACAAAAAACAAACATGACAACAATCATTCCTTATTTTCCCATTTTCATCTCGAAACATAGAAATCATAACTAATTTAAAATCCAGTGTGAGGGTCCAAAATTGCTGCAAACAAAATAAGCACAAGTTTTATTTCATAATGCACAACAGCAAACAGAGAGTTAAGTTATTGATCCCAAAAAAAACAGAGGATCAAAAAATTATCCAAGTGTGATTGACCAGAGCTCAAAAAAGATTAGTAGTTGCATTCTCGTGCATCTGAACGGAACAACACAATAAAAGTCACTAGCACTCTGCTGAAAACAAAACTTCGAACCATGTATTCCACAATGGCATTAAAGACAGCACAAAGTTCAAGTTATTGATGCAAAAAAGATAAGAAGGATCAAGAAATTATCTAAGTATGATTGGCCAGAGCCAAAAATGGAATAGTAGTAGCATTTTTGTGTATGAACCGAACAACACAAGGAAGTCACCAATACTTTCCTGGAAACACAACTTCAGCTAGAGATAGGAACAATAAGACACCTTGATAAAATCATAAAACAATTCAGACAAATAATAAAATCAAATCATTTCTACATCACTCCAACCTCATTCGCTAACAAAACTTAATTCCAAGTACAATGATACCAAAAGATTCCAAACTCCAAAATTTCTACAATCAAACAAACAAAATTTGAACCATGTTCTTTTACAATAGATCAAATCCAGAAAAATAATCAGGAATAGTCAACGACATAAGGATCTACAGAATAATCACTATCTCCCTCCCACAAGCAAGAAAAAGAGAATGAGATATGTAGAAAGTCAAAACCATCATAATATATATATATATATATATATATATATATAGAGAGAGAGAGAGAGAGAGAGAGAGAGAGAGAGAGGAAAAGTTGAAACAAATCAAAAATTAGAAGTCCCCCGAAGTGTGCATGTTATAAGTGCAACAAAAATGAGAAATCTGGAAGCTGAATTGACTTAAAAACTTTAGGGAAGAAAAAGGAGTCAAACCCAGACAAAAATTAGCGAGGCCATCAAACTGTGCATAATATAATACACATGATCCCGAACCCCACCCTCAACCCATCAAATTATGAAAAGTTTTAAACACATACTTTTTTTGTTACATCCTAAATGTGAAGCCTTGGTGTTCAAAAAATAAAAAAAATTTAGTTTTTAAATATGAAAACCAAATTTTTATGGAGTAGCCACTAAAATTATTTTTAAAGATAGGAACAATTTTAGAAAAACTCCTTCGAAAAGCCGATCGACACGTAGACTAAGTTTAAAATACGAATGGGGAAGATGTTAAATACCTCTCAACTTCCAATTTAAACATTTGTATATATATATGCCATAAAATACCCCTCAAAAGCAAACCTTCAAAAAAAAATATGAGAATATAAAAAACAGACAAACATATAAAAATAGGAATATACATACAAAGGACGGACTTGACCTAAGTCAGGGAATTAGAGCCTATGTACCCTTTAGAATGATCAAAGTTCACGTAGTTCAAATTTGAATCTTGTTCGATGAATCCAACAGGCAAAACATACCATTATTTTTTCTCCAACGTGATGAAAAGGATCCGGACTCACGTAGTTTGGATTCAAATTCAAATTGGTTGATTCTGGATTTTTTGCGAGAATAAAAAGAATCTAATGGCATAAACAGATCGCCAGAAGAAAATTGACTTTCAAAATTGATTTTCAAAGTGAATCTCTGAATAAGAATATTTTTTCAATATTTTCATGATAAAATTTTGTTAATTTTCTCTTCTATTTTTTTTAAATTTTCAAAATTGATTTTATTCAAAGTGAATCTCTGAATAAGAATATTTTTGAGATTTCAATATTTTCATGATAAAATTTAAAGCAAAATTTTTTTGTGATTTTTGGATTATCTTGAAAGTAAAATTGTTCTGAAATTTTTTGGATAATTTGGGAATTAAGCCGTGAGAAAACATTTTTGTAGTTTCTGGATAATTTTGAGAATGAGGATTCCAACAAAAACACTTCATTTTTTTTTTGTATTTTGAATAATTTTGAAAATTAAAAAAGCATATTTTTTACATTTGAAATATCCCAAAAATAAATCATAAACAAACACACACAATGCAAAAAATAAATGTGCAATTCCTAACGTGCCCTAAACCCTTTCCCACATTCACGTCGTGTTGTGAATGTGAAGTGACAGATATCCTATTTAGTATAATAAAAATCTCAACTCCTGAATGTGACCATTCACCAATTAATCGAAATTTTACATAAACACAAATAATCACAAGAAGCACAATGTTAAATTGAAACAAAAAAAAAAACGAAAGGCATTATTCACACATATATGACCAACCATTGAACCATTAACTTTCCAACAAAAAGGATTTTGTACAATCCAAACACAAACCGAGCATCTTTGCTTAACGTACATGTTCTGTTGGATTAGCATAAACTTCACCTGCTCATGTGAAGCTTTGCCGATCCATGCACATGCACCAAACACCATACTCGGCGCGAAAGATTACATTAGACCAAATACAATAGATGATAGCATTGCACCAAACACATCATGCATAAAAGTGAGACCCTGTCACTAAAGCAAGGCCTACGTGACATCAAATTAGGCAAGGAGAAAAGCAAATTGCAAGTGAATTGGCCATGTAACCCACGTGACATTATGCATGTGGCCTCAAACCTCTCGCACCTTTCGGCCGAGAGGCTAAAGAGAGCAACCCAATGGTCCTTAACCCCAAACATGGTTATGAAATGGTATTCACCCATACCATTTTGTTGCATGGTTATTAAATGGAATTCACCCATATGCAAAGTAATGTAAATTAACAAGGGAAGAAGAACCGAAAGAAAAAAACAGCACTTGAAAACCAAAAAACGAGCAATCCGTTATGAGGTTGAGAAAGATAGAGCAAAAAGATCTATTTGCTTCTTGGCAAATAGAGAGAGAAAGGGAACATGGAACAATAACTGGTTCCCCACCTCCTATACTTCCACGAAAAGGGTGGCGGCCATAAGCTCATGAGAGCGAGGTCCTTAACTGAATTTCCTACACTTCCTACACTTTTGTAGGTTCTAAGGACCCTTAGTTCACTCTTCAAACCAAAATATTTGAACCCTACCCACAAGATCTTAATCTTCATCCATTTTCCTTTTGAACCCAAACCTTAGGATTATTTAATTCCTTTTCAAAATCGCTGAATTCCTCCATCTCTTCCATAAACCAGAAGAAAATTATCAATGGACAAAATAAACACCACAAAGAGACGCCACACACAACATAAATGATTCTCAAGACAAAAGCACTACGAAAGAGAAATAACCAGATATGAATGGTCAAAATCCCGAAGCTTAAGAAGCAAAACAATCAGGATATATTTACCATCTCCCTCCGAAGGCAAGCCAGAAAAGGAGAATGAAAAATTAGGACACTCAAAACCAATTTAAAAAGGAGAAAGACAAGGGGAGGTCAACAGACTCTGTAAGAATCATGTTACTACTTATATCTCTACACAGAATAACTGCCTCCTGAGGACACCAATTTCAAGGAAACTGTGTAATGAGAAATGTACGCTCCTATAAAACTCAATTTAGAGAAGAAAAGCGCTAAATTCAAATCAAAATAGTGGAGACACCAAATCGTGCACAAAATTGAAAGCTACTTGTATCTTTTCCTTTTGAAACACAGTAGAACGCCTGCACCAAATAAATTCCATTTCCAAAACCCGGCGGACAACACCAAAAGAAAAAAGCAATTACCACGATAATCAAGCCCTTCCCCGTCTAAGTCCGTAGTATTTGTATTAAAATCATTGAAATCCAAACCCCCAAAAAGGAAACAAACAAGCGTTACCAAAGTCCAAATTGCTAAGCGCAAGTTTTTATTTCTCCACGCACAAACGTAAAAACTAAAAGCAAAGTTCAGGTTACTGATGAAAAATATAAGGATCAAGAAACAAGTGTTGTTAGTTCAATTCAAAACAAAACTACTGAAACCTAATAGAAAAATCAATGAGAAGTCACCAAATTGCTCCTGACAGAGCTTTATGCAGTACGGAATTGCCAACGCTCTCAAAACCATCAGCACCAAAATACGTTTCCAAATCAATATCAATACATCACTGCTGAAACCTAATAGAAAAATTAGGACAGTGGATTAACTATACAAAACATCTCTTCCACCACGATTCAGTAATATAGGTATCCAGCTTGACAGCCTTTCCATTTGACAAAGAATACACCCATCCGACAGAAATATCTACATCTGAATGTGACCATTTATAACCAACAAATATAGCAAAAATCTGATAAGAATAGTCACAATCCCAAGTTTGAACGGCCAAGGTCGAATGATATCACTATTCCTTCCATGAAAGGACAAACTGCAAGGCACGGACAAGCAGGATAAGAAATCACTATAGTCAGAATCTTGGAGAAATCTAGAAACCAATAACTATTTAAATCAAAATTAGGATGAGGACAACATATTGTGCACTGAAGGCGTATAACTTTGAACATTTTCAGACATCTTCGTAGTCCAACCAGCAGCAACAAAATAGGTTCCCAATTCAAACCTCACGTCACAGCCAAGATTAAAGTTTCTAATAATTAAAAGACTATCGATTTAAGAAACCAAATCAATTATCCTCGGTTATTCGCCACACAAAGCTCCCATCCACCATGAACAGCAAAACTATAAAAATATGAAATAATCCGAGACTTCCTATATTCCGAACTGCTGCTTCTTTCACCACAGATCAAAGCAAATCAATACAGCTCAATCATAGATCACAATAAGCGAGGACACATAACCAAAACAGAAAGAACCAGAATCCAATAGAAAGTAAAAACCCATCTAATAGAGATAGTCAAGGCAGTCCCACCACTTGAATGCCAATCACACAGGCCACTCCCTCCCTCCCTGGAAACACCAATTGCAAGCCACAGAAAGCTAGAATAAGACACCTTGATATTCATAAACAACGTGAGAATCTACATAATTTTCAATCTACAAACAGAAAATTTTTTATTTGGAAAAAAATAAAAATAAGATATCCTGTGTTTTTGACCACTCAGACCTCCTATTCATCATGAACGGCACTACTTTGCATATACAATTCATATGTTCTTTGCACTGCAATCAAATATGCAAAGGTTCAAAACCTAAACAATATTTAAGCAATTGATGTCAAAGGAGGACATGAACAAAGCACGAGTTTGATTTCCCCATGCATAAAAGCCAGCACAAAGTTCAACAAGATGATGAAAAAAAGGATCAAGAGATTATGCAAGTGTGATTGGCTGAGCCAAAATTTAGTCAGGGAAAGGAAGTGTTAGCCAACCAATATAGCAAAAATCAGATAATAGTCACACTCCCAAAGTTTGAATGGCCAAGGTCGAAGGATATCACTATCTCCTTCCTTGAAAGGACAAAAAGCATCGAGAGATTATCCAACTGTGATTGGCTGAGCCAAAAAGTAAATCATAATAGTATCATTCTTGTCTATTTGGAGTTTGAACAAAACACAAATCACTAACACTTCCCTGAAAATATAATATCGAATTAGGGACAGGAAGAGTTAGGCAGAAATCATAACCAACCAATAGAGCAAAAATCAGATAGGAATATTCACACTCCCAAAGTTTGAACATCCAAGGTCGAAAGATATGACTATTTCCTTCCTTGAAATGACAAACTGCAAGGCACGGACAAGCAGGATAAGAAATCACTGTAGCCAGAATCTCCGTGGAGAAGTCTAGAAACCAATAATTGTATTTAAATCAAAATTAGGAGGAGGACACCATATTGTGCACCGAAGGCGTATATCTTTGAACTTTTTGATACATCTTAGTAGTCCAACCAGCTGCAACAAAATAGGTACCCAATTCAATCCTCATGTCACAGCCGAGATTAAAGTTTCTAAAAATTAAAAGACTGTCAATTTAAGAAACCAAATCAATTATCCTCAGTTATTAGCCACTCCAAGCTCCAATTCACGATAAACAGCAAAACTATATAAAAATCCGATATAATCCGAGAGTTCTGTTATCCCGAAGTGCTGCTTCTTTCAACACAGATCAAAGCCAGAGCAATACATCTCAATCATAGATCATAATATGCGAGGCCGCATAACCAAAACAGAAAGAAACAGAATCGAATAGAAAGTAAAAGCCCATCTGACAGAGTTAATCGATGCAGTCCCACCACTTGAATGCCAATCACACAGGCCACTCAATCCCACACTCGAAACACCAATTGCAAGCCACACAGTGCTAGAATGAGACACCTTGATATTCCTAAACAACGTGAGAATCTACAAAAAGAAAACTATTCAGGATTAGAAAGATTTCATCAATCAAGAACGAGACCCGATGCAACATATATCTTCACATAAAACAATCGGAAACATCTTTGTTGCGTCAGTTGCATCAAAACAAGTTCCCAATTCACTACCCATAAGTCACGGTCACTAGAAACCAATTAAAAAGAAAATTATTTTGGAATAAAAAAAAAAAAAACCAAATAAGTTACCCTCAGTTTTTTACCACTCCGACCTCTATTCATCATGAAAGACATTACTTTGCAAATACAATTCACATGTCCTCCGCACTGCAATCAAATATACAAAGCCTAAACAATATTTAAGCAATTGATGTAAAAGATAGATATGAATAAAGCACGAGATTGATTCCCACTTGCATAAAAGCAAGCACAAAGTTCAAGAAGTCAATGACAAAAAAGGATCAAGAGATTATCCAAGTGTGACTGGCTGAGCCAAAAAGTGAATAATACTATAATTCTTGTCCATTTGGAGTTTCAACAAAACAACACAAGTCACTAGCACTTCCCTGAAAATATAATTTCAAGAAGTGTTAGTGAGAAACCATAACCAACCAATATAGGAAAAATGCACGGACAAGCAGGATAAGAAATCACTATAGTCGGAATCTCAGTGGAGAAATCTAGAAACCAATAATTGTATTTAAATCAAAATTAGGAGGAGGACACCATATTGTGCGCCGAAGGCGTATATCTTTGAACTTTTTGATACAGCATAGTAGTCCAACCAGCTGCAACAAAATAGGTTCCCAATTCAAACCTCATGTCACAACCAAGACTAAAGTTTCAAAAAATAAAGAGACTGTCAATTTAAGAAACCAAATCAATTATCCTCAGTTATTCGCCACTCAAAGCTCCCATTCACCATGAACAGCAAAACTCCATAAAAATATGATATAAACTGAGAGTTCCTATATTCCGAAGTGCTGCTTCTTTCAACACAGATCAAAACCAGATCAAGACATCTCAATCATAGATCATAATAAGCGAGGACGCATAACCAAAATAGATAAAACCAGAATCCAATAGAAAGTAAAAACCCATCTAATAGAGATACTCAATGCAGTCCCACCACTTGAATGCCAATCACACAGGCCACTCACTCCCTCCCTCCCTGGAAACACCAATTGCAAGCCATAGAGAGCTAGAATAAGACACCTTGATATTCATAAACAACGGCAGAATCTACATCCAGAAAAATATTCCCAAGACATCAGGATTAGAAAGATTTCACCAATCTAGAACAAGACCCGATGCAACATATACCTTCACATAAAAAAAATCAGAAACAACTTTGTTGTATCAGCTGCATCAAAACAAGTTCCCAATTCACTACTCATAAGTCACGGTCAGTAGAAACCAATTGAAAAGAAAATTATTAGGAAAAAAAAAAAACTTTATCCTCTGTTTTTGAACACGCAGACCTCCTATTCATCATGAACGACATTACTTTGCATATAAAATTCATATGTTCTCCACACTGCAATCAAATGTGCAAAGGTTCATGACATGAACAATATTTAAGCAATTGATGTAAAAGAAGGATATGAATAAAGCACGAGTTTGATTTCCCCTTTGCATGAAAGCCAGCACAGAGTTCAAGAAGTTGATGAAAAAAAGGATCAAGAGATTATCCAAGTGTGATTGGCTGATCCAAAAAGTGAATATTAGTGTAATTCTTGTCCATTTGGAGTTTCAACAAAACAACACAAGTCACTAGCACTTTCCTGAAAATATAATTTCAAATCAGGGACAGAAAGTGTTAGTGAGAAATCATAACCAACCAATATAGGAAAAATCTTATAGGAATAGTCACACTCCCAAAGTTTGAACAGCCAAGGTCAAAAGATATCACTTTTTCCTTCCTTGAAAGGACAAACTGCAAGGCAAGGATAAGCAGGATAAGAAATCACTATAGTCAAAATCCCGGTCGCAAAATCAAGAAACTGACAATTGTATTTAAATCAAAAATTAGGAGGAGGACACCATATTGTGCACCGAAGGCATATATCTTTGAACTTTTTGATACAACTTAATAGTCCAATCAGCTGCAATGCAACAAAATAGGTTCCCAATTCAAACCTCATGTCACAACCAAGATTAAAGTTTCAAAAAATTATAAAACTGCCAATTTAAGAAACCAAATCAATTATCCTCAGTTATTGACCACTCCAAGCTCCCATTCACCATGAACAGCAAAACTTTATAAAAATCCGATATAATCCGAGAGTTCCGATATTCCGAAGTGCTGCTTCTTTCAACACAGATCAAAGCCAGAGCAATACATCTCAATCATAGATCATAAAAAGCGAGGCCGCATAACCAAAACAGAAAGAACCAGAATCCAGTAGAAAGTAAAAGCCCATCTAACAGAGATAGTCGATGCAGTCCCACCACTTAAATTCCAATCACCCAGGCCACTCGCCAATCTAGAATGAGACACCTTGATATTAATAAACGCGAGAATCTACAAACAGAAAATTACTCCCAAGACATTAGGATAAGAAAGATTTCACCAATCTAGAACAAGACCCGATGCAACATATATCTTCATATAAAACAATCTGAAACATCTTTGTTGTGTCAGCTGCAACAAAACAAGTTCCCAATTCACTACCCTTAAGCCACAGTCAGTAGAAACCAATCAAAAAGAAAATTATTTGGGAAGGAAAAAAAAACCCAAATAAGTTATCCTCTGTTTTTGACAACTCAGACCTCCTATTCATCATGAACAACATTACTTTGTTTATACAGTTTCTCCGCACTGGAATCAAACATGCAAAGGTTCAAAACCTAAACAATATTTAAGCAACTGATGTAAAAGAAGGATACAAATGAAGCACGAGTTTGATTTCCCCATGCATAAAAGCCAGCAGAAAGTTCAAGTTGATGAAAAAAAAAAAGGTTAAAGAGATTGGCCAAAAAGTGAATAATAGTATAATTCTTGTCCATTTGGAGTTTGAACAAAACACAAGTCACCATCACTTCCCTGAAAATATAATATCAAATCAGGGACTGAAAATATAGCAGAAATCTGATTGGAATAGTCACACTACCAGAAACCAATAATGGTATTTAAATCAAAATAAGGAGGACACCATATTGTGCATCTAACACGTATATCTTTGATCTTTTTGATACATCTTAGTAGTCCAACCAGCTGCAACAAAATAGGTTCCCAATTCAAGCCTCGTGTCACCGCCAAGATTGAAGTTTCTAAAAATTAAAAGACTGTCAATTGAAGAAACCAAATCAATTGTTATTCGCCACTCCAAGCTCCCATTCACCATGAAAAGCAGAACTCCATAAAAATCTGATATAAGCTGAGCATTCCCATATTCCGAAGCGCTGCTCCTTTCACCACAGATCAAAGCCAAATCAATACACCTCAATCATAGATCATAATAAGCGAGGACGCATAACCAAAATAGAAAGAACCAAAATCCGATAGAATAGAGATAGTCAATGCAGTCCCACCACTTGAATGCCAATCATACAGGCCACTCACTCCTTCCCTGGAAACACCAATTGCAAGCCACAGAGAGCTAGAATGAGACGCCTTGATATTCATAAACAACGTGAGAATCTACAAACGAAAAATTATTTCCAAGACATCACGATAAGAAAGATTTCACCAATCTAGAACAAGACCCGATGCAACATATATCTTCACAAGAAACAATAGGAAACATATTTGTTGTACCAGCTCCATCAAAACAAGTTCCCAATTCACTACACATTAAGTCACAGTCAGTAGAAACCAATTAAAAAGAAAATTATTTGAAAAAAAAAAAAACCAAATTGTGCATCTAAAGCAATGCTCCATATATCTTTGCACGATGAAACCTCAGTAGTTAAACCAGCTGAAACAAAACAAGTTCCAATTCAAACCTTATGTCACAGCCAATACTGAACAACACAAGTTCCAAAGTGCTGCAATTGAATAAACAAAATTCCAAAACCCAGTCCTTCCACCATGGATCAAAGTGTGATCAGTATTCAAGGGATTGTCGTAAAAGAAGAATCATGAAATTTTAGAAGAAATAAGCCCTTCTTATCTGGAAAAGGGTACTAAAAGAGCAAAATCCTGCATCTCAGTCATAGATAGTAATAGCGATGTTGCAAAACCAAATCAAAAAGTTCAGGGAAAGTTGACAAGAATCCAGTAGTAACAAACATGACCCCAGTCCGATACAGATAGTCATTGTGCTCCCGCCACTTGAACGGGGCAATCACTAATTTCCTCCCTGGAAATACCAATGAGGAACCTTAATATTCACAAAAAACTTGGAGAATCTGGCAACTGAATAATCAATTCCAAGACATCAAGATAAGAAAGATATCACCAATCTTGCATGAGACCCAATGCAATGTATGTTGTCACACAGATTTTTGGACACATCTCGATTGTCATACCAACTGCACCAAAGCAAGTTCCCAGTTCACTTCTTATACGTCACAGCCAAAACCAATTAAAAAGATTAATGACTAATTAGGAGTGAAAAAAAAATATATTATTCCCTGCACTTTGCCACTTAGATTTGCCATTCATCCAGGAGCAGTACTTTTCACATGAAACGTTCAATACAATCCTTACCTTTCAAATTCCATTGCCACACAGCAATCAAACACGCAAAGGTTTAAAACTTTAATTCTTTCACCACAATCAAAGCCATACAAATGTTCAAGCAATTCCTTTACACAACTTTTTAAACCACTCCATAGACAACCCGCACCAAAATAAGTTTTCATTTCAATACGTATACATCACTATAGAAAACCAAACAAAAACACATCACGACGACAAAATCAATTCTTAATTTCAATCTCCAATTCACCCATGAGAATCAGAACTTACTTATCATAATGCAAGTTCACAGACTCCAAAGTTGATGCAATTAAAATAAGCAAAAGTTTTATCAACCATGCATAATAGCCAAAACAAAGCTCAAGAAATTAATGCAAAAAATAAAATAAAATTGCAAGAAATTAACCAAGTTTGTTTGGCCATCCAAGTGTCTTAATCCCTAAAAACACAATTTCAAACCACATGAAGGAAATACGAGAAATCTCAGAACCTCATTTCCAGTCCAATATAATCCATATGATTCCAAACGACGTTCTGCAAATTATCAACAAAAACTTTGAAACACGTTCTCGACAAGGAAAACAGGTTATAATCGCTATTTCCCTCCATGGAGACATCTAATGCAAGCCAGAAAGGAGAATGAGAAATATAGATACTCAAAAGCAACAACAACAACAACAACAACAAAGCTTTATCCCACTAGGTGAAGTCGGCTACATAGATCGCACGATTCCATTGAGCTCTATCAATGACCAACTCTTTAGGTATCTCATTTATCAGAATATCCCATTCAATAACTTCTCTAAATGACCAACAGTCTTCTTTGAAGATGCCCAAACCACCTTAAACAATTTTCAACTATTTTTTTCTCAATAGGTGCTACTCTAACTCTAATTTGTATACAATTATCACGAATCATATCTCTTCTTGTATGATCACACAAAGCAACTTAAAAAAAAATAAAAGGATAAAGAAATGAAAACACATCAAAATCAATGTGAATTGTCTCAAAAATCGAGGAGAAGTCACCAAATTGCACATGACATATAACTTATGGATGACATGGAGTCTGGAAATGGAAATACTCCTGATACAATCTGCACAAAAATATATTGCAAGTTCAATATCAATACATCACCGCTGAAACCCACTAGAAAAATGAAGAAGGTGAAATTAAATATACAAAACATAGTTCTTTCACCATGATTTTAGAGTATCCAGCTAGCCTTCCCATTTGGCAATTGAAATGAAAATGACACAGCAATCCTATGTCTCAAAGACCCATATAACCAAATCCACAAAAGGAGTAAACAATATAGCAAAAATCTGGTAGGAGCAGTCACACTTCCAATATTTATTCGGCCAAGGACAAAGATATCACTATCTCCTTGCTTGAAAGGACAAGCAGGATGAGAAACTTGACACTCGGAATCTTATTAGGAAAATCTAGAAACCAAATAATCGTATTCATATTAAAACCAGAGGGAGGACACCAAAGTGTGCATCAAAAGCAATGCTACGTAAATATTTGCAAGTTCTGTTTTTTGAAACACCTCAGTAGTCAAACCAGCTGCAACAAAACAAGTACCCAGTTCAAACGTTATGTCACATCTAATAAAGTTTTCAAGGAAAAAAAGTAATAATGGAAAAATAATAATAATGTCAATACAATCAAATTATGAACAGCACAACTTAACAACTTAACATTATGAACAAGCACCCAATTCAAACATTATGAACAGCGCAACTAAACAAAAATCTGCTGTAATCCGAACGTTTCCAGACTCCGAAGTGCTACAATTGAATAAACAAGCATTCAAAACCCAGTTCTTTCACCACGGATCAAAGCCAGATCAATATTCAATGGATTTATATAGGAGAAGAGTTGTGAAAATTATTCAAGTGTCAGAGCCGCTCAGATCTGGCAAAGTGTATTCAAACAGCAAAATCCTACATCTCAATCACAGAAATAATAGCGAAGACGCATAATCAAAAAAAAAATTCAGAACACATGACAAGAATCCAATAATAATGAATAATACAACACAACTCCAGTCTGATAGAGATAGTCATTGCGCTCACACCGATTGAACAGCCAATCACACAGCCCAATCACTAACTACCTCCCTGGAATACCATTGGCCAGACACAAACAGGTAGAATGAGAAACCTTGATATTCATAAACATCTTAGAAAATCTAAAGACAGATTAATCGATTCCAAGACATCAGAATATGAAACATATGACCAATCTTGCATGAGACACTATGGCAACCTATAACTTCGCCTAAAATTTTGGGAAACATCCCTGTTCCACCAGCTGCACCAAAACAAGTTCCCGATTCACAAGTCACGGTCAAAAAAAGATAAACAATTAATTGGAAAGAAGAAAAATCAAATCAATTATCCACTGTTCTTCGCCACTCATATCTCCCATTTATCCATGAACGACATTACTCTATGCATTGATAGTCCAAAACAATCCATACGGTTCCGGACTCCACACTGCAATCAACCACGCAGAGGTTCCAAACCTAATTTCTTCACCATGATCAGAGCGAAAACAATATTCAAGCAACTGACGTGAAAAAAGAATAATGAAAATTATTCCCTGCAGTTCCCCCCTTCCGATCAAGAAAAGCATATCGATCTGCGGAGAACATGAAACGGCAAAACCTCAAACGTAAATCGCAACAACAAAACACTACGCCAAAATCATCGAGAGCTAAAGATAGATTCCTATGAGTAACAACCAGAACGATAACAGACTTGCCAAACAAATAGGCAACTCGCAGTTTGTATGGTGAAGGTATGACGACTGAATATATAAAGATTACCAGGTCAAGATTGACGGGTGAGATTACGCGGAATAAGGCGGCTATCTCGAACGGTTACGATATAACATTAACTTTCGGTTGACGCCTCTTTATTTTTTATGGATATATAAAACACAGTTCAAATTAAGGCGGTGGAACCGTGGAAGTTCCGTAAGAATTTGTTTCAACTTTGTTTGATATTTAAAGAATAGTTGGAATAGAAAGTAAATAGAAAAATAAAAAAAAGAATGAAAAAAAAATAGAAAAAGAAAAAAATTGATTTGATATGTAATGAAAAAAGGAGAAATAAAATAAGATTATCATATTTTTTTAAAGATAATAAAAAATAAATATAAAAATAATTTATTATTTTGTCTTTAACCCAGTAGCCTCAGCAGAGCCGGCTCCTGTTGGTCGATCGACTGTCAGCGCCTGACAAGGCCAATCGACTGGCCTACTGCAGGCTGTCGATCGGCCTGCTACAGGCCAATCGCCTGACAGTAAGGGCAAATCACTGCTGAAGTGTGCTTGTGACTCATAAGGATACCGTGACGTCGAAGGATATTGCGGGTGCTACTATTTTATTTTAATTTATTATATGAATGTGTGTACGAGTGCGAGATGGCTGAGAATGAAAGTGTGAAATGAAGGTACGGGAGGACAGAACGTATACCAAACAGCGAAAAAAAATACACAATAATGAAAAGATACTTTTTTTTCCCACTTCCGCGAGCATACAGCTTTTAAAAGTCTATGACAGTTGCATTATCTTTTCTTTTATTTTTTTCTTGAAAAATAGTTTCTTATTATTTGATGATTGATTATCTAATAGTAATACCGGTTGGCTTTCCTAACCCTTTATGTTTTGAATTTTTGATCCTTTTTAGTTCAAAATATTTATAATTGTTATATTTCACTTAAATGATGCTTAAGTGAATTTTACGTCATATTAATTTACAAAAATAAATCACACTAATTCCTCCTTAAATTTCATTAAATTATACTTGAAATATATGTATTTTAAACATTACACTAAATATTCTAGATGTTTTAATGCTATTTACCGGAACATCCATTTTAATATATCCCGTGTCAAGTAAACAATAATTTTTATTTTTAAGATAACAAAATTAATTGCTAAAGTTAACATCTAAATAAATATTTTTAATAAGAAAACAAAAAGTAATAAATTATTTTCTTGTGAGAAAAGATTATATAAAAGTAGCACCGACAAAAAACACATGACTCGTGAGCTAGCCCGTAAATAAGTGAGTTTAAATTCAAAAAATTAAACTCATTTTAAAATGATCTTAAACGATTTAAACTTGCAATTTAACCCGTTTTATTTTTTTAATAAATATTATATTATTTGGCTTAATAATTTCACTTTATTAATTTTTTATGTTTTATATAGATATAAAAAATTTTATAATTTTTTAAAAATAAATATAGAATTTTTAAATTTAAATATAATATAATTAATTTAAAAGAAAATTATGAAAAATTAAAGTTATTAATTATTTAAAAGTATTAAAGAAGTAATGTTTTACATATATAAATTATATTTTAATAAAAAATTGTTAAATTTTTACTAAAAAATTTAATAATATATTATTTAAATATTAAAAAAGTGATTTGATAAGTGAACTTAGATATTAAAAAATATTAATTTAGTAAATAAAATGAGCTTGTTTATTAGTGACATGTAACAAGTCGGTTTAATAATATTATATAAAAAGTTAACTTTAATATAATAATTAATAAATGATACATTTGACAGAAATCAAGAATAACTTTCAAAGTAAGAATGACTTACTCAATCTTATGATACGTCTAATAATGCATTATTTTCCTTTTAATGCAAAGAAAACTCAAGATATATATTTAATACGTGTCATAAAGAACAAATATATAAATAGAAAATACATAATCTAAAAGTTCATAAATTTTCACCCCTACTCTCATCTTGAATGGCCTCTTCAATGAAGTCTCTGCCATATTATTTTATGTTTTTCGGTTAAATCAATTCGAAGGGGCCTAAGGCCCAAGAGAACAACTAAAAACTTTAGAGACTCATGATATTCAATGTAGTCTTTGATTCAAACTCGGAAGGCAAGGTGATGCCCGCTTCCGTTAGCGTCTCTCAATCTTCACTGTTTATTATTGAAGATGCAATGGATAGTAAATTAAGGTTTTGAAAACTAAACTAATCATTAAATTAGTGTAAGTATCTGAATTAATAATTAGATCGTAGTTAAATCGTAATTAAATTAGTAGTATTTTAAAAATATTAATATATATATATATATATAATTACATATATATATTAATTTCATATTAATAAATTAAGAATTAACCTTTATTTTTAAATAAAAGTCATTATTATATACTATATATTTATATTACATATAAAAACTAAAAAAATAATTTTTTAAGTCTAATGATGTATCTAGCACAGGCCAACGCTTTACTAAACTACTTCAGACTTTGTAAACATGAGACATGATGATATTGAGGAGGAGTTACGATAAGCAAATGATTGTAATTAAAAGGAAAAAAGAAAAAAAAAGGTGAAATAAGATTTCAATTTGAAACTAGAGACTTGAAAACAATACAGCTCTTTTGGTCAGATTTTTCACATATACACACACAACACGCTGACAAGCTTTCCGCCTTTTCATTTCTCGATTTCTCCACTGTAGCTACATTTTCTCTTTCTCGATTCATCTTCTCTTTGCTTCTTCTTCAGTTCTTCTCTCTTCTCAAATCAGTCTTTCATTTTCACCGTCTCAAAGTCTCTTTGATTGGTCTGCCTCACCATTATTCTTCGTGTCTTAGGCCCTTTTCGTCATGCATCTAGATTTGGGAGTCACCTCCTCTAACTTCTTTTTCTTCTTGTACAGACAAGACGACAGTGATTGCTGGGTAAGCTTCAAAATAAAAAATTGGCTAACTATGAAACTTGGCCAGTTTTTGGACTAACCTGACTGGTTTTTTACCAGTTTAACCCATCTTTGGTTTTTAGATATGTTTCAGACTGATGGCTGACCAGTTTTTCGGTCCGATTCGATTCGATTTTCTTAACACTGTAATAAACAGTGAGGATTGTGATGTAAAAGTCAATATATTAATTATGTTATTCTTCAAACAACATTGAACAAGGTAGTAGTAATGCAGTCATTAAGTTATTCTTCAAATTTTCAAGGATTCCTCTTTCTGCCATTACCTTACTTAAGCTTTATCGTAGACCTTTTTTTAGGGCAAGTTTAATAGCCTTGAATTCACTATTGCCTCTCACCCTTTTCATAGAATGAAGCATCTTTTTGGCAATAATAATATTATCTTGAATGCTTCTTCCAAGCACAAAAATTTGCTTGGAAGTAAAATTCAATGAGAGAAAAACTTAGGAAAAAACTTATTAAACCAATTCACAATAATTTTTGAACTAATTCTTCTAGCGTATCACATGGCTAACCCAAATTGTCAAAAAAAAATTTCTCCTTCTCCTATCCTCCCCGCCACCCACCTACCCCCTCATCCCTCTCCTTTCCTTCCCTTCTATTTAACCCCCCATTTCCATGAGCACAAGGTGTCTGCTTGGTTATGTGTGCCAAGCAAGGTGGCATACATATGTCGTCCGATCAGTGTGGGCTCTACCTAGTAACTTTGGGGCAGAGTTCCTTCTACAGAGAGGAGGGGATTTGGAATGTGAAAGGGGTAGAATGACATGTATTCCACGTTAGACAACACCTAGACTCATTATTTAATGACATATGACTTCCTCTAATTGATTTGTCATCTTGTTGTTAAATGATAGACGGAATTTTTAATAGAATGTCTTTTTTGCACATGAAATTTAAGGGGATTATTTGCTTAGTTTTATACTTCAAGGGAATAAAGTGCACAAAGTCTAAAGTTCATGATGGTAAAATGTATTTTGGCCTAAAAATAATTATATCATATCTCCCAATCTCAATAACATTGAAATCCACAACCAAAGTATTTTATTTGTTAGACTATCAATAACATTTAATATTTTACACTTCGTATTCTTTATTAAATTAAATTATCACGTCCCGAAAAATGGGTATTTGAATAACACATAAAACCTAGGGTATACTTCCGAGGTATTCCAAAAATTTCTTGAACTGTCCTAATATCTGCAACTACGCAATATCATACATTTTCCAATAAAGGAGATTTCATGTATATACATTTATACAAATTATATTTGTTTACCACTTCCCAAAACAACAGGAACATAAGCAGTAAATTACAGCCAAATAAACATAATTTCCTAACATATTTGAGCCTATATGGCCTATAGGATTACAGAGTGTTTCCTAGGTATGTAGCCCAAAAATTGGTTCCATGAACCCATCTAGAGGATATCTTCAAAAGCCGCTACATCTCTAGCGAACACCTTTCTTCCTTAGCTCCTGTATCTGAAAAATGATAACCACAAAAGGTGTGAGTTCATCAAACTCAATGACCAAATGACTGCATAATAAATTAATACATGGTAGAAGTACAAATACCATAATCACTTTCATAATCATAAAAAATACCTCCAACACATACATGTATAATTAAAGTATACCATACTATGCAACAATGACATGTTATTCCCACACGAGTCTACATCTCACAAAGATGATGTGCTAGTCTCCCCTGCGAGTCTACATTCTTACAAACAATGCTTTGAGTTACAACTTAATGGAAAGATGGTGAGGGTCTACAGTCCCCTAGTCTTAAAATTCCTGGGGTTCATCCATAAGAAATTAATCATCTTAGGACTTACTAACCGGATAGCATGTAGGTCCACATTCCCACTTAGTTCCCTTTCCTGCATGCAATCCATACATAAACACAATATGACTCACAAGTCAATAGTCTATCATTCCAAACTCAATTCACCACACAAATTTCGACAACTCGTAATTTCCCAAATACAATTCCTATCTTAAATTCCCCAAATCACACAAGAAATTCCATTTCCTAGTTAAAGTCATTAACTAGGGAATTTTACCAATTTAATTCTAATTATGGTGTGAGTGAAATTTATATTGTACTTGAATTTAATAAAATTTAATTAGCAAGTTCACCTATTTACCTTAATGCCGATAAGGATTTACTCGAGCCAATAGTGAAGAAACAAAGCCATGTAATCTCCTGAAAAGACTTAGAGACAAACCAACCAATACTTAGTAGTTAAAAATCTCATTTTCCCTTGAAATTTCATTTATCCCTCTCTGTCCAGTCCATGGTGCTTAGGCGCCTTAGAGCCCACCAAGAGGCTGACGCCTCTGTCCACTTGGCGCCCAAGGTACCAAGTCCCCTAGTGCTCTTTGTCCCTTAGGCACCCGAGGTTTTGCAAGTAAGAAATGGCCCGGGCACCCAAGTCCTAGAACCTCTGGAAGACGAATTCCATACCCAAATTTCATGAAAAATTACCATTTTCTCTCCTTTCCTCTCTCCTTTGGTTCTTGCACTAAAATAGGTTTTCTAGGATCGAATTATGGTACTCAAGACCCCCACAACAACTAAGAATAAAAATAGTTCCATGATTGTTTAGAAAATTCCCATTTTTTTTCCTCCCAAATACACCTCATCATTTCCTCGCATGAAACCAATTCTATTCTTCCAGTAAGTTGTGTTTCACTATAATCAGCAAGCAACCAAAAGAAGGTAGTACGGAAAGCAAGACAACAATTCATACAACCCAAAAGTCTAATTTCTCCTCTAGGGCATTCACAAAATCTGAAAATGGAAAAGGAAAAGGAGAATTAAGCTTTTTTCTATCCTTTTTAGCTCAAAAAAAAACAAGATTAATGGCCAGAAAGCAAGAAATAACCGGAATAAATGGAATATGAGAAGATAGAGTTGAGAGAAAATGATGTTCTCCTCCTTTGCTCCCAAAATGTAGATCGTGAAATTGAAGAAGGATATATATATATATATATATATATATATATATATATATATATATATATATATAGAGAGAGAGAGAGAGAGAGTGTGTGTGTGTGTGTGTGTGTGTGTGTGTGTGTGCGCGTGTGTGTGAGCGCGTGTGTGCGTGTGTGTGTGTGCGCGCGTGTGTGCGTGTGTGTGTGTATACATATTCTTAAATAGGGTGGTGGGTCTTGGATGACCTGTGGGTGTGTGTGTGTGTGTGTACATATTCTTAAATAGGGTGGTGGGTCTTGGATGACCTGTGGGTGTGTGTGTGTGTGTACATATTCTTAAATAGGGTGGTGGGTCTTGGATGACCTGTGGGTGTCCATACCCACTTGCCCAAACCCAAGTAACAAAACTATAATTATTCTTGAATAATTATATTAATTTCATTTAAATTCCTCTTTCTCCTATTTTTCTCAATTCATAGAAAAGTACCATACCACAATAAAATACATAGTTCAGTCTTTTTATCCCATTTTCCACAGTTAGCATTCAAATAGAATAAATAATTACAAAAAATAAAATGACTAATTAAAACTAAAAATAAATAATAGTACTTTAACGCTATAAAATACCGTAATATCCATAATCACGTGACTCTAAAATTGGCAGGTATTACATAAATTATGTGTATTATATTTTAAAACACTTTAATTTTATAAGACTTTTCTTTATTAAATTATCAATAACATTCAATAATTTTAACCTAGTATTCAATAAATATTTTCTTAATAACATTACCAAGTTCCCTAAGATCCCTCATAAAACTAATTTATCAAGTCCACATTTCAATTTTCATGTTATAAGTTATGTGTCACTAGCCTCAAGTTGTCATAAATACCCAAACATTGACTCCATCAACAAGTATAACAATAAAAATTATTAATTATACACATTTAGTAAACGTCTAAGTGATTATGACTTGTTTTATTTCTTTCCAATTTTGGGTTTTGAAGATGTACCTCTGAGGTTTATGGACCTATTCCTTTGAGAAATTTTTGATCATAACAATAAATTAAATATACTTTGTGGGGAGAAATATTACAAAATATCTTAATCTATATTCCAATTTCAGGTTCCTGTCTCATTAGATTTAGAGTAATATACTTATAAAATTTTAAATAAAGAAAAGTAGCCAAACAAAAATACCGGTATTCAAGTAAGAAAGCCCTAATTTAATGACTTCAAATGTACAACATATTAATAAGTTTTATTTTGTTGTTTTTTTTATTCTCCTTGTATAAATTGTTCAAATTTGAATAACTTAAATGTATTTAAAATGTCTTTAGATAAGTTAGTAACTTTTTTAAACTTAATGATAATAATAAGACAAATTTTAAAATTATAAAAATTGAACTACATTTTTTAATAAGAAATAAAATTGTAAATTTTATAAATCTTGTACATGAATTTAAAGAAAGTAAAACTTTTGGGACAAAAGAGTGGTTTATCCTTTAATAATGAAGATTTTTTTTTTGGGTCTAAGAGAATAAAGACTCTAAACAAAAAGAAAATAGAAGACGACACTCTTCCACGACTTCAATCTTTGACACTATGTTTGGTTTACACTCCCTGGAAGCAAGGCACGTGATTTTCCATTCAATAGTGCTTTTTCTCTTGTTTGGTTTGACACACAGCCAGGAGGTGATCCATTCAGTGTATTACTGTTTTCCGTCATTAAATGTACGACCTCTTCATCCTCGATCTAGTTGGAATCACACGTCTTCAGATGGAAAGAGCCATGAATTTTACAGTGGTGCCCTTGACAATGGAAAGACCCATTCGCTGCCACTGTTGTACATTTGCGCAACCACTGGTGTGCTCATGCTGCTCCATCCAGCTATGCTTTTGTTCGACCTCTGGTATGTGTTGGTGCTGGTCCTCCTCCATCTCCTTCTCATTACCTCATAATTTGCTGTCAATTGTTGGTTTGGTCTATTTGTTCAATTATTTTGTGAGGTTGCAAAGTAAATCCGAATATTTTAGGGAGGAATAATAAAAAGATAACTTGGGCATACTTATCCTTTATGATGTTTTTGGTTTCAATCACCAGTATAGAATCGCATAGCATTGGTCTAGTAATATTTGGAAAACAAAAGGAAGGAATAGCTTCTGTCATAAATTGCACGTTCACTATCTTGGATTGATGCTTCTGCAATTAAAAACTCTGTTAAATATTATCAGTTCTAACAATTAAAAACTCTATTAAATATTATCAGTTCTAACTCCCCTTGTTTCCCTATTGTTTATTTTCACTAATATTAATCTCTTGCATGACCTTTCTGTACAAAAGGAACTAATGAGTTATAACATTTTCACTTTTCTATGATCACTTTGGTTATCCAGTGAAGTGATTGTAGTAATTAATAAGTTCAAAAAATAAATGACTCTGATGATTGAATCGTCAATTACCTATGCAATAGTTAAGATGGTTGGAATTGAAAAAATTAAAAATAATTAAATAAATAGAAGCAGTGAGACAATGTGAAGTGAAAATGAATAAATTGAATGTTAGAGACAACAATATCCACCTTGGTTCCAATTTCAAGTTCTGATAGGATGGTTGGAATTGAGGCAAGTGCTTGGTCCAATTTTTTTAGTAAAATTCACCAGCAAGATTGTTCTGGCATATGTCAAACATGTATAGCCCCTTCAAGTGTGGTGCTAGAATAGTATGAATTGTTGTTAAACACACGAGTGAATGAGATGAACGAATGAAATTTACTACATTTTGAAGATATTTGATAAAATATATATGATAAAGTAGATACCTTTAGTTTTTTTTGGGTAAAAGAGGAAAATTCATTAAACGAAAAACATAGTCATAGAGTTGTGGAGTTGCAGATAAGGCATCATAATGCCAATAATTACAGACCAAGGATTTTTAGAGGAATTAAAAAAACTAGAAATTGAACAAAAAAAGTGACTGAAATAAGAGCAATCATGAGGGACATCAAGCAAGCAAGTCGACAGGTGTGGAAAGTAGACAATCACAAAAACAGCAGGGTGGCTAGTCTACGAGATGAACAGTAGCTCAAACAAGAACAAAGGAGCAGGAAACTCAAGTTCAAGAGGAGAGATTTTGTGCATTTTGAAAATCATCATTGTAACACTGTTGTATATCAATTGGAGCCACTAAAAAAGTGGTAAGAGGGTATTTCTCCTTCCTTTCAAATTTTGCCAAGAAATCTGCACAATTGTTATTGCATCTAGCCACTTTGGAGAACTTGAAATCCTGAAGTTAGAAGTTAAGAACCAACAAGTCTCAATAATTGTTATGTAAGGGTGGTATTCAGAACAATCATTAATCATCAATTTAATAGCTTTAGATGAGTCAGATTTAATTTCTAATTTTGTGACCCCCAGAATTGAAGAAATGAACTGGAGACCAATTTTTATGGCCTAAAGCTCAGCTAAGAGGATCTCTCCTTTTCCAAGGAATTTGCAGAAGCCAAGAAGCCAGAGACCATTGTGATTTCTGAAGCAATCACCAACTCCCATAAGAGTGTTAGAAATCGAACCATCACAATTTAGTTTGTCCAAGAGGTATCAGGGGGCTGCCATTTGTTGGTGATAGGGGGATGAAAATTGGGGGAATAGGTAGGGGGCATTTGAAAAACAAGGTTGGCGAGAAGTTAAAGAGAGGTAAAACAAATATTCAACAAATTTGATAAGGGCCAATTTTGCTGTTAAGGAGGGATTAATGGGGGGTATTTTTGAAAATAAGTTGTTCCTTGCTAGCCAAATAGATCTAAGGACAAAAGAGAAGATAAAACTCCATTTAAGGTTAAGCTTGCTAGGAAAATCACATGTTACATTTGAGTAAATCCATTCTTTGAAATTTGCATTAAGAAAAAGAAGGGGAACCTAAAAGAAGTTTCAAGTTTAGTTCGCAATGGAGTAATCACACAAAGCATGTTTTGATGTTTTAGAAATGCTTGCATAATTTGCAAGAGGGGGAGTCGATGATTTTTTTTTAAAAGAGAAAAAGCAATAGGAAGACCATAATTATAAGTTTGCCAAATAAAAATTTTTCTCTTATATTACAAGATGATGCCTAAATCTAGAGATTGTTTTTGGTGGCTTTATGAGTCTTGAGAAGAAGGAAGTCAAAAGTAGAATAGTATGCTGTTTTGAGGGGAGAGCAATATTTAAAATTTTATCGGAGATATGAGGAGGGAATGTTAAAAGGGATAGAAGTGAGGTTCCAAGTGGGTTTATTATCAATCAAGGAGATAATGGAAGCTATAAAATTTTTATAATCTCCGCAAGGAAGGGGACCTTGAAGAAGGGCAAAAAAAGGTTTATTTATTAACCAATTGTCAAACTAGAGATTAGTGTGACCATTTCTAATAATGTGAAAGGTACAAGATTTATGGCGCGTTTAGTTGCCAGTTTTACCAGGAAAGGAAAGTGGGATTCCAGGTACTGTGCTTTTCTTCTCTTGTTTGGTTGTCGCCTCAGTACAGTGTATATGGGGAAGTCAAAATTCCTAATTCCCTAATAATGGTACGGTTTCTTTCCAACAAAATTAACATGGAAAAGTGCCTCTAAACATAGAAAAGGATTATAGCTTCCCATCTTGCCCTCGCATTTTGACTATGCAATTACGTCTCCTACCCTCAAGCCCTACATGAACCCTTGTATCTAGGGTAGGCATGGGGTGGGTCGGTTCAAGTTGAGGGTAAATCTCAACTCGAACTAATCTCACACTGGCAGGTCGGGTTGGGTCGAAGTTTAACTTTTTTTGGAGTTGAACCCGAACTAACCCAACCCGTCAGTGAACGGGTTGGTTTGGGTCGGGTTGGCAGGTTGACCTTTTTTTTTTAAAAGAAATCAAATTCAGAAGTTATGTACTATTTAAGAAGGAAGGGAACAACCGAACAAGGAGCACATGAGCTTTCTTATAGCAATGGAGAAAGGAAGAAAACTTAATACAATGTGCTACTGGGAACTACCATCTGCATTAGGGAATTCTATACAACATACAAGACAACATAAGACACAAATAGGATTGAAACTTATTCATATAAAATCATGGAATACTCGAATTCCCAAACTCCATATGCATGAAACTTATTCATACAAAATCACCAAAATATCCAAAATTAACCCACCACGTCCCTTGCCTCAAAAATCCCTAACAGAATCCCTCACCCCAACAAGTAAAATTTTCAAGTGCCCATCGGATGTGGGTATTTAGATCATTCATACCCACAACTTCTAATCTTTAAACCAGATCTGGTTGGTTTGAACCAGCCAGAAATTTCTAGTACCGAGGAGAAGAATAGTAGCCGACTAGTAACAAGGTGAGGAGGATTTACGTTTACCTGTTAGAGTGGCTGTGGCCGAGTGGAGATTAGAGAGGATCAAAGAGAGTGAGAGACTGAAAGAGGATTGAGGAAGTTGAGCCAAGGAGACTGAGTTAGGAAGACGAGGAGCAAGCAAATTGAAGAAGAGTCAGTTGAAGGCAAGTAACTCCAGAGACTCAGACCGAGATAGGGAAAGTGATTGGAGAAGTCTGGAACAGTGAATGCTGGCTGAAAGTATTAAAAATATTTTTTTTTTAAAAAAAAGTAATTACTATCGGGTTGACGGGTTGGGTCGGGTTGAAATTTTCTAACCCATAACTCGACCTGCCCATGATTGAGTTAGAGTTTTTCAACCTAACCCAACCTGTGAAACTAATCCAATCCAACCCAATTGAGCAGGTTGGGTCGGATTTGGCGGGTTGGGCATACTGGCAGGTTCCTTGCCCACTATCACGCCCCACCTTGGAAACACGACTGACACGGAAGTGGACTCCGTCCACTGTCGTAAGCCTAACCTCAAGCCATAATACGCGAAATAAATATAATATGTATAAGTCCCATATTACAACCAACACAAGATTCCCTAGATGTTCTATCTCACTACAAAGTGACTTAAAAATAAAACCCAACTAGTAGACATACCAGCATTTCATAAGAGGAATACAAACTCAGAGACTCCTCTACTCCCTATACGAAGACTCGTCCGCTAACACAAAACCTACAAGGAGTACACCAGAGGAAGAAATGAGTATAAAAATACTCAATAAAGGATGACAACTAGGAATTTAAAAGGGACCTGTGTACCACTCGCAGTGATTAAACTTTAGATTAGATCTCATCCATAGTTATTCTTGTACCATCATAATTATTGACTGCAAAAACTAAACGGTTAGTTAAAGACAACCCATAGTAGCACAGATACCAAACAAGGTTAGGAACAATGGTTAAAAGCCCAACTGATATTTTATACCAAAACTTGTAACAAAGATAATGCCCTTATATGAAATATATCAATAGATAAAATGTGATTAATTATATATCTAATCAAGGCTAGAGCCCACACAATTAACACCTACAGATAAACACACATTTCCATGATCTCAATATTGTTGACCAATTCAGGACAAAAAGAAATAATATTGTCCACCATTCCAGAACGACAACGATAATTAAATAAATGGAGTCTTGTCCGCTGTTCCAAAACAAAGACTGTTAGTAATTAAATAAGGTCTCGTCCATCGTTCTAGGACAGAGACTATAAATAATTAAATAAGGTCTCATCCACCATTCTAGGATAAAGACTGAATAATTAAATAATATCTCGTCCACCATTTCAGGATAGAGACTAAAATAATTAAATGAGGTCTCGTCTACCGTTCCAAGATAGAGACTAAAATGATTAAATGAGATTTTGTTTACCGTTCCAGGATAGAGACTAAAATAATTAAATGAGGTCTTGTCCACCGTTCCAGGACAGAGACTAAAATGATTAAATACAATTTTCTCTTGACAAGCCTCATAAATATAATTCCCTCTTGGCAAACCTCATGAATATGATTCCCTCTTGGCAAGCCTCACGAACATAATTTTTATGAGAATTCACTATAATCATTGCATATGATCAATTATAATTAAATATTACATTAGCATCATCAATATTCAACCAAAGCAAGCATATATACATATGTCTATTGCGCAAGCATATCATAGTATAATAATTTAATTAACAACTACTACCCTATAACATGATTTCCCACGCAGGAATTTGGTTAGTTCCCTCACACTTTTTGGATTTCATATTTCCAAAAGGGGGTAAAAGAATGCATGTAAACATGTTCACTTTTAAGTTCCCTTGAATTACAATTAACATATGCATATATATATATATATATATATATATACACACATACGCACATATATACGATCATGCCATACACATCTCCAATCATGAGAGAACATGAATGTTTAACAAAACATTACACATATGTCTCAATTAAATTGTTTTCCACCACTCACAATAGCAAAAATGGCTCAACTTGTTCCAGTATACATTATTCACCATTCTACTTAAATTAAATATATTACTTGCTCATATTTGGACTAACCATCCTTATTCACACCAGAGAAATGTGTATACTTCCAAATATTTCCAAGATTCCTACCTTAAAAGATCAACAAAGCATTTAAAAGTTGCATCCCAAGATTGAAGAAGAAGGGGAATTTCTATTAAAATCAGTTCTACTTTACTAGGCTCAAATTGTCCACTTAAGATATCACTAAGTGAACCTACTACAGAACTAAAAGCCATGAGATTATCCCCTTATGTATCCTCTAACTTTTCCTATTTAAATTAAAGTTAAGTTTCCCTTAAAATAATTAAATTTCACCACAATATCTGTTTAAGATCAGATTTCATATGCTAAACTTTGTGAATTTACTGGGCAGCCATCACAAGTCCAAAATTCATGAAATTTGGTAGACAACATCCTTAATGTGTCTGTAATCTTAGATAAAAATTTCAAAAGGAAATACTTTGATTTACCCCTTAAAAACCACTCAAATGCAGCTGCTGCCCAGACTGCCCCTGTAGCTTTTGCAGTCTCGGTCTTTGTAGGTATTTACCTACTAAAACAATTCTAAATCTCATGAAACTTGGTGGACATGTAATTTAATGCTATGAAATCCTTTCATAAAATTTTGAAGGCAACACTTGACCAATTGGCTAGTTTAACGTAGTTTTAAACAAGACTGGTTAGATTATTCTGATTTCCATAGTAGCTTAATTTCCTAAATTATTTGACCTAGAAATTGCTTACCAAACACCAAGAAAATATCCAGATCATAACTACATATGCCAAGGAATGCCATATAAAAATTTCAAGACCATAAAAGCTCATTTCATACTTCAATCAACTCAAAATGTCATCAACAGTAATAATAGTACACAGACTTCCAAACATTTTTGACCTTCAGTCACTCTTTTAATCATAAAACATAAACAGTAAAGAATTCTTAAATGAACTTTTTTTTTTAGAAACTAGACTCAAATATCTTTTCAACGATATATAGTTTTCAAGAAACAGAGTTTAAACGAGAGAGTTATAACTAATTAAATTATGCTAAAATTTGTTGTCAGGAGATGGCGCCCCAGGCGCCAGGTGCCAAGGCCCTTCTTCTCCATCACATGGGTGCCCTAGGTGCCAGCAGTGGTGCCTCGAGCACCCCAGACTGGGAAAACTCGCACAGAACACGATTTGACATCCAAAATCCGTCCTTTGGCCTCCCAAGTCCTCTCAAATATCCAAATCAATTTAGGCCATTACCACATGTTTTTGTCACATAAAAGCTTCCTAGAAGACCATTTCAAGCATTGATTCAATGTTAAAACAAATCCACTCAAGATCCAACCAAGTTCTTTCTTAGAAATTTCAATTATTGGTCATCTTCCACTAAGGGTTCTTAACCTTGATCTCATCAACTTTCTAAATCTTAAACTCATTAAAAGCAAGAGGCAACAATCCCAATCAAGATTCAAGTATCAATTTTTATGATTTCTCCAAATTCCTAACTTAGGGTTTCTTGCAAGATTCAAGAAGGAGAAGAGAGGAGAATGCTTGATCTGTACCTCAAGAAGGGGTTCCGGTGAGGAGAGGAGGCCGCTGGTGGAGGAGCTTTGCTAGAGTTGATGGTGGAGCCATCATAGATGTCTCCATTTTGGTCAAAGGAATGGAAGACATGAAGGAAGATGAGGGAGAGTATGAGAGGACCAAGAAGACAAATAAATGGGTGAATGTGTGGAAATTTTTTATGTGGGTGTGGGTTTAAATGAGTGTGGGGTCCACTTTCTCTCTCATTTGGTCCGTCAAAGTTTGGACAAGTTCACTTAAGTTCCTTAAATGAGGTATTGAGAATTATCTTAAAGAAATAGTTTGCATGACACCAAGTCACATCCATAGAAACACACATAAACATCAAGTTTCCATTTCTCAACATATTTTTTTTAAAACATGAAATTTTATTTTAGTTCATTTTAGTCCCTCTCACCAACCCATCTATTGTTTTGGCTCTATTTCTACCATTCTCAAAACTCCGGCTTCCTCACTCAACCTCCTTGAGCTCTTTTCTCCTCCAAAGCCCTTTGTTGAGAATTTTCTTGTAAATTTTTCATGACAAAAATTAGAAATTCTAAGATTTTTATAATTCCACAAAATTTCAAATTAACCCCAAAATTTCACATATGAACACATAATAAGATTAATACTTATAACAGGTATTACACCCACGCCTACTCGTATCCTTGATTCTTCTCTCTCTCTTCTAGCTTTCATCTACTTCAACCTCTTCTTTTGTTTCTGATTACAATTTTTCTATTTTTGCTTCAGCAACCTAGGCTCGTTCTTGTTCGGGGTGAACTTGTTCTAAATATATTGCATATGTGGCTCTAGGGAATAATTATAGTGAAATGCTAATTAATTGAAGGTTCTGATTTTTCGCTTGTCTCACGTCATTGAGAAGCTGACTTGAAAGAGAGAGGGGCAAAAAAAAAAGGAATCCAGCATCGTCATCTTCCCCTCTGCTTTGATTGCTGATTCACTCTTCACCATGGCGGAGTGTGGTTCTTACGAATTAGGTCCTTGATTAGGTTAGATTGAGAAAATAGAGGACAATCACAATTTCAAAATTTTCGTAAATAACCATTTTAGGCTTTTATCAAATTAGGTTTTGAACTTGTTAGTCTAATTTACGTATTAAACTCAGGAGATGGAATGGTTGAATTGATTCATAAAATAGATTCCTCCTTAATAGAAAGAAGTATTGTGAAAATGGAGAGAGTCGTCGAATATGAATGCTGAAGAATAGGGTCTATTTTATTTTTTTGGGTTAAGTAAGAATTTTTACTTAAGGGCAATACAGTAAATTATTTTATTATTTATTTTCTATTTTCCTTAAAAAAATACTAATCCCATTTTCTTATCTTCTTTCTCCAAACAAATTTTTTTCTCTTTTTCCTTTTCTCTTTTTTATTCCCTTTTCCATTCTACTTTCCTTATTTCTTTCCATTTTTACTCTGTCCCCCAACCAAACGGGTCCTTAAAGATATTTTTGTCTTTAAATATACTCTTGAAACAAAAAGAGGAGTTGTAGAAGCAAGAAATAGGAGAATATTTGTATTTTGCAGAAATCAGGGTCACCCAAGGTTTATTCTGATTTATGGAGATGTCCTAACATAATCTGGCCATATAAGCTGCATTAAGAATGCTACTTTGTCTCAATACGAGCCTTCCTTGGGATTTATGCTTAGTGACTTTTTCCCAACCAATGAGTTGTGTTTTTCTGGGTTGAACCGAGTGATCTCCATATTGTAAATTTAACTATAACTTGATGTAAACTTAACTAACTTTAGTTAAGATCTTCATATTGTGAAGTAATTTTAATAATATAAATTAATGTTCTATAAATTTAACTATAAATTTATGTATTGTAGCATAGTTTTTCTTTTTTAAGGTGATTTATTTTGCCAACCTCTACCTCTTATAATAGGTCTACTTTCTTGATTTATTGTTGTGCATGGTGTTTTATACCAAAACAAAATATGCTGGGGAGAAGTTGCAAGGGTTCATATGGGAGAGGCTACAGGATCGCACGAAGGAGAGGTGGGAGAAGGAGAAAGCTAGGGTTATTTTTTTGATTGCATTTTATTTTTTACTTTTTTGAATTTTAATTTTAAAGCTAGGGATACTTTAGTAAATTTAACCCACTTATATCTTACTTGCCATTATTTTTTTGTCCCAAACTAAACAAACTTTTTCTTTATTTTATTTTATTTTATTTTCCTTTTCTTTCATTTCCTGTGTACCAAACAAGTTGTATGTTGTGGAGGTCATGACTCGACCCAACTCCTTTGTCACATTTCATCAAAAATTATATTGCATTTTATCAAACAAATGGATGACAACAATTCTGTGCTATATTTTAAGAACATTTATATTTAAATTCCATGTAAAAACTTTGGTTGTAAATTTGAATGATTTGATCTAATTAACCATTGAAATTCACAACCAAAGTTTCAGTCAAAGGTAACACTGGTAAAACGGGCTTTGATATGCCCATATTTATGTGAGCCTGAACATATAAAATGAGGTCCGTTAAAAAATGCCATAAATGGACTAGGTGCGGGCTGGCCCTCATTTTTTTAAAGTTTCGATAGCAATTTTTTTTTTACCAATTGGCCTACTCTAAGCCTGGGCGGCGCCTTCCTCCAACCCAGCCCAAAAATTGATCAGTCATTATTCATCAGATCAGACATTATCTTCATTAATCATCACTGTTGCTGCCCTAAGGACTTCCTAAGTGCCGTGGCTAAGCCAAACCCCAAACGGCCAAACGTGAAATCACGATCGTCGCCTTCCCTGAGCTAAGCCGTCAAGAGGCCGCCTCACCCGTCACCTTTCCCTTCCTATTCAGAAGTTCATGATCGTCTCCTTTCCCTTCCGATTGCCTTGCTCGTCGCCTTTCCCTTCCTCTGAAATCACGAATCAGTCGCCTCTCCAGTGAAGATTTCTGGGAATCTATAAGCAGCATAATATGCATTTAGATCCCAAAACAATAAATACCAAAGTTTCTTTTTCTTTTTCTTTTTTTATAAAAACGACATTGCACACTTAACACCATGAATAGGATGTCAAACAATCAGATCTTAAATACAATATCGCATCTTTCTATTAAGCCACCCTCATATTTGCCTTGCATTGCAGATTCTCGGTGAATGTGTTCCTAGAAAGTCAAATTCATAAGTTTTCAGAGTCTTCTTTGAATATTTGAAGAATATGAACAAAATGTTGTTGCAATAATTTTTTAGTTAGGACTTTTATTAATCTTTTTATTCATTTATTTGCAAAATGAACAGATTCATTAATTAGTTTTTTCAAATTATAAGTGGATGTTGTTCATGCATCATCCCCAAAAGAAAGTTGTTTAATGTAAGTAAATTAAAGAGTAGAGAAGGAGCGGGGAAAGCATAATTACAATTGAGGATGCTAGGCTCATATGTATTGCTTAAATAATCCAACGTACTAAATCATCAGGGAAAGCACAATTACAATTGAGGATGCTAGGCTCATATGTATTACTCAAATAATCCAAAGTACTAAATCATCACACAACATTTACAAGGTGGTCAACCCAAATCATCAAGAGCCATTCAAGGAAGTTAGTCTGATTTTGAGGTAGATACACAAAACTATTCTCAATACTATTTTCATAAAATATCTGAGGAAATTTCAAGTATTATTATTTTCTGCTGGTAAATCATGTTAAACAAAAGGTTTACGAAGAAAAGGTTCCACCGTAAAATACATAAAAGCACCTTGACACAATTGCATAAAGCAAGTTAGCACTGGTAATAAATAAATTAGATACCTGATCTTCAAGGACTAAATTGAAAGAGTTATACCTCTTTTATGATTGTATCATTCAGTGCTTCAGTTTACGATAAAGCTTTGATTTCACCGAGGCAAGTTCCTATCTTTTTCTGCAATCATGTATTAAACTGGTACAGATATAATACTTTTTAATGACTTGAAAGACAGTTGAAAACAACATTAAAAATTGTGTTCATCTTGTTCATTTCCTGTGCAATACAGAGATGATGTATGAGAGTATTTAGAGCTTCATTTTTTATGCTTCACTGTTTGATTGTTGTCTTTGTATACTACATAGAGAATGTATGATATTACAATCGAAAAAAATAACCTCAGATACAAAGAACAGTAATCTGTGATCAGTAATCACATGGAACGAAACATGCAATGGAAGAAAGAGAAAGCGATTTAGATGAGAACCGAAAGAGAGAAAGAGAAAGAGGAAATTAAAAAAGGTTCCCCCCCCCACACACGCAAAATGTGAAAGAACTAAGGGCCTGCTTGGTATATAATATTATAGTTATTGGAGTTAGTTCGGTTATTGACTCAGGTTGGCCTTCGGGTCATCGGGTCACTGGTTTAATCACCGGGTCATCGGGTCAATTGCTTAACTAGATAAATAAATTAAAAAAATAAAAATTATATACATACATATATTTGTTTACAAATAAATTTAAAAAATGATAATTTATATGCAAATTTTACACTTTAAAATTTTAAATCATTAGTAATAATTAAAATAAATACCAAAGTTTATATTTTAAACAATTAAGATTTAGAAAATCAGATCGATAATTAAACCAATTGAGCCACTAGTTTAAGAGTCAATAGTCAAAATCTAATGACGAGTCATATTAATGCAACCAAAATATTTGATATGATCTAGAATATTTCAAAAAGAAAAGAAATTATGTTACAACACTAAAAAAATAATAATAATCACACTCTCATCTCATCTATCTCTCTCGTAAATCTTATCCTATGTCAGACTATCATTTCACTTGCTCTTCAAAATTGGCTTCCCCATTAAAGACTCATTTCTTCTTCTTTCTCTCTCTTAGAACCTTTTGTCTTTTCACTTGTAGTTTGCTTTCTTTTCATCTCTCTCTCTCTCCCCATTTCTTCTTCTTCTTCTTCTTCTTCTTTGCTGAAAATGTTCTGCTTCAACGAACATGATCTCTTGTCATCTTGTGGCATCGTTGTTCACTTCTCGGCATTCTTGTCAGCATTCTTCACTCATTGCTGCTGTCGAAGACCCTCTGTTGCCATCAAAGGACCTCAAGGTTTTGCATTTATAGCTGACGAAGAAAGGGAAAGGAAGAAAGCTAGAAAGGGAACAAGTTCGTCTTCTTTTTTTCCCCAAGAAAGTCAGGTCACAAGACCTGGTCGGGTCATCCGGGCTAGCCAAAACCCTGTCGGGTCACCTGGGTCAACACTGGGTGCACGTCGGTCCAAATGAGCAACTCGAACTGATTCTGACCATGGGTTACCGGATCTCGAGTCAACTAGTCGGACCGTTCTAGGTCCAATAACTATGTGTAGTATTGCGAAAGAAAGGAAAGGAAAGATGGAAAGGAAAAAGGAAAAGGAAAAAGCAAATAGAAGATGAAAAAAATGTGTTTGCTATGTGATGGAAAAAAATTGAAGGAAAAATAAAAAATGTGTTTGGTATGTATATTTTTAAGGGAAAAAAATAAGGAATATATTCGCTGAAATATCTTTGTTTAGTAAGATGTTGACTTAACTATTTTTTTTGCCCTTTGTAGTCCTTTTTTTTCCTTTATATATGTAATTGCATACTAAAATGAGTTTAGGAAAGAGGAAGAATCCAAATGGAGATCAAGTAATGGGGTATTGATATCATAAAATCTGCAGCAAAACATTAAAGAAAAGCATACTAAAAAATAAAATAAAATAAAATCCATGAATAGTCAAAAGTATGTGTTCTGTTTCCCAAGATCTTTTCTTCCTTCCAATGATTCCACTCTCTAAAACGAAAGATTTGAGCTCAACTTAGCTCTCTACCATCATCTCTGATATGCTCCGCCACCCCAGCATCTTCCTCCCTCCCCTTCTTCCCCTTCCACACGAAGACATAGATAGATGGATAAGTAAATAGATTGAGAAGCTCAGAAGAGAATTACTGGGTTTCCCACTAGAACCATTGTTCCTAATGGCAGATGTCGTGCATTTTTTGGCATAACTTGGGGGAAGGGCTTCAAGTACTGGAGCATCCGCTGGAGGCTGTGAGGCAAGCTCTGTTGGTTGATCTTGAAGGTTGTGAGGCAAGATCTGTTGGACAGTGAATTTTGGAAATAGATTGGATAAATTATTGTTTTCCATCCAAAGTTTAATGGAAAATGGCCATACATATGTGATGGAGAAGAACCTTCTTTGGATTCCTTTGACACCTTCCCATCCACTATAGCACTAGACTACTAAACAAGTGCTGATGGCAAAAAAAAATGTGGGATTCCATCTTCTTTGAGCTACAATACACAGTAAAAGTGAAAAAAAAAGGAGGGGAGAGAGAGAGGGAGATGACATTCAATATGAATTTTAAAATTTGAAAGTGATGAAGTGAGATTTTCTAGAAAGCAAATTTGATCGTGTACTTCAAAGTATAGTAGCTTCCTATTCTCTTGCCACAGTCATCGGACTACTGACATTGGTGAGTGTGGAGAGAAGCATGTCTAATACCATTGGTGGCAATTTGCCAATAATATGCAATTTGAGTGGATGACTCAAGGTTGACTCTTCTTTTCTTTTGCAGCTTCTAGGACGCATGTGAAGACAACTAAATAGTCAGAAGATGCAAAATTGATACTCTGAAAATGCCACGATGATGAATGGTAGATATATGTTGAGTGTATGTTTCATTCATCGTGGGGATGTTGAAAGGTGGTTTTGTAAGAGGAAGCGTGACTTTATATAAATTTTAATTTGTTTGACTCTGCCTTCAAAAAAATGATGACGTGGTTTGGCATCCAAATTCAGTTTCACTAGACATAAGATTTGCTTGCTTTTACATTCACGATGGAGCTCAAAATTGCTTTCTCAACTCTTTTCCCTCTTTACCTGTCATTCTCACACTTCACTTCAGACTCTTCATTTTCTTACTCGCAACACCACTGCTTTAAAAGTTATATACAAAGGAAGGAAGAGAGTTGAGAAACCCTAAACCCTACACCCTATGAGCTCTCGGTTAGCACCCACACAGACTCACTTTTGTTTCCATTTTCTGCGTAACTGAGACACTCACAAAGAGAAGGGGGAGAGAGAGACAGACATAAGTAGAGAGAGTGTGAGTGAGAGTGTGAGTGTGAGTGTGATAAAGAGACGAAATACAGGGAGAGATGAAGAGAGAAAGTGAGGTCGTAGGAGAGATAGAGAAAGAGTGACAAAGAGATGAAAGAAAGATAGAGATGAAAAGAGAAAGAGAGAGGAACAGAAGAACATATAAGAAAGGTAAGGAAGAAGAGAAAGAAAGAAGGGAAAAAAAAGCAAGGAAATTGTACTCTGGAGCTTGAAATGACTTTTTAGTGAAATTATAGTTTCCAACCAAACTCTTTTGCCAAATTGCATTTGGACCTAGGTTAAAAACTTTCTTTTCATTTTGGTCTCTATTCTTTGTGCAAAATAAGGATGGCAATGGAGCCCCAAGATTCGGGGTCCTGTCGACAGGGATTTTTCTCCTGCAAGGATGAGGATAACGATCACACTCCCCGTCCTGTGGGATTCCCGTCCCTAAAAGGTATTTTAGTAATTTTTCAAAATTACTAAAATACCCTTATATATATATATATATATATATATATATATATATATATATATATATGTTAAGGATAACATAGTATTTCAAAATTAAAAATAATTTAAACTAATTTAATTTTAAAAAAATTAAAACCATAGCCCCAATCACATCCTATTCGGCTACTCCATATGAAGTATCAAACTCTATCGTCTTTGTTCTATCTTATTCTCGTGCTCTGATTCTATCGTCTTCATCATCATCTCTACTCACTCGTCATCGTGATGCTTTGCCCCTTCGCTGTCATGCTGCTCTGCTCCCTCGTTGTCGTCTCCTCTCTTAGTCACGTCCTCTCTCAGTCGTTTCCTCTCTCGCTGTCGTTTGCTCGTGCTCCTTCCCTCCCATCGTCGTCATCCTCTTAATCTTGCTCCTCCTCACCGTCGTCTCCTCTCTCGCCATTTGTTCTGTGCGTTGCTATTCGCATTTGCTGCCATCACTTCGACGATCGATCTATTGAAATTAAAACAATCATTGCTGAACTCTGCTTGATTTGTCAGAGGAATGCCTAAATTCGCACAGATGCAACCTGGCTTTAATTTCTCTCAATTTCCTTCCAGCCTCACATACACAGAGCTTTCTGGTTTTTTTTTGGTATGGTATTTGATGGTGGCTTTGGGCCTCAGTAGCCCATGTTTTTCTACTAATTTATTACTAGTTGTCCAAAAAATTTTTTTAATAACCCCATGGGGTCCCTACGGGGAGGTGGCAATTGGGAGTAAGGGTTAAAAAATTTTTTCGACATGTTCGAGGCCCCATCTCCGTCCCCACCACACCCCCACCCCCACCCCTTTGCATGATGCCTTTTTGTTTTATCTTACTTTGGTCTAGCATTGTAGGCATAGCAATTCCATTAGATTATATTTAAAAGTGTTTTTATAAATTAATATTTAAATATAAATTACGTTTATGGTTTGCTTAAATATTTTTCACGTTGAAAATATTTAAAGCTATAATTACATTAAATATAGATATAGATTATTTATACTTTAAATTTAAAATAAAAGATGAAAAATTTAAAGTCATATTAAATAGTTATTAAATTTAATTTAAAATAAATATAAAATAACTAAGAGAGGAAAGAGAGAAGAGTATAATAGAGTTGAAGAGAGAAGATATAATAATTTAGTAATTTAAAATTGATTTAATACAGATTTTAGTTTTTAAAAAAACATAAGAGAATATTTTAAAAAAATTCTTAACAATATGAATTAAATGAACTAAATTATATATTTTAAGTATAAAAAATAAAATTTCATATTTTAAAAAATTTATAGAGAATAAGAGCATAATTTGCTAAATATATTAATGCAACAAGATAAAATTATCCTTCAATAAAATATCGTGGAAATAGAAGTCATTTCTCTTACTGATTTTCCATCCAGAGAGGATAATCTATTGATGTGACTGGGAGAAATTGCAGTATCAGAATTATTATTGCCGTGATGGCAAAATCTGGTTGGTTAGCGAAGGTAAATAAAACAGTCCATCTTTATTTATTAAATATTTAAACACATTGTAAACTTTTCATATATTTTATACACGAAAACGATTATAAAAATAAAAATTCATATCCAAATAAAAAAATTATATCAATTATTCCCCCAAAATAAAATCCCCTGGGCAAGCAGCCAAGCACGGCTCAGTCAACCTTGTTCGATCAGCTAGGTCGCAGTGATTGGGGTGAGTTTGATCAATTTACTTTGAATCGCCTTCTTTGTTTCGTAGATCAAGTTGCATTAGCTCTATTCTGAACCGGTATATCGATCAATTTTCTGAAGGCTCGGATTTTGCCACTGATTTGTGATGCTTGAGAGAAACTGGATTCAATCAACTTTATACGAAGAATTAGCTTGAAATTGAGCTAAGGATTTCATGATCTTCAGTTTTTCTCAATCCAATTCCAATATTTTGTTCCCTGATTTAATTTTTACTGGCTCTATTATATTATTCATTATCCTCCAGAAGGCTCTGAATAAAGAGGGTTAATTCTCTCAAACTATATCAATTCTCTCGAGTAACGACAGTACTGAGACTAACTTATTCTCTACTTTGTTATCTTGTAAGCTATACTTTGCTGTTTGGTGTGTGATGAAAACCAGTAGTTGAACATTTTCTGTCTGTTACTCACATTAGTCTCATATAGTGATATGTAGATAGCTTCCAGCTGAAATTCATGTTTCTGTTCATACTTAAGCTGGCAATTAGAAAATACGAAATTATAGTAGCCTTCAGGCCTCTTTTTGCCTTGAATACATGTTCTATGTCTATATATTTTACAACTGATGCAATAAACTGAACTATGGAAGTGATGCTTTGGTTTAGCCTCCTGCCGCCACCCCCACCCCCACCCCCACCCCCACTTCTTCTCTTCCCTTTCTGGGTTTTTTCTAACGTGTGGTTCAACCAATGGCTTAGTTTTTTCTTATTTAATTCCTCCTGAACTTCTTTTTGCAGATTTCATCATCACATTTCATCTGTTAGCCAAGCAATGGATATAAGTACGCTGAATCCTGCACAGCTAACTATGCTTGGGTCTGCATGTTGTGCAATGGCTTCGATGCATTTCACAGTACAGTTATTATCGCAACATCTTTTCTACTGGAAGAACCCAAAAGAGCAAAAGGCTATCATAATTATTATCCTTATGGCTCCCATTTATGCAATTGATTCCTTTTTGGGCCTGTTGGATATCCAGGGAAGCAAAGCATTTTTCATGTTTTTGGACTCGGTGAAAGAATGCTATGAGGCTCTGGTAAGCTCCTTTTGCTGAGTAAAATATCTGGCTGTGACTTAGTCATATGCTACTGTTGGCTTCTCAGACGATTCTTCTGTGGTTATCAGGCTATTGCTAAGTTTATGGCTTTAATGTATAGCTACCTGAACATATCAGTTAGCAACAAAACTGTGCCTGATGAAATTAAAGGGAGGGAAATCCACCATTCATTCCCGATGACACTTTTTCAGGTACGTGGTACTTTTGTACACTTGCATAATTGTAAGTTTTGAACAAATAAAAATCATCCAAATTGCATTATGGTGTGATTCATTTGTTGATTTTCTTACTCCAGGTAAGTAACAGTCATTCACAGAAGCATTTGTTTAGAATATTTACTCGTAGTTCTGTGTTCTTGACAGTGAACCCATCAAGATGTGAATTTGAACATTAGTAATATTTATTACGAAAAACATTTCCAATCAATCAGACATCTCTTTGGTTGATATATAGCTTTTGTGTTTTTGACTGATTTCATTGAATTTTACTGCTATGCATTGACCTTTTGCAGCCTCGCACTGTTCGGTTGAACTACCACGTTTTGAAGCTTCTAAAATATTGGACGTGGCAATTTGTTGTCATCCGCCCAGTTTGTTCCGTTTTGATGATAACGTTACAGTTACTTGGGCTGTACCCAACCTGGTTGAGTTGGACATTCACCATCATTCTCAACATTTCTGTCTCATTGGCCTTGTATTCTCTGGTAAAATTTTACCATGTTTTTGCAAAGGAACTGGAACCACACAAGCCACTTGCAAAGTTCTTGTGCATCAAAGGGATAGTTTTCTTCTGCTTTTGGCAGGTAATTTTGTTCTCCTTTTTTCTTTACGGGTAAACTGAGTTCAAACACCACCTAGAGAATATCAGAAGGTGTATGAGAGAGCTGACTTTAGACATGATGCTACAGAAAAACAAAGCTATAATGATCACTCCCTGTTAGGTGGAGATAGAAACTTTTTTAAATAATGAACAAGCAAACTTACTGAATTTGAAAATGGTAGCTTAGATCCGTATAGTATTTTGTCTAGATACTTTTCTCAAATATACCTTGTACAGTTGGGACTCCTTTAGAAGTGGATCTGTAATTGCTGACATTGCTGTCTTTCTCTATGGTGTCTCACTATCTTTTATCATGTGGAGATTGCATGGCACAATTTGCTTGCTTTGCCAATATTGGTTTCATGTTCTTCTATAACATTACCTTCTGTCTAGTTCTTTAGCATCATATCAATTTCCCTTTTCTTGTGTGTAATGAAATCATTTTGCTTTATATAGCATGATCATATCAGTTCATTTGCTCATTTGACAATGACGTTTCTTTGGTCATTCGCAGGGAGTGGTGCTGGAGATTTTGGTGGCAGTAGGCGTCATCAAATCTCGTCATTTCTGGTTAGATGTCGAGCACATTGAGGAGGCCATTCAAAACGTTTTGGTATGTTTAGAGATGGTTGTCTTTTCTGTACTTCAGCAGTATGCATATCATGTTGCACCATATAGCGGAGAAGTTGAGTCAAAGTTTAAACTAAACAAGAAAAACGAATGATGCAGTATGGCCCTAGAAAAGTAGAGCTATGAACATATTAATGCGTGGTGGATGTATTATTTCTACATTTCTACTGAAGGCCCTTTACCAGTTTTTTTGTTATTTACCATGTAATATCTGAGGGATGTTTAGGATGAAGATTGCTTAATTGCTCATGATTTATGGCTTTATGCTGTATCAATTATGAGCTTAGATATTGAATACCGGATGATGATGTTTTCTTGTTCTTTTTCAGAGAAAGAATTTAGGTCTAAGATAAAACGGAAAAGAGCTTTTTTAATTCAACCTACTGAGCCAACTTCTGATAGTAATAATAGTCTCTCGTTTTATAATTTTGACAAGACAAGTAATACCTTTTGTGAAGAACTTTTAATTAGTTGGAAATACTAATACGAGTGCTAACATCTATAGAGTATATATGCTTCATCTAAGCAATAATAAAAATATATGAACTAACAGTTGAGAAATTACAAGAACATTAGTTTTTTTTAAAAAAATTTCTTGTGTATTTTCGAAAAGAAAATGATAAAAAGGAGAAAGAAATAACCTAAGATTAATTTGTTATTACAGGTCAGAGAGGTAATTATTTTAAATACTTGTAGGTTGTGTTCAAGACACACACCAACAACAATATTTGAATGTTGGCATTGGCTTTTTCTGATGTATTCGTTAACAAGTCCATTAGAATTTTTATTCCCACGAACCCTAGCGCCCAAACCTGTGTTGCAGTGTCCCCAGAACTTAACCCCGAAAGAAATAGCTTTAATACAAACGGCCAAGTGCAACTCAAATTCGATTTCTTTGAAATTTCCTCCAGTTTGATACAATTTCCATAGGATAAGCTTCTCATTTTCCCTTTGAATGTGTAGTGTTTGTCTTTATTTAAATTGTTGAATTTCAGATCTAATTATTTAAATTTAAAATGATAATTTTGGTTTTTTTTTTTAAAAAGACATTGAAATCTTACTTTTTCTTAATAAACAACCATCTTGTACCATGATACCAAACGAGTGTTGACCAATCTAGATTCAAGTAAGACTACAATGGGCGAAGAAGTTCTTGCAACCAAATTTTAGAACAACTGCATTCCTGGAACTCAAACCTCTAGTTAAGCTAATGCTGTCTCACTTCTTGCACGAATGAAATCAAGGGATTCGCCTCTTGTTTATGTACTCTGAATATCTTGATCAATTATCAAAGTCTCATTGGTCAGATGACTTTTGCTTTCTCTGTAGTGGGGAAGATTTTCAAGAGGGGCCGTCAACCAGTGCCTTTCATGACGAGGTAATGGCAAAAAGATTTCAGTTAAATGAGGTCGCTCATGGAACCTTAATTTGTGGCCTATGTAAAATAGGGAAAGCATTAAATTGCAACCAAAAAAAAAATGGATAGTTTAGGAATTAAGCCTAATGCAGTGATCTACAGTACAATCATTGATGGCTTTTGTAAAGATGGATTCATAACTGAGGCACATGATTGATATTCTGAAATGATTGAGAAAGGAATTGCACCAAATGTTTTCACATACAATATCCTAATCCAAGGTTTCTCTAACACGGCCACTGGCAAGAAACAATTGAATTGTTCAATGAGATGGTTGGGAAAAACATCAACCCTTTTGTTTGTACATTTAATATATTGGTTGATGCATTTTGTAAAAAAAAAAGAAGGATTACAGATTAAAATGGATGGCAGCTCTTGTTTCCCTAAACCCTAACTCTAAACACTAAGCTCAAGTTTATGCCCCAAAAGTTTTTTTTTTCATTTATGCTCAATTATGTCCCTCATATTTCATTTATACTCTTGAATTTTTTTTTGCCCAATTATGTCCCTTAATTTCATTTTTTTTCATATATGCTTCAAAATGACGAAAATAACCTCCATCCCTCCCTCTTCTCTCTCTATCCTTTCTCTCTTCTCACTAAAAATTTTCTGTTTATTCACCTAGATCCCTAGCTAAGATTTTTTTTCTTGTCTTTTGCATGATTTAAGATCATATTTAACTTCATCTAGGTCTCTCATTCCAGAACATATTTTGTTTCGAATTTAAATTAACCCCTATAAACTTTTGGACTTATTTATTTTAGTCCCGGTCATGCATGTATCTTGTCCATCTCTCAATTTTGCTTTCCAAACCAAGCCATAACTTCATTTTAGATATTTTTAAGGATATTTTCGGTCATTTCCATCCCAAAGCAAGACAAACAAAGAATTGAAATTAATTTTTGAAAATATTCAAGCTGTTACGTTTCATCACGTTATTTTTAGTTTGTTCTTCATTTTTTTTTTGGTTTTTTCTACTGATTTGGTCTTCTATTTAGCCCCATGTTTTGAATTAACTTAAGCTAGGTGTATTCAATTAATTCTACAATGTAAAAGATGAAGAAATGAAAAAAAGATGAGTTGGTTTTTTCTTGCTCTGTTTTCAGGTGCAAGAAAACTCACATGTTTTCAAGTGCAAGAAAGAAGACTAGCTTCCTCCCCATCCCCCATCTCCAGCTATAAGAATATACCTATCTTCCCTTCTTCAAGACTCATCAGCCGAGACACAAGAGGAGGAAAAAACTGAGAGTTGATTGCATTTTCTCTATCGAAGCATACACTTCTTTTGAGTTGGTTTTTTCTTGCTCTGTTTTCAGGTGCAAGAAAACTCACATGTTTTCAAGTGCAAGAAAGAAGACTAGCTTCCTCCCCATCCCCCATCTCCAGCTATAAGAATATACCTATCTTCCCTTCTTCAAGACTCATCAGCCGAGACACAAGAGGAGGAAAAAACTGAGAGTTGATTGCATTTTCTCTATCGAAGCATACACTTCTTTTCCTCTCTTCCCACACACATAGCCGAGAGAGAGAGAGAGAGAGAGAGAGAGAGAAGGAAACTGGCCATGTTTTTCACATCGAAAATAAGGAGAGTTTTGCACTATTTGGAAGGCAGCCGAGAGGAGGTTTTAATAGTGAGAATGCTCGAAAACCTTCTGAACATTTGAGGAGTAGCTCTTGTGATTAAAAGGGTGAAGTTTTAGTTGGATCCTAAGATTGAACCTGAAAATAGAGAAAAACCGAGAATGTGAGTTCCTTCTTTCATGCTCTCATCTTTCTATGGGTAGAACTAATTGAATACACCTAGCTTTGGGGCTAAGAAGAAGTCTTAGAACAGAGAAAAAACTAGAAAAAGAAAATAAAATGACGTGAGATATATCGTGAAGCTTGAAAATTCTCAAAAACTCAGTTTTAATTCATGGTTTGTCTTAGTCTAGGATGAAAATGACTGAAAATGTCCTAAAAACATATAGGATGAAGTTTTGGACTAGTTTGGAAAACAAAACCAAAAAATAGACGTGATTAATACATGACAAGGACAAAACTGAATAAATTTAAAAGTTTATAGGGGTCAATTTAAATTCAAAAAAATATATTCTGGGACGAGAGACCTAAATGAAGTTAAATATGATTTTAAATCATGCGAAAGACGAAAGGAAAAATCTTAGCTATAGACCTAGGTGAATAAACAAAAAAGTTTTAGTGAGTAAAGAAAGAGGATAAAGAGAGAAAAGGGAGGGGTGAAGAGTATTTTCGTCATTTTGGGGCATATATGATAAAAATGAAACATAAAGGACATAATTGAGTTAAAAAAATTTGAAGGCATAAATGAAAATTAAGGTAAACGTTAGAGGCATATCGTATCTCTTTGCCTTTTTTTTTTTTTAATTTTTCTAGTTTCAAATTTACTAGATTGTTCTTAGTGTGAAAGGAAAAAATTTGTTCCAAGAGATGTTGAAGAATTTTGATGTTTGGTTCCTGGAGTTTCAATGATCTAGGTTTTCAAGTCATTTGTGAAGAAAGTTGTTCGCGGGGAGAAAGTGTTGTAAAATATGGAAATCAGTATAGTTACAATATGAGTAGCATCTTTAGGAGACATTGTCCTTAAGGACAATTATTCTGTGACTATAGAAATAATTCTGCATCTACAAAAATCCCCCAACATTAAACAGATTCCTCTAAGATGTTCTCAGGAAACAGAACAGTAGAAATATAAAAAACAAGTAACCTAGAAAGTGAGAGAAGAGAGAAGATAGGCTCTGTCTAAGTGTGAAAAATGAGAGGGAGGAGAGCTCCTTTTATAGTTGCTGAACTTTGAATGAGGTAGACATGAAATTAAACAAAATTAAAATACAGTTACAGAAATTAAAAATAATTTATGAGCAGTTTTAGAAAATTTATGGGTAGTTTCAAAAATATTAAAAAGTTAATGAAACCAGACTGTCTGCCCTTAATTTCCTAACATTGACCAAGTCAATTTCATAACTGTCAAATATGCCTCTATTTAGGTAAGCAAATAAAAATAAATAAAATATTATTTTTATTTATATGGAGAAAAACTAAGTCTGGTCCATTTTATATCATGCACAGAGGACAAATAAGATAATTTGCACTGCATTAGCCCGAAAATGTGAGCTTGCGAATCCACCACTTCCCTTAGCTCTTTATTAGCACACTAACACTTATTAGTATATAAAGCTTCTTCCCCTCCTTGGTTTAAGCAATGTGGGACTTAGATTTCCCTTTTGAAATACAAAGCCTTTATAAGGCTTTTTTTACAATAATCCTCCGCATATTTCAAAAGATATTTTGAAAAAACTTTTTGGGTTATGTACATAGGTGTAGATGTATTAATCTAGTTTTTTTTTAGACTATGAATCTGATCTAGAAAATTAAGATATAACTTACAGAGTAATTGGTGAAACATATAACTTTTATGAACCAACATACTCTTTTCATAAGCTATGGATCTTAGAAGTCACATTTCACCCCCTCACAATTTTTGCTATTAACGCCATTGTGCGTATTTTCGGCTTTGTGCTTGTCTGTGTTCATGAATACTCTAGAGATTTTGCCACTATCTCATAGGAGCGACGCCCACTCCACACTCTTATAAGTGATTTCATCAAGTGTATCTGCTATGAATACACCACCCTCAACGTAGGGGTATGAAAATCATTAAGAACTTATGCTCAATCTCCCAATCAATATATTCTATCACTTTCACACTTAACACCATAGGAAATGAATTGAGAAAGCAGTGCTAGTAGAATTAACAGATAACTTGTTATTACCCATATAAACATTCTTCATAGGATTTCTAATCACAAAGGTTGTGTTACTATCACTGTTAATTTCCTATTGGCTTAAGTCTAACTCCCCTCAATATCTTATTAATTAAATTTCTATCCATGGGTTTAGTCAAAGGATTGGTCAAGTTCACTTCTGACCTCATATATTCGATCGATATTATTTCATCCTTTAACAATTGTTTGACCACATCATGTGTCAAATAAATGTTCTTTCTATTATAAATTTTATTCTTACTGCTTGGTAATCACAATGCAAAAACACAAACGATTCTGACTTCATACCTAATGGTATGCATGCCAAGAAATTTCTTAACCACTCAGCCTCACTACCAGCCAACTCCAGAGCTATAAACTCTAACTCTATGGTGGATCTAGTTATAAGGGTTTGTTTAGCTGATCTCTATGACACTGCTTTACCACCAAGGGTGAACACATATCCACTAGTGGATTTTGTCTCATCTGAATCTGAGATCTACTTAACATCACTATATCCTTCTAATACAGTGAGAAATCCACTATACTCGATACCATGACTCATGTACCCCTTAGAAATCTCATGAGTTTCATAAGAGCACCCCAATGATCTTTACTGGGATTGCGTTTATACCTACTCAATCTATACACAACATATGCTATGTTAGGATGAGAGAAGTTTATTAGATGCAACAGACTTCCAATAATTTGTACATATTCTGCTTGAGCAATAAGCTCACCCAAGTTTTTCCTTAGTTCGGTGCTAGAATTATAAGGAGCTATCACTAGTTTGTCATCAAACTGACCAAACCTTTTGAATAGTTCTTGAACATAGTGTTCTTGTGATAGTAAGATACTATCACCTTTTCTTATGATTTTAAGTCCCAACATCACATTTGCTTCACCCAAATCCTTCATATCAAAAATTAATGTGAGAAAATCTTTTGTCTTATATATTACATTCACTCTAGTAGCAAAAATTAGCATATCATCCACATATAGATAGATAATTGCACAATCAGCATCAATTATTTTTGTATACATACATCTGTCTACTTCAAGAGAAGTAAAGCAATCACAAATCAACACACGATTTAATTTTTCGTGCCATAGTTTAGATGTCTGTTTTAAAACGATTTAAGAAGTTTGCAAAATTTTCTTTCTTTTTCAGGAAGAATACAACCTTCAGGTTGTACCATGTACAATCCTCCTCTAAGTCATCATTTAAAAATGTTGTTTTGACATCCATTTGATGAACATAGAGTTTATATATTGAGGCTAAAACAATTAAAACTCTTATAGATGATATTCTAATAACAAAAATAAAAGTATCAAAAGAATCAATGTTTTGTTTTTGTGTAAAACCTTTGGCTACTAATCTAGCTTTGAATTTATCAATAGATACATCTGGGTTATATTTTATTTTAAAAATGTATTTGTAGCGAATGGTTTTTTCTTCTTGTGGTAATCTACCAACTCCCAAGTTTTATTTATTGTAATTGAATTTATTTCAATTTTAATTGCTTCTTTTCACAATTTTGCATCAGAAGATGCAACAGGCTCAGAAAAAGTTTTAGGTTCATCATCAACAACAAATGTATAAAAATCATCTCCAAAAAAAGTTGTCTTTCTTTGTTGTTTGATTCTTCTTAAATCCTTAAAGACATTCTCATATGAATTTAAATTTTGATATTCAACTTCATTTTCAACATTTTGCATAGATGTACTAGAAATATTCCTATTTTCAAAGGAAAAGCATGCTAAAAAAATTCTGCATTTTTTGTTTTAACTATGGTACTAAAATCAAGTACATCAATCTTCAAAACAAAGAATCTATAAGCAGCGCTATATTCAGTATATCCAATAAATATGAAATCAATGTCTTAGAGCCTAATTTCCTTTTCTTTGGATCAAATAATATAACTTTTACTAGACACCCCTACACTTTCAAATATTTCAAATTAGGCTTATAGTTTTTCCATAACTCATAGGGTGTTTTACTTATCTTTTCATAAGGAATCCTATTTTGTATATAACAAGCAGATAATAAAGCCTCATCTCATAGATTTTCTGGTGCGGAAGAACTTACTAGCATATTGTTCATCATTTCTTTTAAAGTTCTATTTTTCCATTTTGCTACCCCATTAGATTTAGGTGAATAGGGAGAAGTAATCTCATGAATTATTACTTCATTCTCACAATAATCATTAAAGATTATATAATCATCTTTTCTATTTGATATAATCCTTTTAGTTCTTTTATTTGACTGATTTTCTACTTCAGCTTTATATATGAGGAAAAAATCAAAAGCTTCATCTTTAGTCCTAAGAAGATATATTTTAGTATATCTAGAAAATTCATCTATAAAGGTCACATAATATTTTTTACCTCCTCTAGTATCAGGTCCGTATGAATAAGACTTAGCAATTCTATTTCTCTATGTATATTATGAAAATATTTTCTTGTTAACTTTGATTCAATGCATGTTCATGTTGTTAAAACCATAAATCAAATTAGTTTTAAGCATTTTCTTAATATACGAAACACTAATATATCCTAGTCTAGCATGCCATAATTCACCAGAGTCAATCAAGTAAGCTAAAGATGCAATTTTTCATTAGCAACATTCAATACAAAGAGTACTTGATTATAATGGCCTTTACCCACAAAAACATTATTCTTTGTCATTATGATCTTCTCAAACTTAAATGACACTTTAACCCCAGCTTTTCCTAATAGAGCTACGGAAATCAAATTAGCTCTAATGTTAGGCACATGTAAGACATCATTTAGTGCCAAAGTTTTGCCAGATGTTAGTTTGAGAAGGATTTTTTTCTTTCCCAAGAACATTGGTAGTGTTAGAATCACCAAGATAAACATGTTCTTCTCCATCCTTGAATGTAGGATGTAAAGACATCTTTGTTTGCATAAATATGCTTAGTAGCCCAAGAGTCTACCACCCATTCTTTCACATTGGCAACTAGAAGAGCTTTAGAAATGACCGCAGCAATAATATCATCTCTTTCAACCAAGTTTGCACTTGGCTTAGGAGGATTGTCATTTTTTGCTCTTCTTTTATATTGCGCTACATGATATCCTAGTTTTCCACACAAAAAGTAGTTACCCTTTTTCTTAGAAGTGGGCTTAGATTCTCTAGGCTTGTAATCAATTTTCTTATTTTTTAGTTTTGTTTTTATGACTAGATATATCTTGCACCAAGTTAGCTTTTGACATCTTTTCCTTGGCACTCACTGTTTTGGACTCTTTTCTGTTGGTGTCCTCAATAATGATGTAAGTAATTAGTTCCGAGAGTGCCAATTGTTTATGTTTATATCTGAGTTGTCGGTTGTAGTCCTTTTAGGTTTCTGGTAGTTTCTCGGTCAAGACTCTAACAACGAACTCATCGGGTAGGTTGATCTTTTCAGCATGGAGGTCCTCCAACGACTTATGGTATTTATTTATTTGGACTTTGATAGCTTTGTTATCCATCATTTTCCATCTGTAAAAGTGACCGATGACAAATTTCTGTTTACTGACATCTTCTGCAGAATATCTGAGAATCATAGATTCCCAAATTTTATTTATTTTTTTATAGGTATAGTAGACATCAAAGAGGTCATTAGATAATGTACTAATGATGGTATGCCTACATACCTTATTAGCATAACTCCATATATCAATTCTGGTTTGGTTAGTAGTGGACAACAATTATGTTTCTGTCAATGTCGCAGCAACTCCATGCATGTCCAGAATATTATGAACACGTTCTTGCCATCTCTGGAAATTTTGATCATTGAAAACTTCAATTTTCGATATATCCGGGAAGGGCTTAGAGAACATCATAGGGGGCACAACGGGCACAGTGACAATAGCAGTAGCTTCAAACAAAGAAGTAGGGACAGCACCAGTAGGAACAGTAGCAGCAGCAATAGCAGTGTTAGGATCCATAATTTTCCTTAAGAATTTTGTAAAATATGGAAACCAGCACAGTTATAATCTGAGTCGCGTCTATAGGAGACACTATTCTTAAGGAAAATTATTCTGCGATCACAAAAATAATTCTGCGTCTATAGAATTTCCTCTAGGATTAAACAGATTTCTTTGAGATATTCTCAAGAAACAGAACAATAGAAATATAAAAATGAATAACCCAAAAAGTGAGAAGAATAGAGAGAAAAGAGAAAAGATAAGTGAAAAAGAAGGGGGAGGAGAGACACTTTTATAGTTGTTGAACCTTGAATAAGGCAGACATGAAATTAAACAAAATTAAAATACAGTTACGGAAATTAAAAATAATTTATGGCCAGTTTCAAAAAATTTATAGGCACTTTCGTAAATATTAAAAATTGATGAAACTAGATTGTCTACCCTTAATTTCTTGACACTAACCAAGTCAATTTCGTAACTGTCAAATATGCCTCTGTTTAGGTAAGCAAATAAAAATAAATAAAATATTATTTTTATTTTTGTGGAGAAAAACTAAGCCTGGCTCATTTCCCTTAGCCCTTTATTAGTCCATTAACACTTGTTAATATATAAAGCTTCTTTTATTCCTTGGTCTAAGCAATGTGAGACTTAGCTTTTTCTTTTGAAATACAAAGCCTTTACAAGACTATTTTCATGACAAAAAGTCATCCTAACTGGTTTGATATTTTGGTAGTCATGAAGAGCATGGATTAAGGTTTACAGAGTGTTTTGGCAGAAAGGACAAGTAGGGAGGCAAGAATGCTTATTCTGTGGAATTTTTCAGTAATTTTCAACAGTTGGTATTCCTTCTTGGTAACATTTCCAGAGAAAAGTTCGTTCTCTTAGGGGGCATTTAGATTTCCATATCCAACTTGTGTTTATAAGTTTTTTTTTTGGCCTAGGCGTTGTAGGCTAGTTTGAGGCTAAAAGTTTTGTCATTGGTTTGGTTCCAGTAGATGGTGTCTTTTTCATTAGTGTTTGAGAGTGGAAGGGCTATAGCTTTTAATACTTCCATATAATTTCTCAAGAAGGATGAAAGGGAGGGTGTCAATGTTCTAGGAAATGTTGTTATTATTTATCTATATAATAGAGCTAACTTTCTTGTTCTCTTCATTTAAGGGGAGTAATCCAGTAGTGTGCTTTTGTAGAGGAAGGTTATTTATCCAACGGTCGTGCCAAAAGTTTTTTTGTTCACCATTTTTTATTAAGTTGTTAGTGGAGTTTTCAAAAAAATTGTTATCTTTAAAAATGCTATTGTAAACAAATTAAGGATGATTTTCTTTTTTTGTTTGTTTGGTTTAAGTAGTTGTGTCTGTGCATGAATAATGGAGTCCAAAGTTTGTTTGGATTGGAATTTAACTCTCATTTCAATTTTGCCATGTAAGCTATGTATCAGGCCTTTTAATACCTAGTCCTCCCATATATTTTGGTTGGGTGATTTTATTCCATCTAATCAAGTGAGATTTGGCCAGGTTGTTTGTGTTTCCCCAGAGAAAGTTCCTATTTAATTTATCAAGTTGTTTGTTGGGTTTTTGAGGAAGCTTAAAAACTCTTGTGAAATAACAAGGAATCGCGTTTGTCGTGGTTATAATGAGTTGTGTTCTTCTAATGAAATAAGATTTTGTTTCCAACCTTGCAGTTTTTGGTGGACCTTGTTTATGACTACTCAAAAGTTTGAGGCGGTGGAAGAGGTTTTAAGAGGATATCTATAGATATGCCCCTAATTAATTTATGCTCCTGATTTGGAGGAAATTTGTGATTGTGACTTTTTTGTTGTTCTTAATATTTGGAGATAGCCATAGTTTCAATTTTTCAAAGTTTATTTCCATGTCATTGATGTCACAGAAAATTTGTAGTATGTGTTTGATACTCTTGATGATAGTATTGTTAGCTCGGACAAAAAGAAGAATATCATCTGCAAAGAGAAAGTAGGAGATTTTTTAACTTTGTTCTCTTATTTTGAAAGGAAATCATTTACTCGAGTTTTTAGCTTCATTTAAGTCTGCTTTTACACCCTGGAAGTGGTGTTGAAAAGGTTTGGTTTTTTTTTTATCTGTTTAATTTGCCTCAACTGGAAAACATCTTTTTTTTTTGGAGGGGGGGTCCAAGCTTAGCCCCTTTACAGTTTACAGCCATCAACTAAGCTCCAGAGCCCATTTTACACCCATATTATGGAAGTCCGTGTCGAATTACAATTTTCTTTTCTTTTATTTTCTTTTGAAAAAAATTTGTGAGTTGCATTCTTTTCAGTTATAATTATGGTTACTTTTATGCAAAATGTTTTCGTCATGGAAGCTTCGATAGCAAGAGAAGTGGCATCTGATAAACTTACATATATATGTCAAGTTACATTTATGACTCAAGACGGTTGTAACTTGTAAGAATTTTTAATTATGCCATTTTTTTTTCTTCTCGTTGTTTGAGGGCTCGAGGTTCTATATATGGTTGCATACACGACAAGATATTATTATCACATAATTGAACTTCAAGGACTACGTACTTGGCACGTAGAAAGTTATGCAGAAGGTGAAAGGCAAATGAAGTTCAAAAGAAGAAGCAAAGCATTAGGTATGGTGGAATTGAATTTGAGTAGAAGTTACTACATAACCTCAGTCCTCAACATAAATGAAGAAAAAAAGAAGGTCCCTTTTCTTAAACTGTATATACTAAGTAAAATTAGTTGATTTTGAAATATACTGAAGTGCAAAAATAATATACCCGAATATACACTGCTAAAATAGCAAACAATATAACAGACATACTAGAATTAATCTTCTTTTCTTCCCTCTTTTTTAGTCATTGTAGTTTTTAATTTTATCTGTAGATTAAAAAAATATTGGACTTTTAAAATTTTAATAACTTATATAATTCTTATTTGAGTAAAAAGACAAACGTTACTTCTAAATAATTGAAAGATTAGTAAACACCATTGATGAATATATATGTTCTGCTCTGTATAAACAGGGACAGTCAATTAAAATGCATTACAAGCGGAAATTCCCAACATTACTAACAACTATATGTATATATCATTAAAAAATGTGAAATTCTTTCGTTCTAATTCCTATATATATTATATCGTACAATATATAATATATTAAGAAGTTTAAATTATTAACTTTAAAAAAAAAGGACAAAAGAAAAAGGCTATGGGTTAAACGAAAAGGCATCTACGACTACCATATAATTTGAGTATTTTAACTTCATATAGTTTATATTCATATTTATCTTGTTTCTTTATTTGTTAGTCAAGTGTTTGGAGATCCCTTCATGTTCACATTCCTCAACTTTAATACCTTTATATTTGTTATCGTTAACTTATCCAAGAAAGTATACAACCCTAAAGCCTAAACAAATATTTAGTATGCATTTTAATTCTATATAACAAAAATATTGAAATAGGATAAAGGTAGAAATTAATGCGGAGAGTTTTGTTACTCGTAATAATAACAAGTATTTTTTTTTAGAAGTATTAATATCTAAAAATCTACTCAACTCCAATCAATATCTAGTTTGAGCCAAACCAAATTGGTCATGTAAGTGAAAAATTCTTTCAATATTAATTTCTTCCATTTAAAAGGCTCAAACTTGAGTTTTTATTTTAAAAATAATAAATATATATATTACTCAGTCTCATTCACCACAAGTAATCAAAAATATTATTTGTATATATCTTGGCTTTTATAATATATATGGATCTTATCTGCGCCATTAATTATTAACCCCATGAATATGTACATGTATTAATCTAAATTATCACCTAAAGTGAGGTCTCATAGAAAAATGCGAGTTGTGTGTGCTTGTTTCTTCTTGAGGTTGTAAAGGGACAAAATTGATTAGGCGAAGTGGTTGGGCTTTGCATATGACTCTTGTAATGTAATGCACATAATATAAGCCTGACATCGCTACCTGATGCACTCAAACAGTGAATTAATTTTGCGTAAATTACACCCTCACTCTTCAATCTTCATAGGCATTTGTTTGGTAGATAATGAGATAATAAAAGAGATGACGAGAGAGAATAAGAAATTATTCAAATTATCATCTTTAATGGTATTAAACTTTTTTTAAAGTTAGAATATTTTAGTGAAATACTCTATTTTTTATTTTTTTATTCTTTTTTTCTTTTCTACTTACAAAACTAACCATTATTCCATTATTATTTTTATTTTCAAAATATATATTTTTCTTTTGAAATTATGAAATTATTATATTTTAATCTAATTTTTTATTTTTTATTTAAAAATATTCCTGATAGTTTGATTTTAAATGTTTATCCCAATGCCATTTCTTATTAAATACTATTCAGTAATCTAAATATGCATTTTAGCTGCTTTTTTTTTACCTATATATATATATATATGATATTTTATTTTAAATCAACAACCAATGAACGTTTCACAATATATAATAAAATTGACGCTGGCTTAGATTAAGAGAAAAGATTATAATTTAATCAAATTAATTAGGGAACAGAATAGAAAGAGACGTTGTAAAGCACATGGGACGGACCGTCCCAACTCCCAAAGGGGACCCCTTAATGAGTTAAATCATATCATGCTTGTCTATGTTACATTAATGTATATAATAAACCATGTGCCCTTGCATTTAAATGCATATTTCATCGTGTTGTCCCAACCACCTATCTTCATATGTCCTTCTTTTTCTGAATTTACCTCACTAACAACATTAATTACTTTGTCTCTCTTTCTTTATTTTTTTTAAGGTTACGTTTTAATCATGATTTAAAAAACCATATCGCACTTGCCGATTAGATCAAAAAATTAGTTATGAAACAATTAAGTCTTCAATTCAGTTTGGACTTGAGAACTAATAAATATTTAAATTAATAAAAAACAAGTCGAATCAATTTTAAATCGGTAAAAGCTGTTCGGTTCGACGATTCAGCCAATTCTCTTTTTTTTTGAATTTTTATTAAATATTATTATGTATTTTTAAGAAATTTTTAAAAATTTAAACTATTAAAAGAATATTTATAACTGGTATAAATATATATATATATATATGTAACATGCCTTGAATATTTTAATATTTTAATATTATATATTATAATATTAATATATGTAACACATACATTAATTATATATTTAATATTTTAATATATTTTAAGCACCACTTATTCGATACGATCCGACTATTGACTCTTTAACTGATGTCTCAATCGATTCAATGACCAGTCCGATTTCTAAACCTTGATTTTAATTAAGTTAATTTGAATCGAGTTAAATTATAAAGTTATAAAGTTTTCCTAAAATTGATTTTTACTATTACAATATTTAAATTGAAGACCTTAATAAAAAATAATAAGCATCAAAATACTTGAATTAATTAACGTGTTAAAAGTACATATTTTAATTAGCGACATAATACTTCTTAAATTTTAATGTGGGTATGAATTATTATTAACACTAATACTCTAATAGTTTGGCATGTATTAAAATATTTTTTTTCAATCTTTAAGTTTATTTTATCATTGAATATAAAATTTAATTGAAGTAATTTTTATGCTTTAAAATTATTTAATTTTCTATTATTTTAATGCATTTTAACTTCTTTTAATTTATTATGTCATTGTTTTATTTTATTTTGTCTGAATACTAGTATATAGTTTCGGATCTTCATCAAATAATGTTATACAGATTAATATTATTAATAAAATTATTCAAAACTTATTATTATTATTATTATTATTAAATAGAGTTACGTGTAACACGTTACTCCTAAACATGTGGTTTTAAATTTTTTTAATAATATGAATTTTTAAAAATAAAATTATTAATCATTTTTTCTACTATATTGAAAATAGAATAATAGCTATTGGAGTTTAATATTAACTAAGTAGTTTGTCAAATTAAGAATAAATTTGCACCTTATATTGTGAAAGAAGTTAATTTTATTAACAGTAAAAAACTAAAGAAGGAATCTTGTAATATATTTCAAATGTAAGAGTAGTCAAATAATATTTTCGAAATAAAATAAATGTCAGTTATACTTTTAAAGCAGAACACAGAGAATGTTAGCATAGTTAATTCCGAAAATATAATTAATTAACGTTATTTTTTTATTATCTTGAACATTTCTGGAGGAAATAATTAATAACAGAGTACTCAAATATTATTATAACTCTTATATTTATAAAATTTTAAATTATTATTGTAAAATCGTTTAGTGAAAATGGATAGGTTCATACGTATAAATTTAATTTGTACATAAGAATTGTTCATTTATGTATATAATAACATATATATGATCATTGGCATGTGATCAATTTTAGCATAGCAATCTTCTCCTCAGGGCACATCAACTAAATATATACCAATGGACCTAATTTTAGCAAAACGTTCTATGATATGTTCATAACTTCTGAAGTCCAAGTCTACGTGGCTAATATATAGCAACATTTTGAGTGGAAGCTTTAAATCGTCGTATTCAAAATCCATATATCGCTATTATTATGAGTGATGATGATCCGTCATTACTCTATTTCTCACTCTCATGTCACCTACCATTATAATTATAGTGATACAAAATTTCTGCCAAAGTAACACACAACCTGGATTACAACTATCTCACCAAATTAATATTTTTTTATGATAATTTATAAAACTTCAGTTAACCTAATTCGATTTAAATTGAATTATAAATATGTAAAACAATCGCAACGTTAAATTTTTTTTTTATTCATATAACTCTTAATTTAAGATTTTATTTAAGAGAAATAATATATATCAAATTATTTAAATTAAATAATATTAATATTACATTAATTTAAATTAACATTAATGCATTTATTTAGGAAATATATAATCCCATTAATTTATGTTACCGATGTATATTACTTTATATATATGAGTGAAGTTAAACTATATATCACCGACTAGCTATAATCATATACTCTTTATGAAAATATATCAGTTTTGTCGACCATGCATATATGTACACATGTCATCTCTTTCTTGGGTTCTAGGTGCCCCTACCTAGCAACCAAACACGACTTTTAGTATGTGAGAACATTCCAATAAGGTCAATGTAGACTTGATTGTGAATTGCATTGTCAAAGTTTGATTCTTTGTTCTTTTTTTTTTTCAAAAATGAAATTTAAATTTCAAGAAACTTGGCATGTGATCATATGTAGGTCAACAAAGATATAATTTGTTACCCAGTTTTCCAAGGTAGATTTTTTAATAAAAAAGGAAAAAGTTTTAGCGTCATTTCTCATTTTTTTATTATTTAAATTTTCAATCAAAATATAATAGATATATATATATATATGTATTAAATTTTTTACACAATTTAATATCTCTTAATTGATCACTCATTTAAAGAATATTTATTCGTATATTACAATTAAAAAATAAAAAAATTGTATCTAAATCTAATTAGATAATAATTAAGCCAAGTAAATCACCCTAAGGATTTGAGTATTTAAAATCACTTGCTAAGCTACTTACATTTCTTATAACTAGAATATCACTTAGCTAGTGACTATTTTTTCTACTTATTTATGGCTGCAGCTGTCTTAAATAAGGAATTTATACATATATACATAATAGTAAAACTCTTTATTGCAGATAGCTAAGAGTTTAAATTTCAAAGACTTTGAACTTCGTATAACAGATTTTCTGTTTTTTTTTTTAATTTGGTTTGAAGTTTGAACTTTAACTGGAATCTTTCTTGACGTCAGTGGAGTATGGTCTCCCTTTCTTCTTGTCCTGCTTTCGTAAAACTGAGATCATAAAACGCACGCAAGCTAATGTTATATATATAGATTTTTTGACTGTAGTACACATTTTTTAAACTTAAATATCGACACTGATTCATTTTTAAATTAAATTATGAACATAATTTAGTTTTATTGCATAAATTAGAATGCATTTCTGAGAGGTTTGATACATATGGCGCACCTCTCAAATGCGTGTTCTGTACACTAAGAGTGCACATCAGATATGCGTTCTAAGGGTGTAATGCACCTCTAAGGTGCACATTTTATACGACTAATTGAATGCGTATGACCATTGGATATCATTAAAGTATACTTCATCGGTGTGCATTCTTTACATTTAATTTTTGACCTTTTATTTCTACTGTTGAAAAATTACCTATATATATCCAGTGACCTTCATGAAGCCAGCATTCGAAAATTTTAATCCAATGTATCTGTTATCATCCACATTCAGTATTCTACGTTCCATTTTTACATTTCATTCAGTATTCTATCCAGAAGTGAACCTTGCCTCTTGCCTCATTTAACGATTTTGTTATTTAGTCTAAAAAAAAGGCCAATATTATTATGTTAATTTATGATTTTTAATTGTGTGAATTTATATTTTCTTATATTGTCTTATTTTGATGATTTTAGTATTTCTACTTTTTCCATTGTTGTGTATTATTTTTATTTTTATAATTTTTATCTTTCATAGTTGTATAATTAATTTATCAATTTTTATATTTCTTAGTACAATATTGTTTTTTTCTCATGAATTTTTAATATTATTTAGTTTTATGAATTTTTATTTTCCTTAGTTGTAAAATTAATTTACGAATTTCTTAGTACATTACTGTTTTTTTTCTCATGAATTTTTTAATATTCTTTAGTTTTATGAATTTTTATTTTCCTTAGTTGTAAAATTAATTTATGAAGAAAAATTCATAAATTACAATTCTTATGACTCTTTTTTATTTTACTGTATTTTATGAATTTTTTTCCTTAATTTTATAATTAATTTATGAATTCTTTATCTTTTAAGTTTTACATGATAAATTAATTGTTAATTGTATTTTATATTGTTGTCTATTTTCTCACGACTTTTTATATTTTTATTTTTCCTTTTTTGATTTTTTCTTTAGTTTTATAATTAATTCATGGTTTTTTATTTTTCTTAGTTTTATATTTTTATAATAATTGTAATTTATGAGTTTTTGTTCTTCTTAATAGATTTTTTTTTCTTAGTTTTATATTGTTATAATAATAGTTGTATTCTAATATATTGTTGTTTGTTTTTTCATCTTTTTTTCATATTTAGTTTCATAATTAGTTTATATTTTATAATTTTTATTCTTCTTAGGATGAGTCGAAGTGGGGCACTTCTAGTTTGTGTTTACTCTAACGGGACTATATTGAGTGGTGGTTCCAACGGTGTATCATTTGAAGTCGATAACATTGTGGTAGTAAAAATTCAGCGCAATATTTTTTAGATGTTTTGAGAGAAATAATCTACCATAAGTTGAGGCTAATAGAACATGAGAAAATATTCCGCTTACTATATAGATATCTTATACAAATGATACCACTTATGTTTTGGAAGCTCCAACTAAACGATGATGATGATGTAGAGGTGATGATTGATTGTTACTTATAATTGGAAAGCATGTTGACAAGTATAGAGGTCTATGCAGACATTGAGGTGGTAGAAGTCCAATTAAATGCCAATATTTTCGATTTAAATGAGCATGCCATGTAGGATGAAGACAGCGGATCTTTTACACAGTATCATGTGTCACCAAGTGTACAAATTTAGCTCACGGAGGATGATGATACAAACTTTCCGCCACCTAACCCACCTTATGACATTCTGGATGACGTGGACGTCAATGACATAGAAGATGCTGAGGATGATGATGTTGCCAAATCAGAGCTTGAAGAGTTCGGAGGAAGCATATAAGAATTAATGGGTAGAGATGGTGAGGTTGAGCTAGTTGAGCCCATCACATTCTATGCACCACCCGACTATATGACCTAAGCAACAACAGTCCCAACAGATGAGCCAGAAATTTCAAATATCCTTGAAGCCTATACCTGGGATGATGATTCAGACTTTGTAATGGGTTTATTATTTCTTGACAAAGATGCACTAATGGGAGCACTGAAATCATACTCAATCAAGAGGCAAAGCTTCAAGGTGGATAAGTCATGTAAGAAATAACTACAAGTAAACTGCGTGAAATTTGGGGATGGTTGTAATTGGCAAGTGGGGCTTGTTTGAAAAATAATTACGGTATGTGGATGATCACAAAGTACAGCAGAGATCACACATGTGTTTCATCATTCGTTTTCCAAGATTATAGGCAGTTGGACTCTGATTTAGTCGCCACAGCAATTATGTCCCAAGTGAATCAATCTCCAAACATGCTCATCTCTCAAGTGAAAGAGTGTATTAAAGAGCAGTTCGTGTATACGGCAAAGCAGAAGGCTATAGCCAAGAACTATGGTGATTGGGAAGCATCATATTTGCAATTAGATAGTTGGTTTATGGCAGTTCGACAATTTCTCCCTGACACTGTAGTTGATAACAAATGGGACTACGATCAAGAAAATGATAGGAGAATATTTTGTTAGGTGTTTTGGGCGTACAAACCATGCATTGATGCATTTGATCACATGAAACCTATGATTCAAGCTAACGGAACTTTCTTTTATGGAAAGTACAAAGGGACATTATTGATTGCATGTGGTCAAGACAGAAATCGTCACATTCTACTGCTTGCCTTTGCAATTGTGGAAGGTGACTCAAGGCATGGTCTTTCTTCCTGTATAGGTTACGTCAACATATTGCGAAGCACAAGACCGTTTGTTTGATTATAGACAAACACCCATCAATCAGGGAAACCGTGAATAAAGCAAAGAACGGCTGGCAATCGCCGCTAGGATACCACGTTCATTGCATGTGACATTTGGAAAGCAATCTAAATGCAAAATTAAAAAAGGAGTGGTTAAAGCAACTCTTTGTAAACATAGGTATTTTTCTTACTCAATCATTATTTTATGTATGTTGATACATTTTTCATTAATATCTTTTACTTACAAGGTTATTACATGTACATGATACTTATATGAATGACCCGTAGTTGAGAGAAAGATGACCGAGCTTCGAACACTTGATGTCAAAGCTTATAACTGGGTATTGGAACATGCGAGTGAGGAGTCTAAGGGAATGAGGAGTATGAATGGCATGCTTAAGGGAGTGAGGAGTCTACCCGTGGTGGCATTGGCTCAATCTACATAATATAAATTAGTCAGATACTTCTCAGATAGGGCGGAAGAGGCAAATGCCTAGATTCGAGCTGAACAGAAGTTTTGTACCTACGTGCGAGATCAATTGAAAGAACATGAGTCGAAGGCAACTGTTTGTGTGGTGACGACATTCAACCTTGCCCAGTTATGGTTTGAGGTACAAGAACTTTATGATAAATGACGAAGGCAATTTCGATATCGTTGCAAAGTTTTGCTAGAAAACAAATATTGCAACTGTGGAGAATTCCAGGAGCTTCGATTTCCTTGTGCACATGCCGTTGCAGCCTGCTTAAGTGTTCACCTTGATTGCACAAATTTCATCGACCAAATGTATAGTTTAGAGATGATATCAGCTACATATCGAAGTCCCTTTCACCTAGTTAGTGGGGAACAATATTGACCACAAATAAGATATCCGAAAAATAGGAAGAACAAAGTCTAAAAGTTTCAAGAATAAGATGGATTGGAAAGAATCAGGTGAGCTAGCAAGGTGTGGAGTGTGTCAAGAAATAGGGCATTATCATAACACTTGTCCAAACTGGCACCGTTTTGAAGACCTAGCAATCAATGATATTTTCTATATTACAAGTTAATTTTATCTTATAAATGAGTGATTATTTTTGTTTCAGTTTCTTTAATCCATTAATTTAAGTTATGTTAAATAACTAGATTGAAATTAAATTATAAATAACGTTATTTATAACAACATTATAATTACGTTAAATTATAAATAACGTTATAAATATATATATATATATATATATATATATATATTTGGATTGAAATATTTTAATATCTATTATTTATAATATTTAAAATGTGTTAATTTCTTATAATGTTAAAATTTACATCCTACCACTCTAGCAATATTCTCCCATTATCTTATAAATGAGTGATTATTTTTGTTTTAATTTCGACTAGTCCATTAATTTAAGTTATGTTAAATAACTAGATTGAAACCAAATCACATAACTAGAAAATAAGGTAACATTTTGGTTATGTTAGATAACTAGATTGAAAGAAAATAAAAAAAAAAAACATACATATATAATAACAAACTATAAGTAGTAGCTCCCAGTACCACACCGAGTGGGCCTCCTATCTCTCTGTGGTCGACCACGCTCAGGAGGAGGAACATTGTCCTGGTCCTCCGGTTGTTCTTCACCCCGGTTGCCCTCCTCATCCAACACTTGACAATGAGTGAAGCCCACATGAATTTGAGCTAAAGGAGGTATCCGAAATTGTGAAAATCCATATGATCCTCTTGAACCGACCATAGGCCAAACCCAAGATTCACAGACGGGATTTGTGTCTATCGTGGCATCACCATGCTCTAGGTGCACCAATCATAAATGAATCCCTCAGGTAAAGGTGGCATGCTATAAGTAGAGAATCCTTCACCAGTGTGGATAGTCAGCATAGGTAGCATGGTGAACGTAGAAGATCCCTCGTTGGTGAGGATAGTCGGCATATGTGGTATGGTGAAAGTAGAAGTAGAGGGTCCCTCATTAGTAGGGATTGGTGGGATCGAAGTAGCTGGAGGGGGTGTACTGATGTCTTTTGCATAAGTCATCGTCGCACAGATCTCCAGGTACGTGTATAGCCAGTGGGTTACCGACAGTCTCGTCTAGCCTCTTCTCCAGGCACCTCTACAAAGGATGTCTGAGGTGCTATATGCCGAGGAGGATCATCCTACAACAAATGGTCCTCACCCAACACCCGTAACATTTTCGCATTGAACCTCCCTATGTCTCCCAACATGGTAGACTGAAGTGTTTGGCTAGACTAAAGCGTCTGGCAGTAGATGAACTGGTAACCAAGTGACTGTAGCATAATTGTACTTTATAATAATCAGAAAATCATATTATAAAGAAATTAAAAGTTTAATGACGATAATAAGTAAAAACTTACACTCGCCAAACTTGCAGCTACAGTGCATGACATCCACTGCTGTGTAATGTGCCAATACCATGTCATGTACTCTAAATTCCTATGTAGTGGTTCTTGGAGCAGTCATGATATGACCACCCTCTGTATCTGTGCCTGCCATCGGAAGATGTATTCATGTTGTTGAGTCTGCCAATTGACGTCCATCTTCCCTATCAGCTGTTGTGTGTGCTGCCAGTCATTGTTGGCACGAGCATGCTGCTGCAATTGCTCCTCAGTGGCATTCAGGGGGATCTCGCTAAATTGGTTACCTAATTAAGGCAACGATATGTGTCATCCTCTAATGACTTCTATAGGAGGACTGACACCAAGCAGTTCCTGACACCGCTCAATCCAAATATAATTAGTTTGCCCAACCACGGGCAAATCATTTATTGAGAGGCCTGTCTAGATGGCCACATCTTGCAAGGTAATAGTATATTCACCAAGTAGCAAGTGACATGTGTGCGTCTCGGGCCTCCATCTCTCCATTAGTGTGGAAATCAGACCATAATCAACCTCAAAATTACCCATATGTGATGCTCAATAAAATCCTGCCTGCTGAATATATGGAACAAGAGGTAGCAGCGAGTAAAAAAAACTTCGTGTATACTTGTAACAACGTCGAGCTTTAGTGAATACACGATTTTCACCACAATGTTAATCAACTTAATATTATTGCAGTGGTAAAAAATAAATAAATGAATTAATTCCATACACACTTACCCCATCCCATACAGCTTTAGATACATGATTATTTTGTAGGTATAAAATTGAAGGACCATCAGGGCTGGGTTTTGGCGATACCAAGTTTCTAGTGTTTTATTCCATTTTACTTCTTTTACTATGAAAAAACATGAATAATATTTAGGTTAAAGAGACCAATAATTTAGAACTAAAAATTATAAACACATAAAAAAACAAATTTCACATCTAAATTTAGATTAAAGAGACCAATAATTAAAAATAACAAATTATAAAATTTAACCTAAATATTATTATATATCTAATTCCACAAAAAAAAAAGAATAAATAAGTAAAACTAATAAGATTACATATCTAATTCCACAAAAAAGGAAAAAAAACAAATAATCAGAAAAAATTGTAATAACAAAATAATCAGAAAAATAAACTGAAAACAACAACAAAAATTATTAAATGACTCCAAGAAAATTTTTACTTTCTTAGCCATTATACGGATGTAAATTGTTGACTCCATAAGTTAATTAACAATAGATTAATTTTCAATACGAAAATAAGGCCAGACTAAGTAAAATTATCAAAGAATAGACCCAGTTCAATTTAAAGAACTGTTTTATCCTTTTCCCTCAATATAAAAAGAGAGGGGACCAATACTTCACCCAACATAACGCAACATAAATCATCAGGCTTTTGGCAAGCATATTCACCTTGTTGCTGTAAAACTCAGCCTATCACCAAAAAAAAATGTTGAAGAATAACAAATAATTAGAAAAAAATTGTAATAACAAAATAATTAGAAAAAATAACTGAAAACAACAACAAAAATTATTAAATGAAGAAATTGTTACTATCACCGAAAAAAAAATCTAAAGAATGCAACGCCAGGGACCAAAAAAAGATATTAGAAAAATTTCAAAAAAAAATCATTGACACAACTGAAAAACAATAAAAAGGGAAGGAAAATGTGATAGTTGTGAATAAAAATACCTGGAGAAACTAGGAAGACCTAGCTGTCAACGGAGAGCAAAAAACAATGAGCAACAATGCCGAAGTCTCTGTAAATGGAGGGGACCACATGAGAGAGGAAGAAGTCAGGGTTTTTCATCCAGGGTGTGTTTTAGGGGGACATGTGTCGCGATGTGAGTGGCTAGTCTGTGAGCGCCCTTGGTAAGTGCACAATTGATTGTACGCAATGCGCACCCAACAGGTGCGCACTGCTGTCCATAGTTCACACATCAGGTGTGAATTCTTAGTCTACATAAACACACACTTGGTATGTGCATATTTCGTGTCATTAAATCACTCCTCTGAAGTGCGATTTTATATGCACAGTAAAAGTTCGGTAGATCCGGAATTTAATTTGAAAATATGTTATTTGAGTAATTTAATTTAAAAATAGGTGTATGGATGGAAAAGAAAGTATATATATATATATATATATATATATATATATATATGTACATATGACTTGAGATTTTATATTGTATATAACATTACTTAATTATGTTTTGGACTATTAACATTTTCCACAATGAAGTAAATCATCACGCGCATCCACACAAAACTTTGAAGTGATTCTACTTGAAATTTATATAATAGACTAAAACAATTCTATGGACATTAATTACTGATAGGTCATTAAATTATGTATAATAAAATAAATTTAAATAAATACATTAGGTAAATTAATAAATTTAGAAAATTGATCACATCACATTAAATGAATTTAAAAAAATTAAGGTAAATTGTTATATAATTACTATAGTTGCTATAATTGATATATAACTGGTAAAACTAATAAACTTTTCGATTGAAATATAATATGTTGTCCTTTGGTAAATTAGCAATTATTATATACAATAAAATAAATTTAAATGAATAATCTATATAATAGACTAAAAGAATTTCACTCTTGGGCATTAATTATAGGTATGTCATTAAATTAAGAATAATAGAATAAATTTAAATGAATAAATTAAGTGATTAATAAATTTGATAAATTAATGACATCACATCAAATGAATTATTTGATTTTAATTGATTTTAATTGAAATTCAATAACAATAATTGCTATATAATTATTATGATATTCAATTTAAATTAAATTGTAGTGAAAACAAATAAATTTGATTTGAATGAACAAATTAGGTAAATTAATAAATTTGGTAAATTAATTATATCACATTAAATAAATTATTTACTTTGAATTGAAATTCAATAACAATTATCTTTATTATTTGATTTGAATTGAAATTCAATAGCATTAATAGATATATAATTATTATTATATTTAATTTATTATGTTCAATATTCAATAACTATGAATTGTTCATATTCCTTACTTCTATTATATAAATAAAAGGTCATTATAACTTCATGTATTGCTTATGTGTTTGTATTGTTTATTCTTTCTGTACAATTAGTTTTCATTATGTAAAATTAGTTTATATCGATTTTTTTTTAATATTCTTATTTTGCTGATAGAAATTTGTATATGTTATTGTCGCTAACGTCTCTCACATAGTTACAGAACATGATTGGTTCTATAATTCATGCAAAAAAGTATTCAAAGAAAGTAATATCAGATAGAAGTCGATTTTACTGTGAAAAGTGTAATGATTACACTTCTTCTGTAGTTCCAAGGTTTGTAATTTTTTAAATGTTTATCAGATGCTACTTCTCAATACTTAAAATTATCATTTATCAATCTCCTATCTGTTACGAAATTGTATGTTCAAGGTTAAAATAAAGGTTATCAATGATACATGTTGTGCTTTATTCATTGTTTTTTTATCGAGAGGTGTGCAATTTTTTGCAGTGTAGTGCAAAAGAGCTTCTAGACTTTATTTATTTGGTTAGTAGTGACTCTTTTGTTATTGAATGATAACTGTCAATCATTTTCCCAAATGATGAAGTACTATTTTTTTAATTATCTATTATTAACTTTTTTTAGAAAGTTAAATTAACATGTAAAATTTAAAATTAAAAATCTTATTAAAATAAAAAAATATGACGTATTAACATAAATGAAAAAATTACTTAAAATATAAAATTAATATTTTTATAACAATCTGACGTATTAAATGATGACTATCAATTGGAAATATTTAAAATGAAAAATCTACTTTAATTAACATATTTATCTATTTATTAATATAATAATTTTTTATTGTTTTCAAATATATTGAATTTCAGATTTCAAATTACATTTTCAAATACTTTGAATTGAATTACAATTGAAATTCAACAAAATTAAATTAATCACATCACATTAAACTCATCAGATGAATTTTGGTTATTAAATAAATAATAATATATTTAATTAATTAATATAATCTGAAATATCATTTGTTGGTTTGTGAAATCTTATATTAATTAATACAATACTCTTTAATGTTGTATTCTCATTATTTTTTCCTAAATTACTTTTTTTCTAAAATTTCTCCCAAAATTACTTTTTTTCTAAATTACGGTACTTTGACTTTGTCTCTTTCAATTCATATGTGGATAAATTTCCTAATGTGTCTAATACTATTTCAGTTAATACTCTTTAAATCTATTAATACTCTTTAATTTTAATTCTATATCATTTTTTCTTATATTCATTCAATTCGTTAAAGTACTATAAGTAATTAATAATATAAAATAAATAATTAAATAAATTATTAATTAATATAATCTAAAACATCATTTGTTAATCAATTAAATTTCCATAATTACTTTTTTGCTAAAATTATATTTTTTCAAAATCACGGTACATTGACTTTATTTCTTTCAAGCATATTTGGATAAATTTGCTAATGTATCTAATATTGTATATGTGACAGTTGACTATTTAGCTCATAATATACATTTTATAAATATAAATTGTATAAATTGTTATAAATAGTTACTACATAATTTTAGAATATATTTTTTACAATATAAAGTATAATATTGTAATTTCATATTTAATTAGTATACTTGTATTTATCGAATTATAATACATAATAATTATAATTCAAATTTTAAAATGAAAATCTACTTAAATTAATATTTTTATCTACTTATTAACATAATAATTTTTTATTGTTTTCAAATATATTTAATTTCAAACATATTGAATTGAATTACAACAAAAATTCAACAGCATCAAATTAATCACATCACATTAAACATTTTACAATACATTTATATCTATTTATTAACATAATAATTTTTTTTTGTTTTCAATGACATTGAATTTCAAACTCATTTTGATAGTGGATTAGCCTGTTAGGTCAAACTCATTTTGACAGCTCTATACATAATGATGAAAAATTTTTGTTCCTTCTTTCCTTTGAGGACCTTGAAAAAGGAAAGTCATTACTACAAGAACGATTGAAAATTCCTACTGAATATTTCCTAATAAATCCTATTGAATGAAATTGTGACTGGCTTCTCTATTTTTCTAACTGAGATTCTGTAGAAATAGATGTGTTTAATCTGCAAAACTTTTCTTTCTAAAAAACCTACTAAAATACCATAGATAAAAATTTCCTACTGCACAAAACAACTCACTGACAGTAGAAAGTTAATAATAGCCCATATATAAGGCTCCACAAACACATAGAATTAATATTTTTTAATTTTTATATCTACAAATTTTATATAATTAGCAAATAAAAAATAAAAATTCATATAATAAGAAAAAAAAATATGTACTCAAAAATTGGTGATTTTAGTTTTATAATTTTTTTCATGTAAATATTTAAAAAAATACATTAAAAATAAATACTCTACTTCAACTGTTCAGAGTAAAATATGTAAGATATGTAAAATATATTAGATATGATAGGACATCTATCGTATTCATATTTTCTTTTTATGTCAAATATATTACTTCGTATCTTACTCTTATCATTTTTACTGATCTACCTCTAGAAGTTGTAATTGCAAATTGTTTTGTTGGCACTTACATCATTTTTGATGAGATGATGCACGTGGCACACACTTTGATGGGACTAGTCTTATTTTTTTTAAAATTAAAACAATTTTAATTGATTATTTTTTATGTCTATCTTAACAAATAATACATTATTTTTGTTTAATTGTTTCATGTTTTAAAAAAATAGTTCTCAAAAATTTGAAGGGCAAAAAAAAATATTTGTAATTTTAATTTTATAAAACATAATTTATCGTAATCTTTATACATTTAAGAGACTTCAAATTTAATTTGAGACAATTAAACATGTGGTTACATCTAGTTGTATTTCAACTAGAGCTAATTACTCCAAATCTAGTATTCTAGTGATATTTTTCCAATCATCCTTCTATCCTCACATTTTTTCGTTCAATATCATCATTTCATTATCTACTTATATCACCTCACTCACCTACTGTCCAATAGTGGTGCCACACTTGCACGTAAGAAAAAGTAAGACCACTTTTTTTTTAGTTTGTCTTTTAGTACACCTTCTCATCAATTGGATCGTGAAGGTATATTATTTATCTTTTAAAGTCTCCTTGTGTCACTTTTACATTGAAAGATAAAAAATAAAAAAACTACTTTAACTCTTTTTGAAGGGCTTCATTAATATATATATATATATATTGTAATTGATCTAGTAGATAACCCTCATGGACAAATATTGCAAATCTTGCAATTAATAGCCGTCTAGAGTTTATCAATATTAAAATAAAGACAATTAAATTAATAGTAATATTAAACATAAAAATAATATAATTGTGAAAATGACAAAATCATTTTATTTTAGAAAAAACTATATCAGACATAATGTCTAAATATTTTAATTTTATAAAATATCAAACATAAATAATAAGTATAATTATAAATTAACAAAAAGACATAATTTACCTACTTCCAAAAGAACTAATATGACTTGATCGAAAAAAATTTCGAATTCTTAGCATGTTTGGGTTCAAAGGAAAAAAAAAAGTGAATGTGAATGAAAATAAGATATTTTATTAAAACATAATTTTTTTAAAAAATATTTAATATTTTTGAAAAAATAATTTAAAAATTTATTTTATTTGTTACTTTCATTGCTTTTGTGTGTACTTGTAGTCCTACCCACCATACTGTTGTTAGATTTGGTTGGAAATGTTGATCACATCATGACACCTCATCTCACAAAAGGGATAAGGATTTGGGATGGGTCACAAACTTATAGTTTAATTTTTTTAGTTTTTAATTTACTAAATATATAAATATAATATAATTTATATATAAGTATAAATTTTATTTTTTAATTACATATACTTCAGTCCTGTCAATCTAGATCAGTTTTGTATATCATATTATCAATATATCATGAAATTAATATATCTTATTTTTGTTATACTTTATCTTGGTAATGTAAATACTATCAATGAAAATGTATGGAGTATAATGCAATTTTTTTGGTTTAAAATTTGTATTTTCATTTATATTAACTCAAATCACAACTTATGCACGTTTAATTAGAATATATTTGAATTTATTTTTAAAATATAATTATTTAAATTTAATTAATTTAATATTAATTAAGTTTAATTTAATTAATTACACCTCAAGGACCATCACCCCCTTCATTCCTCAAAATTACGCCCCCTCATTATCTTGTTTTGAGAAGTATGGAGCCATTCTTATTTGAGAATGACTGCTTTCCTGAAGATATCATGCTAAATATATTATTGCGACTGCCAGTTACTGACTGCCTTGAGTAAATGATGGTTTCATGGAACTAGAACTGGAATTTTGGGCATGAAACTTTTAGATAAAAACATATGGAGAAAGCCTCGTCCTAGTCACTTCTTGTACTGCTATCTTTCTAGAGCTCATATTGTGGAATATCTTTCACTGAAGTGTATAACACAAGGACCTGGTCATTCCACTGTCTTCAAGTAGATGAGGAGTGGTCCAGTCAATCGTCCACGGTTGAAGTGGTTAGATGCATAAATGGTCGAATATTGCTACGAGGTAGAGGTCGACATTGGGATTATCGACTACTTTTCCTCAATCATGTCGCCCAACAAACTAGGGAAATAATTGGCCCAATCAGAGGTTCTTTAATTTCCCCATAATTAGACTTACTTGCATTTTTTTTCTTATATAAATTAGCTTATATCATTAATACAGACTTTTTTTATCAAGACAAGCTAATTACTATCTTGCATATAATTCATGTTGGCAGGATTTTGTTGTAGTATGCTATTATTTGGTCAAGCAAATTGTGGTGGTGACAAGGCTTTACTCACGACACCTCGAGTGGCATCCCCCCAAACCTACTCCTTTTGATGATCTTGTGCTACAGAAAGAAATTTTTGCTGTAGATAATTTTATCGTGTGGGTGACCTCAGTGACATACTGACTCTTATTGTCCATGACATCCACCACTCCATTTTCTGATCATTGCTTATTCCACCCACTCCATTCTATGATGAATTTACACTGGTACGTTATAACAATGGGTTGGGAATCCATTTTACTATTGAACATCCCTTTCGAGAGAACTTCTTGCAACTGTGGACATGCGACATAGTCCATTGTGATCCTAACTCATGGAATTTAGAATGGTATCTCCATCTTTAATTTGGAGATAATTCATTATTGCGCCTTCTTGATTATTAATTATTGGTAGTTGACGAGATAAACTTGAGGGGAGCTGGGGGCAGCACTGTGGAGGATGATGATGATCCAAATAGGCCTACAACTCAATACATATTTGGCCTGGTTGACATTACAGCAAGAATGAGCACACCAGACCTATTAGAAACCTATATCACACCGATTCACACTTATTTTAACCATGTAAATGTTTTGTTTCCCACATTCATGTAAAATAATTATATATTATGTCACTTTTTTTTATAATTAATGTTGATCTTTAGCAGGCGGTTGTATTATCCTTAGATATTTACATGAACATGATTTTTTTTAATTATTTCAATTGAGTTGACATTATTTATATTTGCAATTTTGTTTGACGTTAAAAAAAATCTACAAATTTAAGTATACAATACATAATAAATCATAATTTCTATATATTTAAAGGTTCTTGTATTAGATCAATGACAATTTCAACCAAATAAAATATTGTCTGGAAAAGCTGCTTGTGATTCTCATCCATAGTTTCAACTAGATTAGTCCAAGTTTAACCAAATTCGGTGAATTGCAAATATTTTCTATTAATCCGTAACTTAAGAATCTCACACATACTCTTATATATATCAATGTCACTTCCCTCTCAATGTACATACCAGTGACGCCATTTTACAATTTTGTTCTTCACTTTCACATTTGACCCGCATTATCATCTCTTCACACAATATTTTGTCAAAAGAAAAGTAACTTTCTAAACCCCCAGTAACTATTTTGTTCTTACTCTTTCTTTTCTTTGCAAAGATAGCCGACTCATTATTCAATGATGGATGCTTTCCTGAGAATATTATGTTTGATATTTTGTCTCGACTCCCTGCTAATGGTTGCCAAAATTTTATATCAATATCTAGAAGTTGGCATCACTATTTTAACACCCCTATTTTCAAGCAAGCTCACTATGTAAAAGCACACGAAACATAGTCTTTTGTTCCATTACTGTCCTGGCCGAGCGAAATATTCAATGAATCTCGCTTAGATATTGTAGGCACGAGAGGTCGATATAGGAAAGTGATTGAACTTCCGCGTTTTGGGTACCACCAATAGTGCAACAACCTCCGAATGCTTGAAACAATAAATGGTCGAATATTACTCCAAGCCAATTACACATGGAGACGTCATGAACTCCTGCTTGGAACTTGGCGATGCTTGTTATTGACCACATTTTATGTAGGTTAGTTTAAAAAATTATTTTCATAATCATATTATTTTTTAAAAAAATTATTTCCACACTCTATATTTTTTTAAAATTATTTCCTCACTCAATATATTTTTTAAAAAATTATTTTCATACTCATAATATTCTAGTCATTTTATAATTTTATTGCCAAATATTTTTTTAACAGGTATTGCGACGTATTGTCTTGCATGTGATCTACACATGGAGGACTTTGTGATTGTATGTTATCGATTTATTGGGGGCATTGTCTCTGTATCCAAATGCTATATACAATAGGCTAATCAAATTGATTGGATTGAAAGCCAACAAAGCCAACAGCCTCAAATGCCATTGGAGATAGTTCACACAAGGCAAATTCTTATGGCAAACAATTTAGTACTATGTGTGACTATAGAATCTGATGGGGAGGTCACTTTGGGTGTATACAATATACATGGAGATTCTTTTAGATCGTTAGTGATTCCATCCCGTGTAACGAAAAAGGATTTTAAACTGCTAAATTACAAAAATAACGTTAGCATAATTTTATACATTGAGTATGAGCGTGAGTTTGCCTTTGAAATGTGGACATGCGATATAGTCTACTGTGATCCCCATTCATGAAATATTGTATTCTCCTCGGTCGTTGACAATGAAATTAAAGTATTATTGTAGCTTCTATGTGACAAGTTCTTGGTTTTCAAAGAATCGGAGGGCAAGGATGAACAACTCGAGGAAATGGATGAGTGTAATCCTTATTTTGTTACACTTTACACATTTAGTGGTGAAGGAAACTTGCATCGTTTGCTGACTCTAAATACATTTCTTCAAATCTACAATTGTTTTAGTTATTTTTCAATTTTCCTGTAAAAGCGAATGTACTACTCTATCACGAACAATGAAAAGAGAAAAGATACTAATTTTGTTGTTGTCTGCTATTTTTCGTCTTTAATAATATATATTTTTCAAAAAGAAAAATAATCAACCAATTAGTATAATATGTATTAAAAAAACCATTAATTATTAACATATTTTTTAAAATCAATTCACTTAACAAAATTAAAAAAATACGAAAATATCTTAGATAAAACAAAAATATCTGAAATTTAATATAAATATTATTTTTTATTAATTTTAATTTTTTATTTTAAATTTAAAAAAATTAACCCAACGCAGGAATTCTAGTAATCATCTTGGTGCAAGAGCAGTTCGGCACTGAGTGTGCGCCTCCTTAAAAAAATTTTAGAAATCTTTTTTTATTTTTAAGAGTTAAATAAATTAATATATATTAATTTTTTATTATACTTGTATTACATCAAATTAAGTTACACAACTCTTAGTACATAATTTTATAAAATTTAAGTTTATTTTGTAAATTAAAAAACTTATATATATATATATATATATATACATGTGTGTGTGTGTGTGTTAAATCTTTTAATATAATTGTAAATATTTATTTTAAATTAATTAAATATTCACATCAAATTGATTTATACAGATTTTACAAAATTTAACTATTGTAAATTAAAATAAATTTATATGTGTGTGTGTGTGTGTTTTAAATTTTTATTAAGATGCTTCTAAATATTAGCATGAAATTAAATCACAACCTAATTTATAAAATAAATTATAATTATACATAAGATTTATTTTAAATTACACATAAACTCTCTTATTTCTCTTCTTTTTCTCCTTCGTCGTCTTATTCTTCTTCTTGGTTCGTGGCCTCTGTGCTCTTTGACCTCCGGATTCTCTTCTTCTTTTGCATACTAGTACCAAATTCTCTATCATCCATTCTTCTTCTAGCATTGATTTGCACCGCATGAGCTTGCCTTCACTTGAGCTATCTGGTGTTTTTGTCAAATACGTATCCTTGTATATCTCTCATTAAATGATATAGATATATATATATATATATATAATTAATAAAAAAAATAATTTATGACAAAAAATAAATATAAAAAAATAAATATTTTACCATATGATTTATGACTCCCAAATCTTGAATAATATAGTGACGAGTAACATTAAAGTACCATTGCATGTACGCTGTCATTGAATCCATATTCAGATGACCTCCCTCGTCAGCTTGTATTACTCGTGCCTCCCAATTGTTCCAAATGGCAATTTCCTCTTGGTGGTAACTGGCCCAGTCATAATTGCAACGTTTACACTCAGTTTTTAGGCCATGATAACCTTCCATAGCCTCTCCTGGTGGGTCCTTTGGGACTCATTGCCTCCGGCCAAACTGAAGTAGTATGCGCTCAGGAAGTTGCATCTTAACTACATGGAAGTATATTAAGGCACCTTGGCTATAACCACTTTGACTCCAGTACGACAATAATCTGGGATGTGTTGAACAAATAAATATGGCATCCAACAAATCTAGAAAAAGAATATGATGCCTTTTAATTTATTATATATTTTAAAAAAATAATCATATTGTTATATATTATTATATACCTCATTGAAACTCATATAATCTAACATCTCTCTGAATCTTCCAATCATAATAATTGCGGGCGTTGGATGTATGCGAGCACCCTTCCACCTAAAAAATATTAGCAAGTCAACAATTAGGCAACAAACATTAGCTAAGAGACATATATGCAACATATATACTTGTAATCTAGAGGAGGCCGCAACCAATAATTCATTGGCAAAGGATCTGGCTGTCGGACCACATCAGACTCAAAATAGTAAATTTTGTCCATACCCACATATGTAGAAAGGCCATGCACACTCCAATTTGTCTAGTGTCTTTCATGGCCGCAGAGCAAAGTTGCCTGTACAAATATCCTAATACAGCTAAACCCATGACATACAGCTGCACTCGTTGAAGTCAAGAATAAAGGGAAGGAATATCAAGTTCACGTATAAGCCAGATCAATCTAGCATTAAGTATCCACCAATTAATTATAAAATCCACACTCTAGCGTGAATGCTATAGTTATCTCATCTACATCTTGTGGTAGCTCTCAAAATTTATTCACGAGCCAACTCATTGTTACTCTTTGCCCATCAATCTCGGATCTGGGTGGCATGACTCTTAAAGATTTCTCACATAATTGTCGAAGGCTAATTAGTTAAGGATTGCCAGTTATTGGTGTTCCTAAACCTGGAATTTCCAATAATGTCTCTACATCTTCCAGTGTAATTGTCATCTCACTCTTGGTTAGGTGAAAAGTGTGTGTCTCTGGACCCACCATTCCATGAATGTAGAAATTAAAGCATGGTTATACTCAAAATGTCCAAGAACAGACACACCATAGAAGCCAGCTTGCATAAGGAGTGGCACAATAGCAAAAGGTGGGTTACGTTTAAATCGTTTGTGAGTCCATAATCGAAGCAACAAGATGAGGTTGGCTTACCAGATAGAAAAATTATTAATTAACATAAAGAAATAAAATTATTAAATAATAATTAAGTACATAAATAATCTATATAATTTAAATAAGTGATACTTATTGAATCAATGTTTCACAATGTCGGAAAAATGTATTGTTCTTGCATATAATAGACTGGGATCATTAGAGCTAGCAAGTAAATTGCCAGTTTGATCTTCATCATGCACTATGTATGTGTGTCAGAGGAAGAAAAGGCGAAGAAATAGGAAATGAGTGATGTGAAAGAATGTGAAGAAAAATTCATATATATATATATATATATAGGAGTAGTGAGTGTGATGTGTGGGCATATGAATGTGATGAGAATGTGTGATGTGAATGTGTGATGTGATCCCATGTTGAGTGTGGCATGTGGATGTGGATGTGGTAAGAATGTAACTTATAGTTGACAAATATTTTTTTTTCATTTTTTGTCTTTTTAATTGAATAAACAATTAGAAATTTTTAATTTTATCTTTCTTTAACTTTAGTTAAGATATTTGAATGATTTATTATTGAGATATTGAATAAAAAACAAATTAAACAGTATAAAAATATATTAAATAGATAGTTCTATATTAACATTTAGTATAAATTAATATAATAATAAATATAAATTAAATTAACTTTAACATGATAACTAAATTACTAAATTAATATTAAAAAAATATAATATTACACATATATTTTTTATATAACGATTGACATTGTTAAATAACTTTTCAATTGATATTAAATAATTTAGTATAATTTTATAACTAAATGATATAAAATATATTTTATACTTTAAAAGTATGGGAGAGTCCATGGCGCATTTGGGATCATTGGATGAGTCCAATGTGTAGGTGAGATCTATCCTTGGGTCGAAGGTTGTGGTCGTTGGATCCAAGAGATCCAACGACCTAGATCGGATGAGAGGATATAAATAAAAAAATTTAGTATCCCCACCACTCAAAAGGCGACGCATGGTAGTGGGACCCACACACCAAATGAATCTTTACTTTAACATTGGGTTTTTTTCACTGCTAGTTTTTCTCTCATTTCCCACACTTGTTTAATTAAGATTATATTTTTAATAAAAAATTTAAAATTTGGTTTTTAATAAAAAAAGTTAATTATTAATTTAAAAAAATAAGTTGTCGTTGCATATATAATAGACTAAGATCGGCCAGCAAGGACATTAATTGTTAGTATCATCTTCAGCATGCCCAATGTGTGTGTATAGGAGGAAGCTATAATGCAAGTGGAAGAAGTAGGAAGTGAATGATGTGAAAGAGTGAAATACATATAAAGGAATGATGAGTTAGGCGAGTGGGTATGTAAATGTGTTATGTGATTCCACTTTATGTGATGTGGTCCTATATAGATGTGGAGTGTGGTATGTGGATAAGGATGTGGCTTGTGATTCATGTCAGTTTAGACAAATATTTTTACTTCATTTTTAGTCTTGCTAATTTTTTTTTTAATTGAGTATGATTGGAAATCTCTAATTTAATTTCTCTTTAACTTTAGTTAAGATATCTGAATGATTGACTATTGAGATATTTTATCAAAAAAAATGGAAACAGTATAACAAAAAGAGATATTTTATGAAAAAAATGGAAACAATATAACAAAAAAAATTAAATAGATAATTGTATATTAACATTTATTTTAAATAAATATAATAAATAATATAAAATAAATTGACTTTAACATAACAACTAAATTATTAAATTAATATAAAAATATAATATAATATTACACATATATTTTAATATAATGATTAACATTGTTAAATAACTTATTGAATGATATAAAATAATTTAGTATAATTTTATAACCAAATGATATAAAATATATTTAACAAAGTTATAAATATTAAAATATAATATTATTTAAGACAATCTCCTAAAATCTACACGTCTGTTAGAGATGTTAAAACGGGCCAACCCAACCCATACAGGTTGGCCCACTTCGGGTTAGTCCCAAAACAAGTCGGGCCAGGTTGGCCCGTTTTTAAACGGGCTAGCATAATGCTAGCCCGGCTGCTAGGTGCAAGCTAGCGGGCCAAACGGGCCGGCCCGCCATCCTGCACCTTTTTTATTTTTTTATTTTTTATTTTTTTATTTTTTGTTTTTAATTTAAATAAAAATAAATAAAGAATAAGTCATTTGCTTTAAAAAATTGAATAAATATATAAATTTAAAGATTTGAAACTTAAAGAAAAGCTAAAAATGAAACTATTTTTTATTTTTAATAATTCTTTTTCTTTTTTAGTATTATCTTTTCTCATTAATTGATAATTAAGATCAAATAATTATACAAATTTGATATAAAATTATATTTAAATAATTTTGTTTTACTTTATTTATATTTTTTAAATTTAATATATATTATTATTATTTAACATATGTGTATAAATTAAATGTAAAAATGTAAAAAAAAAAAAAAAAAGGGCCAACCCTTGGGTTATGCGGGTCGAGCCAATTCGGCCTGGTTCTAAACGGGCCAGCAAAATACCAGTCTAGCCCTCATTTTATGCGGGCTAAATGGGTTGGGCCCGTTTTGACACCTCTAACGTTTATCACCTTCTATCACCATTTTCAAATAAGCAAGATCTTCCAAAATGTTATAATATATAAGCATGGTCAAAAGTCACATCAGAAAGTTTTACATAAAGTGTATTGATTTGCCCATCAATGGTCAACTCTTTCTCATCTTCATTTGCATCTTAAATAAATTTTCTCGTTTACACTCCTCTCAAGTTCTTTCCATCCTGTCCGAAGAAAGTGCACACTGATAAGAAAATGTACCCAATAGAAGAAGAAAAAGAAGGCAGACTACTATTCAACATTAGTATCAACAATGTAACAACAACAACAAGCACATGACAACCATTTCCTTATCTTTCTTCTTTCTTCGGTCCACAACAAAGTATTTCTCCTAACTTGTATCCACTAGTGCCATAGCAATTTCAAGAAAACGTACCACCCGTAACCCATCCTAATCACCCTCCTACTAGACTAGAACCATGGCAATTCTATGCACACCATGATACATCTAATGTGTCACGGACTTACTCTCATGTGCCTGATAACTCATCACCGGTAACTTAATCATATCATAACTCATCTACTTCTTCACATACTCACTTTTTTTTCCAAACTTTGGGCTCAAGCCCACCTACGACACCTACATCTCTAATTTCAACTCCATTTGGATCCTCACCACCATTAATAGAGGTGACTATCCAGAATGCCTCTCAAGATAGCAACATAATTATAAAGAATCCAATCACTCCTGATGGACAAGAGTAATTATGTCACATTTTTATATCTGTCATAATTTAGTTGTCTATCTTAATTATAGTCACATTATGTATATTTTTAAGTTGCTTAAATGTATTTCAAATTTATTTGAATTCAGGTTTTCTCCAAATCCTGAAAAGATTCGAGCTCAAATCGTATTCATCATTAAAACAACATACAATGGACCATACACATGCTGGAGGGACGTACCTAAATCATTAAGAAGCTTCTGGTGGACGGAATTTCAAGTACAATTTTATTATTATTATTAATAACAATTTTTTACTTTAAATTATTATTTATTATTAATTAAATCTTTTTTCTAGAAATATTATATTTGGTTATCACAACATGGCAATAGTATATGGGACATTTGGAAAAGATGTGCGGCTATGCGCTTAAAAGATATGATATTACAACGCACATGACTAATAAAAAAATAGGGTGGATAAGAGAATCTGTTTGGAATCAATTGTGTGATAAAAGAAGAATGCCACAGTTCAAATAGCTCAACGAACAAAAGAAAAAAAAAAATCTTCTGACTCTGGTGGGTAAGACTCATCTTTTCACACTAGAGGCTCTATATCGACGGCAAAGCACAAGAGAAGATTGATATTTTATTTCATTTTCATTTCTCTATTTATTCATTGTTTACCATTATATCTCAAATTTATATATTTTATTCAATTTGTAACATAGACAAAGGAATTAGGAAGAGAGCCTATCGCATCATAGTTATTTCTTTGAACTCATTAAAAAAAAAGATTGATCAAGGATGGATTGATAAAAAATCAGAGAAAATATTTGTAGGTGTTCTTTTACATATAATTGTACATGGTATATGTTTTATACTAAACCCAAATTATATTTTTTCACTTTCAAAGGAAAAATATCAAAGACTTCAATCTTCAACTAACTCCGAGCACCAATCATTAAATCTTGATCTATGGATGTAAGCAGCCAGAGAAAAAAAATGATAAGTATATGGTTTAGGAGTTGAGGCGTCCAAAATAGTTGGTACCACAACCAATGGATTTCATATACAAGATGGCTCATTGGACTTGATTGGACTTGCTCCCAAGATTTTCAACAAGTTTTAAAGGACGCAGTTGTTTAAAGTCTAAGTAAATCTTATGAAAAAAACTTGAAACAATACGAGGAAAGGATGAGAGAACTAATTAGTCAGGTCAATGACATGGAGAGTAGACTAAATGCAATTTAAGGATCTTGTCCACCATATTCACCTCCACAAGGATTATATGCGAGTTCAAGTGATCAAAAAAATGCAAAAGTATATCGATCAAATATAGCTTTCCTAGATAATGCTTCAAATTTTTTTATTCTACTCAATATTTCAGCTACTGTAATTGGAAATGAGGAAAATGATGATGACAACAAGGAAGATGAGGAAAAATAAAAATTTGTACTAACTAAATTAATTTGTATTATTATACTAAATTTCTTGCTAATGAACTAATTATTTGATACAATTTATTTGTAGTTATACTTATTTATAAATATATTTAAACATTTAATACAATAATGCTTATTAATAAAGTTAAGTATGACATATAACAAAAGTAATTTATACATACATACATATATATATATATATATATATATATATATATATATATATATATATAAGCTTCTTTCAAAATGAAAACAACATAAAGGGACAACATTTTTTTTAATAATGAACAACAAAATATTGTGACATAAGTTTTTATATAATGTTACTATTTGAAGTTAATATATCAAGCCACACAATTTTTTTAACAAGTATCAAGCTACACAATTTTTTTTTTGGGTGTGGGTGGACATGTGTGGCTCGACAGTGGACATGTCGAGCCACCTGTCCACATAGTATCTAGAAATTATATATTTTTTTTGAAATATTCATTTATTTTTCTACTTAAGAAATTTAGATAAGGCGCAAAACTCTATAGTAAATCTAAGGTGCGAATTTGTGAAAATTTTAATGTGTTGAAAAATTTAGGCGGCCTTTACAAAATTTTTTTACTTCAAAATATTCACAATATTATATAACAAATCTTCTTCACTTTTATATTAGACTCTTCTATTCCTTTTTGATATGTTCTTCTTCCATCTTTTTCCTTCTTTCGTCCTTTTCTTCTCTTCATTTCTTCTTCTTTTCTTTTGCTGCTCTATCATTCAGTTTTGTGACCAGAGTTCAGATTTGAGTTGAATTCTTCTTTCCTCTTTTTCCTTCTTTTGTACTTTTATTCTCTTCATTTCTTGTGCTATTGTTTCATTCAGTTTTGTGACTACAGTTCAAATTTTCGTTCAACCCAGAGTTCAGAGTTCACTTTAATTTTTCTGCCAGTTCTTTTTTTTTCTTCTATTTGGTAGGTAAGAAAAAACAAAATATATTCTTTTGTCTATTTTTTTTAATATCATTCTACACTTTTTACATTGCAGAAAATAATCCTTTGTGTTTACGTAGGTAGATTTTAATTTTATTTCTTTCTCAATGCATTCAGGTAATCAACGAATATTATATTCTTCTTCATTTTCTTCTTTCTTTAAGCTAGTATTTTAATTTCTTTGGTTTACATATTTACAGGAGTCAATATTCAGCTTCTTTAAGAGCAGACAAGATTAAATGAGAAAGATGTGTACATTAGAAGAATGAGGAAGACAAAAATTAAACTATTTAACATGAAAATAATATATTATACAAGATGAAAAATCTTAGAGATTATATATTTATTCTAAAAAATAAAATTTGACATAATAAAGATATGTAAATTTCTCTTTTTAAAATAATAAAATTATTGTTTTAATAACCTGTGAAATAAAAATTTTATTATCACCAAATTTACTTAAATTATTGTTTAGATAAAATTTATAATTTTATTACAACCTATGAAAAAAAATTAATTGGTATCAAATATAAATAATTGATAATAATTTATTAGTGACCAAGACGCTAAAAATATATTTAGGTCCCAAATTCAGAAATTGGGTAGCTCGATGGGTGCCCAGTCGAGCTACCAATTTTTATTATCCTGATACATGCCAGATACATGTGTTGGTTCCATGCAGGTTAGTGTATGTGAATTTCCTACTGAAATTTAGTAAGAAATGTTCAATAGAATTTATTTTCAGTAGGAAGTCAATAGAAAATATTTTACCGACTATTGATTTTCCTACTGAAATTGTCACGCCCCCTATTTGGGAACATAACCAGCGTGATGGTAGGATCCACACCACCACCATAAGCTTGATCTCACATATACATAACGTACACAACATAAAAGTAGCAATAAAATAAAGTCTTTTATCATAATATTCACAAAGATCTTAGGAATCCTATTCACTATAGAGTAACTCAAAGAACCCAATATACCAAACATCAAAGTCGTCCCAAATCAGAATGATTGAAGACTCGGAGACTATGCTACTCTTGTACGAAATCGCATCGACAAAGCATGAACCTGCAAGGGTATATCAAAGAAGGTGAGTACAAAATACTCAGTGAAGAATAACAACCAGAATAAAAAGTAACCTATATACCGCTCATAGGAATGGGACTGTCACGCCCCAAAATCTAAGCTCGTGACCGACACGGAAGGTGAATTTCACCTCACCTCCGTAAGCCTATTTTTCTCTTAAACACATATCTAGGTTATTCTTTTAAATGCAATTAATTTAAATTACACAATTTAAAAATTAAAATAAGAGAACTATTCCTCTTTTCACAAAAGATAAGAAATTATAGCTAAATTGAGTTCTCCATACATGTTACAGTCATACACATTACATCGTTGAATGAACATACCTGATTACAGAGTTTTTTCTAAATTTATACAACTTAGAATAAAACATAAACATTATACCTTTACTCTGAACCAATGGAAAGATAATCTTGGCGTGAATATCATTGAACTAGGAAGTTCTCCATACCTGAAACTGAAGATAGCTTCTACTTGAGAGAATCCTACCACATTCACACACAATATAGGAATATATATACATGCAAATATACATAATTAATCTAACAGTACAATCATATAAGTTTTGATGTACAAGATATTTATCAACATACACACATTGAAATCACCTTGCAATTATTAACAAACACATTCAAGATCAAGTCAAATCACATTTCAAACAATTCAAATAAGTTATACAATTTCAATTTAAGTTCCCAGATATTTTTGGGGTCCTGTCCACATAAAGTGGCTGTTACCCCACGGCCCCTGCCGCATCCTCCTTTATTTCACCCCTGTCCTCAAATGGATAAATCTGTAGTCCAACCTTATTTCATCCTGTCCTTAAAAGGAAGAACATCATATTCAATACCATGTGGCCATAGTGATTTAATTCCACTCTTATTTCATCCCGTGCCATTTCCGTTTCTCTCAAGATCAAACACAATCACAGTACACAATTATAGGCAACCATATGCATTCTATTTCAAGAAAAGTTCACAATAGTCTCACACTTGCACATTTCAATGCATAACATAAGTGCATTAATTTCATGTCACACACATACACACACACACACACACATATATATATATATATATATATATATATATATATATTTATAGTACACTTTTAATATATACATAAAATAAGTAAACAAGGTAAGGTAGGATCTCTCACCTCGATTCGAAGCTAAAATTATACACTTCAAATCAGAGGATAAATGGCAAGGAAATCATCAAAGCCCTAAAGAACAAGCCAAGCAAAGACATAACACCAAATCAGAGCATAGGCTATTCAATCATCTAGCTTTGTTCTGTTTTGATGCTAAAATTATAACTAATCTTTAAGAAATTTCTGGGAATAAACTGTAGCTCTGAAAATTTTGAAATTTGGTACAAATCCTTATTACTATGTTGACATACTAGATAAAAATTTCATAATTTAATTCTATCGTTTGACCCCTCTAAAGACCCTATTATTGACCAGAGGTCAGAACTGTCCAAATCTATATAGGTTATGACTTTCTATTTAATAAGCCTATCAAACCTTAGCCAAATGCTATGAAATTCTGTAGACAATTAGTATGTGGTCTTATCTAGGTGTTATAAAATTTTCAAATCAAAATAAGGTCGTTTAGTTATTGCGTAAAATCTACAATTCACACTTATTTAAAATTCCTCTACATTGAATAAAGTGTTGTTCCCATATTTATTTGACCAAGCAAACTAATTTTAATAAGCTTGAAACTTTCTAGATTAGATTATCACAATAAAAAGAATCTCTCCACAAAATTTCATAAATTTAGGAGTTGATTTGGTTATCCAAAAACACATAAAACCATAAGCATTTAAAACTGTCATATTTTCCCTTCACAGCTCCTTAGTAAATTTTTATTATTTCCTTTACTTGATTTAAGCTCACAATTCACTTCATCTAGGTCTATAGATTAAGAATATATATTCTTCTAAAATTAAATCAACTCCAAAAAACTTTTTAATATTTTCAATTTAGTCCCTACAATTTATTGTTATGCTTTTTCTCTATCAATCTTGCTTATTTCAGCTTCTTAATTTTGTTTCAATCCAATTCATAGTGTATCTAGTTGGTTCTACCTAAAATCAAAGCAAAAAGAGAAGAAATTCTCGGATGAACAATAAAATCCCGGATGAACAGTACCACCGATTTTCAGCATATATTTCTCACCAAAATTCTCAAATAATCTCTTTATTTTCATTATGAAACTAATCAAGAGAGGGAAGAGGGGTTTGAACAGCCTTTAGAGGTCTCAAATATAGTAGAATTTCAAATAATTTTTTTGCGTAATAGAAATTACAAATTCCAATTTCTTACCTTTCAATCTTAGTTCTCTGTTCCGGTTTCCTCAATCCTTACTTTCATGCTACACCTAAGGAAGGGAAAAACATGGAGGAAGGAAGCTTGGTTAATATTTTCTCCCTCTCTCTCTCTCTCTTTCTCTCTTTCTCTCTCTCTTTCGAATTAACTCACAGAGAAGATGGAAGAAGGAAGAAAGAACTCAAGGAAGAAGGGAGAAGGAAGAGAGAAAACTTTCGGAAAGCAACAATTGAAAAAGTGAAAATTTCTCTCTCTTTCCTTTTTTTTTTCCACTTGTCTCCCCTTTTCTCCATTTCCGTTTGTGCCAAAAATGAAGGGCCAAAGGTGTTTTTTCTTGGTTTCTCTTAGAAGCCACATTCAATGGAACACAAATATCTATGTGGCATAATGGCCTTTCATTACTTAAAATATATAAAACCACTCTTCTTACAAATTTTAATTCACTTGAGTCCTTATGAAAATTGTAAAATTTCCTTTTTACACCCAAAAATCTAGAATTTATTTTAATACTCCTTATTTAATCTTTTTCACTAATAAAATAAAATAAAATATTTATGCAACTTAATAAAATTTTCAAACAAGTCCTTAACAATTCATACATTTTAAATTTAATTACTAAATTAAATAAATTCCAAGTTGATAACTCATTGTAATACCTCAGGTATAACAGGGACCTTGAACAAAATCTATCCAAAATTACCTCTAGACTGACATAAACTTCGCTGCACAATCATATAGTTAAACACAACATCCCAAGGTGATACAAATATTAAACAAAGGCACGAATAATACTGAGTGGCCCAATTCAATATATGAAACAAACCACTTAAACACTCATAATGTACTCATCCAAGGCACACCAAATATTAATATACCAACATGTACACACATATAGGTATCATTCACATGTTCATCACAAGATTTGTTCACCTCAAGAACTCCCTTCACAACAATATACATGTATTCACATATTGACAAATATATATACTATAGGATGTTAATCGTCTATCCTTCATAAGACAATAATAAAATATTCATCGCCTTTCCGCTTTAAGGCGGCATCCCCGAGCGGGGAATTTCGAGGGATAGGGTCGCTAAGCTACATCGGAAATCATTCTCAGACCGTTCTAATGACAACTCAATGATGCATTGTCCCAACATCTTGAGTCCCTTAGACCAATTTAGCCCCATAGGCTTCTCATACAATCTACATATAGCACAAGTCACAGATTCCAATTCAAGGAAAACATATGCAATACTCTATGCCATCTTAATGCAAAATATAACAAGCATAACAAGGAATGACCACTTCATTGAATAAGAAGGTTGATGACACACAAGGCAATTCTATCGCTAAAACACAAGATCATCCAACACATAGGAATCACTCATGCACATTCAGACTTTAAATTATTAAAACATAATTAGCGTGAAATACGAGTAAAGTATCATAACTTACCTCATTGGTAATCACCTTTGCCTCACAAAGGATTTTATCTCATAAATAGAAATAAAACATAAGATGCAATATGATAAAGAGCTATTCAACCACATTATGCATCTCATAACATAACACTTAATAACAATAAGGCGCATCATCCGTTCACCTCAAGATAGCCAATGTCATTCCCTTAACCACTCTAGGACTCTTCCACATTGCACCACTTTTAGCAATTGTGGTCACCCATGGAGTTGCTAGGAAATTTATATGATCATTCTTCCCATTTTCCTTAATTGCATACAAATTGAGTCTAAGCAAGGAAATGCATATATGTATATATATTCATCACATTGGAATACCATAGTACAATAAGTCAACCTAATGGCTACCCTCGAATAAAATAGACTCACCTACATGGTTTACTATTATAAATGAATCACTCATACAAGCATGAATAAAATAAGTAAATATAATTATTTATAAAACGAGAGTGATTGCTTCCACTTTCAACTATAAAATTTCTTCAAAAGTTTTCTATCTTTAGATGCCCCACAATTCACATACAAAATTAATTCACGAGATAAAAGTCCAACACATGAAATTAGTTAAAGCACTCCCTCCTCACGAAAGATGGAAGTGGTTATCATTAATAATAATTAATATTAACATATCCAATACTATAAAATTTAGAATTCATTCCATGATTTCACCAACAAGAGTCCTATCACCACAATTAATTTAAAAAAAAAAAGAGAAATACATCTCCTCGACCCATTAGGTTATCACTTTCATAAGACAATAAAGAATATGATTTCCTTAATATACAATTCACTTACAAGATTCAAGTTATGTAGAGTGGAATGGTTCCCCCTTAGTTTCAACTAAAAAGAATATCACTAACCAATTAGAACATCTCATTATATATATCATCCATGTATACGTAATTGCATTAAAATATTTCAAGGGACAACCCAAGTCTTGGTAAACACATATAATTAAATTTACACAATCATAAATGAGGTAGGAAATGTCCCTCACCTCTACTCCAAGCTAGCGACTGCATCCCAAAAGGTGTGGAAGATGCATCAAACAATCCATTCCTATAAGGAGTCTTTAGACACCAAACCCCTAAAACCCCCCAATTTAAAGCAACAACCCAAGCCACAAATCATCAAATCTCCCAAATATGCCCTAAAATCCAAAAATGGAAGACAAAAGTGAAAAGAGAGAGTTGCTCACCTTGTCGTCCTTGCTTTTCCAGCATGGTGGCTCGCTGGAGCTCGGCCTCTCACCGGAGGTGGCTGCCGGATGATTGGGTGGAGAGTGAAGATGGAGGATGACTTGAGTGAGTGGGAAGGAGGAAGAGTTAAGAGAAAAAAGAGGTGAAGGAAAGGGATGTGAGTAAGGAGTTTAATACAAATAGCCATTAAGAGGAAATTATCTCTTTGGCCTCTGATCAGCTCGTGATCAATTTAACAGTAGCATACTTGTAATTTTTCCAACTCTAATATTTCCTTTTTACTGAACACAACACATATCCCTCCACCATCTTCCTCCATTTTCTTGGTGTATCACATAATTATCCTTATTTTCACTTTAGTCCCTCCACCGACCTAATAACCCTCCACACCTCTTAGTCACGTATTCATTCTCATCCCAAGATTGCTATAATATTTTATATGCCTTGCCACATAAATCCTTAAATTTTCTTCTCCAAAACAACGAAAAATTTCTAGCACCGAAAATACTCCTTAAGAAGTTCTAATAAACTAATATCCGAAAATAGAGGATATTACAAAAATTTTTCAATAGAAAAGCAGTAGGAATTTAGTATTTTCTACTGAAATTCTTCACTTTCCTTCAGAAATGGTTGTCACTAATTAAGGTCTTTGTTGCAGTGTTAAACTAAAAAGAAATCAGAAATATTTGCAAAACAAAGCCAAATACTGGTTCCAAAATAATGGAGTACATTTTGGAACATATTATGTGATATGTCCTCATTTACAAATCAACTAATAATCAATCAAGCCTTAATAAGATTCCTTAATTTTCTATCTATATATTAAACATGGCACCCAATCAAGTTTATGACCTTAATTAAAACGATTGACCTCACTTTCAATCACATGCAAGAATGAATGACATTTCCTATTGGAAACGATTCCATATCAATATAAATTGTGGTTTTCAGTAGTTGAACCTCATAACTAATACTACAGAGATCGAGGAGAGAAGAAACTAATGGTAGGAAGTGAGACGATGAAGAGCGTGACAGTGGTGATGATGATGACGATGCTTGTCATGGTTGATTGAGTACATGCACAACAAGAACCCTCATTGATTTAGTACATGCACAACATGAGCTCTCATGGATAAATTTCTTGATGTATCTAATACTATTTCAATTAATACTCTTTAATATTAATTATATATTCTCTTTCTTTCATATTCATTCAATTCGTTAAAGTACTATAAAGAATTAATAATATATAATATAAAATTAATAGATAATTAATGATATAAATTAATTATATAATTAATTAATTAATATAATTTGAAACATCATTTGTTGTCAATTAATAAGATACTCTTTAACTTTGCTTGAATTACGGTGCTATAACTTTGTCTCTTTCAATGCGTATTTGGGTAAATTTACTAATGTGTCTAATACTGTCTATGTGTATTAATATATACAGTTGACTATTTAGAATATAATTTTAAAATATATTTTTGACAATATAAAATATAATATTGTAATAATATATCTAATTAAATAATATAATTATATTTTCTTTTGAATTATAATACATTATATTATAATCTAAAATGAAAAATTGACTTAAAAATACATTTATATCTATTTATTAACATAGTAATTTTTTTTAAAGACATTGAATTTCAAATACTTTGAATTACAATTGATGATTGTCAATTTTTTTTCCAAACAACGGAGTATTATTTTTTTTATTATCTATTATTAACTAATAATAATTAATGTTAATTATATATGCATTAATACTCTTTAATATTAATTCTATATTCTTTTTTTTATTTAATAAGTACTATAAATAATTAATAATATAATTACTTTTTTAACTAATATATACTGTTAATGTTGTATTCCTATTGGTTTTTTTTAAACCTTTTCATAAAATTATTTTTTCATAAATTACGGTGTTTTGACTTTATCTATTTCAATTCATATCTGGTTAAATTTCCTAATGTGTCTAATACTATACCAGTTAATACTCTTTAATGTTAATTCTATATTCATTTTTCCCAAATTTATTCAATTTGTTAAAGTTCTATAAATAATTAATAATATATAATATAAAATTAATAATATAAATAATAATAATATAATTAATTACATAATTAATTAATTAATATAATCTAAAACATTTTTTGTTATCAATTAATACAATACCCTCTAACTATACTTAAATTATGGTGTTATGACTTTGTCTGTTATAACAACCACTATATGTTTGTTGCTAATCAATTATTATTATTTTTATAAGTTACGAAAGTTTTAAAGTTGTGTATTTCTCATGTATTGCAGGGTCACAACACTAGTTTGTCTATTACACTACAAAAAAATCTAGAGTTAGAGACGAAATTTGTCCGTCTCAGACTCTGATGTCCTTGATTTGATCCAAATTTCATCCCTGGTTTCAAATTAAAAAACAGGGAATTAGAGACGGATTTTAGGAGGAAAAATTTTCGTCTTTGATTGAAATTTTGTCCTTAATATTAGAGATGGATTATAGCGTGTCAAAAATCTATCCCCACCTTTTTTTTATATTTTTTTGAGTTATCAAAATATTATAGACAAGTTTAATCTGTATCTAAATTCCATCTCTAGATAACTTAATTCGAACGACGTCATATTAGTATTAGATGCGGAATTTTTTGTATCAAAATTTTGTCTCTAATATTGAACCCTAAAATTCCTAAATCCATCCTCTCCTTTCCTCTACATCTCTCTCATTTTTTTCTCCTTAGCCTCCAGTGTCCTCTCTTCATTTCTCTATGTGTCTGCCACCATCAGCCATCATCTGCCACAGCCTGCAACCGCTACCACCATGAGCACTATCTCTCTTTGTTTCTCTCTGTGTCCACCACCATCAGCCACTGTCCGCAATCACTACCACCACGGGTACTCTCTCTTTCCCTCCCTCCCTTACCATCGTTGTGTTTTTTTTTTCCATTTAAACTTGTTTTTAATTGTTGGTTGTGTCTATCATGGGGATGAGTATTGGGCTAATTTGGTGATTTGGTGTTGGGATATTTTGAGAATGAGAAAGGAAAAGAAAGAACCATGGTTGACAAATTTTTTTTTATTAAATTTTGAATGTTGATTTCTGATTAATAGATTATTCTACTGAAATCCTTATGGCTGAATGTTGATTTTATTTTCTTCTAGATTGCTCATTTTTTGGATTTTAAGTGCTTCCCCTAATTATTTAATTTTTCCTTTGCCCTTTGGACTTTTATATAATTAATTATATATATTATTACTATATTAGTGAAGTTGCTTTGATTTGTTGATGAATATAGAGTAGTTTGATTTCTGAATCTGATTATTCTAGTGGAAAAGGAAGTAATTTGTAGCATGAATAATTATCTAATGAATATGATTTTCTCTTGGCTACTAAATTAGAAAGCTCCTTAATGCAAATTAGGCTTGTTGGATATGTTTTTCCATTTTGTTTTTGTTTTTACAAATAGGAACTCAAACTGTGTTTTAAACGTCCTCTTGAGAGAAACCCTAAAAGTGAATCTTTTATCTCATATATTTTCTTAAAACATCTTTCTAGGCTATTTTCTGCATATGATCTATTTTCTGCATATGATCTATTTTCTGCATCAATGTCTTTCTGCTAATAATGTTTGAATTTGTCATAGTAATTCAAATAAATACAATTTTAATTGTATAATGTAAGACTGTTTAGAGCATGCATTAGTGCTGCAGAATGTTAAATACGTGAGTATGAATGATTTTTTTTTCCCTTTCCTTAGAACACAACCATATTCAATAATTGGACAATTCCCTGAAATTATGTGCTCAAAGTACTTGTTACATCTGTCGACAAGGTGATATATCTGACATAAACTATAATTCTTTGGTGCTTGATTGGAAATTTCTTTTCGAGATCAGATTGAAAATTGATGCATATATTGAGTGTTTTCCTTGATAGAAACCTTCCCTTAAGTTAAATTGAGCAAAAGAGTAAAGAAAGTCAATTGAATTATCCTATCTTAAAGTACATCTTATGGAAGAAATTAATATTGAAGAAATTAATCTACTATTCCTAGCTATATATATCAAATTAATATTTATATTTATGCTAAATTTGTTGAGAAGTGAAGGGAAAGTTACTATTATTTGTTGGTTTCTGTCTCTTTCTCCCAAGTTCAATGTATCTTCCCATGTACATGAACTTGTCTATTACTTTCTCCTATGTAATTAATACAAGTTCATCCCCCTATCTTAGTTATAAATTAACCTCTTATATGTTAATCAAAATCATGATAATAATAATATTTACTAAAAATGTCATGACTTGTCTTCCTTATTATAGAACGAGTGATTTCATGACGTAAAACTATTTCTTTTCCATATCATGGATTGCTTTGGTACTAATACCTTTGATACTCCCTAATTTCAATCAGATTATTTACAAAGAATATCTTGAAAGACACTTTTGATTGCGAGATGCCTATGTGAAGGTTTACCACTTCTTTAAATTGTTGACGTGTGTTAAACTGCACATAACACAACTTCATCAAGTGGAGGGGGAATGATTGTAATCAGTCACATAATTAAAAATATGTATTATTATTAATTAGGTGATTATAGCTATCCCCCTCCACTTAACTGAAGCCGGTTTTATATGCATTTTAACACACGTTAACAATTTAAATAGATATATGGGAGAAAGAAGAGGTAGATTTGTATACATCATTTGTAATTAAGATATTAATTTAATTTTTTTCATTCAATAAATGAAAATGATGCATGCACAATCAAATGGTTTAAACAGGTTATTATATCATGAAAATTTTCAAGAAAATATTAAGTGAATAAGAATGAGATTGCAAGCATTAGAGTTAGAAGGAAGATGAAGAGAACTTGCAATTCTAAAGCATTGGAATTGCAAGTTCTGTTTGTGTTTCCACTAATTCTAATGATTGCAATCTCATTCTTGTTCGCTAAATATTTTTTAAATTATTTGATTATGCATGCATCATTTTAATTTATTGAACCTAAACTAAACATTAAAGGAAAAATTTAGGGACGAAATTTTCGTCTCAAATTAAGGACGAACATTTATCAATCTCAGATACTAAAGTTTATCTGAGACAAATTTCTTTTTCTAGGACAAAAATTTTAGATGTCTCATAAATTAGATACTCCGGCTCAAAAATGGAAATAAATTCATCTTTAAGTCTGTCTTCAGAGATAAATTCTCTTAAATCAGAGACCAAAAATTTCGCTTTTGATGTCAGTTTTTTTGTAGTGTTATATACGGCAATAATGTATTCTTACAGTCACCAAAGGTGGAAAGAATAAATATTAAATTCAACAAAAAGAAGCAGCAAAACAAGCAAGCAAAAACAAACCAAGTGCAGCTGTCCTACTGTACTTAGTTTTAGTTGATCTATGTTTCTCGCCCTGGTATAAATATAGTGCACAAACTTAGTTTTTTATCTATGTTCATGCAATATTTGGAAGGTTACTTTTATTGTATCATTCTCTATGCATTACTTACTTCTCATTTGTATCTTCCCCCTCCCCCCCCCCCCCTCTTCTTATAAATGGATAAACCTCCACTATCTCTGAAAATGCATGGTTTCTAGATAATCCAGTTCAAGTTAAGTTAAATTACAAAAGTATAAAATTTTCTCAATATTAATTCTCTTTATTCACAAGATATGAATTCGACATTTTTCTTAAAATAAACAAACAATAAATCACTAACTAGCATTGGTAAACTTCTCATTTTTATCTTTGCAGAAGTACATGCTCTGTATGCGTTGTGTAAATTATATTTTTATTAGATATAAATATATAAAATATTATATAAAAAATACGCAATTTATCTATGGAAAACATATCTAGTTAATCTTTGAAATTTTTTTTACATGAATAATTAATTTATGTGTGTAAATTATATATATATATATAGAATAACGCTGAAAAACCACACAATTTAATTCTTGAAGAATATATCTAGTAACACTTTAGTCCTTAAATGTTTTTACATTTGAATAATTAATCTATTAATGTTTGCAATTAATCACTGACATTGAACTAGCTCCCACGACAAATGGTATTGTACTCCCCCATTCTTCATTTTTATAATTAAAATTGAAATCTCACAAATTCAAGTCCAAAATTGTTTTATGCGAAAAGGGTAACAAACTTGTATTTTCAGACATGGTGCATTGAATCCTTAGTTTAAAATGTGAGAGAGAGAGAGAGAGAGAGAGAGAGAGAGAGAGAGAGAGAGAGAGAGAGAGAGAGAGAGAGAGAGAGAGAGAGAGAGAGAGAGAGAGAGATTTAGTAATGTTGGGGCATTGTATGCATTGTAAAATTCAAAACCCAACAAGGAGAGTGACGTGGCAATTGATCAACCTTAGGTATTGTCTTAAATTGAGTACTCCCTAGCTATTCTTCCATGAAAATTGCATGGGAAAAACCTAGGAATCTTCGAGCTTTCAAAACACAAAGCCACAAGATATGTTTTGGATATCTACTGCGTACTTGGCATCCCCATCGCCTTTCCTTCTCATCCTCTTGTTTTTCTCAATATTCAAAAAAAAAAATCCTTTTTCTTATTTCGTGTATATATATATATATATATATATATATATATATATATATATATATTATCCCTTCACATGCATAATTATGATGTGATTCGAAAAAGAAAATGTTTTATGTATATATATATTATCCCTTCACATACATAATTATGATGTGATTCGAAAAAGAAAATGTTTTATGTGGATGAAGTGTACGTAGACCTCTTTTTTTCAGGTATATAGATTTATCAGAAAATTATATAAACCAAATCATTTTTTGTTAGAACTCAAAGATGATACATATATGTTTATAGTTTTTTGAGTATATGATATTGAAACAAATGTTTGAGGTATTTTTTTGTGAAATATTCACACGTCCCTTCACTAAGTCACACTCAGTAAATTTTTATATGTCTCTTTTTAATATATTTATCTAATTTCCTTAATTAATGAAAAACTTAATAACAATAAATTGTTTATTGCAAAATCTATGCTATTATATATAACTTTTAGATGTTCTGGTTATTAATTTCTAAAAATTTTATATATATAAAGAAAAATTGTATTTAAAAGTAAGAGATTAAAAATTTAATTAACAACTTTCCACATTTATATTTATTATTTTAAAAATAACAAAACTACAGTTTACTTTTATATTTAAAAATGTATTTAAAATTAATTAAAAAAGTTGACATCCACTTTAATGCATATTTAGCTACGTGTACAATTTTTTTGTTAATTTACATTGAAATTCATAAAATTAATGTCTAATTAATACTTTAATGCAAATATATGTAATGAATATATATATATATATATAGAGAGAGAGAGAGAGAGAGAGAGAGAGAGAATTGAGGATTAGGTCAAATGTTGCAAGTAATTAGTTGGGTCATTGTGTGGTGTGAATGAGAGAAAGGGTCAGCAATCGCCAATGAGTGATCAGTTGTAGTGGTATACATGAAACAAATTAACAAGAAAACAAGGTAAGGTTGTTGTGTGTGTATTTATATAATCATAGTTGGGACACTTATGAGTGGCGGACATTCGCTTAACATTCCTGTTGGTACCAAACAACGTGCTCTCTCTACAGTACTCTCATATTAATATAATAACACTAAATTGAGTCAAATAAAAAAAATTATATTTTATAATATGATAAATCTAAGTTTAATTCTCACAAAAAAAAACTGTTTAAATTTAATGTCTAATAATATTTCAAATAAAATTCACTCTACACTCCAACAAAGAATGCATCTGGGAATATATATATATATATAATAAAACTCTTTGAAGTTGTAGGCTTAATCACATCATTGGATAAAAAATCTTGAAATCTTTAATGTATTTCCTCTGTATTCACAGTTATTGTTCAGTTTCAGTTGGTTCCATCCATGCACTGTTGTCTCTGCATGCGCATGCTTGCATCTATCTCCTGAATCTTCCCTCCCACGCTGACACTTGCTTGTCTTGTCAGTTTCACTATCACTCAATCCACTTATTAACTCTCTCCTCTCCCTTCTTTTCTTGTTTTTTTGAGTTAAGTATACCCTCCTTAAATTTTTAAAATTACATGCTCCTATTTTTTTATTTACAAAATATACATTTTTGATAATTATAAAATTACTATATTTTAATTTAGTTTTATATTTTTCGTTAAAGAGTTTTATTACAGTATTTTTTATGTTTAATACTTTAATTAGTATTATTTTTTAATTAAAATACCATTCATCAATCTAAATATATATATTCAATATTTAAAAAAATAAAAATACTTGTGACATTTTATTTTAGATAAATGACAAAAGAGGTAGCACAATGTATAAAATTTAATATTCTAAAAATACATTTCAGTCAAAAGGTAGGTAGTACTACTAAATTATCAAATGTTAAAAAAAATATTATAACAGATCTCTCTAGACAAAGAAAAATAAAATTGGACTAAGTGCCCAAGACCTTTAGTTTAAATAGCATTTATTCTAGACATAAGTTCTAGGGGGTGTTGATAGTTATGAGTTAGATCACTCTCACATTCTTTTTTTAATCTCCTTTTCTCAAATTTTGTGCTTTATTAGTAACCCCAAAAAAAAAAAAGAATTGAAGTATATGTAATATATTTTATGATTAAAAAAATAATATCTATATTTTAAAAGTAAAAGGAAAGGAAGTGCAATTTATTTCTTTTAACACTACATATAAAGATGTGTTTAAATCAGTTTATATATTAAATGTGATTTAAATAAATATTCTTATATTAGTCCAACGTTATCAAGAGAATAACTTTTTAAATATTAATTTCAAAATTCAGTCTCAAATAATAAAAATAGAAAACAAACTTCAAAATTTTTGTCACTCAATCTCTCTTAAAATCGAACATATGTAATTAATTATTCAGATGGAGCTTCCACTCTAAAGTAAACCACTGTAATATTGCATGTGAAATTAAAATGTTTGAGGAATGATTTGCTTCTTCATTATGGAATTTGATGCATGATATCATCTAATATTATATATATGTGTGTGTGTATATATAATGTCAATTCATTTCTCATTTTTATTCTATTATTTCAAGAACTAAATTTATATAACTATTTTTTTATCTTTAATTATAAAAATCGTTCAGTGTAACTCGTAATTGTTTGTTTTTATAGAAGTGGAAGTGGTCTAATACCTTCTCATTTTTATGTTACATAAGGAAAATTTTCAATTAAAGGAACAGACTCTTTTATATATAGTACTGCGGTAACTCATCTAATTAATTGCGGCCAAAGGAACAAAATCTAGAAGAGTCCAATAGACTTTTGCGTGGAATTTCATTATACTCGTATATAATTTAGATATTAATATTAAGTTAATTATATTTATTGTCATGTTAAAAATAAAATTACAATTTTATATTAAGTAAAAGTTAATTCATTTGATAGAAAATAAATTTAAAAAATTATATAACACATATAAAAGATATTTAAAAAATTACATGTAATATTTAAAATAAGAGAAATTACTCAATTTCATAATTTAGTGTAATTTACCTCATATTCAACAACACTAATTAGTCAACATATACCCCCGAATCAGGAATACTAGCTAGTGAAGAGGCCTGCAGCTTCGCTCTAGTACTGGATCTAGATCGTTGGATGAGATCATTTAATTATCAAGATTAATTTAGTATTTTTTAAAAAAATCACATGATTAATAAAAAATACAAGATTGGACTTGTTAAAATTAACCATACAATTAAAAAATGCTAGATTAATTTAGATCATTAGATGATCTCATTTAATAGTCCAAATCTAGTGCTAAAAGGAACTATTCCCTCCAGCACTGAAGGAAAGCCCGGTCTAGTGAGTAGTTATCTATAAGAATATCCTGTAAAAAGTTAGCATTTGTTATTTTCATTTTATCTAATTAAATTTAAAATACTATATGTGTGTATATATATATATATATATATATATATATATATATATTTCTTCGAATTAAATAATTCAAAAGCAAAGACTATAATATTATTTATATTAATCTAAATAAAATATGAATTATGTATTTAAACTTTCCACATAATCTTTGCCATGCAAACATATATAATTATATACCTTATTCTTAGGTCTTATTTGTTTGTATTTAATAAAAATCTAAATATAATTTATTCAAACTTTAGACAATTAAGTGCGTTTGTTTTCTTTTTCTTTTCTTTTTTAAAGTACTTAATAGGTCTGAATGTATATTACTAAATCTAATATTGTGACAAGTCTTATACCATTCAGATGCATTATTCATTTTAGATAAAAATACATTTTATCCCCATAAACCTTTTTTATATGCATGTTATCTCCATAAATTGTAAAACTTAATAAATAACTCTCCTAAACTTTACAATACATGCAAAGTAACCATTTTTTAAAATATTCCATTAACTAGATTAGCAATCAATGTTTATTTATTAAGTTTTAAATTTTTTTCATTCATTATATAATTATGTTTTTTTTAATTTTGATTTCATCATTTTTTTCATAATATATGTTTAATTACTAATTTATTTTAATATTTTTTTTTTGCGAATAAACAATTTCAATGTATTCATATGTTAAAAAAAGTCTTAATAATTCATTATTTATATTAAAAGACAATATCTTAATATTCAAATGTATATTCAAATTCAAATATCTTAATTTTAAAAAACAAATAAACCCTTAAGGCCTTATCGGTGGAAAGGTGTTGAGAGTTTATTTGGGGAGACATATAGCCCAGAGGAGAGGAAAACACATTATGAGTGTTTTATTTGGGAACATATACACGTTTTGCAACCCTGTTCTATGTTCATTGTGCATTAACCACATTTTGCATGGAAATGATAACATTTGGCTGAGCGTTAAGTCGAAGCTTTAACTATGTTTCCCTTCTCCAACCTTGGTTTCAACCATCGCAGTCCCATGTTGCTTTTGAGCTTTATAACACAATTTCAACCACCGCTCATCTGCTCTTTCTTGTGTTGCCCTTCCCATTGCATTTTTTCCCATTTGCTGTATGAGGCTTTTTTTTTTTTTTTTCATTTCTCTATGTGTGTTGTTCTGCTGTTGGTTTTGAGTTTGCCATTGGTGTTTGCTTATCTGTATATTTGCTCATTACTTTGCCATTGGTCGTGAGTCGCCATTGGTCCCTATTCTATCATTTTCGCTCTGGTTTGGCGTCCATTTCCTGATGTTTTCTCATGCTTCCAATATTTTCTTCCCTTTTTGTCAGAGTGCTCAATTTGCCTTGGTGTCATTCCTCTGTCGTCGCACGATCCCTGTTGTCTTGGCTCTTCCCTATGCTTTTTGGTGCTTTGTGTCGCTGAAGAGGTGTGGATGGCAGTGAGAGGTGCAATAAGCGCTTCTCCAACATCCTTGTACCCGTAAAATTGGTGGGTCACAAAGTTGGGTCCCGTCAACCTGAGAAGATGACCAAATTTTCTTTTTAAGTTTAACGGGTCATGGGTCATGGTTTGATGTGTGTTTGGGTTGATTATTAAGCCTGTGGTTGCTTATAATTGTATTAATATGGTTAATATATACATTTGTATAATTATATAATTATATAGATTATAACCTAATTAATATGGTTATTATAACTATATTGTTATCTTAATTATATAATTATATATCAATATTTAATTAAACACCTAATTTATTTAATTTATAAAACTAACTTAAAAACCTAATCTATATAATTATATTAATTATGACCTAATTAATCTAGTTAACATAATTATATAATAATCTTAATTATATAATTATATATCAGTGTTTAATTAAATACCTAATTTATTTAATTTATAAAATTAAATTCAAAACCTAATTTACATAATTACATAACCTAATAAATCTGCTTAATACAATTATATAATTATTTAATTTAATTAAAAACCTAATTGAATAATTAGTTATTAATTAGTATTTTGTAATCTATTTTCTTTGCAATTAGGATCCTTTTTTACTATATTTTGCAATTTGGACATTTTATTTCATTATTTGCTACTTTTGTTACTAGTAGTGATTGGACATTTGATATTAAGTAATTTAATGACGGTCATTGGTTTCATTTAATTTAATTATATAATTGGCTTTTTATATTGACTAGACATGAGTGCTCCAAAAAATCAAGTCTAGATCCCACATCAACTAGTCATGCAAAGGCCACTTGAGATCTTAAAATAATTGAGCAATTTTATCTAGACTTGCTTGGATCAAATTCATAAAAGGAGAAGGTAATGGTACTATCCTCACAAAGAATCGGTGGAAAGGTGTCATAATCCAATTCAATAATATAAGTGGAAAGAACTATGATAGAGCCCAACTAAAAAATAAATGAGACAACTTGAAAAAAGAATTGCATGCATGGTGCAAATTATTTGCAAATAAAATTAACATAGGGTGGGATAGTGTCATGAACACTGTTGATGCTCTGGATGAATGGTGAGAGAAGAAACATTTAGTATATATGCTCAATCAGAGAACTTATGTTATAGATTATTTTTACTATATTTTGTTGTAATGATATATATTGAGAACATATATGGAAGAAAATCTCCAATATGTCAATTTTAGGAATAAAGGCCTTACATTTGCCCCCAGCTGACCATTCTTTTTAAGAATGTGGTGGCTACTGGCTAGTATGCTTGGATACCAACGTCAAAAACACTTCTTAGTAGCATGAATGATGATGGTTTATATCGCCTAATGTTAGACAATATTGTGGTGGACAAGAAAGAAGGCAATAAGGACAGTAAGGAAGATTTAAGTGCTCCAGCCACTTTTAATTTAACCTCATCTCAAGAACACCAAGCCATAAAAGTGGTGAGAAGAGAAGGCATGCTAGCGTGAAGAAAGATAAAGGTAAAGTCCCTGCTGCTAAATGGATAAATGATGTTGTGAGCATAATGGCTGAGACTTGCAGCTCATATAAAGATGTGAAGGAGATGATGTAATTTACTGGTACATAAGTCAGCTAAAGAGATGTTTGCGGCAATGAAAGGCACACAAAACATGCATGTTACTGTGTTGGCTTCGTTTTACAGCATATAACCCACCAGATTTCCCGAAGGACTAAAGTGAATAGCTTCATTTTTATTTTTTACTTTTTGTATTATTGTATTGGCCTTGAGAGGCATAAACATATTTTTTATGATTACGATGTTATGTTATGACTATCTTTAATGTGTATGTCTTGTGAATTCCTACAGTAGTTTATGTTTTCATTGAATACCATGAATCTTGACTTTGCTTTATATCTAATATACATATGTGAATGGATACAAACAAATTAGCACATTATCTCGAACTAGATGATGATGCTGAAAAATACATGTTTATGGGTACACTGGTTTCTAAATATGTCAAAACATATTTATGCAAATAACCACACAGAACAAGTGAACAATCTGGTCATGCATGAGTATTAGAAATATTACAAGGACATCTCATTCGTTGCCATGAGATGTTCTGCATGCAAAAACATGTGTTCCAGAAGTTGTGTCTTGAATTAATTGAATGTGGTTGAAGGACACTACAATGATTGGAGTTGAGAAGATGATTGCCATAATCTTGCACATGGTGGTCCATGGAGTAGGAAACCGATCTTACAAGAAAGGTTTCAACACTTATGAAAGACCATAACCAGACGTATTTATGAAATGAAAGTTGCTTGTTTGAAACTTTATTACAAATATATTAGGTCCCAAGATTGTTTATTTCGTAAGATTCTTTCCAAATTACAAAATGATTGATGATATTGGCTCTTTTTCAAGAATGCTGTTGAAGCCATTGATAAAACTTATGTCTCGTGTGTGGTTAGTCCCAGTTACCAACTAAGATTTATTGGAAGAAATTGATATTCTACACAAAATGTATTAGTTGTATGTAATTGGGACATATGTTTTACTTTTGCATTGCTTGGATGGGAAGGCATTCCTCAAGATGCTCATGTCTTTTAACATGTTTTCACGACTCCTGACATAACCTTTATGCATCCACCTCTAGATAAATTTTCTGCTTTCAGAATTTTTTAGTTTTAGTAATTTCTTATAATTAGTTTAATGCTATCTTTATTAATGATTTATTAATTTTTCTAGGTAAATATTATTTAGTGGATGTTGGCTATCCAACACCAGTTAGATATATTGGTCTCTACAAGTGTGAGCATTATCGCCTAATTGATTTTAAGCATTCGCTCAGATTTTTCAATCAAAATGAGATATTTAATTACCATCACTCAAACTTAAGATCTAATGTTGAAAGAACTTTCAAGGTATGGAAGAATATGTTTGCAATTTTGCATTATATGCCTAAGTTCAAAATTGAAATATGTTCAAATAGTGAGTACAACAATAACTATATAAAATTTTATTAGAAGGTACATTGATACAGATACCAAATTTAGTTGTTCGAAAGATGAAGACATCATTCAAAAAAAGTATGAAAACCATGTTACCTCAAATTCCCTACCCAATTTAAACATAACATCTTCATCTGAAATTAATTGTATTCAAGATATTATTTGGAATAAAATCATAGAACATACACAAAATAATTAACAATCATGTGTACAATTAATTATTTCCTTTATTATGAGAATGGACCTTTAGATTTTTGTTTACAATTAAGTTCTTTTTTTATATGATTTGCATATTGGTCATTACTAATTTCTCTTATTTTATCTAACAATCCACTATTAGTATTTTAATGAGTATTTAGTGATTAATTAAAAAATCAATTAGTAATATAATTAGCTATTAGTAATTAAAAAATTAATTAGATGGTCACTTAATTAAGAAAATTAGCTAACAATTCAATTAGTAATTAGCAATTTATTAGCTCTATAATTATAATTATAATTGGTTAAAAATTATTTAAATAAAAAATAATTTAATCATTAATTAGTTAATAATTAGTCATTTTCATAGAAAAAAACAAAAAAAGTGCAATCTATTAAAACATTGATATAGTTTATTACATTACACTTAAATGGGTGACAATAAATAATAAGCATGAAATAATGAAATATAAAATTCATGTCATTTGTAGTAATTACACATTCAAAAATGTTTTTGCAAACCAACATCCAAACATGAATCACATTCATGGTATGCTGGTACAAGCCACTATGACTACTGAATTGCCCAGAATTAAATTCGTGGCAAGTTGTAATATAGTAATTGTCCCATGTCATATTTTTTCAATGAGCCTTGCTTCTAATTGCCTAATTAATTGTTCTAACACTAATCTACATTAATTACCTACTAATTAACTACCTAATTAACACTGGGGGTGATTGCAGAATTAAAGGCATAAAATAGATTTAAAACATAAACCTTAAACCTAATAACAAAACAGAAACAAAGCAAATAAAAATGAAATTACACTAACACAGAAATGCAATCAGTCACAAAATCCTTAAAATTGCAACTATCATCATTCTTGTCTTTAAATTAATTCTAGTGTTTTATATCATTAGGTTTTCTAACTAATATTTCCAAGAGATCTCTTAAAACTAGATTCAATTAAAACTATGGTTAGGAAGATCTTCACTAATTCATAACCCAATGAAACCTGATTAAGCTCTAACCTAAATCATATTTGATAATTACCAAAGCAAGTTATTTCGTTCTACTTACTCTACTAACCTGTTAAAGCAAGATTACACCTCAAATAAGACCTTAAGAACAGTACTTATGTTCACATTGTCATATCAGAGTAAGGATTAACATAAAAACTAGAGACAATTAAAGAACATAAATGAAACAGAGAACAACAAGAAAAGCTTACTAATTGCTCCAAGAATTAAGATTACAACTCTAGTTCATCCATAAACTGATTACAAGAGACTTTTAGTCTTCTATGGAGGCTAAAATACATCAAAACAAAGAAGAAAATTTGGGTTTGGGGGGAAGGGTAACCTACAAATTTCTACAAAAAAATAGAAGAAGAATGGTTCTTCAACAACTAAAAAATGACTTCTGGTGGTGTTTTATAAAACCAGAAGAGCGAGGAATGAAAATGCTGCTGTTTGACTCCATTGTGCTATCTTTTTCCTTTTAAGTTTTTTGCTGCTTTTTCTTACTATTGCTTGCTACTGTGTGCTACAAAATTTGATGTAAGGCAACCAAAACAGTGCAGAAACAGTGGGCACCAGTCTAACTCAGCCCTAGTCATCTAGTCAATACCTAGTCAGTGCCATATCATCAAATATATCTATGTCGGCATTTAGTCATTAAAATACTCTCCAATAATTAAATCTGTAAAATATACAATTGAGTTAATTGGGATAAAATTATGAAATTGAAACATATTTATTTTATAATTAATTTACACCTAATAAATCCAAAACATAATAAAATTAGAGAGTTTTCATTGAATTAGTATACAATAAGACTAAGATAGAGCCTAAAATGTATATAAAAATGCTCGATATTATCTGCCCAAACCTCGATTTGCCCAATTGTTTTCCAAAACATAAATCACATTCAGTCAAAGCTAAGTTTGCCCAAACGACATTCTGCAAACCATGATTTATCTAAACCATGTTCTGCCCAACTTTTTCCAAACACACACTATGACATGAGTTGGTCTACTCTCTGCATTCTAAAGATTTCGGGTGGCCTCAGTTTGTGTTATTTTGACACAACAAAAATCACTACAAAAAAAAAATAAAGACGAAATTATTTTATCTTAGATTCTATCCATGATTTGTTGTAAATTTTGTCCCTCATTTGAAATTAGAATATAGGGTGTCAGCGATGGATTCTGGCACAAATTTTTTTTTTTGTCTCTGATTGAGTTTACATCTTTATTATTAGAGACATATTTTCCTTTGTCAAAAAATCATCTCTAATTTTTTTTCCTTTTTTTTTAAGATTTCAAAAATTAGAGACAAATTTTTTCGATACCTAAATTCTGTCTCTAAGTATATTAATTTAAATGACATGGTATTGATATTAGAGACAAAATTTTAACACAAAAAATTCTGTCTCTAATATTTTAACCTAAAATTCCAATTCTCTTCTCCCTGCCTATCTTTCCTATAATGTCCTCATCGTTTCTCTATGTGTTTGTTACCATTTGTCGTTTTGTCTACCTGCTCTACCACCACGTGTACTCTCTCTCTCTCTCTCTCTCTCCCCCTGCCCTTCCTCTAGATTTTTTTCTTATCACATTTATAGTAAAAACTGACATTCATTTCTTCCAGCTCTGCCATCACATGTTTCCAGTCACCTTCAATGTGGGTTCTTCGCACCTCTTCGAAGGTTTGACTCCAGTTTTTTATTCTCTTCCATTTTTTGCTTTGAATTTTTTTGGTTCATGGTTTTTCTAGGGTCTGGTATTTTAAAAAAAATTTTTTTTGCTTCTGGTTTAATTTATGTTATCTGCTGATTTTTTGTTCATAAGTTTTTTTTTTCGTTTACGATTTCTATAAGGATGGAATAGAAGTTAGGGAATTAATTTAAATAGTAGTAGTGACATGACCAAGAGTACTTACCATTAGGTTAAAAGCTTAAGATGTTAGCCAATACATAACTTTTGATATATACACCTTGTATTGGATGCAAGCCCTTTTTTATGTAAGCCATTAGACGTAGGCCACTAGATCGAACTCTATCCACAAAACCAACATATACTCCTTTGCGACTCTTGGGTTAATAGCCCAAATTATGACACCTTGGGGTGTCATTCAAATTCATTCTAGGTGGCTACATAAGGAATTGAATCAGAGGTGATGTGGCTGGTGAAGAAGGTGAAAATGGAGAGTACTGGGAATGATTGATGCTTAGATAGTGATGTTGCAAAGTTAGGCGACCATCATCAGTGAGATACAGGCACTGATGGACTGTTTCATCAATTCAGTTGATAAACACATAGGTACTCCTACTGATGATGATGATGATCAGACACAGTCCCCAAATCACCCCTTATATTAGTTTATTTTTGGAAACTTATATTTGTTATAACTTTGTATTTCATGATATTGGATCATGAAGAAACATGTAATTAAATGTTCTCCCTTTTTTTATATAAAATTTTTTTTCTTTAATAGGTAGTTGTTATAATTGTTGGTTGCTGCTTGTTGGCTATATTTCTATTTGTTCACAGGTTTCAAATCAAGTTTGGAATTAACTTTGAATTACATATATTAAAAGAACCTTTCTAAAAATTAGAGATGGAAAAATTGGTCCATGATTTGAGACAAAATTTTCTCTCTCAAATCAAAGATGAATTTATTCATCCTAAAATTCATCTCTGATTTGAGACGAAATTTTATGTCTTTAATCAGAAAGAGAATCAGAGATAAAATTTTTGTCTTAAATTAGGGACAAAACGTTTTTCGTCTCAAATTCTCAAATTTTACTTGAGACAGATTTTTAATTTTGAGATGAAAATTAATTCCGTCTCAAATTATTTGGAATGAAAGTATTAGAGACAAATGTTTTTCTGTCTTTTATTCCATCTCTGACTTATCGAGATGAAATTCCCTTAAATTAGAGATATATTTTTCTATATCTGATTGATGTATTTCTTGTAATGAATTTAATAATTATAATAATTCAATTAATAGTTGTTGATATCGATGTATGAAAAATTACATATTATGCCATACTTTAAATGATAAAATATTTTCAAATTCAGCAACAATTTATTTTAATGATGTTAAGTCTTTAAACTTCTATAAATTTAAAAACAAAAACAAAAACTTATGAGAAGTATTTTATTCTTATAATTCTTTGTTAGTATGATTTTTTTTTTTAAAAAAAGAGTGAGGATCACTATGCACTGTCATCTTTCAATTTTCAAGTTATTTTTATTTTTTTAAAAATTCCCTTTTAATATTCTAAATATATTTCTCCTCTTTTTTTCTTTAATGATTTTCAATTTTCCCTTACCTTTGAAACTCTCTAATCTTTTGTTACTTGATAAATTAATTCAATTTACTGTTATCCTCAAAATTATGATAATTTTTTTTAACTTAAAATTAGTCATGAAAGTAAAAAAAAAGTTAAATAATAATCAAATGAATCACATTATTTAGAAATTATATTTTTATTCATGTATGTTTTGTGTCATAAAATTGTACAAATAATGGTAATAGCACGTGCCATAGCAATTGTTAATTTCTTTAATTTTAATACAATAATTTTTTTCTTATACAATATAAATAATTTAAAAAAATTATAATTTTTTAAAAAACCTTTTAATATTATATTAGACGATATTGATTCTCCTTTTAAAAATATTTCTCGCTCTGCCCCTATATATATGTGTGTGTGTGTGTATATATATCTATATTATATGATCGATCTAACAGTTTAGTTCGACTTGACACTTACTAAATTGCAAATCAAATCAAATTGTTGGAAAATAATAAATTTTAAACCAAACTAAATCTAGCATTGATTGATTTTCATCAATTTTTGTTCAATTTAATTTAATTGGACTGGATCAAGTGAATTTTTGAATCTATTGTGAACACCTTTTGCTTTTTAAGAGCCGGACTCAACTTCTATCTGAATTAGCTCTGGAAAATCTGTCTTAAGCCTTGACCTCATGCAATTAATTAGATTTAAAGAAGCCATCAATCTATAGCGTTTGTGGTCATATCAATGGTAGATAGGAGAGAGAACCCCATTTTCCTTGAAACCCTACCGCAAATAAAGCCGACTACTTCGTTCGTTGGGTCTCTATTTGTCCGCACCTCCAAATTTCGTTGAGCACATCACTTAATTTGACCACTCCCTCCTTTCCTTTCACATTCATATATTTCTTTTCTTTTCTTCTCAATGTCGCTTCTTTTTGATCATCTAAATCCACACCACGCCACGTACGCTCATTCTTTGTAATTATTATCATTAAATATTATTTGTTAATTATGTTTTTAGTTGTGTTATACTAGTAAAATATTAAAATCTCCTTCGGTTTATCACATATAATCTAGATATTTTATAACAATTATAATTTAAATCCCATGTCACTATGAAAACAACTTTTTTTTTTTAAAATTTCGAATTGTCAAAATATATAAAAAATTACGAGGATAACGGTACATCGACTTCGTTTCCCCCGCTAGCCGACACACTTGTTATACGAATAATATTGTATATATCAAAGACATACCCTCTTATATATTTGTGCGTGAGTCAGTGTGTGTTAAGTTCCGTGAAATGATACAATTACTCGTGTTCTCTTAAGGGCGAAGTTTCTGTTATCGCAATGAACAATAATTATGTGTTACTTTTATATCTGCGTAGCGTATATTAATGCATGGAATGCACGTAACCAGTACTCCCTCTTTGCACATAGATTTTTTTGATGACGTGCATTTGTATTAATTTATGATAAATATACACTTTTTTCAATATTAAATAAGGTATCCTCAAGTCATATTAAATTTTAACTAATTCCTGTCAAATTGTAAATTAGTCTTTTTAGTAAATAAGTATTCTGAAATTTGAATTTATTTTTATCTTTTTTATGAGAATGAAACTACTACCACCTCAACCAACAATTTAATTATTGGTTGATAAACATATACTTTAACTATGTATTTGGTATTTTTTATAACAAAAAACTATATACTTTGTATTTGAATGATAGAAATATATATAATTTAGTTTTTAAAAGTTTTTAAACGTTATTTATTAATATAAAAAAATATGTATATTTACTTTTTTTAATTTTTGAACTAATAAATAGTGGGACAAAATCTTTATAGGAGCTCCTGGGAGATCGACCATAGACCTGTCTTTTCTTTATGCTTTTTTTTTTTTTGAAATTTCATACGAGCCTTTGTATCTGAGTTGGAATTAAAGTTTTAGGCCTAAGTGCCTTTCCTTAAAAAAAAAAATCGTTAACAAAAAAGTTATTAAGGTATATATGTTTTAGAAAATAAAAGTACATTTATTCAGAAATTTTCTTTTAATACCTCACATAGAATTATCATCTACTAAAAAATAATTATAATTATCATTGGTCAATACTTTATCTGTGCCGGCTCATTAAGCGTTTATTAGACCAGAAATTAAATTGAGCTATACGCTTCCCAAATAATATACGCAACAATTATTCAAATATAATCGTATAAAATATTTATTATATATATATATATAATTTTTTGATTGATTGTCGGGTCTACAAAATTTATCGCACGTCACAAAAGTTTAAATTTTTTTAATATTGTTTATTCAGTATAAATATCAAAACGTCATAGTCAAAAAGTTAATTGATATGATACAAATTTAATGGTCTCGATATTCTAAAATATGACATGTGCATTTTATTAAAACAAGACATATAAATTTTCACAATATTAACAATTTTGCTTCTAAAAAAAATAGGTAAATCAATTATTTAGATCTTAAAAATTTAATTATACACAATTTAATCTTTAAATATTATGAATTTATTAAGTATTGTTATTTAGTGAGTTTCTTAAAGATAAGGAGATGCACTAATTTAGCCTTATAAAAAGATTAATTTATACTAAATATATAATTTACAAACACTAACTTATGCAATAATTAAATTTTAAAAATTAAATAATAAAACATATATTTTTTAGAGTAATTTATATACAAAGAAAACTTATATAAAATTCTTTATATATTTATTATTAAATTTTTTAATAGAAATACAGCATGAGTAAAATAATTTTTAACGCAATGATAAATTTCAAAAAATTTGAAGTTATTTTTTAAAGATTATTAATATATGAAGTTTTTTTCTTTATGTATTTACCCTATAAATTTTTCACTCTTCTTACATAGAAACGAAACCGAATCCTCGAACAGAACTACGGAATAGAGTCGCTGTAGCTACGTGGGACGTGTGAACCCATCTAAAACGGAAGAACTTGTCAAAGACCCATTAGCGCGTGTCCTTGGAAACTCAAACCATACACGTATTCGTCAGGACTTGCAAATTACGTGATTGCATGACCTTGGCGGGCCATGCATGATAATTGGCTAAACTTACAAACAACTCAACCTCACCCCCACGCGCGCGTCTCCGCAACTTTCTGTTGTACTCGCTCCGTCCTCACGCGGGCTAATATCGTAATTATCTAAAGCCGCAAGTCTCCCACACCAGTCAAACCCACTCAACATTCCGCTAACGCGCCAAGCGCGTCTGCTAATTGACCCTGCCTCCGGCATATACCCGCAGCAATTCACAAAGCGTGTTTTATTTGATCTCCTGTAGCGAAAAATAATTATTATAAATACTTAGATTAATTACGATAATCATTTCTAAGATTTTAATTAAATTGAGCTTTGTATTACTTTAATTTGTACGCTATAATCTATACTCTTCTTGTGTTTTTATGCATACTTTATACATATTAAATTAGTTAATTTTTATGCATATATTATATAACTTAGTCGATTGAGGCACTGGTAAAAACTATTTAAACTTCAAAAATAACAATTATTTTGAAACCAACTCTATCATTTGTGCCTAATAAGTTTGAAAAAATATTAATAATCCAATTAGATAGGAATGACATGCTTGATAAAAAAAAATTACATATCAAATATAACATTGTAATTTTATTTTTAATATAAAAATAAATATAAATAAATGTTAAATTATAATATAAAATTAAAATTTTGTTTTTAATATGATAATAAAAACTATTGTATAATTTTATTATTAAAAATATATATTGTGTGAGTAGTTATCTTCTTATATTAAATAAGTTTTTTGAAACTAATACTTAAAAGTGATGTGGCTTAAATAAATTTTTATCCTAAGTGTTAACTAAAGTCAGTATTTTAAATTTTCTCGAAACTAAACCTTCTCATCTGACAAATATGACAATTTTTTTTTTAAAGAACTAAAAGAATCAAAGACACAGTTATAAAAGAAACATACTGATTGTTCTTACGATTTAGTAAACTCTTATCTGGTGTAATATTAAATAAAACTTGTTGACCAAAAAAAAAACTTACGCAGACATTATAAATTTTCTACGGAGAAATCTATTTAATTTAGACTATTTTTCATTTTATTAATTTTTTATCGATGTTGTTCAGATAATGTGGAAATTTCCAATATTCACGAATGCCAACAAGGACGAGGGACGAACATGGCATAGTAGCAAAACAAGAAAAAGTTTTGAAAAGGAGAGAAACGACGACGCCGAATAAATGCCTCTCTCTCTCTCTCACTTACCATGGATATTGATATCACGCAAACGCAACACACACACACACACACACACACACACACACACACACACTATTACTAAAACCATTCCCACTTTCTCTCTCTCGCTTGGAAAGAAAAAAAATAAATACTATTTTCTCTCTCTAAAACCCTCCTCCAACCTCTTCTCCCCTCCTCTCTTACCCATGATTACAGATCAGGACGCACCAACCATTTGAGCTTTTTGCGGCTTTGTTCAGACATCAGGTTGAGGGTTTTGGGGGTTGTTCGGTTAGATATTTATGTTTTTGAGTTTCAATGGCCACTGTTCCGTCTTCTTCGTCGTCGTCAAAGGTGTGCTACAATTCAGAGTGCAAGGAATTGAAGTCAGACAGACCTAAGAAGGGCTGGAGGCTCCGTAGTGGAGAGTTTGCAGAGCTTTGTGATCGATGCGGGTGATTAATTTACTTTTTTCTTTTTGTGCCGTCTTGTTTACTCGTACTGTGTTTTTTTTTTGAATTTTATCTAGCTTAGTATGCACGAGATTGGGATTAGTTGAGGTTTCTGGGTTTTGGTATCGCTTTGGTTAAAGTTTACTGCTTTTCTTGTTTGAAATTTTGCCATATCGATGGTTGTCTAAGCCAACGCGTGCATTTGGTTTGTCTTTTATAACGACCATTACTTTTACCATAGGAGATAAAACTTTGATTTGGTGGTTTTGATTTAAATGCGTGGGGTCTCTTCGATTTTAGTAGTATGGAAGTCTGAAATGTATATAACGAGTGTGATTCTTTTTTCCCTCCGTCAACTTTTAAAATATGTTTCTGATAGTGTTAAAATTTTTTGGAGTATCTTCGATGGCATCCTTTAAATGGAGAGGGGTATTTTCAGTTGTAAATTTGTCATTGGATTGTATCAGTATCCCCCTTTCATTTGGCATAGTATTGGGACGAAATTTCTTAACTTCCCTGCGAGTGTCTTTTTTGTTTTCTTTTGTATCTCCCGCGATATATTTTACTCTGAAGCCGTGGAGCACTATTGACATATTACCCCTATTGTTGACCTTCTTGATATTGCTCGGTTACTTTTGTATTGCTTCACAAATGTAAAACAAAATGCAAGTTTAGCTGTGAAAGTGCGTCTTTATTTATTTTGGGTTGGTCTGTAGAGATTAGAGATTAATAAGACGAGAAGAAAGTGTCAAGCGACTGACATTGTTACAAAGAAAGGTCTCTCAAGTTCCGCATCTTTAATTTTGATGCGTTTAGTTTTCTTAGTCACTAGTGCTTGGAACTTAATGGTTGCATTAAGTTTTTTATATTTCCATTATGTGAGTGTTTTATGGCAGTCTCAAATTGCAACTTCGAAACGCACTAGAGATTTAAAAGGAGTTTTGACAGTTCTAGCTTTTTAGGGATTTGGATGTGCAGCACTGACAGGCTTTGGAATTTCAACAGTTTGGTGTGCAGCGTATTTACTTTTAGCACTCTATACCAAAGAACATTAACCACATAGCCATGTAAGCAATGTAAAGACATGAAATTTCTAGACTTACAGCTCTTCTTCCAACCAGTCAAATGATATCTCTTACTGTCCCCAGACCCAGACCACAGAAGATTCAACTTGAGTGTGTTAATTTTCTCAACTATCCCTACAGGTTTCCTGAACAGAAAAAGGTAGTAAAGTGGGATAGTACTGTACTAGACAAGGATGTCTATATTGAAGTAGCATGACCCCTCAAGTGAAAAAAAGGGGTATCTTATTCAAGCCTCTTGGTTATATTCGGAACCACAGCTTCCTAAAAAGAAGCATGAGGATTACCCAGCAAAGGGACACCTAGATAGATGGCCACGGCAAAACCAAACAACTTGCCAACCTAGTGAAGTTCCTTGCAACAGCCTCTGAAACAGTGATACCAGCCAAAGTAAATTTGGCTTTATTAACTCAGACTTAAGACCACTTTAATATTTTGGCAAAAAAAAAAAAACTATTATTCAGAAGTTTTGGAAAGCAGAGGGAAATGGTAGGATGACAAGGAGTATACATTTAATTCCAAAGTAACACTTATTTGACTTTGACTTTGACTTTGACTTTGTGTACAAGACAAAGTGTGAACAGTAAATTAAAAGTTTTGAAGTAACAAAGTTTTGCTTCCCCTTATATTTTTTTTGTTTGTTTTTTTTTTTTGTTGGGGGGGGGGGGGCTGGGTTGGAGAAGGAAACTCCCATACTAGGGTAAGTATCTTTCTTTCTTCCTTCCCTTTTCCTTGTGTCACCTTGATCTAAACGTCCCTTAAAGGCTTAAAGTGAAGACAAGTCTTTATAATGTTAGTTCAATCTTCAAGAAGAAAGTAAATGTGTCTTTTAAGTAAGCAATACTCTCATCACCCTCCAAAGAAAACCTTAATGTTTCATCAACCCCCCTTGCTCCATGAAGCTCATGTAAAAACTAAGAACATATTCATCTTAAGAGAGAGAGAGAGAGAGAGAGAGAGAGAACTCAGAATGTCTACAGCAATAGCTATAGAAATGGAGGAAAAAAGAAAAATGTAATCTAGTCTTATTCCAGTCTGATCTCAAAACTAATACTTTGGTCCACCACAAGGGATAACAAAAGATGCCACAGAATAAAGGTGACCTCTGATTCATTGTCACCATTTATCCCCAAATTGTTTATGACTTTGAGATTAATCTACGAAGCCTCAACTAACATTTTTATTGGTCTTTTCAAAATCTACCGCTCTGCTTATGGCATCCATTTTTGTTTACTACTTCATTAGCCACCAAGGTAGCATCCCAAATTATATAATCAAATCCTGTTAATTCTTTATGTTGAGTTGAAATGCCTGTATAAACATTATAGTATAATGTTGTGTCATTTAGCTGACAGTAGAATCCTTGACAAGGGTGTTACAGGTGATATATTAATTTATTCAACTAATTAAAAGAGGACTCCTTGTGTGTTGGTGTCATGCTTGTGTGGTTTTTTCTGGTTGAGCAATGCATTACAATTTTTTTAACTGGAATGTGTATCAGCCCAAATGGACTCCAAATGGATGCCATGTGTATCTGCTCAAAAAGAATTTTGTTTGAATTATTGTCTTTTATTTGGTTCAGTAACCAGAGGTTAACCTTGCTGATTGCTTTTTTTTTTTTTAATTGTTTACATGTGCTGGGAATAAATAAATGAATACATATTTGTTTGGTTGTACTTGTTTATGTATCTCTGAGTAGAGAAGTTAATTGGCCTTATTATTTAAATAATCATGCCCATTTCTTATACACTGTTTTCTTCTGATTTTGTTTACGTTATGCATTTGTGTTATTGTTATTCCTTCTGTTAACATTGACTTTGTTTCTGTGACACTTAGTTCTGCTTTGGAAGAAGGAAGATTCTGTGAAATTTTTCACTTGAATGCTTCTGGTTGGAGAACTTGTGAGACATGCGGGAAGGTGAGCCTTACTTTATTGCAATTGCTTTAGGTGATATACGTATATTAAATGCTAAATAATACATGTATCCCCGGTTGAGTCTGGAACTTCTACTATCTGATGACATCTTTTCCTTTACAGGGGATTCATTGTGGATGTATTGTTTCAAGTAATGCCTTTATGTTGTTGGATCCCGGGGGCATTGAATGCATTGCATGTGCCAGGAAAAATATTATTTTGGTAGGTTTTTCTATTGTTATTAGGACATTTGTGTTTGTTTTCTCCTTGCTTCTCTTTTTTTGGCTTGTACAGCATGAAATGATCTGTCCAATATTTTTGTTATGTGCATACCTTTTTCATACTCTTTCTTGTAAAATGAACTCGAAAAGTTGTAATATTAATGTCATTGGAGGAGAGAATAAAAAAAGTTTCTCCTCATGTGAAACTGAATATTGCCAAGTCAGTTATTCTAGAAAGGATATGGACTGGTTCATGTGACCTGTATGTTGGAAGTAAGGTCTAGTTAGTGATTACCTTTTGCATATTTGAAGGAGCTGGAAATCTTCTTTCTACTGGGCAATAGACTAAGAAATTTTTAATTTCACTAGAACCAATTATGATAAGTTAACTATAGCATTAGTAAGTTGGGATTTAATTATTCTCTATATTTTTTTCCCTACTTGTGATTTGATTCTTTGAGCTCGATAAATCTGTTTGTAAATTCCAATGCATTCAGATATGATGTTATGTAAGATATTGAGGCATTGTTTGTTAACACTCCTCTTGCTGTGAAATCCCCCCTTTTTTTTCCTTTCTTTTTCCATACCCCCTCTTTATACTTCTTTTACAGTTACCTCATTTGTCATGGTGTTGTGATGTTTAACTTTTTACTTGTTCATCTACTTCAGGCTTTGACTTTGTTTTTTCTCCCCAAGTTAATATAAAAATATTGTCCTTCACAGAATGATATGTTCTTGCAATTTCTGGTTCATATCACTTAGTCTTCTACTTCACCATGAGAAAATGAGCTCCTCTGCAAGGTCTTGTAATGATGCTTGGACAATTAATAGTGTATTGGAAATAACATTTGCATACTGACTTTATATTCTGTTATCTGTATCTCAGTCATCCAATCTGCCTTGGTCACCACCTTTTTCTCTTCAAAGTCGTTTATCTGAGAGACTTAGAGACCTGTCTCCGAAAAATTGGAGTCAGTTAGCTGGATCAGGTCCTGTACCATGGAAGCAAGCACCCAGTCTGTTCAATCCAGCTTCTTCATCTGACCGGCATCCAGATGTGCCCTCTGTAGTTGAAATATCTAGTGTTGACAATATTTATGGAACTGAAAGGTTACCTGCCTCATCCCTGGAAAAGAAAAATGATGATCTGTCTGGAATATCAGCTAATTGGAATGTTAAGATTGGTGCTCGGGAAATGATGTTTATGAATGGTTAGCATTTTACTTATTCTTTTATAAGGAGTATGGCAATGAAGAAGGGAATATAGTGGCTTACCTAGCTTTATTTTTCAATTATATTTCAGGAATGCGGAATGATGAAAAGTCAAGTTCATGCTTAAATATGTGTCAGCAGCCTCCTTCTCTAAAAGAAGATTTGTCAACCCAACCATTTGGTTTGACAGTTCCTTATGCATCTCAAAATGAAAGAAATGGTCAAATTGGGGTGACTGGAAGTCATCCACAACAAACTCCTCCACCTTCTCATGGAAAGCAATTTAGTGGTCCTGTACATATTCCACTTGATTCATCAGGTGAAACACAGGTTCGGAATGGACGGCCCAGAGCAGATGCCAGAGGAAGAAACCAGTTTCTGCCACGATACTGGCCGAGGTGCACAGATCAAGAGCTACAACAAATATCTCTCGAGTATCCTCTAAATTAAATTTGAGCATGGTGTTAGTTTATAATTTTCAAATGCATTGCCTTATTCAATTATGTCTGATTAGTTATTACCATTAAGCAAGCTATAGAGCCTTAACTTCATGTCAGTTCTGATTCTGTAATTACACCATTGTTCCAAAAAACATTGAGTGCTAGTGATGCTGGGCGAATTGGGCGTCTAGTGCTACCAAAAAAATGCGCAGAGGTTAGTCGTGATGTTCCTTTCTTTAAGCTATTATTATGGAAGAAAAAAGTGCTCTTAGATTGACTATAATTTTATTCATGGATAATTTTCAAATTAAACTGAATTTTATAGATGGAGTACAGTGTGACACTTAAAAAGTACTTACTCTTTAGATTTTGCCGGGTTGTGGTGTCCATGTCTTTTTGTTTGGAATGTCAATTAGCATATGGTGCTCATTTAGGTAATAATTATTATTGTACGGTCATAAAGTAGAATGTTATATCTCTCCTTCCCCTTGTATTTGCTTGGAAAGTTATGATGATAGTAATGATTGTGGAAAATAGGACAGGTGAAATTGCATTCACATGCTCAGGGTTCAGGAACAGTGTCTTCCTAAGCACTATAGGGTAGAAATCAAGAATATATTAGTGTGAGATGTCATGGTCTTGTCCCCATAAACAAATTAGTCAACTGGTTACTAGTCAAGGACATCCCCTTACTGGGCTGTTTTGAGAAGGCAGGATTGGAATTGCTCTATGTTTATTGTAGTTTGGTTATTCGTGTATTTAATAAAAGCATGCCAGAAAAATCCCGCATAGAGATATAAACCAATAATGAGGGCTTCCCTAATATATTAAGCTTTTGGGATGAAATGGTTATTGGCCTAGTATTAGAGCCTTCAGAACCAGGTGGTTAGGAGTTCAATCCCATACTTTTCATACTTAAATTGAAAATTTAGCACAAGGTAAGGTGGGTGTATGCATTATGCTCCTTCAAGCCTAAGTTGCTTTTGCATGATGGTTCAAGTGTAGAGATATTAGACCAATCCCAGCCTTCACCTTGTAGCTTAAGCTTGTAGTATTGTTAGAGATATTGATAAAACCAAACATGAGTCTTCACTTATTAACTTAAGCTTTTGAGTTGAAATGGTCCTTTACATGTACGAGAGCTTTTATGATCAAGTAGTAATGAATTTGGTCTCTTTCACTCTCCACTGTACGATGGGTCTATGCTGTCTGAGTGTTGTCAATGGCAGCTGCTGTGGTTGTGGCATGGTGACCATCTATGGTGTTTCTGGGGCTTGCTGCCATATGCCATTGACAATACTGTTATGTATAGACTTCATGCCCTAAGGACTTTTGTGTGAGGGTGAAATCAGTCATAAGTCTTCACCTAGTAGCTTAAGTTTTTGAGATGTAATGGTTCTTGATAGGGATGAATGGTCCTTGACACCAAAGATTTTGTACCCAAATATCTAAGTTGGGACAAGGTAGTTTCCCTAGCTTCTATCTTGTTCTGTGCTAATGATCTGTTTTGGGGCCTCCTTGACTGTTTTGGAAGGCTTTGTAGAACTGATATATGTTTTTGTTTCTCGTGTAACTGTATTCTTACTTTATGAGGATTTCTTGTACTCCATTTTCATTCTCTTTTTATCTGAATAGCTTTCTTTTGCATATATATATATGTATATGTTTTTATATTTATATATGTATATATAAAGAGATTATGCAGCCCATGCAATAACTGATTTTAAAAAAAAAAATTTTCATTATATGGAATGAAATAATGAAAGTTTTATCTTCTGTTACTGAAACTACGGACTATTCAACTGTTACCATTGGGCATAGCATGCTGAAATCTTATATTTCCATGTGGACGTTGCATGACACACAATGAAGTGAAAGAGCAGGTTGATGTCTGAATGATGTTCTGTATATTTTTTAATAAATAGAATTATGGCAATGGCTTGATGGACCATATATTTTGCAATTTCTTTTATAAAAAAATATTTCATTGTTCTTGCTCTTATTCAAGTTAAGTGCAGTTTCAATAATGAGAGTGATGTAGAACAGAAAGAGGGAGAAGGGAGAACAGCAAGAAATGAGGGAGAAATAGAGAGAAAGGAGGGAGATGCAGAGAGGAGGAAGATAGAGAAATATTATGACTCAATATATTCAATCCAAATCTGCTTGCAACATATGATAAGGACCCTTTTATAGAGGGTCTCCATGACAAAAGAAATAAAACTCTAACTAAATTGATTAAATGCATAAACTAAATGTCAAAGATTGTAGGCTAAGACAATAAATGCACATGCAGCTAAATAGTAATATGTCAAATCGTAGGCTAAGATGCATAGGTAGCTAAATACCAAATACAATAGCAATATTCAAGGTCTAGTCCCTAGAAATTTATTATGCCTAGTATAGGTTTTTAATGGTGGTTTTCCTTCATTTGACAATATCATCTTAATTACACTTTTCTCATTCTCCATCAGAGAGACTCTTGTCTAAATCATTTTTTAATTGCTTTGTGTGGCATTACTTCATAGGCTTCAACAATATAGGTTTAATTGAAGGTTATATAATACTTATTATTCTCAATGTTACAGGCCTACTTTCCACCAATCTCTCAGCCCGAAGGGTTGCCACTTAAAATCCTCGATGCAAAAGGCAAGGAATGGATATTTCAGTTTCGCTTTTGGCCCAACAATAACAGTAGAATGTATGTTTTAGAAGGTGTAACTCCCTGCATACAGTCCATGCAATTGCAAGCAGGTGACACAGGTAAGAAGTAGTACTGATGGCTATTAATTTGTTGGAGTATATTATTGAATATTCTTGGTTCTTTATGGCATTTTCATGAGTCAGATTTGCTTGAACCTTCCTAGTGACTCCTTGTCTACTTTGGAGTTCTTTCTCTGAAATTGATGCAACTTCATTTAATTTGCAGGGTTTTTGTACTATACAGTTTGTGTTTAGTGCTAAAAGCATAGTAATTAGCTTTATTTGTTACGCTTCTATTCAGTTCTAAATTGAATCTTAAAATGATTGGCCTCAGAAGATTCCTGTTGTCTTATGTGTTTTATATTTTTCACAAGCCCTCAACTTTTATGTTGTACCATTTGGCTATGATTTATCTTGTTTTGTGGCTTATTTGATTTTATTTCTGCAGTAACATTCAGTCGGTTGGAGCCAGAGGGGAGGTTGGTTATGGGATTTCGAAAGGCTTCAAGTGCCACCCAATCTAATCAGGTATGGTCTTGACCATAGTATTATATTCTTCAATGTGAATTACTTTTTTTAGATTGTAACTTCTACGTTTAACTGAAGCCCTGCTCCCATGTCTCAAAACTTTAGCTGGATGCTTGTATGGAAAATTATACACGTGAAATTAGTTTAGAGACTATAAATTATTTTCATCATTTCAATTGCAATGAAAGATATGCATGAGCATTGTTGAAGGTGGGACCCGCCACTCCCTAGATCACATGGTTGTCACAGACTGAAGTCTGAAGGTTTTACAGTGCCCTAAGGAAGTTAATGAATGAAGTGTTGCTGGATGGATATATTGTTTGGATTTCAGCATAGTTACTATGGCTAATCATCTGATTATAGATATTTTCTGATAAATAAATAAGAGTCAATTTCATAAATCAGTGCATATTTTTGTTGTATAATACACAATTTATCATTCATATAGAGTTGCAGAATGCATGGACTTTTCAACTGAAAACTTACATCTTTGGTTCTATATTTCCTGTTGGCAGGACAATGAAACAAACAAGAATGGAAATGGATATTCTACTCACGGTGAAGTTAGTATTACAAAATTAATGGGACTGGAAACTGCTAATGTATATTATTTGAGATATTCTCAAAATTGTTGCATTTTCATGTGTTATGTAGGTTGAATTGGCAGATCCTAGTTCTTGGTCTAAAGTTGACAAGTCAGGATATATAGCAAAAGAAGCATTGGGGAGCAAATCTTCCATTTCTAGGAAAAGAAAGAGTAGTGCCTTGGGTTCAAAAAGTAAGCGTCTAAGAATTGAAAATGAGGATCTAATAGAGCTGAATATTACATGGGAAGAAGCTCAAGGCCTACTCCGTCCCCCTCCTAACCATGTTCCCAGCATTGTGGTGATTGAAGGTTTTGAATTTGAGGAATATGAGGTATTTTTGCTTTTGTTTCATTTCAGATGATTTAAACTGGTAACAATATTTTATATTTTAGTCATATTATTTCTGAGATAGTCATTCAAATTTGATTTCTCCAACATCAAAAGATGTGCCTTGCGTAGGATTTTCCTAAAACTTACTTTTGCAAGTAAATAAGGCTTATATTAGAGGAATCGTCATATATTTATGACAAAAATACTGGCTTACACAATTTTGATATCATTGATGACAAGACTCTGTTGGAATCTTTCTCGTTTCCAAATTTTAGTGAGGACAATCGAGGATAACAGTCTTAAACCTACTTTACATGACCTGTTTTAGTGTATATGGAGGGCATAAATCACCGCCCTTCCTCAAGTGTAAGGTAATGGGCATCAATATGCTGTCGTCTTCATGCTGGTATCTTAAATATTCTGTTGTTGTGATGAAATTAATCCAATGGCAATTCTGATATGGTGTCTACCATGCTAATAATATAGTTGATTGACCATAAAGTTTTAAATAGGTGACATATAGTCAGTGAATTATGAATGGATTTATAGGAATTTATCTGAAATTAAAAATCATTTGTTTTTGTTTTTTTGGGGGCTGGGGGTGGGGGGTTAAGGCTGAGTGGAAAAGGAAAGAAAGGGAGGGGAAGAGAGTTATATGCACTTTTAACTGAGTGTCTATCTATGTTGTTGCTTAGGTGCCTTTGAAAGATTTGCGAATCTCAATGCGTTGTATAAGCTCTTATGCTGACATTTGTTACAGGATGCTCCAGTGCTTGGGAAACCAACAATTTTCACCACTGATAATGTTGGGTAAATCACTTATCCTTTGATTAACTAGATTGAAATTAATTTTTGTGGTATGTCCTGTTGTGGTTAAATTTGCAAATCTGTTAATATCACTTCTGCAATTTATCTGAGAATGTGGATAATTGTTCTGTTCTGTTGTACGAATTGCATTGCTAATTGAAAGAAAAGGAAAAAGAAAGTGTTTTTTTTTTTTGGTTCGGTCAAGATTTTGTATGGTTGGACTTACTAGGATATATAGGTTGACTTTTTAAACATTCCTGCGGCTTTATAAAATGGTATAGAATGCATATTCTATTTTTGTGCCTATGCTTCTGTTTATTTTAAGGAGATATTCTATACCTTCATCTTTTATATACTTGTTTAGATAATTCTCAAATATGAGTAAGTTATTCATTTAGCCTCTGAAAAATTACAATTGTCTCAATTTGATCCTTGAAAGATCAAGCATATTAAATTGCTAAATCTACTATTACCAAATTGCAAATTGTTTGATAGACAAAGGGATTAAATTGAGATGTTTGACTGTTTTAAGGATCAAATTGAGCCTTTAATCTTTTAGGAACCAAATAATTTACTGTTAAATTATTGTCAAGTTACCTTGTAATTTTATTCTCGATAATGAGTATTATGTGTGTCAGGGAAAAGATCCAGTGGGCTCAATGTGAAGATTGTCAGAAGTGGCGCAAATTGCCGGCTAGTGCTCTTCTTCCATCTAGATGGACATGTGCTGATAATCCATGGGATCCAGAAAGGTACAATTTTCTTGGCATTTTTTGGTCCCTTGCACTATCATTTGTATTGTCCTCTGGTCTCATTCTATTTTCACTTGTACCGACCAAGCATACCGATCAATCTAACTAGGGAATGCCATGAAGTACAGCCTTTGTTCAAACTTTATTATAAATCTATAACAATATGTAATCAATATATCTGAACATTCTTTTTGTTTGTTGAATACTCCATACGTCCAGATCTTGCTCAACAGCGCAAGAATTGACAGCGGAACAGCTTGAAGGTTTGCTACCCCCTTGTAACTCAGGTTTGAATTGCTTGATTTCTTGAGGCTTTGATATCCTGAATTTGTTGAGATTTTATGATGTCTTGGAATCCTTGTCATATATGATGAACCTCCTATATTCAAATTGCTAACCTATCCGAGGACAAGTACTCTAAAACAGCATAGTAAGAAATAATGAGAATATCCCGAAGATTAATGTAATTTGAGGAACATTATTTATCCAAGATTTTGTTTACATGCCTGACAGTGGTATCCAAGAAAATGAAGGCTGCCAAGCAGGATCCTGATAATGTTGACGCCTTGGAAGGACTTGACACTCTTGCAAACCTAGCTATCTTAGGAGAGGGGGAGGCACTACCTGTATCTGCCCAAGCCACAACAAAACACCCTCGGCATAGACCTGGCTGCTCTTGCATTGTTTGCATTCAGCCTCCAAGTGGGAAGGGCCCCAAGCATAAGCAGACATGCACCTGTAATGTCTGCTTAACAGTGAAGCGTCGTTTCCGTACCCTGATGTTACGACGTGAGAAGAAACAATCAGAGAGAGAAGCAGAAACAACACGTAAAAAGCAGCAGCATCAGCCACCGCAGCCACCGCCACCCATGTCAGAGATATTGCTTGATGATGATTCCCAGCCATGCAGTAACACAGGAGATAGTAGTCCAATCCAGAACAGGGAGGGCAATGAAGGATCTGATGATGACCCTAACAAGATAAAATCATCTGCCTCGCCATTTAAGGGTCAAATTGACCTCAATATCCAGCCAGAGCGAGAGGAAGAGCTGTCCCCTAGTTCAGAATCTGGGAGTATGATTAAGTTGCTCCACGATGCTACTGAGAGGTATCTGAGGCAGCAGAGTATGTCAAACTCTTTTGCTGGAGATACATCAGGCGGGCAGTCGCAGCGAGCTGGAGATGAAGAAGCAAGAGAAGAGAAACTTTGCAATGGTGTAGCCCTTGGCAATAGTAATCATAATGCCGATAAGGAACACGCCCAAACTTTGTCTATGAATGTTTGAGCAGCTTCTAGGGAGATGATCTTGATATTGGAAGTGGGGAAAGTTTTTGCTGTACATTTATCCACTTCGGCTTCTTGCTTTTTTCAGGTCTGTACATAAAGAGAGGTAGGGAAAAAAAGGCAGATGGAAAAACCAACAATTTATTGTAGTAATATAAGTGGACATCATAGCGGCTTGTGTAGGAAAAATTATGAATATGCAGCTGAATGAGGTAGCAGGTTGAAGCTTTTTTCTTTTCCAAGTTCACCTTGCCACCATCATTCTGCAACATTGAAAATGTAACTAAGCTTAATTTGTTCTCTTTTATCTGTAGCCCATGAGAAGTTACTGGTGAATGTAGTTTCTGTTTGCTGTTTGCTGAATTGGAAGCATAAAAATGCATGCTATGAAAAGAAAAGTACTTTTTTCATCATTTCTTGTGCAATTGACCAAAAAAAAAAAATAAAGGATTCACTTAGAACAGTAAATAAAAGCAATTATTTTATCCATTCGAATCTTGAAAAGTCGATAGTCGTGTTTGCATTTAAAAATACTCATTCCTATTTTGTTCATTTTATGTCCACTTTCAAATTATGTTCTTCATTTCTCGTCTAGCAGAAACTAATCGAGCTCCGTTTGATCTCCCAGAAGCGGAAGCTGAATCAGTTGCAGGCTATAATGTAGAATATGCGCGGGATGCGATCCTTAATAGTTTAAAAACACAAGTTATTTTTATTTGTCTGCTGTTTGCCAAATTGGAAGATGAAGAATTATATGCGCAGAGAAAAACTTTACTTCAATGTGCATTCTGGCAAAAATTTAGTTCGCTTGGAATAATAAAAAATAGCAATTGTTTTATTCGTTAGAATCTTTTAAAATAAATAAAGGCAAGAACGTATTTCTGGTCTCTTTAGTTTTTCTCATTTTTAAATTTAGTTTCTATACTTTTTAAGTTTGTAATTTAATTCTTGTAATTTTTAAACTCATGAAAAAATGTCTCCTTATCGTTAAGAACTATTAGTCTATCGTTAGTCATTTGACTGAGTATGACATGGCTACCATTGGTAGTGATGTGGTTCTTACGATAAGTTGATATGTTTATTATGATAGAAGTCAATGGGATGATTTTTGTAAGTGAAATTTTGATTAATTTAATCATTTTGAATATAAGAGAAAATTATATTGTTAAGGTTATTTATGAATTTTAGACATTGGTTGTTAAAATATGGGCCTGATGTATTAAATTTGTTTTATTTCTTAAACTTTTGGGCCTTAGATTAAATGTATTTTTTTTTTGGGTTTTAGAACTTGTTTAAGTTTCTAAAAGTTTTTGAGCCTCACTATTTATTGTTTTTTCAGCTATTGAAGATATTTTAGTTAAAATAAATCACCGAAAGTAACTTTCTCGGCGACATATAATGTTACAAATAAAAGTGAGATTTTCAATTTAGGCGCTATTGCTACCGAATCTCTCTCTTTAAGTGATGAATTTTTTTATCAACTTTTATATAAAGTCGTTATTGAAAATAAGATTTTTAGTAACAACTTAAAATCAAGTTGTCTTTAAAAGTTTTAACTTTAGTGGTGATTTAAATGTCGTCACTAAAAATTTTACTTTCAATGATGAATGTTTTTCTCATCACTAAAAATAAACATTTAGTAAAAAATTTGTTTGTAGCTACCGAAAAGTTGACATTAAATTTTTTTTTGTAGTGCATATAAAAGAGTGATATTATTATAGTTTATTTTGCTTTTTATTTTTTTGCATTGCGTGGGACGCCATTGTTTTTTCTGTGCTGTAACTTATATGTATTTGTTAATTTTCTTAATAAAATATTAGGTTAGTCTATCAGACCCAGTTGTTGTTCTTTTTTCAATTACCTCACCGTTAATGCTTAATGAATATCTAATTGGAAACGCTAATTAATACCACCTTATATTTTCACCTTAATTTTTGATCTAAATGGTCTACCAATTAAGATTTTGCTAAAAATTTAAAATTATATCTTACTTGATTGAAAGTCTTGCTTCTTTTCAAATTGAAATGATCTTCTGATTATAAATTTAAAATTGGAAAAAATATACTTAATGTCTCTAATATTTACAGTCATTTTTATTTATGTCTTTAAACTTTTTTTGGTCAAATATGTCCTAAATATTTTAATTTTTTAAATATTTCTTTTTTTAACACCGTAAAAAAATTAATAGAAATGTTGACTGGACTTCCCATGTGACTACCTCGTCACTTGACACTTGGAGAAACTCTATTTCACCTAACGTACCCAATAGAATAGTGACATGTGGCTAGTGTTTTATTTTGATTAAAAAAAATTAACAAAGTACATGTGAAAAGATTTGAACTTGAAACCTCATGGATAAAAAAAACACCCTTAACCACTAAGCCATTAACAAAACTTCAATATGCAAAAGCAAAATTTAATATATACATATATATAGGAACTTCTGTAATTGTATTCAAAATTCAAAATAATATACATCAATTATTATATGTTATAAAACAATAACAAATCTTATAATATAAATTTAATTATTATTTATACTTAATAAAAATTAAATCTATATTAAAAAATAATTATAACAATATGCATATTGTTATAATTATTTTTTAATAAGATTTAAATATTATAAAATTTCATTATTATTATTAAAACTCAAAATATCAAATCTTATATTACAAAATAATTTTAATATGCATAGTATATTGTTATAATTATTTTTTAATATAAATTTAATTATTATTTTAAAGTTAATTTTTATTAAGTATAAATAATAATTAAATTTATATTATAAGATTTGTTATTAATTTTTTAAATTTTTATATAATTTAAAACGAATCATGTAAAATAATAGCATATTATCTTATTATAAGATTTGTTATTGTTTTATAACATATAATAATTAGTGTATATTATTTTGAATTTTAAACACAATTATAGAAGTTATTTTATATATACATATATATATATATATATATATTAAATTTCGCATATATATGTAAATGATATATTAGTGGCCCAGTGGCTAAAATAGCTTCCTTTATCTATGAGGTCTTATGTTTAAATCTTCTCACATGTACTATGTTAATTTTTTCTCAAAATAGAGCACATATAATATGTCACCATTCTATTAGGTACATCAAGTGACGTGAAATTTTCTACACATGGCAAGTGATGTGACAGTCACATTGAAAGTTTAGTTAGCATTTCCGTTAATTTTTTGATGGTGTTAAAGAAAAAAAGACATATTTAAAAAAAAATTAAAACATATGAAACATATTTAACCTAAAAAAAGTTTAGGAACATAAATAAAAACAAATGTAAACGTTAGAGATATAAAATATACCTCTTCTTTTAAAATTTGATTGTATTGATACTAATTTCATGATATCAACGTATTATGACATTTGATTAGTTTGTTGTGATTTTAAAATTCTTCCTTTTTCTTTTTCATATTTGCATATTCTATTTGTCATTTAAGTATATCGACAAGGTCCAATCAGAATTTAAAGTTGAAACTTATTATGGACATTGACCATGTTCAATCAAATTATGTAAATTTCAACCCATTCGATAGGATTGTTGTAATTTTTTAACTTCATTGTTTTATTCGTTTTTTGGTATTTGCCGGTTTGAATAGCCATTTAAATCTGAAGGTTACTTATCATTGAATTTGGAAGGTTATTGACCAATACCAATTTAAAAGTGACATTTAAAACCCTTTCAAATAGATAAACTTGTACTTATAATATTGAGAAATGTGAATGATTATACTTTTAAGTGGTTCTCCATTTGAATTAATACATCTAGATCTGAATTTGAATTTTAATATTTTTACTTTTAAGTGTTCGAATTATTCTTTCTCTACGATGGAAATTTATTTACTCTTTTTCCAACATATGGGAAGCCATGCAAATGTTGTATTATTTCCTGGGCAATGCTACGAGGCTATGAGAAGCTTGAATTCTATGAAAGTCGAGTTTTTGGCTCTTTTTTTTTTATTGGTAGATTTATGCAAAATTTTTGTTAACTATATTATTTTAATATAAAATAGACTCTTCCATATTTTTATCACACAAAAAGAATATAAAAGGATAATGTAGAAATGTTTTTGTACTATTTAGCATTTTGGGCACGATGTTGTCTTATTTTATTTTTTAATTTAATAATTTTTAATTTAATTGTAATATAAATTCTAATTAAATAAAAAGATCAACCAGAATGTAATTTTTCTTTTTTTTAAAAAAAATTCTATCTTTTCATTTTTCAAAGTCAATTTGTATGATCTTCGAAATAAAATTTGTATTGCAATTAAATTTAAAATTATTAAATTAAAAATATAAAATAAGACAACATCGTGCAAAAAAATGTTGAATAGTATAAAAAAGTTCTACATTATTCTTTTTTTTTGTGATAAAAAGATGGAAGAGTCTATGTTATATTTATATATTATACTAGAAGAGTTCTGCTCTCCCGCATTAATTGCAGCATCATCATTAAATGCTTCCAGCTCAGCATTTTACCTCTTCCACGCTTGACACACTGTTCCACTTTCTCTTCTACATGTATCGATTTTGTGGCTCACTTTTTGTTGTTATATATTCTTCTCTTAAGTTAATAGCCTCATCGATAACCAATCAAATAATTATATATTTTAAAGAAAAAAATACAGATAATTCTTATGAACTTTTTTTATTGTGTACATAACCCCAATGAACTTTTCTCATTGTGTAGATAACCCTCATGAACTTTTCTCATTGTGTAGATAACCTCATGAACTTTTCTCATTGTGTAAATAACTTTTATGAACTATAAAACTCGACAAAAGAACCTTATGAACTTTTCATTTCGTGCAGTAAAGCCCTTTCGTCCAATAATCCATTAGTTGACTAACGTTCAACGCTGACTGGGTTGTCAATCGCCACGTTAGTTGCTGAGTTGGACTACCTAAAATGCCACATCATCTTCCCCTTCGATTTCTTCCTTGTATTCTTGACAGCAAGAGTTGCTAGAAAGAGAGAGAGAGAGAGAGAGGAGTTGAGCTTCATTTAGGCATCTCCACTGTGAACCACTGGGGTGCCTTGTCGGAGCTCCTTTCCCTCCCTCCCTCCTTTTTCCCTTCGATTCCTCTGCTATTCGAGATGAAAAGTGGAGCATGCGCATTTTGAATCATAAGAAGTTGGAATGATTAGTATAAAAGGACAAGAAAGTTAAAATGAAAAATTTATAATTGTAGGAGGGCAAACTAATTTTATATAACTCATGTCGTGTCTTTCTCCTGCTCTAAGTCTTCTCAGTCTTTGGTCCCTTCCTCTCTCACGCCTACTCTTTAGACCCCACATATCTATTCCTTTAGACCACTCTTTGCATCTTTGTTGACACTTTCACAATTCACGTGCTCCACCCTTCTCTTTCTTCCTTTTGCTGTCTACACTCCATCATTCACTTTGTAGTGTTCGTGCTAGTCGAGAGAGCTTCTCAGTGGCTTGTGTGTATCTTGAGGTTTGCACAACCACACAAACTAAGATTTAGCGCACACACTCGCTCCATCATCCATACCCATCGTCTTCTGCATCTCAAGCCTCTCACATAGTGCCTATCACCCTTTTTTTTAGTACTTGACAAATTCCTTTGCTTCACCCTTTTCACTCTATTGTTAGCAAAGAGCTTATATGTCCATTTGAGCAACTTTATGTCCTTCTATTTCAAAAAAAGAACTAAGTGCGCAACTAAATCTCTACCTCTCTAATGTTTTTGATAAAGGAAATCTCTAGCTTGACTTATTTGTTTTAGTAGTAATGTCATGTCAACCTCACTCATCTTGTTAATCACATTGTGAAAATAGAGCATCTGATAACAAATGAGTTCTCAGCTGAGCTCTCCGATGGGTTAGCTTACGTGGTTGGTCTATCATGCTCTATTTTTCGTCTCGGATAGTAGAGGAATCAAAGGGAAGAAGAGGAAGGGAGGTAGGGAAAGGAGCTCCAGTAAGGCACCCTCTGGTTCAGGACAGAGACACCCAAATGAAGCTCAACTGCTCTCTCTCTAGCAACTCTTATTGTCAAGAACACAAGGAAGAAATTAAGGGGGAAGATGACGTGTTGTGTTAGATGACGTGGCATTTTAGGTATTCCAACTCAGCATCTAATGTGACGATTGACAATCCCAGTCAACATTGACTGTTAGTCAACTAATAGATTCTTGGACGGAAGGGTCTTATCTGCATGAAATGAAAAGTTCATAGGGGTCTTTTGTCAAGTTTTATAGTTCATGGGGATTAGCTGCACAATGAGAAAAGTTCATAGGAGTTACTTGTATTTTTCCCTATTTTGAACAATTAAAGACAGATTGTTTCATCCGTCGCTCTCATCGGTAACATGTAATTGGTGGAAAATCGGTGAAGCACTAAAATGTGTAATAATGAAGGATTGCTAAAGGTTACTATTCATACCTCATTTGAATTTGAATTTGTTGTGTTCTGTTTTATATATTTTTGTCATTCTCCACTCTTGCATTTGTTGCTTTTACTTCACGTTCTTTATTGTCCTTTATGTAAGTGGTTTCACACACGGATAAGCTCAGTCATATTTCTGATATTACTACATTAAGGGATCATTGGAGGATTAAAGTTTGTGTTGTCCTTTATTAAGTCGTTTCACATACAACTAAGCTCAGTCATATTTCTGATGTTAATGTATTAAGAGATGATTGGAGGATTAAAGTCTGTGTTGTAAGGATGTGGACAGTTCCATCTTTCAATATGCCTGAAGAAATCTACAGTTTGGAGATGGTGTTGCAAGATGCTCAAGTATTTTGTTGATGATGTTTACGCAATATTTTTTTCTACATTATTTTTGCATGATGGCTATTTATTGTTTACTTTTTTTTTTCTTGGCTTGAAGTATGATAAGATACATGACCATGTGAAGAAGTCTTTTGTCACAAAATTCAGATGTCAGATTGGTGACAGTAATGTTTATGTTTAGTGTTGTTAAGAGTAACAGTGACTATCATACTATGAAGCATCCATTCATGCTCGATTTTCAATTCTCAACCAATGTTCGACTTGCTAAAGATGAGATGTCGATTCCAAAATCTCTTTTCAACTTTTGTTCTTTAACTGATATTTCGAATCATGTAGTTAATGAGAATTATTTAGTACGTTAGTTTTTTTTGTTTCGTCTTGGTCATTTTTTTTTCACTAGATCTTTTAGAATGTTGTTATAAGTAGTTAATATTTTCTAAATTTCAAATGTAATTGGAATGGTCAGTAAATGTAGTCCTGTCATAGAGAGTTGCAATAATGATAACAAGAGTAAACAAATGGAAGTTGAGATTGAGGAGGACTCGGAGTTTTATTATCCTTTTTTGTCACTTTTTTTTTCTGTTCCTGCATTATTTTTACCTCCCGACTTGTTTTTCACACACACGCACACACACATTTCAAGTTTAACAAGATTATGTGTATATCGTGGAGATAGTTTGTTGGTTGGCTTAAACAAAATCTATTTAATAACCCATGATGTCTAACTGTTGTTATTATCCTGTGGTGTAAGATACAACAATTTTTTGGTGCTTTTTCTATTTCTATGGCTTATTTTTATTTTTTTATCTCTTAACCGGTAATTATTTTAAGTGCCATGTAATTTTTCATGCAAATCATCCCACAAATTCTTCTAGGTACAGTGAGAATATCTAATTCTCTTTATGCTACAAAGTTACTAATCATTCCCGAGGTCCTTGAGTCTCGTCATTTCATTTCAAAGTACTTTTTAAATGTTCCAAATTTTTTTTTTCATTGTTTGTCCATATATATTTAGTCATGTATGTATTAATAACTATGTTATTAGGCTAAAAAATGTTGGAGAACCAAAGTCACATATGCCGGTTCAAGTTTCCGGTGGGTCCAATCTTTCTTCTTTTTCTACCATGCTTAATTCAATTGATGGGAGAACTTTGTTTCAAATAGAGCAATTGCGTGAGGTTTTTTATCTCCTATATTTTCATTAGCATGATTATTAGTTACTGATTGTTTTTCTTTTTCTGATTCATTTAGATTACCTATTATAAATAACTATTAATTTTGTTTTCGGTTTTTATGATTCTTTCAGGAGATTGTACACGTCACTGTAGCAACCCTTTGTCATATTAATATAGAACATGGTTCGTACTGCAATTCCTACAAGAAGAGCACTAAGAAAGTGATGCCAAATACTCACTTTCTTTGTGATAAGTGTAATGATTATGCATATATTGTAGTTCCTAGGTTTGTAAATCTTCTAATTATTTATGTCACTTTGATGACATTTTGTTTTATTTTCATACGTGCTAATATTTTATTGATACTTTTGTTTTTATTGTGATGTTAGATTTAAGTTTGAAATAAAGGTTGTTGATGATATAAGCAGTGCATGCTTCATTATTTTTGCCATGAGGTTTCAAAATTTTTGCAGTGTAGAGAAACTAATCTTTTGGACTTCGTTTATGCAATTTTTTGTCATTCTACTACTTAATTAATTTTGTTTATACCATTGAGAAGTTTATATTTTTTTACATTTCCATTTCAAAAATCTGGTGATGTAACTCAGATTCCTCAAAAACTAGATTTGTTTGTTGGCAAGAGGTTTATTGTCAAGGTTAATGTTAACACGCCGAATATCAAGGGAGTAAGTTCTATTTATTTGGTGACACATATGATGGAAGACAGTGAACTGTTAAGTCCCTGTGACATCGGTTATGAAACAACACAATCAAATGACAGAGAATTGGATACCAATAGCACCAGTGACTTGCAAGGTTAATACAGTTTCTATTTTTTTTTAAATTTTTTTTAAAATTTATCATTATTTATCTTATTATTTTAGTCATTCTGACGCAGGGTATTATTTCATGTGTGTTTGAATCTAAAGTTGGAAAAACATCATGTTCAATAACACCAATGAAGAGGTCTACGATGATAGTGCTGGTTTTCAACTCTCTTCAAACACAAAGAAACATGTGAAGACAGAAAAAAAAATGAGTTGATTAAACGTGTTGGTCGATGATTACTTTTGTATTAATGTCTTATGGATCAATCTCAATATATAATTATAAATCAAATATTTGAAAGTTTGTCAATTATGATGTTGTTTAATTCTTATACTTCTAATTTGTGGTATTGCTATTTTTAATACGTGCTATTATTATATACATAAATGTATATATCAAGGAAAATGCAGATCAATAATGAAGTCAAATATTAAACACAAATTAACAGTTATATTCATAAGTTATTTACAAATATTAAACACGAATTAGTAATTCCATAAATTTTCCATAGTAGAAGTCATTTATCTGATATCTTCATTAATTATTTTATATGTTAATGAGTAAATGTCAATATTATAAGGCCAATTTTTTTTTACAATGCTATTTATAAAAAGAAAAATTATACTTTATCTCGATAAAATTTTTTTTTTGTAAAAAATCTTATGAATTTTAAAATTCAACAAATGACTCTTATAAATTTTTTATTTTGTACAACAAAGTCTTTTTGTCTAGTTGAAATAGTCAATGTTGATATGAATTTTGAATCGCCACGTTAGATTTATTTTTTGCATTTCATATGTCACGTTAGCTTATCTATATTTTTTTTCATTTGGGTATGTTTTTATTGATTTTTGATCCTTATCACTGAGAGCAGGGGAAGAACAAGGAGGAAGAAGGGAGAAAGCGAAGGAAGAAGGAAGAATCTAGCAAGTGGTACAGTAATTGGAAAAAACCCTCTTTCCGTCACCATTGCTCTACTCTTTCTCTCTGTCGAAACTCTGTTGTCACTAACACAATAGAGAAATCGAAGGGGAAGAAGGGAAGAAGAAACAAAGAGGAAGGGTGGAGCTCAATGGGTGTTGAAGTGACAGCCGGCGACGGCCACCGTGGAAAGTCTCTCTTTCTCTCAGCCTCTCTTTTCTCCTGTGCTAGTATCAGGTGATTGGGCGGTAGGAGAAAAGAAAAAAATTAAGGGAGGAACAGAGCTACGATAGCCGTCACAATTTATCAATTAAGGGAGGAGAAAAGAAAATAGAACATTTATGGCAATTTGGTTTCCATTATATAAATTTTCATAAGTATCATAGTCAAATATTTTGATCAAAATTTAAAGTTGATGTATAATAGTCAAATTTAATTATATAAAAAGATGTGAAATGCAAACACGTGTTTTAAATGAGCAGCCAAAGTATAAAAATTGTGAAAATTGAGTACAGATTCAATGAAGGCGAAATGCATAGGCATTTCAACCTTCTATCCCATCTCATCGCTTTCCTATGCCCTACCCATTCTCTCATATACCCTACTCCGTACACTGTATCGCATGATTTCTTCACTCAGAGATGTTTAATGATTATCACATTTTTTATAGGAAAAAATAATTAAAAAACATAGATACCCAACTGTTTAAAGAAGAATGTAAAATTTTTTTTGTCCAAATAAAAAAATAACTCTGTGTGTACAATTATTCTTCTCATTTATTTATTTTCCTTCAGCATTAGTGTAGATAATTTCTTTATTTTCCTTCGACATTTTTGCAGATATTTTATGCTATTTCGAAATCCCTTTTTTTGGTATTGTGGCGATTTAATTTTATCTATTTCAATGTTATAAATTCAATTGATTATTTATGTTAAAGAAGTTGAAATTATTATTAAACAAATAGTTAGAATTGGTTTGTATTCTATTTTCTTCTTACACTTAGTTTTGTACGAAGTAATGAGGGATCACATACAAATGGATAAATTATTCATTATTTATTTTTTTTATCTGATGCTATTTGTTGAGGTTCTTGTGAAAATTGTTGTAATACCTGTGAATTTTATTTTACTCGGTCAATGTGTACATCCTATTTTATGCTTATATGTGAATTTTGGGGCTAATTGGAAATTTAGTAAAGCCATAAAAATTTTGAAATCTCTAAATTTTGTTGTGAGAAATTTCCAAATAAATCTTCAACGAAAAACTTAACTGAAAATAATGATAATAATTTTTGGAACTTGTTTGAAACTGTTGGACAAAGTGGAGCACTTCGACTTATTTGGGAAAGTATGACGAGGGAGAAATAAAAATAATTTCGGACCTTGACAGTGGTTTAGAAATTTTTATTTAGAAATTATAAGGACTATAGTGAATAAGTATTTGGGAAAGAGTGGTTCCATGTAATTATAACTAAGGAAGTGGACAAGTGTTGCAAGGAGAGCCACACACATGTGCACTTCCCTTCCAATCAAAATAAGGCCCTAACCTTCTACTGGAAGCTAGAACGATGAGCCTTCTTTGCGTTTACGAGCTAAAAGAGAGAAGAGAGGAGACAGAAGTGATGGCCACCATGAACTACCATCCTTGGCTGTTGGCGAATCGTCCTGGCTAGCTTTTGTCGGTGTCCACCTCCCTTGCCCTTTTGTTCATCTTTTTCTTTCCTACGAGAAAGTTGAGCTGGCCAAGAGTGAGAGAAATAGAGACGAGAAGGAGTGGGTGTCTACTGTACTGTCTTTCTCCCTCAGCTATTGTTGTCCTCCATGGTTCTTGTCATTTGGGTCATTAGAGGAGGAATGCACGCTAAGAATATTGGATAATAGTAGGTAAGGGTCAAATTTTGTTTTATTTTGAATCCTTCTGTTACCTCTCTTGCATGAGAGATCACATAGGAAAAAGGAAGGAAACAAGTTAGTTTTTCTCATCTATTTTTCGTGGGGTTGAAAAGTAACTAAGTTGAAGCTGTTCTTCCTTGTAGTTTAAGGTTGAGAGACTCGAGAGCAGTAAGGAGAAAAGGAAATAGAGAAATCGAGAGGTAAGGGAGGGACCAAACTCATGATCTTTTTATGCAAAATTACTAATTTAAATCTTTTTGGTATTGTTCATTGTACTGGATGTTGAATAGGGAAGTCTATCAACATAAATGTGCTTGTGTGAGTTGTTAACTGAGAAAAGATATATGTATATATAAATATTTGGTATATGAAACTTCTGGTTTGAACTACCAAGGTTGAGAATCATGTGAAATTGAGATAGGAAAAAGTTTGTCTATGTACATCTAAGTGAAAATTCTGGAATGTATGGCTGAGGTAATGGAAGATAGTGGCTGGATAATCACATAAATGGTAATGATTAAGCCAAAAGAGTTCTATCTTGATTCGGTAGCCAAAACTAGGAAGTTAGACAAGGTTATGTATTATGGAATTGAGTTTGATTAATGTGATTATTGTCTTTTGCTACTACTAAAGTTTTGATCTGTTTGAGATATAGAATGAGCTTCAATAGCCTTGAAATTTGTATGCCCCTTTATTTAATGTCAGAGAAAGTGATATGTAAGAATCCAACCTCATTAATTACTCTAAACTCACTGAAATAGTGTTGCTGCCCCATTTAAGACAATTTCACTGTCAAGGTACTTTGTGAGACAAAATCATACTTAAATCAAGCCCTTTTGGATTGAAATTTTTTTAGGTATTCCTTGGCATGATTAAATATGAACTAGACAGACTCATAGTGTTTGGTAAAGTATTTTTAGGTTAAATGTCAGAGAAATAGAACCTGCCTAAGAAATTAGATAATCTAACTAGTTTCACTTAAATACTAAGTCAAACTAATTAATTGGTCATGTTTTGCTTTGAAATTTTTATGTAAGGATGCCATAACACTAAAATATAAGCCTAACAAGTTTCATGGAATTTGGAGTTGAATTAGTGTGTCAAATGCTTGCAAAACTGAGACCTTGATGCTGCAGAGGTAGTCTAGACAATGGTTGCGAAAGAATAGTTTTGGAGAGGAAAATTATAATATTTCTTTCTAAAATTTTTATTTAAGATTCTAGACATATTATGGATGTTACAAAAATTTCATGAATTTTGGAATTGTTATGGCTATCCAAAAAATTCATAAAGTTTAGAGTAAAAAATCTAGTCCTAAACAGAGTATGTGTGGTCTTTTGAGAAACTTAATTGGTTTTAAGAGAGATTTACCTCTAACTTAAGTAGAAAGAGGAAGATAACACAAAGAATTATTCCCGTGGTTTTTAACTCTTAAATAAGTACATCCAATGATGTTGAATGTTATGAATGTGACTTATATAAAGAATAAATGTCATTTCTATTTTTTTACCTTTCATGATTTCTACACCTCAATTAAATCTTGATAAGTTATTTCCATTAGCATCTTGTTGTGTAATTAGTGGCTTTACTTAATCTTGTTCCTATTAAGAAACATGATTCTTGTCTCGATGGTGTTGTGTTAGAATGTCTTGATTATGCTATAATGTGAACATATGTTAGTTTAGTTCCCTGCTTGTATATGAAATGTGTGTAATGTTATGTTATCATGTGTTGTAAATGTAACACACCTTATGTTTGATAATGTTGGTTTGGTGATCAGTGTACTTGATAATCCTTGTACTGAATATTACATAAGAAGCTTAATTGGCTCATTTGTTGCGAATATATTAGTGGTAGTACAAAGAGCCATTTAGCTCTCTTACATTATGGCTAAAGACATTATGTGAGGAACTAAACTTATCTCTAATACCTTGAGCATTTTAACGATTGTTTATCGTGTTTAATATTCAATCTAAGAATTTGCTTGTGTAAAGAGATATCTTGATGTATGTTATGTATATATGTATGGATATTGAATGTGATGTTGTAATAAAATGGTGTGAGAGGGTTGACCTCTTTTGAGAAAACACAATGGTGCGAGATGATTGGTCTCTCTTGAGAAAATAAAATGGTGCGAGAGGGTTGGCCTTTCTTGAGAAAATAAAAAATGAGGGGGATGACCTCTCTTGATAAAATTGATACCTTGAATGAAAATTGTTCTTACATAAATCTTTGTGCTTATTTTGTTGGTAGATATGTTGTGTATAAATATGTATAGACATGGAGTATATCTGTATAGACTCCCTTATATAATCGTATACTATGGTTATAGCTTGTGTCAGCAGTATTGGTCGTATATTATGTGTAGGTTATTGTCACGTCCAAAAATCTGAGCACGTGACCGGCACGGAAAGTAAATTTCATTTCACCTCCGTAAGCCTAACTTTCTCTTAAGCATCATACCATTCTTTTTCATGCAACCAAACTGAGTTCTCTATACACACTACAGTCATTCACATTACATCACTAAATGAACCTACCCGATTACAGAGGTTTCTAGATTTATACAACTTAGAATAAAACTTAACTATTATTTCTTTATCCTGAACAAATGAAAAGGTAATCATGGGCTAAGGATCCATAATTCCTTGTACAGATATTTACCTTCAGCTGTCAACTCTGAAAAAAATGTTAATAAGAGGGGTATGATCAAACCACGTGCCCAGTGAGCAGACAACACAACACTATGACAAAAAAATATCATGCATCATAATGATAACATGCAGCAATCATACGTAATCGATCATAATATAATATAATATAATTCATAATACTTCACAATAATATCCAAGTAAATCAAATACATTTCAACATAATTCAAATAATTCACAACAGCAAACAGTGAAATCAATTTCACACATTTCCCGTACCAACCGGGTGGTCCAGGATACCTCTGGATCGTTGCCCGCGGCCCCCGCCGCATCCACCCTTATCACTCCATGTAAATTCTCCACCCTTATAGCTTCACATAGATTTCTCCATGGGGTGCACCACCATGCCTTTCCTTTCTAGTCAAACACAATCACAATCACATCTAAGAGCATCCTCAATCATAATCATGAGTCACATACACAATTCAGTCATTTACAATTCAAGTCACAACATAATCAATATTGTTCCAGCAACATAGCATGTATACAACATAACCCATAATATAGATCAATTATTCAACAATAACATACTTCAACTATCCGCATATGGATGAACTCAATAATCAAAGTATAACACATTTCAACTCAGTTTACATGCCAATCACAATCCATCATATAACCTCCATTCGTGAAGAAATAAGAATCACCAGGAAAGTTCCACAATTGTTTATGTCTCATCGTCCCCTTCAAGCACAATATAATTTAAACACATAAATATATATATATATATATATATATATATATATATATATATATATATATATATATATATATATATATTATGTCATCATCCTCTTCAAACTTGGATATACAACATATTTTCACTATGACGTATAAAGTCCATAATAAAGATATTTAATCATAGCAAGTATTAACCCACTCACCTGGATTTCACGCTCTTGGCACTCCCACCTTGCACCTTGACCATTCCTATTGTAACTAGATAAAAACCATCAGGGTTACGAAATAGAGAAATTCCTTACCACTACTCCCGGCCTTCATCCACTTCTCAAATCATAACTCCTAATTGGTAATTAATATCTAAATGAAACTTATACCATTGAAAACTAGACTTAAAGAGCTTTCCAACGATATAAATTTTGCCCAAAACGGAGTTCGGATGAAGAAGTTATGGCCGATTGAAAATAAGTTAAGGTTTCTCGGCACACCTGGCGCTTGGGCGCCAACCCATGCCTGGCGCCTGGGCGCTAATTCTTTCTTCTCCACACCTAACCTTGGCGCCTAGGCGCCACACATGGTGCCTGGGCGCCACGATCGCAACCCTTCGCGATTTTTCTCAGATTTGGCCCAAATCTGGCCAAATCTTCACCGTTTTCCATGATTTCTTCCATGGGATCTCACCCTTAATGTCTAAGGAGCATTTAGACACCAAAAGCACCAATTTTAATCGAGAAACGAAGGCAGAATCTCGATTTTTACCTCAAACACTCTTAAAACTAGAAAATAGGGAAAAACTTAAGAAATAGAAATTTCTACCTCAATTCCTTGCTTTCCCTACGTTGCTTGGCTCCTAGAGGCTCGCCCCGTAGCCCGAGATCCGCCCTTCAAAGTCTAGTTGTGGAGTTAGAGTGTAGAGAGAGAAAGTAGAGAGAAGAAAGAGAGAAAGAGAGGAGAGAAGGTGAAGAGAGAGAGGAAAGGAGAAAATAAGGAAAAAGATGTGAGGCCACCTATATACTCGCCCGGGGTGAAATTATCACTTGCTCTCCAATTGACCCTCAGTCAAGACTAGCAAAAGCAAATTCATAAAATCTCACCTCAGGTGTTTCTAAATCCTAGGTGCCCCGCAGATTTCCTTATTTCACTTTAGTCCCTTTCAATGTCTCAAACTCCACTTTAACCTCGAATCCATCATGCTTTCGGTACCGGACTCATAACGCATTCCTATAAGCTCATTCTTCTTCTCGGGTTCCTATTTGGTCATTTCTCAAAAGTCCTCTATACTTTCTTTTCTTTTCACATTAGTCCTTGAGAATTTGTAAAAATTTCCCAAATTAAAATTTTGAAATTTCTATTCCCAACTTTCCTTCACTAATTCAAAAAGAATATTTTTCATGTAATTAAATTTTTCAATAAACTTCAAATAGATTTTAAATATTCATATAAATTCTTGGGATATTACAGTTATCGCGTTAGCCATGTGTGTGGTATGAATTAGTGGTGATGTATGAAATCTCCCTATGGCCCTACTTCTATGAAGGGTGCCTAGTTTGTGTTCTTCTATGGTTGTTGTTTTTCCCTTTATTGAGTTTTATGCAGACTCCTTTGTTGACCCTAAGGCTATATGCCATAAGTTTTGATGATGACAAATATATTTGAATAGTAGCATTGATATATATAAAGATTAATTATCATATATATGCTACAAGTACTTAAGCATGATTATGTTATTTAATATGTATGTTGCATATATTGAATCATGCTATTAAACTAACCATTGGGTTTGCAAGTAAGATATATTTTATAGGTTGGTTCAAAACAAGAAGAGTGAGGATTGTATTGAAGAACAAGGAAAAGCAATATTATGCTTCACTCAAGGAAAACAACATGCAAGGATGAAGCTCCAAGAAATGAAGAATTAGAAGATTTGAAGTCTTGGAAGCTTGGATGCATCAAGATAGCCTATGTGTTTAAATTAGGTATATTTTATATAGACTAGTATATTTGTGCAACTCAATGATTTAGATTTGCATACATTGGCTCAAGCATTTTTGAACAAAAAGTTAGTGAGATATGAAGTTTTACAAAAGTTATTTTTTGACCTTTGGTCACTCCTTATATCATATCTCATAAATGAAAAATCGGTTTTTCAAGTATCTTAATCTCATTTGATAGTAGACTCAAAGATCTTTTCAACGGTATATTATTTATTCAAAACGGAGTCCAAATGAGAAATATATGACTATTCAAAATATAGTTTGAAAAACTGAAAGTTGATTTTACTGTAATAAAAAATTATTCTGTTCTGACCTATAGTCAGTATTTTGATTATATCTTTTAAAAGAAAAATAATTTTTGAGTAAAACTTAGCTCATTTGAAACTAGACTCCAAGAGCTTTCCAACGGTATATTATTTGTTTAAAACGGAGTTCAAATGAGGGAGTTATGAATTTTTAAAGAAAGCTCAAAATCTGGACTGCACTATAACGGCTATATAACGGCTATATAACGGCTAGTTTTGTAAAATCTTATATATATGACCTTAGATACACGATTTTGAGCAAGAACAAAGTCCTACAATGTGATATTAACTTCTTCTATCATCTTTGAGAGAAAGGAAAGCATTCTTGAGCCAAATCTTGCATATTCTCTATCATTAGAGTTATTAGAGCTTCATTTGTTTTCATCTACTCTTTAGAGAGAGTTTCTTTGTATTGTTGATTTTGATCAACACATATATTATTCTGAGTTGAGGTTCGCAAGTACCGGTGTTGGAAGAACTTGCTTTGGGTTGAGGAGGAGCCCGGATTCATAAATTCTCCATTGTGGTTTCGCAAATACCCGGATCGAATTTGCGTGGTTGTAGTGGTTTGCAAGTACCCGGATTAAACTTGCAATTATAGTGGAAATACTCAAGTGGTCTCTTGAGGACTGGATGTAGGCTTGGATTAGCCGAACCAGTATAAATCTCCGAGTTTGCTTTCTCTATCCCTTACTCTTTAATTTGTGCATATTGATATATATTCTTTAATTCCTTGATCTTTATAATTATTTATCTTAACAGCACATTGATTTTCTGTATTGTATTTATTATCCTAAGCATTGTACTTTTACAGAAAATCATTTTAACTTCCAATTAATTCTTGTGAAAAATTTATAAAACCCAATTCACCCCCCCTCTTGGGTTCCAACCATTACTTTCATCCTTCTCTTTTGCACCTTTGCAAGCTCCTTGAGTAGTTGTTGAGCCTCTACACGAGGAGTAGCGGGGTCTATGGATCCATATTCCCTTCCTTGAAATGTTGATATGTCTAAGGTGGTTGGGATGTTTCAAGTCACTTTGTAGTTAGATAGAACACCTAGGAATATTGTATTTTATTGAAATGAATGGAAAGCGATGCTTGTGCTCGAATATTGACTATGTTTTCAAATTGATTTTGGGAATGGATAATATTATGATATAAAGGATACATTTGAAGTTAATGTGGAAATGCAAATAAATGACATTTTTGTGTTAGAATGAAATCCTGGCATTATGTTTAATAAGTGTAATGATTGTATGATGATAGGCTTATGGCGTTGGATGGACTCCACTTTTGTGCTTGTTCTGTTCTCGAAATTGGAACGTGATAATCGTGATACACGGAACATTAGCTATTTTTTTCTCATTAATTTTATACATCGTGTTTTTTGGTTTTCTTTTATGTTTTCTGTTTAAGCGGTTCATTATTTCTCTTTTTTAATCTCTCTTGAGAAGTTCTCCATCACTTCTTCATCCTCCAAATTTTTTTCAAATATTTTTTTATGTTGAATATCTTATTGAGTATGCTTTTGTTCAAGCATTTTACTGAAAACTAGGTATCGTGTAAATGTTTAAAAGAACTAATTATGGAATGACGAAATATTTTCTAAAATCATGTATGTCGATAATTTCTGTTTTGGTATTCTTTTTTGTTTTTGTACTATTGAGATCTTTCTTCTGCCTTGGCTATTTGTCTGACACTTATTTTTAATGCCTCTTCAAAGGTTCTCTATGCCTTGTCATCATTCTCAAAATTTCATCTAGGTATCGTTGTTTATGTTGAAGATATCTTATTTAGTATATTATTATTTGAGTATTTTACAAAAAAGCTGGGTGTAAAGTAAATGTTTACAAGAACAAATTATCCAATGATGAAATATTTTCTTATCAAATGTGTCACACCCTGAAAATCAGGTTATGTGACCGGCACGATGTGGGACCCTCCCCAAACCATAAGCCTAACCAACACAAGGATTTAAAAGCAAAAGAGTCATGAATGCCTCAAGAAATAAGATATTAAGCAAAAGGCAAGTCGAATCAAACCATTTATACCATAGAGGTTTAGTTTTACAAAAGAATACCTATGTTTCCAAACTTTCCTTCTCCCATCACAAAAAAAAAGTCAAGGAAAGTTATAAAACATAGTTTAACGAACAACTTTGGTACAAGTACATTCCATCCCAAAATACCAGACCACAATCCTTGAAGTCCTACTAACTACAAAGTTGACTTCCCTCCCAAAAATACCAAGAGAGTCACCAACCAGTAGCATGAGGTAAGGTGACAAGAGACTCTGCTACTCCTCGTGTAGAGGCTCGTTGGCTATAACAAAATCTACAAGAAGTACACAAAGAAAGGAGTGAGTAATAAACTTAATGAGGTATAGCACCACAAGAAAAATAACCTACCATGTAAGTCATACAAGGGGATGGGAATTCACATTCATTCCCATCCTCCACAGCATCCTCCCCAACATAGGTTACACAATTAAGCAATTGGAAGTGAAAAAGTATATAGCAGAAATCACATCTATCTCTAGTAGTATACTTAAGATATAAATAACTAAATAATACAACATAAAGCTTCATGAAGCATGGGGCCACCGAGGCCATCTTATACTTAGGCGGTATTGGGGATTTGAAATTTGTGTCTCCTTCTCACAAATATCCTTTGCCAAGCATAATTTGTTAATAGATATCATCGTTTGTCCTTCACTCAGACGACATCCTCAAGGGTTAAGAGATTAATTATCTTAAAAGAGTTTTTAATTATTTGCCCACCATCCATGGGTTTTCACCCTTGCCTTTCTGCCCCAAGAAAGAGTGGAAAATTTTCCCTTTTTAATTAAACTATCCTTCATATACTTAGTTAAAGTAAACATAATGTTCATAAAGAAAACATCCCATTTAAATGATATATCAAATATCCTCACTATGATGTTTCAATGATAATAACCATGAGTCTTACCACTACACAAGGTATACAAGGTGACATATGAGGTTTAATTGAGCATAGCATCCACCTAGGCTAATTTACATTTATTACAAGGAATGTAAAGGACATAAGAGAGCACAATCTCCTTATTTATGAAAACAAACACCTAAATTGAATTTGAGTAGTGGTAGTCCCTTACCTGAGGTTTAAAGAACAATAAGGAGACCCATGAATTAAGCCACAACATGCAAGCCATAAACGAAAGAACCTATGAGGCAAACAACCAAAATTAAGCCTAAATAATTCATTGGAAGAGCCCCAACCCATGGCGACTTGGGCACCACCATCACCTAAAGACCATCCACACTCCTAGCCATGGGCGCTAGTGCCAAGCCCCCAACTCTCGGGTAGACCACTCAAACTCTTGGCTAAGTGGGCACCTGGGTGCCATCCTTAGTGCCTTGGGCACCCACACCTGAGCTAAGAACAAACCTTTGTCTGGTATGTGCTTAGGGTGCCAAACTTCTGAGCCAAATAAGCAAGTTCAAAAATCAACACCATATTACCCCAATCCCCAATCTTCTTCCATTGTGTCCCAAGGCTTCTATGGTTGTTTAGAACATATCTTTAGGTGTTTGGGACTTCATAAAACTGATCCTAACTCCTATTTTAAATAAAAAGCAAGGTTGTGCCATTAAAATCCCAATTTCTACTCAAAATAATGCCTAATAGGAGTGGTTCATGCCACTACGATGCCGAATCGCCCAAAATTGAAATCATGGCAATTTTGCAGCATAATGGTCCCCAGGTCGTTTTCACTCTTGGAGCCTCACTTCTAACTACTAACTAATTGTTCTAAACACTAAACACTAATGAAAGGCACATAAACGGGGGGGAGGGGTTTGGTAGCAGCAAATGACAGCAATTATGGAAATAAGCAGCAACAAAGAACTACAACAGCAGCAGTTCAGCAACAGGACGAATTTGACAAGGTGTTGACAATAAGGAGACTATGTAACCAGCCACTAGGATTCATGGGAGTGAAACTATCATTACCTAACTCATTGATTCAGTTTCATTCTCATTCCATTGTTTGGTTCTTTATGAAAATGGTTCTAGAATAACTTTTACAATATAATGCTACTAATTACAGTCAAGAATATCTTCCTAACTATAACTAGATGCATTCAATAGAAACCCTTAACCAAACCAAGTTAAATAAGCCATTTCGCTTCACTTACTTCCTAACCAGTCAAGCAAGGTATTATCTCATATATATAAATCAGTTTATATTCCTTTTCAAGTTCTAATCAGAAACTAACAGCAACATAAACATAACAGCAAAGCAGAAACAAAATGAGATGGAATGAAGAATAAAGCACTTATCTTGCATTCTTGGTTCAAGCTACAATACCCCAATGGTCCAGTGACTGATTACAATAAAGACTTAGCCCTCCATGAGAGCAAAACAGCAAACAACAAAAGGAAAAGCAGAGAGGAAGACAGAGCTGCGAAATTCCTAAGTTACAACAAAAGAAAAGTAAGTCTGGAATGTTACAAACAGATGCCCTAAAAATGCCCTGAAATATTCTACCCTAGATGCTTAGTTGACTTTCAAAAAGGAGGACTGAAATGTGACTGAATTGTTCTACAAAAGGAAAGCAACAGGCAGCAGCAGAATTTCACTAAAATGGTGCAGCATAAGGTCTCCTTAGCCATGCAGAGAGCTGATTGCCATTTTCAGCAAAGTTTGGGAATTATGCAAGGATTGGACAACATGCAAGGGCTAACATATCTGGTTTGAGGGCCCCACACATCTCCATGTCAGCAAAAACGCAGCAGCAAGTCCAGTCAACATCCTTCTCATCAGAAAAACACCACATAAGCGTCATGTCAGTAAGACTGTCTACCTCAGCGCCACATCATCAGAAAATGTCCAAATTTAATTTCTGCAAGGCATACCAATGGATTAAATTGAGTCTTTAATAATTTAAGTTCTAAAATATGAAAATAATTTATTTTCCATCTAAGATTAATTTAGACTCAATAAATCACAAAGTGTAATAAAATTGGAGAATTCTTATAGATGGAAATGCAAATAGACCAAATTAGGGGTTAAAATATATATAAAAATGCTAGATATCAAGGAGTTGTGACACCAAACAACCATTCCTATTTCCATAAATGCAATCCTATCCACCCAACAACAAGTTTAAAGCATTTAAATACATAGGGATACCATGGAAGCCATTTGGGAACACCACCTAACCACACAACTTTAGAAAAATAACTTTTACACTCTAGGGTTTGGGGTTGTTCGAAATAGAAGGAGATGTGAAGAAATGGAAGGGAAAGCAAAGCACTTACTTGGAAATTCTTCAAGCCAAACTAGCAAGAAGATTCCTCTCCTTACTCTACACCTTTGGCCAACACCAATGGGGGAAAAATGAAGCAAGAGGAAGATGAAGTTTGAAATAGGGACACACACATACCAAACACACGACTAAAAAAGAGAAGAGGAAAAAGGGATGTGGGACCCACTCAACTCTTAGTCTTCTTAATAATTCTCTCCCCATGATCCCATTTATGTCCCCTTTTATATCATGTTGCCTACACTTAGCCAATTCTTGCACAAGACAACATTTAACTTCACATATAATTTTATTGGATCACACATTAATATACAATTTACCAAAACATAGAATTTATGACTTAATTAATAGTTTAATTCTCTATTCCCTTCTCATAAGTCCTACACAAGGACCATTTTGAAAAAAGTCATACAATCTTCCATAATTTACATAAGTATTACAGCATTCAAGAAATCCATACCTACTAAGCAAAAATAATTATGGAAGACATTTTGAAGATGAAAAATAATAAAAATAAAAAATAAAAATAAAATCACGGGTATTACAAAATGTCTATTGATAACTTATGTTTTGTTATTCTATTTTCCTTTTCTACTATGTATATCTTTCTTCTACCTTGACTATCTATCCGACGCTAAACTATGAATGAATCATTTTTTTTTGAAAAATTTTACAAGGGTTCTTTGGAAGATATAAGCGACACATCAATATCTTTTTTTTAAAATTCATTTGTACTCCTTGAATAAATTTGTTTGTGTGCATTGGATTTCGATTTTTTTTTTTGTTAAATGGGTTATGGTTTGTCATTTTTAAATGGCTTTTCTAATACATCTTCCTCTTTGTATGGTTTTAATTTCTTTATTTTGCTATTTGTGTTGGTTGTCCTTAGCAATAGATCCCCTATATAACAATGGTGTTGGGTTTGATAGTCCAATTATGTGCAGCATAATGTCAAGAATTGACACCAAGAATTGTATGAAACAAGGCCTTATGTCAGAAAACTGGTATCAGAGCATCAAGTCAGGGTTTTTCCAAGACAAGTACAACGAACAACATAATATTAACTCTCCAATGTTTTTGTTGAAAGCATCCATTATCAACAAGAGGCTATTCAATGACCTTATTTTGATGAATGTTGCCACTGGTGAACTTCAAAATGACATTTTACATAGGCAAAGAATACTACTTGCACATGACAGTAAACACTATATCATTTTGTTATTATTATTTTTATAACTTTTTAGCCATCAATAGTTGTTTCCAAAAATCATTGATATAATACTTTAAGTCAATGTCCTTTTTGATGTTTGGTAGAATTACAACTTAATGATAATCAACTACAAAATTATACATTGATAGAAATTGAAAATATCTTGCAAAGCAACAACAAATCACTTACTAAATTTTCATCAATGCTATATCTAGATGTGCCACAAAGTTGTTGTGATAGTAACAGGCTCATGCAGGAAGAATTAAATTATGATAAAAAAAACTAATGCATGAAGAACACATTCGGATGGTGAATTTGCTAAATGATGACCAAAGTCGTTCTTACAATGAAATTATTAATGTTGTATGGATATTAGGGGAGTTTTTTTTTTCATGTTTATAAATATGGAGGAACTAGAAAAACTTTTATATGAAGAACACCAGGCACTATACTTAGATCAAGAGGTTTGATTGTCTTGAATGTTGCTTCCAGCGAAATAGCATCACTTTTGTTACCTGGTGGTAGAATAGTTCACTTAAGATTTTGAATACCATTGCAAATAGATTAAGACTCAACTTGTAATATCAAGCAAGGATGTGATTTAGCATAACTTTTGTTTAATACCAAATTAATAATATGATATGAGTTTCCAATGATGAACAAGCTATGTTTTGAAGATATTGATGAAACTTTAAAAGATCTCATGAGAATTTCAAATAGTGAAAAATTTAAGCTGTCATTAGGAGCAAAGTAATTATTTTTTTTGTGGAGATTTCTGAAAAATCTTACCAGTCATACCTCGAGCACCAAGATAATATATTGTGTTCTCTACTATTAATTCTTTCTATATTTGAAACAATTGCAAGGTAATAACTTTAAATCAAAATATGTGACTTAGAAGTGTAAATTATGATAATATAAAGAATTACAACATTTGCTAATTGGATTATCGATATTGGAGATGGAAGATTAGATAATGAGAACACTAGACAATCAAATGTCAATGTCCCTGATGATCTACTAATAAAAGACTTCGATGACCTTGTTTCATCTATTGTTAATAGAACATACCCCAACCTCTTAGATAACATAATAATTTACAATATTTTGAAGAACGAGCTATCCTTACTCCTACATTGAGAGATGTTAATTTCATGAATGATTTGTATACAATTGAGTTTTTGAACAACGTAAAAATGTTTGAATTACCTGTAATATCCGTTATTTTTGGATATTAGTTTATTAGAACTTCCTAAGAAGCATTTTGGGTGCGGAAAATTTTTTTTCGTTGTTTAGAGAGGAAAATTTAAGAACTAAAGTGAAAAGAATAGACACTACGGTGGAAAATTTAAGAACTAAACATGAATGAAAGTAACACAATTCACTGTAATTAGTTTACCTCATCGATAATTACCTCAGATTCATGAAGAATTTAACTTTATATGGTGGAAAATAGAACATAAAGTACAATAAGACAAGGAACTGTTCATCCATATTATATGACTCATTTCATAATACTTAATGACGACGTAAAGGTATGACACATCACCCGCTCGAACCTCAAAGTAGACAACGTCATTCCTATAGCCGTTCTAGGACTCTTCCACATTACACCACTTACAGTAATTAGGGTCATCCATGGTGTTACTAGGAAGGCTATATGCTCATTTATCATTGTAACCTCAATTGTACTCAATTTATGTTTAGTCAAATAAAGTATGTATATATATATATATATATATATACACACACATATACATCCATCACACTTGTACATCCTAGTGCGATAAGCTAACTAATAGTGGTCGTACAATAACGTGGACGTATACACATAATTTGTTATCATATGGGAAATCACTCGTACAATTAAGTATAAAAGAAGTAGATATAAGTATTTAGGTACAAGGATGTTTAATTGTCATCATCATGAATATGAGTGACCCCAATTGCTAGGGAGGATGCATTAAGGAAAGAGCCCTATGATATTGTCGTCATTATAAATATGGGTAACCCCAATTGCAAAGGAGGATACATTGAAGGAAAAGCCCTACGATATTATTGTCATTATGAATGAGGACTCACATGCATTTACATATGTGTGTCATGAAGGGTGTACATTAGTATTATCGGATTCAGTGTTTTGTGTAAAAATACCATGATTTACTGTGCCAATAATTTTGATTTGAGTGTAATTAGCGCATCATTAGCAATAATGTGTGTTTATGTATATATATACATTTGTTCATCCTATACATCCTTGTTGTAAATAGTCCTGCTTTTTGCATTGTTCTATAATGATGTGAGGCATGGTATGCCAAGCAATCTTATAAGAAATTTGATAGATTGAGCATGGATAAGGAACCTGGCATACATCACTCATGGGGTCAGTGTTGAAATTTAACATCTATAGTACTTGAACTTTAAGACTACAAATGTATGTAGGAGGCAAAATTCTATTCTCAATGGGTGGATGGCAATAGTTATTTCTTTATTTGTAACTTGTACCCTAAGGGGATAATTGGGTGGTAAACCATAACAGAGAAAATTGTATAATAAAGTTGTATAATCGAACTAGGTTGGATGCATGAGACGTGCTTGGTATGTGTGGCAGATTGCAATTGGCTGTGGGTAGATTACAAAAGAGAAGCACTCTAAATCGTGAGTGATAATGTAAAGTATTACTTGGAAAAGATTCACCAATGGACCTAAATATGTCAGAGAATTTAATATACCCTCGTGGTTCGAGGATGCCTAAGGGTTTAGTCATGCAATGAGTGAAAATGTGGCCGTGTAGGAAGAGAAATTGACATGTCAAAGACATGAGAGATAAGAAGTAATAGTTTAAGGAAAGGAATTGGGTGAGCAGGTATTGGTTTATTAGTGATATGAGATGTGTTCGTGAGTAAGAATAATATGAGTTAGAGAACTATGTCTCTAGTGAAAAGCTGTATATGGTTCATAGGCAATTGGTGGTATGTTGTTCATTTCATTGTACAACCAAGTTGAATGGATATATTTTCAACGAGATGTGTGACGAGTTGGAGTCAATAGTTTGAGGTCGATTAGGTCGTTTCTAAGTGATAAAAGTTGGATGAGAGCGAGAAGAAATTTTGAACGATTCGAAATTGGTATATATCCCCATTCCCACTAGGAAATTATGGACTGTGAAGACATATATAGCCACATAAGAATGTGGAAAATAAGTGCTTATCAATCCAAGAGTGTACAAAGAGGGAATTATCGAAGGCCATTTCAGAAGGACAAAAGAGAGGACCTTGGCTTAAGGAAAGCCTTTGAGTGGAGGATTTCATGTTGGGGCCACTTGCTAAGAAGCAACATGATGAAGGAGAAAGGAAAAACACGAATCAATACCCTATTGTCGATGTGTCTTGTAATATGAAATTCATGGACCGAATTTTTTTTAGGGGATAATACTGTAATATCCGCTATTTTTGGATATTAGTTTATTGGAACTTCCTAAGAAGTATTTTGGGTGCCTGAAAATTTTTTTCATTGTTTAGAGAGGAAAATTTAAGAAGTGAAAAGAATAGAAACTACAGAGTACTTGTGAGAGAGGGCTGAATAAGAACCTTTGAGGAATATTGGACCTTATAAGGATATTTTATGAGGATAGTACTCCAAAGTTGTGGACTTGAAGCTAGAGTGGATGCGGAGGCACGGAGAGGGACCAAAGTGAATGAAATGTGAGATTTTGGTTTTTGGTGAAAAATTTGATGTGGTGATGTGTATCTTAAGGGAGTGTGATGGGTGCCCTATGTGTGAGACAAGAGTTTTCTCAAATTTCTTACAAGTCCTAATTAAAGAATTGATGACCAAAAAGGACCAAATTGAAGAGAATATGAGTAGCTCTCACACACACTTTTTAAAACATTCACACACCATCTTCTTCATTTTTCTTCCTCATTCCTTCCCTCTTTCTTGTAGCCTTTCTTCTCTCCTCTGTCCAGCACCAAGCCTCCTTTATCTTTGTCCACGGCAAGCTTATGTCTTTGTCCACGGCAAGCTTATGGGGGAAGAAGATTATGGGAGCATAGGAGGAATCTTGGTAAGCCTTATTCTTCTTCTCCTCTCCTTCTTCTCCTTCCTTTCTTTCATGGAGGAAAAATAAAAGAAAAACAAAAACCCTAAGCTAGCAATTTGGGGAAAATGGTATGATGTTCCTACTGAGCAATTTGATGTATCGTTGGTGTTCTAAAATGTTGTTAGATGAAACCTTTGTTGTTGTAGTTAAAATTTTGGAAGGAAACTTAAGATGTTGAAAGGATGAGTTTGAGATGGTTTCTTGAAATCTTTTCTCCATTGATGTGGCTTTGATTTATGAGTTTTGGGATTGTATCTTTGTGACTTTAGCTTGCCTAAAATCACCCTAGGTAAACCCATGAAGTGTTGGAACCAAAGAGGATTGATTTTGGAGTTTTAGGGAAGAAAATCATGGAGGTTCATGGCAGCCCAGATCTGGGTGCCTTAGACTGGCCATGAACTCATGGATTTAGGGGTTGGCACCCTGGACAACATGATGGGCGCCCGAGGCACCAATTGCCCGAGTCTCTGTGGTGTGGCTCCATGGGCGCCACCACGTGCTTCATACCCAAAATGATGTTTCTTGATCCCTTTCTCACGTCATCTTGGACCCTAAGTGTTGGTTGATGCTTGGGAGTTTCTTAGGGCATCTTTGCGCATGCTAAACCACCTAAAAGAGGTGAAGTTGGTGATAAGGACTTAAGGAAAAGGTGAAAGGCATCTCCTACTTCCTTTATGATTGTGCAAATTTAATTATATGTGTTTACTAAGACTAGGGTTATCCCTTGAAATATTTTAACATGATTACGTGTACATGGATGGTAGATATATATATATATATATATATATATATATATATATATATTGGGATGTTCTAATTAGTTAATAATATTCTTTTTAGTTGAAACCAAGGACTATGATATTGTGAGGGAGTCATTCTACTTTACATAATCTAACTCTTATAAATGATTTGTGAAGTGATGAAATATTATCCATACTTTATCATTAGAAGGACATAATCCAAGTGGTCCAAGAGGTGTATTTTTATTCCTTTAAATTATCTATGACAATGAAATTCATAATGGCGGTGTTATGGAATGAAATTTTAAGTTCTCTAGAATTGGTTATGTTATATTAATTAAGATTTATGATAACCACTTTTCCTTCCTTGAGGCTAGAGTATTCTAATAAATTCTCACATGTTGGACTTTTATTACAAGAGTTAGATGCATCCTTGGATTGTGGGACACCTAGGGATGGAGAGCTTGTAATGGAACCGTATAGTTGCGTGTGGATGTGATATGAGGAGTTATGATTAAACATCCTTGTACCTAAACGCTTATATCTACTTCTTTTATGTAATACCTGCTAATTTTAGGGCTATATGTTTGGAATTATTTCGGTATTTACAGCATAATTTTGGTTTGTTTATTTTAGTCATTTTAATTTTTTCATATTTAATAATTCTCTTTGAATATTATTTATGGAAATTGTATTAAATGACTAGACTAAATATTCTTAACGCTATACAGTGTATTTTTGTGAATTGTAAAATTTATGGGAAAAAAAAAAAAGAACTGAATTTAATTAAGTGGAATATTTTGTATTGGGTTAAAATAGGTTTGGGTTAGTGGGTTTAGTACTCATGGGTTTACCCATAACCCATTTGGCCTAAATCCTTTAGCTGCCCTAACCTCCCTCATTTTTCACGATTCTCTTTTCTCTCATTAGCAACTCTCCCCAAAACCTTCATCTCACTCTAAATCCTTCCCATAAATTTACAATTTTTGGAGATTTATTCAATTCAAAAGCCTTGTAAGGATCAAAGGTAAGCTTTAATCTCATTATTTTCCTCAAATTTTAGTTTATGTGGAAAGTTAGAGGAGATTTTGTTCTTGAAGATTTTTATGACAATTCATGGATTTGAGTTGTTTCGGAGGTTTTTGAGTTAAGATTGAGTTAAAGTAAGTTGGGAGAGATGAATCTAAACAAAGAATTATAAGATGAAAAATTTTAGAGGATTTTCTGCAAATTCGAAGTTCTGTAGCAACTGAAAAATTTGAAAAATTTTGAGTACTGTAGCAATTACTGTAGTGTCGGTAGTTAACGGTACTGAAGTAGTCAATGTACTGTAGCAAATCGTTAATGTAGTGAACTGTTACTGTAACAAACTGTAACTGTAGCAAATCGTCACTGTAGCAATCAGAAAATATTACATATTTTTCATGATTTTGTTTCCTTTCTTATGTTTCCTTGTAATATCTTTTACTAGCAAATTTTCCTCTATCATCTTATACATTACTTGTGAGGAACAAGGTAAGTTTGGACAAATATCAAGGTGAATGGACAACCTTAAAAAATTAATTTACTAAATTGGTCAAAGCACAATATAAATCCTATTTTTGTTATTTGTGAAATTACGGAGATTACCAATGTATGTTTAAGTTGAAGAAAAATCACAATATCATTGAGAATTATTTCTATTACCCTATGTGGTCGTTCTTTAAATAAATTGGAACATGTTTGTGGGAATATTATTGTATGTAATGATTGTGATTGTGTTTGATAATGCAAGATAAGGTGAGGGATTGATCACCCAACTGACCTGAATATACCAATTAATAAATTCATAGATAAATATTCCTAAGGATAGACATTGGGGAGCGTAAACCTATTGAGCACCAACAGATTTCGGACTTAATATGGTTGTGAGAACATAAGCTCATAGGATTTTCAAAACTGACATAAAACGCTGGTGTTTATACATATGAATATGTTGGATGTATTGAATGATACCTTTGATTGAATTAGCAATGTGGTATTTGTGTTTATGATATTTTCATGAACAATTGTTTACTTACTGAGTTTGATAAACTCAAAAAAATAATCCATCTGAGAATTAGAGGCCTATTCGAATTACATTCTAATTCTGTCGGGTGGGCTTAAGAAGTTTTTTTTTGTAAAGACCTAGGGAATGCTCTGTAATCTCTATAGGTCACCTAAGCTTATTTGATGTAATACAGTATCTTATGAATGACCTATTTTTTATTATTATGATTAGTTGAATTATAATTCCGTTGTTGTGGAATTTGGAACAAAAGTAAAATGTTGAATTTCTTCCTGTATATGAAAGTATAAACGTATGTTTGATAAATTTATGAATTTCATAATCATAGATATTATGAGTGTTCAGAAAATTTAAGAATATTATAAAAGTATACCATAGGTTTGTGTGTTTATTTTCATATCTATTTTTAGGATGTGACATTTTATACTTAATTGTACGAGTGATTTCCCATATGAGAACAAACTATGCGTATCCATCCACGTTATTGTATGGTCACCATTAGTTGGCTTATCGCACTAGGATATACAAGTATGATGGATGTATATGTATATATATACATACTTTCTTTGACTAAAATTAAGTACAATTGGATAAATGAGCATATAGACTTCCTAGTAATACCATGGATGACCACAATTCCTATAAGTGGTGCAATGTGGAAGAGTCCTAGAGTGGCTATCGGAATGACGTTGTCTACTTTGAAGTTTGAGCGGGTGATGTGCCAAACCTTTACGCAGTCATTAACTATTATGCAATGAGTCACATAATGTAGATGAACAATTCCCTGTCTTATTGTATTTTATGTTCTATTTTCCATTGTCTAAAGTTAAACTCTTCGTGAGTCTGATGTAATTATAGATGAGGTAAACTAATTACAGTTTGTGTTACTTTCGTTCATGTTTAATGCTAATTATGGATAGATAATTTAATGTGTTAAGAGGTTCATAGGAAATATGATGTTATACTTGTGTGATGGAATTATTGTACATGGTAATTCATCCCATGTTACATGTATGGATCTTAATGTTTGAATTTTTAGAAATATCTTGAAGAGTCATGATGTGTGAATTTATTTTATAATTGGTAAGAGTTCATGTTAATCAATTATGATGCATGTTGTAAAATACGGGTAACCCTAATTGCTAGGGAGGATGCATTGAGGGAAAAGTCCTATGATATTATTGTCATTATGAATACGGGTGACCCTAATTGTTAGGGAGGATACATTATGGAAAGAAACCTACGATATTATTGTCATTATGAATACGAATGACTCCAATTGCTAGGGATGATGCATTGAGAGAAGAGCCCTAAAATATCATCGGATATCTATGAGATTAAATTGGTCTCGGTGGATTTCTTATTGTGAATTGGCCTGGGTTGCCATTTTATGGTGAATTGGCCTCGGTAGCCTTCTTATGGTGAATTGGCCTTGGTGGCCTTCCTATTGTGAAGTGGCTTCGGTAGCCTTCTTATGGTGAATTGGCCTCGGTGGCCTTTCTATTATGAAATGGCCTCGATGGCCTTCCTATCACAAATAAAATTTATTATTGGAATAATTGAAAACATTATGATTATATGTGTTGGCGTAAATATATATAATCATGCTCTATTTGGTGAGTGATGTTTCTGCCTACATTTTATACTGTAGATACACTTGTTTAATCAGGTTGGTCTGTGTGTTGTTATGGGTGGGATACTGACCAAGGTCTCACTCCTATGAGAGGTGCACAGGTTAGAAATTTTTATTGATGTTGTTTTCCTTCACTAAGTATCTTATATACTCACCCCTTTTGATTGTACACCCTTGCAGGTTTTCATAAGTTATGAGTCTTTGCGAGAGGAGTAGCAGAGTTTCTGAGTCAACGACCCGCCTCGACTCTGGGTTGATAGTAGTGTCTCCGGGTATACATGAATGGTTGAGTTATTCTGTAGTGAATAGAACTCCTAGGATACTTGGTATTATGGAGAAACCATCAATGGATTTAGTTCATCTATCTCTTAAACTCTATAAGTGAATCGTTTTTATGTCTTCTGTGTGCTGAGCATGTATGGCATCAAGCTTACGATGGTGACATAGTATACGGTCATGTCCCCGAATTTGAGGTGTGACATTGCCTAATCATGAGTTGAAGCTAAAAGTGATCACACCTGTGATGTTATTGAGGAACATTAATAAATCAATAAGCCTTTGTAGTGGAAGTTGCTTGATTATATCAAGATTAGGGATACATGTGCTTGAAGCAACAATCATGTATGGAAAACATGTTGGAGAAAAAGTCATAGTTCCTAGAATGTTAATTACTCCTCCACATTCCAAACTTTCTTTCAAACTAAAAAGAAGATAATTTTCACTTTGAGCTTCACTACAACAATAAACAAAAATTAGAGACAATCTCCATGTTCAATTGGGTTATATTTAGCAAGTCAATTATTTACATATGGATAGTTATATGTAGCAGTTTCAAGAGTTACAAGTCAAAGTGATCTTAAAATTTTGATATTAGTTAAGGATGAGAATGCTACTACAAAATTCTCAATCATTAATTTTTGCACAACTCAATTGTCATATCAACAAAATTCTCATTTTGTCCTTAATTCCCAATTTCCTGACCTACCATTAGTGTGGGAATTAAGGGCAAAATGAGAATTTTGTTGACATGGTAACTGAAAATTGTACAAAAATTAATAACTGTACATACTGACATGTTTACAAATGTACACATCGGCTACTATGTAGGAACATTTTAACACTAAAGTTAACCATACTAACAGAAGGGACTAACTTATATGGATTGTGAAACTACAAGTACCATTTTACATGAAACTAAAGTATATGGACTAATTGATAATTTTGATAAAACTATAGAAATCAAAATTATAATTTAACATTTTATTTACACATTGGACAGGCCCACTTATTAGTTTTACATATATTCCCCGAAACTACATTTCTACCAGAAGTAAAGCAACACAATATTATTAACCATTTCACGACAACTTTAGTTGTTCTTCCAAACATTATTAATAAAGTAAACATATCTGCGACCGATGCATTAATCGTATTTAGTTTCCATTTCCACCAAACATTGACTTTCCTTTTTGAATAAAACTGCAGATGTTTTTCTTTGGTAAATCCCTAGGAGTAGTCAGACGATTCTAAATTTTATCAGGGAACATAAGATACCACCACTTATTATAGAGACATTCAGATAATCTCAAACGCTCAAGATTTTTTTGGTTGACTTAAAATAGCATGAGTTGAAATAAAAACAGTCCAAGTATTTCAGAACAAATACTTCCTAAAAGTGAGGGGAAGGATAAAAAAAAAGGTTGGGAGCAGAAAAAGACATGACCAAGTCATAGAAACAAGTTGGAGAGTGCATTTTAAAAACAGCAATACCAATGGTTTTCCGATAATGTTGGAGTAACCTATATCTATTATCTTTTTTATCCCCAGAAACAAAAGAAATGCCACTTGTTTAACTGGGAGTAAACTTTGGTTCATAGAGCTCTTAATCGGCCTTGGTTTGATTGGGGGTAGAATTTGGTTGGTTTATTCTTGTTTCAAATTAAGCACACAAACGTAATAGGACTTCCCCAGCAAGCAAAACAGAAGAAAGAGGAAATTTCACCTCTGCATCTTGTTGGTGACAATTGGTTTTGCTTTTGTCACCAAAACCTTCCTCCTCCTTTTCACAAATTGATCATCATAATCCATAGGAGGATGAAATTTGCCATCATCATCACCATCTAAATCTTGTTAGATTAATTCATATTACTTTTATCTGTCCATCTTTCTGTCACTGGATTATTTATCAGACCAGAACAGAAGAACAAGAAATCAATGAAACACATTCCTTTCCATTTTCAATCAGTTGATTAATTAATTAGATCGATTAGTAGACTGTTGAGCAGGAATTCAAATCAAAATCTGCAAAGATGAACGACCTAATCTCGGGCTCCTTCAAGAGGTACACAGACGTGAAGGAGCAGGTGTACATGAACGATGTGGAGGCGGGGAAGGAGAGCGTGAATCTGGACAAGTTCTTCGAGGAGGTGGAGGACGTGAAAGAGGACATGAGAAGCGTGGAGAAGCTGTACAGGAAGTTGCAGGAGGCGAACGAGGAGAGCAAGATCGTGCACAATTCCAAGACGATGAAGGAACTCCGGAGCCGGATGGACAAGGACGTCGAGCAGGTGCTGAAGCGGGTCAAGATCATCAAGGGCAAGCTCGAGGCTCTGGAGAAGTCCAATGCGGCTCAGCGACAGGTCCCGGGTTGCGGTCCGGGCTCCTCTGCCGATCGGACCAGAACCTCCATCGTGAGCGGGTTGGGGAAGAAGTTGAAGGACTTGATGAATGACTTTCAGGGCCTAAGAGCCAGGATGCAACTTGAATACAAAGAAACAGTGGAACGCAGGTATGATAGAATTGAATTATCGATGAAAGGATCAAACTGAATTATCTATGGCTGCGGATCGTAATCGCGACCTCTAAACGCAGGTATTTCACAATCACAGGAGAGAAGGCTGATGAAGATACCATAGAGAACTTGATAGCGAGTGGGGAAAGCGAGAGCTTCTTGCAGAGAGCGATTCAAGAACAAGGCAGGGGGCAGATAATGGACACCATATCAGAGATTCAAGAGAGGCACGATGCTGTGAAGGAGATCGAGAAGAACTTGATAGAGCTGCACCAAGTGTTCTTGGACATGGCGGCTCTGGTGGAATCTCAGGGCCAACAGCTCAACAACATAGAGAGCCACGTGGCGCATGCTAGCTCGTTCGTGAGGCGAGGCACAGAGCAGCTTGAGGAGGCCAAAGAGTATCAGAGCAACTCCAGGAAGTGGACCTGCATTGCCATACTTCTTGGCCTCCTTCTCATAATCGTGATATTGCTTCCTATCGTCATTCAAGTTCTACCTCTGTTGAGGTAGAGGTAGAATGGAGTTCATTGAAGAAGTTTGAGACTATTTTTCACCCCATAAGTGTTCGTCAGATTTTGTATTGTAGAATACAGGGAGATATCTTAGGTAGATTCATGACGTGTTAGAAGTCGTCTTGGTCTATAGGTCTTCGAGTACGCCTAAGAATTCTTTTTTCTTGTTAGACGAGCATTGTCTCTATGCCTAGGACAAATAGGCATGCCGGGAGAAGTGGAAATGTGAAAAGAGAAATCATTCAGAATGCTTTTTAATCTTAAATTCTTCAGGCAGATCACATTCCTGAGCGCAGAACGCTACAGAAGAGAGTTAAGTCTGCAATTTTGGATTCCCGTCCAACTGTAATATAAAGGGACCAGAGTTACATGAAAATGACAACGTTGTATCAGCAGCTTGACGTATTCATGAAATGTAGACACACATATTCGCTGTTCTTACCATTTTCACCTGTCTGAGGATTGTTAGTTAGATATTATTAATATTCAATATCGATCATCACGATGGTACTATAATGCTGTTTCACACAAATTAGCAATACCGGCTAATTCGATCACTCTTATGAAGCTTTCCACGACAGAGCTTAGTCTAAGCACACCATTTTTTTAATTATTTTTTTCACATTTCATCCTGCTCAATAATTTTCCTGCTAAAGTCACATACACTAAATATCAGATTTATTGCAATGCCAACACTTACTTGGTTTCCTCCCACTCATGCTTCGATCATAGGTGATACTCAGAACAGAGAATAGCTCGTAAAAACGTCCATTGTCATCAGTAAACCATCATGAAGTAAACTAGTAAAGCATGCACTCGCAGGATGTTGCCAATAGTCATGGCCTTAACAAGTAATTAACTATTGTTGTGAGGTAAAGAGGAGTACGGCACATTATTCGGCATACTTTCTATGTCAGTTGGGATAATGAAATCAACGGTAATTCGAAGAACAGCCACAAGGTTTTCAAACACCAAAATTAGACTTTCAAGAGAAATTAACAAGTAGGATAACTAGTAGATACTTCTTTAGATTACTACGACTTTTAGGAATAAGCTTTAGTCCATCTACTCAGAAAAGACTAAACTAATATTTGCATAATTTAGATTGAAAGGTCCTGGAGGCTTCGATTCCCTCCACAAGACACAAAGATCTCTTGATAAAAAATAATAATAATAATAAATAAATCACTTTTTTTTTTTTACCCATTGAATCTAACCTCATTGAATCATTAAATTCAATGGGTGAGATCTCCTCCAGTCCCTCCAGAATCTGGAGGGTATCCACACACGAAATCCATCTAGTATTATCTTAAAGGAAGATGAAGACAAACTGTTCTTTCACCTCTACCCAAAGTACATGGAAACTCAAACCAAGCAATTACAAGGACAAAAACCAAGGCTTAAAGCTCGTTCATACTATAAGATAAAGTTTTACTGATCAGCACAGAGCCATATAACGGCAACATTCAACCTTCAAAACGTATATATAAACTGTTACCAAATAGCCAATTCCTCTCCAATCAACAAGAATAGAAATAAACCAGAAATGGAAAAAAAAGGAAAGAAAAAACAAAAGAAAAGAAAAGGTCACCGGAACAAAAGGAAATTTCAATATTATTTACAAGCATCCCCCACTCACTCATGTACCAGCATTGGGTAGAGCAGCCATAAAGGAATTGTAAGAAGACTCAAGATCAAAGTGAAGCTGCCGAGCTTGTTGTTCTGTTAATTCATCTGCTGCACCCATCTTTGATAACCTTGCAATCCATTCTTTCATTTTGGTTTTCCCTTCAAAATCCGGAGGCAAAATGCTCAACTTATTAAGTGAACCATAAAGATCAGAGAGCAGAGGATGCACCTGATCCACAGCCACCATGTTAAGCTTCAAGGAATCCATTGCTGTTATAAAATTTTGCACACACTCTGCAACAATGGCAGCTGAGGTAGATGCATTGGAAGCAGCAGCAGCTCGGTGCTCAACCGTAGCAGGCACACCGGAAACCACAAGGCGGTTGATAGCTGCTGGGCAATCCATCTTGTACGTGTCCGCAAATCGCTCAATGCTTGGCACAGTGTCCTTGAGGGTAGAAGCCAAAGTTTTGAAATGAGCTATTAGCTTCTGGCATTCTACCTCATATTCCTGAGATGAGATTACATCTCGAACATAGGCCTTTTCAAGCTTCTCGGTCGCCTTGATAATGGCATAGAGCTCAGCAAAGTTCTCGTACATTTCTCTCTCGCGCTTGTCGCTCCAGAGTTTGACCTCCATGTTTTTTCAGTGCAAAGAGAAGAGAACAGTACAGATTATACAGCGCTTTTGTGATGGTGGAGGATTGGAGAAGAGAACGGGACACGCGCAAAGAGAATGGCCCTTCTTTACTGAAGAAAAACCACAAATTGAGAAAATATAGTGAGAAATCTGCTTCTAAGGTTACATACACTGGGGTAATCTAAGATCAATATATCACAGAAATGAAAAAAGAACCAGGTAGAATTTACACATAAGCTGCTGGCTTTTCAATCCAACCGCAAATAAAGAAAACAAAACACACACAACGAAATCAATATTCTAGACACCCAGACTTTCATCCCCCATATAAGAAGCAACTCAAAATGGTCACCTAAACCTGATACAACCTTCATCTTACATGGGGCCCCTTTTCTATTCTTGAACTTCAAAATGAAGACGGAAAAGGGTAAAAGCATGCTTTAAAATTCCGGGTCTCTTTCATTTTCCCCAAAAATTCCCGGCAACCTAACATAGAAAGGGGCATGATTATATATCCTAACAAGCACATCAGCCCGATAAAACCCTAGCATCTAAATCCAATCACCCAAAACAGAAGAAACTCATACGAAATCCAGAAATCCTAAATTTCAAATCACTCATCGAAACAAATATTTACAAAGATGGAGCTAGCTGCACTCAATCATCATAAATCGTAAACATCGAGATTCGCAAAGTCACATAGAGAGAGACAGAGAGAGAGAGAGAGGGAGAGAGAGAGGGAGGGAGGGGGGTAGGGAAGAAAAGCTTACGAGAACCGAAACGCGTTTATGAATACTGTGAGCTCCGTGGCTCTGAAGAAGAAGGGGAATGTGAACGTGACAATCCGCGGTACAGTCTAGGGAGAGAGAGAGAGAGAGAGAGAGAGAGAGAGAGAAAGAGAGAGAGAGGGGTTGCGTGTGGGGTGGCACATATTATTATTGCTGCTTACGGCATCGACGTGTAGCAGTTGGAAAGGAGCACTCTTTCTTTTTCCCTCCTCCTAACTGCATTACGTTTCGGTGGAACGACGGAGCATCGCGTTTCATGTTTTCTCACTGTTTGGGCTTTTTCTTAATGAACCCAATCGTGAGGCCTATGGTGGGCCTGTTGTTCCCGGTCTTCCCGAAGTATGGATTTTTTTTTTAATTTAATCGTACTTCATCAGGCCCGTTCAAATTCAGTATTCAAAAAGAAAAATGGATTTAACATTTAAGACAAAAATTAAATTCAAATGGAGTTGGACTTGGAGCCTTGTTGTCAAAACGTGCTCAAGTTTGACAACCTAAAACAAATTAATATATTTTAGTTTTTAATGTAAGCGATAATAATCTAATCATTTGTTAAAAAAAATTTTATGTTTAAAAGTGCATTGTATTTAATAACAGCACATTTTTAAAAAAAAGCAAAACTTGTCTCTTTAAATTTATAGAATTATTATTTATTTTCAGATTTCAAAGTTAAAGTTTTCTAATTGGGCTTCAACTATTCTATAAGACTCCCCCATCGTAATGCAACCAGTTGTAAATTCACCCTTTATTTATTGACAACCATAATCAGCGATATTTTACCAATTCCTAGCAAGTTTAGTTTTCCCATTGCTCCATTATGGCTTTCAATTCATCTTAATTTATTTTACAATATATTAGTTTATTAAGAATATTTTAGTAAATTAATCTTTAAGAAGGATGCAACCTGACTAGCTTCCTGTACTGATTAAAAAGAAGCGCTTTCTAATTCTTTCTCCATTTGTTTTCTTGTTTTTTTCTGAACTTGGAAGAAATGAGATATTTTATGAAGTACTTTATATAGAACTTGATCTCCGACAAGTAGTGGTGCTGCACAGTGCATGGAAGCAACGCTATGCTTCTCCCTTTCAAACCTCTGATTGTAGAGAGAAACAGGTTGCTTTTCATTTGTACGAAGCAGACAACGAAGGTTATACATATATATGATATGAAGAAGAGTCAGTGCCAACATTGCATGAGACTGTCCAGTTTGTAGACGCAGGTTTATGATCAAAAGACTTTATCCAGCCCAGTTTTGTCTTTGTGACTAGTGTTAACCAATTTAATTTCATACACACTCTGTTCGGTAAAATTAGTTTATAAGTTAGATAGCTTGTATAAGTTAATTTTTAACTTATAGTTTATAACTTATAAATTAACTCATTTAAATAAGAAGTGTTCAGTAAAAGTAACTGAAAAATGTAAAATGACATAAAATAACATATATTTTTTAATTCTAAAATAATATAAATAAATATATCATTTTTGTTTTTAATTAAATTAATTTAAATTATTATAAATATAAAAATTCATTAAAAATATATATTTATATATTTTATATATGAATAATATATTTTCACATATATAATATATTTATATTATTATATATAATAAAATATATTTACATATTTTATTATTTTATATATATATTATACATATTTTTATATATTTTTATCATATATATATATATATGTATAATATATCATATATAAATATAAATATAATAAAAGATGAGTAAATATGATATAATAAAGTAATGGGCATAATAGGTATTTTAAAAAAATATTAAGGGCAAAATAGGAATAAAAAACTTTAAACTATAAGCTATAAGTTATAAGTTGTTCAAAGTAGCTTATCAGAATAAGTTATAAGTTACTAAAATAAGCTCGTTTACCGAATACTTTTAACAAGTTTATAAGCTAGTCAAATAAACTATAAGCTCGTTTTTCGAACACAGCCATAAATGTATAATTGTTTTCCTGTTATAAAAAAATTATATTTCATTTTCTTTTTAATAAACAAGTTGTTGAGTTAGACTATGTTTGGCTAACAAAATAAGCTAACTTATAGTTTATTTGACTAGCATATAAACTTATTAGAAGTGTTTGATAAACGAGTTTATTTCAACAACTTATAATTTATTTTGAAACGTTATTTTGAGTAGCTTTATAACTTATAACTTATAGTTTCTGTATTTTTTTTTTCTTATTTTACCCTTATCATCTTATCAAAATATTGATTATACCCTTATTGTCATATACATCCCTTGCATTCAGACTGTGGTCCCTATTCTTCATTAGCTTCTATGTCCTTGTCTGTCATCGTTCATTGTTGTCTGTCACCATCGCCATCGCTGTCTGCCCGTCAATCGTCATTCATCGTTGTTCTCTCCTAGCATTTTGTCATCGGCTTCTACTACTGTATATGCCTCGCCTTTTGCTAATGTTTTTGTGGTCATCTGTGGTCGTCCTTGGACGTTTGTGGTCATCCATTGCTGTCTATGGTCGTCTGTCACCTTCCATTCTTCTTCTTCCTTCTCCTTCTTCATTTTTTAATCTTAATTAAATTTTTATATATAATATATTTTCTATATTTTTTATATATAATCATTTAAATTAATTTAATCAAAAAATAAAAAATAATATGTTTATTTGTATTATTTTGGTATTATAATATATATATATATATATCTTTTTATGCTATTTTATATGTATTAGTTAATTCAACAGTTACTTTTATCAAATACTTTTAATTCAATAAGTTAATTTAATAATTTTTAATTAAAAATTAATTTTCAAACTTTTAACTAACTCATCAGATATCTTTGTCAAACATAACCTGAATTTTATTGTAGTTATTTGTTTCTTTTGGATTTGAATCTAGAACTGTTTTGAGTAAAATAATAAATCAGGCTCCTTTTATATAGTTTAGTTTCCCAAAGTTTAATCTGGATCTGTACAAGCACTGCATTAAATGCTGCCTTTGGTAAAGGTCTTCAATAGTTTGTGCTACGCTGGCCTTGTTGAACATAAAATGGCAAATTTGCATCCACGAAACACGGCGTGTGTTCTATTGTTACCCTCCGTATGATAGAAGCTAGTTCTCGGATAAAGAGTTTGGTTTCTGTTGAAATATAAAAGAATGAGAGTGACATTCACCTAAACTCTCTCTCTGCAAAACAATATACATCGAGTTTGAAGTTTGAGCAAAATATTTTTGCGAAACAAGGACTCCAACATCGGTAGGGATTAACGTAGGGGTGAAATGGCAAATTGAAGACCGGTTGTTGCAGATTTTTAAGGTGATTGGGCCCAGCTGATGCTGGCATGTCGCACGCTAATTCGTCCACGTTCCACATGTCATGGCACGAAGTATTACAAGTGTTACGGAAGAGACTATTGGTTTTCATAGATTCAGCATAATTTGATTTTGAATTTTATCTAAATTAAACCAAACTTTTCAGTTTTAAAAAATTATAAATTTATTTGATTTGATTTTGAATAATTTTTATTTATAATAATTTTTAATTTTTAATTTTAAAAAATATATATAAATATAAAAAAAGAGATCAAATTAAATAAAAATAGGTCAAATTAATTAAAATATATATAAAAATAATTATGTTGATATAAAAATATAAATATATAATATTATATATATATATATATAATTAGTTTGATTTGATTTAGTTAACTAAATTAAACTAAACTAATTAAAATTCATATTTCAAAAATTGATTTGAATCTCTTTTTTTGATTAATTTTTGATTGATTTGATTTAATTTTAAACACCAATAGAAGAGACACATACTTTCACTGAGAATCTACCAGCTGTAATGATAAGGAGAAAAATTTGAATCTTCAGTGTAAAAAAAATTAATGATAATGTAACATAAGAAGAGAAATTGACACAAATTTATTTGAATGATGAAATCTTATTTAAACAATAAATTTTACTAAATGTATGAATTTCAAACATTTTATGTCTATATTATTTTACGCAATATTATCGAGTTATTTCCCACGTAAAAGGAAACAAATCTGATAGCGAATGACCCAATTCTGCACGAATGAAATCAGAAAAAAACAAAAATCTCGCTTTTAAAACAGTTCACCAAAATGAGCTAGGAATCTGGAGGAATTTCCATCTCTACATTACTTCTTCCATAACGGTCTCAATTAAAGGCTTGGTTCAGTTTAACGGATGAATTTTCTTCTGGTTGCTCTTAAATTAATCAATTTTAAAAATAAAATAAATCATTATTAATATCCACGTTTACAGGTCAAAACTCTTGTATAAATTAATATAATAATTATAGAGTCAATAAATATATAAGTTTAAGAGGACAACAAAAATTATTAGAAAATAAATTTTGTTGATTTTAATATATCAATTTAAATATAAATCAAGATAAAATCAATATATTTATAAAGTTGGTCTATGGGAGGCGATGTGGCACCTCCTCCATCCAGCATATATATTTTTCTATTTTCTTCCTTTTTTGCATTCAAAATGATTTTAAAAATGATTTTATTCCATTCCATTAATATTAATGTAATTAAAGCCTTGATTCTTTAGCATATGTAATAAAATGTAATTACAGCCTTTATTCTCATGGTTACAGCAAATAACGGCCAGGAGAATTTAGAAAACTACTTAAATCCTAAGTACTCAAATTTGTTTTGGTATTATGAAAAATATATATATATATTAACTGTATGATATTTTCGGGTGGAGAACGCTATGGGTGAGTCAAAGTCTTATCTACAGTATTAAATGTTTTGTAATTGGTGTTGATAGATATTTTTTGGATGTGCAACTAAAATATTAACTTAATAGAAGATAGGTGTATGGTAATGTTAATACATGTGTTATTTGTAACACTTTAAAATCACTCAACACTATCTTCAGCCTAATAGACTTCTAAGATAAGGTTTTTTATTGAATAATTATGACAATTTTCAAAACCTTAAAATTTCAAAGATCTCAAATTCATAATTAAAAACAACTAGGAACCATCATTATCATTATAGGTCTTACGTCACTGTCATTACGACATATATATACATCACTGGAGATCAATTCTTAATTATTTTACAATAACTATAAAATCTAGACTACAGCTACTGACTCCCCGCTCCAACCTCGTTATTCCCACTTTGATTTGCACTTGGAAATGGTTAATACAGCACAAAATCATAAGACATAGAAATCTCAGTAGCCGATCATTAATATTTGAAAATAAGAATTATTCCCAATCATAAAAGCAAGTTCATCATAATTTATCTCATAAATCAATTCATATGTCAGTTTATAGATCAATTCATAAACTCGTTCATAATTCAATTCCACTCATCTATACCACTGTCATGCAGAAATTATCGTTTGGTCTTAGTATCCCAAGAGTCTTTTTCATCTCAAGTAACGCTAAGGATCATCACTCATCTCAGTGCTTACCACCAGAGTTTAATTATACCATGTGGTCGAAGGTCAGCAAGACTGACACTAGCATCGTCATGCATAGCTGCTTTCGCCCTAACCATGGCCAGTCTTATACTGGCGCGTACCGTCGTACCCTAGATACTTGGCGTACACTGCCTTAGCACATGAGTATTATAACAATATAAATATATACATAACAATGCATAGAGTTGAATACCACATAATTCATCAATAAATCATTTTTAGTATAAACAATTTTAAAAATATATGAACAACACTTTTATGAAATGTAACTGGCTATATGAATTTACCATCTTGTACTGGTTCCGCTCGAAATTATTCCAAGGTGCTGGTAAAATAAATTAGCTATTAAAGTCCTAATATGAAATACTTTAAAATATTATTCCATATTTAAATGCAACTTTTGTGCACTAAATACTAATTACGTATTATTCGTAATCCTATTTCTAATCCCAAATTTAAATGAATATAACTAACTAAAAATATCCTAATTTATTCTCCCAATTTCCAACTTGTTTCCTTTTTCTTCAATAACCTTGAATTAATTCACTTTAGTCCTTAATGCAAACTTTAACCATATAAATAACCTTCAAAATTTGATAAAATCTATCAAATTCTAATTAAAATCCCCATATGTACTAAATCTGGACAGTTTTAGAAATTTTATTCTCTTCCTCCAACTTTTCATTTTATTCACTTAGGTCCTCAGTAATTATTTTTCCCTTATCTTTTTCATGATCTAAGACCACATTTAGTTTCATCTAAGTCCATAGGTCACAAATATATCTTGTTCCAAAATTGTAGCTACTCCTACAAACTTTTGATTTTCTTCACTTTAGTCCCTATCATGCATGCATACATCTAAACTCCATGTTTTTCCATTCTCCTTGCCGCATGGCTCTCCCAAACTCATCTAAGGACTCTCTAAGACATGTTTAATCATTTTTTAAACACATGTAAACCTAAAAGAAAGAATTTTGAGCTTACCAAATATTTCCAAGCTCACTTTACTCTTGATTTCCAAGCTCACTTTTCTCCTTTATTTTTCTGCACTATCACGCCACTTCCTTGCTGCTGTAAAGGGTGTTTAGGAACCCCAAAATTCCACTGCTGAAATGACCCCTTTGGTCAGCACCAAGTTTGCAAAAGATGGTTTGTTCTTTGGAGCAAGAAAGAACCTTGCAAATTCACTCAACTTCCCACGGCTTTCCTCTATTTTGGGTGCAATAAAACAGAGGTTTTTCTAGTTTGCTAATTCGTTCTTGAAGCTCACATGTAGCACTCCAAATCCTCAAGGAAAACCACAGTTTTTTCCGCACAAGCTCTCTCTCTTAGATTGCACTAAAACCTCACAAGAAAACTCCATTTTTTTGAGCAACGAAACAGAATATGAAACACTCTCAATTATAATGCAGCAAGACTCTCTCGATTTTCTGGAGTAGAAAAGAGAATGTTTTCACGGTGCTTACTGCAGAAAGTTGTCTCTCATTCTTGGGTTTCACTCTTGCCACGAAGATAGCTCAACATAAATGTAGCCTAGGTGTCGCTCAATGACTTTCATGTCTACCCAACTCAATGACAGATTACCCAAGCTTTCCACGGGTTCAAGTGTAGCACACTCACCTTCTCACGTGCTGTCATGGTTTTCTACCCTTGACCGTGAGATTCACATGCCATCAACTTGTTCCTCATTTCCAACTCTCATCTTTTCTACATTTCCTATATTCTCCTTTTTAGTTGCTAATCCTTTTGTCCCCAAAATAATAAACAAGATTCTGTTGTAGCAAAAGAGATGGCTGGCTGAGATGCACATGAGGAAAAATGAGCAATTAAGTAGAAAGGAAGGAAATTTATGAAATGTATATTATTGATTAGTTCAAAGCTACGATAATAGGAGGAGGAGCCACGTAATACTTGGATGCATGGCTTCCTATGTGTCTAATGTCATCAAATTTGTCTAGCTAGAATTCTAGATAGGCCCTTCACACTTTTTTTCTTGCAATTTGGTCCTTGGTCATATAGGAGAAATATCAATTTGATACCAAAATTTATTTCTAACATTTTTTCCAGCTTTTCTCCAACCTCTAATTATGGAAAAGCCACTTGATTTCCATTTACAAATTTTTCTCTTTAAAAATATTCTTTTCATAATAGTCCTTCAAACACTAATTTGCCTATATTTAATAAATGTAAGAATTTGGGATGTTACATTATTAAAAATTTATTTTGTTACCTGAGTTTGTTTTAACTAATGAAAGCTATTAGTTTAATTTAATATCTGGCCAAAAAAATTAATTCAAAATAGAGGAATTAGATTAATTTCTTTTAGGCCATTGATATTTTAATATATATATATATATATATATATATAAAAATATATATATATGTAATGAAGACAAATGAAAATTAGAGAATGATAACTAAATAATTTATTTTTAAATTAACTTTATTAACTCTTAATCAAATTTAAAAATATATTCTAAGGTATTTATAATGATTTCTTTAAGCAAAAAAAAAAACATTCTGGTATATATATAAAGATAGTTTATGGGGAAGGGATGTGGAACCTCACCTATCCAATATACATATACATATTTTTTATTTTCTCTCTTTCTTACAATGATTTTATTTTATCATATTAATGTGTTATATTTCAAATAAAAAATGTTTTAGTTTCCTCCCTTACCGTTGGTAACTGTATACATTAAAATTGCATTACACTAACTTTAATCCATTCTAGCTTGTGCATTGGAGCTTTGGTCTTGAATCTTGATTCTTAATTGGCATGCATTCAAGCGCTTTATTCTTTATAAATGTGGGCAACGTAATTTCTTCTGGGTAATTGAGCATATATAGAATGAGATTAAAAGATATACAAGATATATATTATTGTGTCATATTTTGGATAGAAAAATGTGTGTGTTGATTCCAAGGTTTCAAAGTAATTATTTTTTAAATATTGATTTTGATGATAAAAAAGCTTATTAAATTAGATTATTTGTTTGAATTATTTTTTTAAAAAATTAAATACAAATGTGATAGTATAAATTAAATTGAATGATTATACTTATCTTGTAAAATTAAGACTCAGCAAATTGAAAAATAAGTTGATTATTGTTGTAAATTTTGAAAAAAAAAAGTTTAAAAAAAATTAAATCTTATTGTAGTAAATCTGAAAAAAGAAAATGATTGTTGTAGTACGGTTAAAAATAATCTTTTCTTATTGTAGTGAATTTGAAAAAGGAAATTAAAGGTTGTAGTAAGGTTGAAAAAGAATTAATCTTATTGTAGCATATTTGAAAAAGAAAAATAATTATTGTAGTATTGAAAAAAATGAATCTTATTGTAGTAAATTTGAAAAAGGAAATTAATTGTTGTAGTAAGGTTGAAAAGGAATAAATCTTATTGTCACAAAATTTGAAAAAAAAAATGATTGATGTAGTAAGGTTAAAAAAAGAACAAATTTTACTGTAGCATATTTCAAGAAGAAAAAATGATTGTTGTAGTAAGGTTGAAAAAGGATAAATCTTACTGTAGTAAGTTTAAAAAAGAAAAATAAATGGAGAATTATTGTTATAGTAAGTTTGAAAAAAAATAGTTAAATGATAAATCTTATTGTAACAAGTTTAAAAAATTGATGATTAAAGAATAAATCTTACTATAGCAAATCTTACTATATTTTTACTGTACCAATTACTGTAGCGGGAACGCTTAACTATATAAAAGGGACTTTATAACATCATTGAAACAAACTTGAAGTGTTCATTTCTCACATTATCTTGAGTTTTATTTTCTTTAGTTTGTAAAGAAAATTTTGAGCTTAGTTTCTAGGTCATACACACTTTGAGAATGACCACCATTGTTCTTATTCAAACCTTTTAATTTGATTGCTCAAGGATTTGGATTTCTTGAGTGGGTGATTGGGAAAATCACGTTGTAAAGGGGAGAGAATCCTTCTGAGGAAAAATTCTCTGGAGATTGTATTGTAGTTCACAAGTATGCATCTCAAATCTTGTGGTTTTAGCTGAAAATCTTAATAGCAATCTTAGGACTGGATGTAAGTTTGAAAATTCTTAAACTAAACTAGGATAAATCTCTGTGTTTGATTTTATGATCTATATTCCTCTTCGATTAATTGCACTTATTTTTGATTCTTTGAACTTAATAAAGTTTCATCTTGACCAAGCTTTTAATCTCCTCATTTAGAACTTTCTTTTTAATATAATTGTGTTTTTAAGCTTCACTTGCTTTTCAACTATTTTTGAGAAAAAAAAACATTTAATCACCCAATTCACCCCCTCTTAGGTGTAAGCCATTCTTAACAATGTTTGGATCGAAGTCTTATTTATTTTCTTTTATGTAAGAATTACAGATCAAACTTGTGAGTCACAGACTATTATATCTTAGAGGTAACATATCTGCATATCTACTACACTAGGTGAAATGGCAAAATCAACTTGTGGGAGACGTAAAATTACCTTAAAATAAAAACAAAATACTTGTACCTCAATCTAAGACCATTTAATTTTTTTATTGCTAACCTTCATTTTTTTTGGCATTTATTCTCATTTTTTAAGTTATTGTTCCAACATAATGTGGTTAATTATGTACTTAATTAGCTTGATAAGACAATTCATGCTTTTTACCGTTGGAATCATATTATAATCTTTGTTTGATATGTATATGTTGGCACAACTTTAACTCTCTTAAACATTGGCATAGGTAATAAAATCTAATTAAAGCCTTTATTCACATTGTTGTGGTAATTAATGAGAAGGATTTGGAAAGCCACTTAAAATCTTATATGTATAGGTATTTATATTTGTTTTGATACTAATAGCATCTCCAATATTGTAACTCTAATGAGTTATTTAATGTGGAACCTACAATGTCATATCATCACTTTTTGTTTTATGCAACTCTCTATTTTAATGGTGCAACTCTAAAGAACTTACAAATAGATCCTACAAGTTACCCCACATCTTCATAATCTCACAATGGGTCTCACAACTCTTCACTACTTTTGCTATAAAAACTGGTGCATTTCAATTGTGAAACTCACTAAGACTTATTTTTAAGAACCCTTTAAAAAATGCTATTAGAGATGCTCTAAGAAGATATACCAAAAAAAAAATACATGAGATATATGTATTACTTGTATGATATTTTGGGTAAAAACATATGTATGGGTGAATTAGAGTCTTATCTACATTTTTTGTGCATAGATTGTAGGCCAAATAGGTAAGTCTTAGGCTACTATATCTTGGAGGTAACATATTTGTGTATCTATTGTACCGAGTGATATGTCAAAATTAACCCTTAAGAGGCGGTGCAATCACCTTAAAAGAAATCTAGATGCCCATGCTTTACCTCATGACCATGCATTTTGTATTTTACTACTAACCTTCACTTTCTTTCTTTCTTTTTTTTTTTTGAATTTATTCTTATTTTTCTTGTAGTTGCTCTAATAATTTCAAGGTAACTTATGCGAATCAAGGCCTAGAACAATTTGATTCAAGCATTTTAAGGTATCTATTGCATATTTCGAGTGGACCAATTATGAGAGCACCAGCTAAAAGAATCAAAGAAGTGTCAAATGGGCTTGTTCAAGAGTTGGCTGAGCAAATTCCACTTGAATTTAAACTTTTCTTTTTGGACGTCTAGTAGTATACTAGTAGAAACAAGAGGCCTATATGGGCCCAGATACATCAACATAGAACCAGGCTGAAGATAATCGTAAAAGATTTGTGCCTATAAGCTAGAGAAAAAACCAGAAAAAGAAATACAAGTCAAGCAACACACCTAACTCTGGAATACTGTAACAATGCATCTAGAAGAACCAATTAGCTGAGGCTTTGTCTGACTCCAGAATATGATGTAGAGACGATGGCAAAAGTGAAGTCCATAACCGAGGAAGGTGGAAATTTTTGCAAAGCTTTGCAATTTCATCAGCTACCAGCTGTAACTTCAAACTCCTTCCTCAGCTCTTCAATTTCTTTGATGATGGGGTAAATCTGCCATTACTGGGCCTTTTTTTTTTTTTTGCAAATTGCAATAAGATATTAGTTGTCAGACTCAAAAATGAAGTTCTTGATGTTAAGGTTTGTGGCCAAGATATGGGCTTCCTTCATTGCTAAAGCTTCAACATGGAATGAAGAAGAAGCTAGGAGAATTCTTGTCAAACGAGATCTAATTATTCCAATATCATTTCTCAAAATAATCCCAATGGAGCAGAGGCTTTTTAGTTCATCAAAGCTTGCATCTGTTTTTGCTTTAATGAGGCCTTCTGGAGGAGGTAACCACTTGGAATTGGTAGGAGAAGCTATATTGAAGCTTACTTGAGGGACTAGTATATCCTTTTTCTTTAGCTCTAAAAAATTTTCATTTTCATTTTTTAGAGCAGTGGTGAGGGTGACTTCTGGATTAGGATCTCTGTCTTCAAAAATTTTTGAGTTTCTTCCCTTCCATATAAACCAGCACAGGGTGAGCAGTAAGGCCACGAGTTGATCAAAATCTTCCTTGTTTAAACCTAGAAGAGTGAACTTCTCTTGAAGCCATATGTCAAATCTGGTAATTGTCTAGTTTGTTGGGAGCCACTGCAGAGGGGAGCCAAACCAAATAGGCCTAGTCCAGGGGCATCTAAGAAGTAAGTGCTCAACATCCTCCATTTCTTCATTACAAATTGGGCAAGTATTATTGTCAGTCAATTTTCTCCTGTAACGGTTATGTCTTGTTGGAACAGCATTTTTCCAACCTTTCTAAATAGAAGTTTTAATTTTAAGACATACTTTGGCTTTCCATATTTGTTTCTATAGGTTAGTGTACACTATGTGGAATAAGGAGTAGTTGTCTGTGTCTTGATTCATCTTTCTTTTTTTTTTGGCATGATAACCTGATTTTACTTCATAACATCCGCTCTTTAAGTAAGGCCAAATGAGCTTATCTGGTTCACCATCAAGGAGCAGGGGAATGGTGATTATTTTTGCTGCTATGCTCCTAGGAAAACTATTTAAAACTTTTTGTATGTTCTAGGATCTTTGATTCTAATTCAAAAGACTATTTACAATTGTCCCATCATCACGAGTAGATTGATAAAATAAGGTATTACCTTTTTCTATTCTATTTGTCTCTATGAATTTTGATATTTTTTTCCATCTCCCACTTACCAAAGACCATGTTCAAGAAGCAAATTTCTTCCTTCTAGTATACTTTCCAAGGCCCAGGAGCACCTTGAATTCTTCTTGGCTTTCCAAAAGTAGTCATCTGCAAAACATTTAGCTTTTAAGATTTGTGCCCAAAAAGCAGTAGGATTATTTATTAATCTCCAAGTCTGTTTTGCTAGGAGAGCTTGATTCATGATATTGAAATCCTTAAAGCCTAATCCTCTACTTTTTTTGCTGATAGTCATGCTATTTCAGTTAATCCAGTGAATCTCATTTGCTTTGTTTGAATTTTCCAACCAGAACTCGATAATATGAGAGGAGATCCTTTTATAGAGAGATTTAGGGTAATTTAAGATGGACATAGATTAGGCTGGTATAGCTTGGAGTACTGCTTTGATTAGAATCTCATTCTCAACTTGATTTAAGAGCTTTTCTTTCCGGCCTTCGATTTTTAAGATAATCCTTTCACCTATATCTTTTAACATGCGTTGGTTTGAAATCCCCCAATCTGCTGCTAAACTGAGGCATTTCCTAAGCTTGTCCCATTCTTCAATGCCCAGGATATTAGAGATCTCTTGTTTGATATGATGGGGCAGTTTTTGCTAAAGATAATCCCAATTTTTTGTAGATTTATCCGTTGCCCTGAAGCCATAGAGTAGATGTTGAGGATATTAATGATTGCATAAGCCTCTTGACTACTAGCTTTAGTGAAAAGCATAGAGTTGGCTATAAAAAAGAGCTGCTTGAAGCTAGGAGAGTTCTTTGAGAGTGAAATGCTTGAGATAGTGTTACTAGTTAGACCATGTGTAAGGAGAAACGAGAGAGCTTCAGCTACTATAATGAAAAGATAAGGAGATAGTGGGTCCCCTTGTCTGACACCTCTTTAAGGGACAATGATATCATTCAAATGACCATTGATTTTTAGTTTATAGGAAATGGTATTCAAGGTTTTTAAAATCAAGTCAACCCATTTAATATTAAACCTGAATTTGAGCATAACTTTTTCCAAGAATGACCAGCTTACTCTATCAAAAGCTTTGCTCATGTCAAGCTTTATGGCCATGTAGTGCTCTAATTTCTTTCTTATTTTCTTGAGATTATGGAAGGCTTTATGTACTATAATGAGATTGTCTTGAATTTAACGGCCTTCCATGAACGCACTTTGATTAGTGGCTATAATCTTTTTCAGTAGAGGCTTCATTCTCCAGGCCATAATTCTAGTGATTTCTTTCATCAAAAATTGCAGCAGTTTATTGACCTATAATGACCAATTTCCTCAGGGTTAGGGATTTTTGGAATAAGAGTGATGTGATTTTCGTTGATGTTATTCGGGAGGGATCTTTCGCGAAAGAAATTGTTAATCATATATGTAATATCTTGAGCCACAATGTTCTAAGCCTTTTGAAAGAAAACTCCATTTAGTCCATCAGGACCAAGTGCTTTAGTTGCACCAAAGGAGAAGATAGCTTTTTTGACTTCACTTTCATGAATATCTTGTAAAAGAAAGGAGTTGTCTTGAAAAGTGATACAGTTGGGGATATGATGGAGAGAATAAGCCTTGCCTTCATTGTTGTTTCCTCTGAAAAGCTCTTCATAGGCATCTTTAAAGACAGTAGTGATTTCTTGATTGTCCTCAACCCATCTCCCATGTTTATCTTTATTTATGTGAATTTTAATAATTGCTCTCTTTGCATAGTTGAAGCATGAAAAAGTTTTGAATTCCTATCTCCCCATTTGAGCCAATTTATTTTTGCCCAAGTTCCCCAATATATTTCCTCATGTTTCCACAAATCTTTCACCTCTTTTTTTAATTTGGATCACTTCTCCATTATCTCCTTTGTTGGTGGAAGTTTGTGGAGTCTATCAAGATTGTGTTTGAGCTTTTTAATCTTATAATCAACCCTCTTGAAAGTTTGTTTACTCCAATTTTACAGGTTCGATTTCATATAATTCAGCTTGCTTGCAATGCTAATATCTTCTTGCTTCCAGCTCCAATCATTGACAGTGTTGAAGTCTTTATGCTTTGCCCAATATGATTCAAATTTAAAAGTTTTATCTTTTTTGTGATCAATTGGGTTATTGGAAATAATGAGAGGGCTATGATAAGATATGATCGGGGCCAAGGCTGTAACAGTTGCATTAGGAAAGATTTTCCTCTACTCCCAATTAGCCACACATCTGTCTAATTTCTCCTGAACTGTACCAGTTGTTCTATTATTGCACCAAGTGAATTTGCTTCCTTTTTTAGGTAACTCTTCCATATCTTTGCTTGAGAGAAAATTTTTAAAATTATGAATTTCATTCTTAGGGTGCTTTCTCACTCCACTTTTATTAGCCTGATGTAAAATCTCATTAAAATCACCTGCATATATCCAAGCACAGTGGTTGTGAGGATGCAAACTACTAAGCTTTTCCCAAAAAAACTTTCTAATGTTGGCTAATAGGACTAACGTACACAAAGGAATAATGAAAACCCAAATTTGTATTCATATTGAAAACATGTGTGTGGATAACATTTGAGTCACTATATATCACTTCCACCTTAACTTCTTTTTTCCAGAACAGACAAATGCCCCCTGATATGCCATTATTGTCAACTACAAGTAAGTTATCAAAATTTAAATGCCTAAATAAATTTTTTATCTTACTGGACTTAGCCTTAGTTTCACTCAAAAATAGTAATGAGGCTTGAAATTGTTGATAAGATCCTTGAGTTCCTTTACTGTCGAGGCTGCCCCGATTTCTCAACAATTCCAACATATTAAGATCATGGGCATGGCGATTGGTGGGGCTTGATTAGACCCTACTCGGCCATTTCAGAAAGTTGAAAATTTTCCCTTCTGACAACTTCAGATATTTTGATTTTTTTTGCCTCTGTTGTTGAACTGATTGTTACGCAAGTTCATCTCTTCAGAATTGTCTTCCATGTTATCTTCATTCAGCATGAGCATGTTGTTGTTGGTTGCCATTCATCCTTTTTTGAAGCTGAGTCTTTGATTTATTTCCTATGTTGGTAAAGCTTCTATAGTACTGCTCTTCATGTTAGTGACTTTAGGATGCTCTTCTTCGGGAATTCGACGTAGTAAATGGGTGAGGTCTTTTTTTGCATATCTCTCTAGGTTGCCAAATGTGTAGTTGATGATCATTGTTACTTTTTTGCTGTGAGCTCGGCCTAATATGCTTCTCTAAATCAATTTTATCCTTTGGTTGCATTTGCAATAGGCCAATTTGATTCTTCTCCAAATCTAGTTGAAAGTGATCGTGAATGGGCTGATTAAGCAAGACTTATGCCATTGGGTTAATATTCAAAGTGTTCACCTCTTTTGCTTGACTATTGTTTAAGCCCATATCTGTGGAGGCCTAAGAATTATCATCTTGCATCACTGCCTCAAGATCAGTACAGTTGTCCATCCCTAGTAGTTTACATGGCTTGAGGTTTAACTTTTGCCCAACTTTTATTTTAAGCTCAATCTGATCAGTACCTTCTTCCTCATTCATCTTTTCATCCTTTTTTTTTCTGTCTTCATGTCTCTCATCTTGGCAGCATTTGCTAAAATTGTGTATCTCTACTGCAGGTTATTTCTCTTCCCTCCAAGGCCCAATATTTTTGCCTTTTCATATAAACCTCTATTACGTACTGCTATGTTGACCTGAGCTACTCATGTGCTTACAATGTTTTCGCCGTTGACCTTTATGTTGGTCATTTGATTGCCAAGTCTCCTTAACATCGAGACTCTTATCCATGGACCAAACATTGACTTGCCAGGACATCCATGACTTTTTTTGTGTTTGCAAGCTTTTTGATCATGCCCAAGCCTCCCACAATTATAACAAAAGTCCATTAAATTTTCATAATGCACCTAGATCCATATTTTGCAGAGATTTTGTAATACCCGCTAATTTTGGGGTTACGTAATTGGCAGTATTATGGTTTTTATAATAAAAATTTTCATTATTTTTAATGGAATTATTTGATTATTTTTAATTTTTCATATTTAATTTATTCTTTTTAATATTAATTATGGAAATGAAAATTAATAATCGGACCAAGTATTTTATTGTCGATGATATTTTGAGATTTGAGGAAAGACTAGAGGAAGAGGAAATCTCATGAGAATAATGTTAGGGGATGGAGAATTGAGAGAAAGCAATCATGGGACATAGAGGGAGCCGGATACCTATAGAGTTAAGAGAGGGACTAAAGTGAAATGAGAAATTAGGATGATACAGAGTATAAGAAATACCCAAATTAGAAAAATTACAGATTTGCTACTACCGAGGTTAACTTGGAGTTACTTGAGGTCAAAGTAGTAATTTCACCCTGGATTGATATATATAGATGGGCCCACTCTTTTTCTTCATTTTTCGCTTTCTTTTCTCTCTCTCTCCTCACTCTCTCTTCTCTCTTTCTCTCTTTCTTCTCTGTATCCCTCTTTACTCCAAATCCTTGAACAAGCTTCAAAGAGCCTTTCTCCAGTGGTGGGGCAAGCATTGGTGAGCAAGCAACCTAGAAAAAGCAAGGAATCGAGGTAGGAATTCTGATTCCTTAAACTTTTCCCTATTTTTTAGTTTTAAGGGTATTTGGGGTAAAATTGAAATTGTGGCTTCGTTTGTCAGTTAAAATTGGGGGTTTTGGTGTCTAAATACTCCTTAGACATTAAGGATGAGACCCATAGAAGAAATCATGAAAAATGATGAAAATCTGGTCAGATCTGATTCAAAACCAATACCAAATTGTGAGATCAGATTCTGAGGCACCACACTTTAAAGAGCGTAAGCCATGGTGCCCTAGGCACCAAGTGTGTGTGTGGCGCCAAGCATGCTGAATTCAAGCTGCAATGTGTTTCTTTGTCTATTTTCAAATGGCTATAACTATTTCATTCGGACTCTATTTTTAACAAACTTTATATTGTGGAAAAGCTCTTTGAGTCTAGTTTTCAATGGTAAGTTTTATTTGAAAATTACTTACCGAATAAGAGTTATGACTAAATGAGTGACCAAAGGTCAGAGTTAGTGGTGAGGATTTTCTTCATTTTATTTATTATTGATATTGGTTGGTTTTAGATAACTTGGGAGCTTCATTGGTTTCATTTCTCGAGACTCTTATATGGTAAACATTGACGACATCAAGGTGAATAGGTGATCCTGCTACTTATTTTTATTAAAAATTGCTCAAATACAATATAAATCTCATTTACACCATAATTAGATTTATATTTATTAAATTCCCTAAATTAGTTGTATTAACTAATTTATGGAATATTTGTTGTAATTTGTGAGATTGTTATGTAGACTGTATATGGGGATAGTAGACCAATTATTGGTTGTGTATATAAATTATTGCATCATGTGAATGTATTGCATATGAAATGGAATTGTGTGGGAATTTGGATCAATGAGAGAGAATAGAGGGGTGGACCTCTGAAATACCCTTATTGAGGGATGAACTTCAATGTGGTAAGTGTGGGAAAAAGCGAGAAAAATATTGCATATTGCATTTACATATCCATATTATGAGAGGGAACCGGCTAGTAACCCAAGGATGTGGATATTCTTGGAAAGAATGTCAAAAATTAGAAACAGAGGGGTGGACCTCTGATATAAACTCATTGAGTAAATATTGTCCGAGGGAAAATTCTGGACTGGGTCTTAACGAGGTATATGTGAAAAAGTGTGAAAAAACATAACATGTGATTGCCTGCATATTTATAATTTATGTATGGTTATTTATGCTTATATGTGTTTTGGATGTGATATAGATTGCAAGAGTGTGGACTCACAAGGAAATAGCACGTTCTGGTCACATAATCAGGTACGCTTGTGTTTTTGTATCTATACATATCTGTACGTACTAAAGGTATTTATTTAAATTACGATTGTGATACTGGTATTTGTACTTGTGCCTTATTTTATGGCATAGTCATGTACTCACTGAGTTTTTGATAAACTCACACTCTTTGTTGTTATCTTTTTCAGATTTAGCAGTTAAGGAGGATGGAAATACCGTTGGGAGTTTTGCGGCTTTCAAGATATACTCCATTTTTATTGGAGAGTTCTTAATGAACCAATTTTTGGACTATAAGTCATTAGAAATACTCTGTAATCCTATAAACCTCCTAGGTCTTGCTGTGTTTTTAGGAATTTTATTAATTTGGCTGTTATTTGCTTTGTAAATTATGTAATTTACAATTTACACAGTTGTAAATATTTGGGCTGTTCAGGAAAATTATGAGCTACTACTGAACTACACCCTAATTTGTATATTAATTCATGTGCCCATTTTTTGAGGCGTTATAAATTTTGTCGAGATATCCAGAACCCAGCTACAAGGGGGCTCTTTATATTGAATGAAACTTTCACCCTCAAGAAACCCCTATTAATAGAAGTACTATGGAGTGGGTCTTCAACTTCCAGAACTTCACCAATCTTACTTCCAGCACAAGTTGCATTTAGCTTTGAGAAGAGTTCCAAAGTGAATTCAACTTCGTGAATCGAGATATGAGGATTCAACTGCTTGACAATTAGAACATGACCCATATATTCCATGGAGCTTCTTCAAGAATTCTGAACGGCACTTCATAGTTTGAAAAGTTAAATAGGAAAGTATTGATTGAGATGTAAACAATGGAGAGCCCTTCTGGATCCCGTCATCCCTTCCTGATCATACCTTTCACAACTTTCTTGCTTAATGGTTTGTTAGTGAGAATCTTGCCCAATAACGCACATTTTGTTGCTTTGATCGCTAGTTGATTCTCTTTAAAATTTGTAACAATCAACTCCTCTAGGTGAGTTGAGTCACCATGATTATTGAGCTCTGTTGTTATCTCTATGCCTGAGGTTAAAAACCCAGAGGAGATGCTCTAATTGGTTGAGAGGAAACACTCTTACACCATGACTGAGAAGAAAGAATAATAGAAAATATGTACTCTTCCACTTGAATTTAAACTAAACAATGATTAAAATATATTTAATATTATTTGGGCTAAAGATGGATCTATTGAATAAATCTTGGGCCGTAATACTACAAATTAAGGACCTTAGATGAAGAGCTAAACATTGGCCAACTTAATTTGGGCTGAAAATTATGTTTTGTAACTTTTTGATATATTTAGATGAATTTTAGTTTGATGGTCAAGATAGCTAGTCATTTTCCTAGGAATATTAAATGTTTTGTTTCCAAGTTGATGTCGTTTTCCTAGGCTAAGTTAAGTATGACTATGACTATTTTGAGTTCTTAGATTTTCATTTTCTGGACTAGGTTCTCCATTTATAAATATCAGATCCCCAAACATGTAAATTCATATTGTTGGAGAAATTATCATAGTGAGAATCATTTCTCTCTAATTCTTCTGAGAACTTTTGAACTTATCAAGAGCTCCAAACCTTTGTGGCATTCAATCTTATCTCTAGGGTTCTTGTCTTCTTATAGGCAATGAGTTCAAGGGTTTATACCTTAGGTTTTTGACTCTCTATAGCCAACGATTCTAAATTTGAATCTATCTAATTAACAAATTTGTTTTCTTTTAATTCCAAGTCTAATTTTGGAAGATCCGAATATTGCCATTCAATTACGATTTTGCATCAATAACCTTCACATTTTAACCCATGAATGCAGAAAATGAAAAATAATAATAATAAGAATAGTGATAGAAGAAATTGAATAATCAATTTCCATAAATGAAGTTTTCTCTATTGTGAATTTTTCTCCCTCACACCTAATTCCTTATAGTTCACACCTTCCATTCATGCTTTCTTCATCCACCCAATCCAAAGTTGTTGAATTCTTGAACTTGATTTTACACCCCCAAATGACAAAGATTGGTTCATTTAAATTTTAATTCAAGAAATGAGGTCTCAGGGATGATGAAGGAGAGAACAATGATGGTGATAATGACAAGATGAAGATAAGAGGTTCCCCGCACTGTGCTGTGATTTAGTTTTAATTTTCTTTATAATTTTTTAAAATTTTGTTAATTTAAAAAACATTTTTTAGTTGAAATAACAAAAATTCACTTGTCATGTTAACATACATTTGGCCATATTTTATTGGAGTTGGTATTTTAGGCTGACATGATAATTGACTCTAACAGTTAACTTAACGACAATCTTACCGGAGAGGAGTTAATTTTCTGCACATCTTTAAAAGTCAGAGGGAATATTTTGTTGAGGTTGAAAGTCGAGGGGGATAAAATGCATAGAGCCTTAAATTTAGGGAATTTTGTGAATTTTACCCTTTTGTTTATGGTGATAAATATTTGATTTCTAATTACTTGTATTTCAATTTTTGCGGGATTATACAATGTCATTATTTTTTGTTTTGTTGTTACTCACAAAAGGATAATTTATTTATGAGAAAAAAAATCAATATCATGAAATACCTAAGGTGTGATACTATTACAATACTTTAGCTTTGCTATATGTTTTCTTGTATAGCTATATTATTTTCGGAATTATATATTTCGGAATTATTATCTCTTAATTTTTTGAGTATTGCTCATATTTTTTTCGAGAGCTGACGCGGCACTTCTCTTGGGTTAAGATAGCTATTTTTTCTCTTTTGGTGATTTGTTTTTCTATTTCCTATTTTTTAATTTTAAATGATTGCGATGGACTTTAATATGTACTTATTTATGTGCTATTTTAATTTTAATAATAATGAGAATTGAAATATCTTAATTACCACTTCAATGAAAGGTGTTCTCCTTCATAATTTTTAATTAATTGGGCAATTTAATACTTATTTATGTACTACTTTAATATGAATATATAATGTCAAAAATAGAAATGTCTTAGGTTACAATTTTTTCCTTTGTAAAAATGAAGAGAAAGTTATGTTTGCCAAATAAACAGACCCCTAGACAAATAAGTTTAGATATTCTCTTTATGCTTTTATTTCCTCTTATAATTGATAGAAATTGATTGGTTTATAGTGATATTAGAGAATAGCTGTGAACTATGATTGCATAGAAGCAAAACAACAGAAGCACAAAAGTACAAAATGGGTGTTGCAAGTGCAAAAGGTGGTCATTCCTAATTTGGATTTTTTAAAGATAAATTATATTTTTCAATTATGTTTTAATTTGCATGAAAATTAGTAGTTATAGGATTGAACTTTTGTAATTTTAATTTTAGTGTTAGTTTTAAATTTTATATTAACATCATCATACAACATGCTTAATTTGTTATAACCAAATCTAACTCTTCTAAGCTCTAATAATAAACACACACACACACACACACACACACACACACACACACACACATATATATATATATATATATATATTGTGTATGTATGTATATACACACATAAAAACATTTATCTTTTTTAATTTGCCTAACCGCGCAAATCACAGAAAGATTCCCTGGTAAAAGGTATAAAGTCGGTGAATATATAGTGTTGGACCCACCATTTAAAATCTCCGTAATTAAAATTTACAAAGTTAGGTTGTCTGAAACGATATATTAACATTTCTTACTCCAGGGCAAGTATGATGCAATTATAATTTATCAAGGCGAAGAATTCATTTCTGTTCACATAAGTGATGTGATTAATTATAACTGATCCAGGTCCCACTGCAAGAAAATTCTACAGCAGTCAGGATTAAGGAATTATTAATTGGTACCCAATCCGTTTGGAACTATGGTGGCGCATTCTCTTCCATAAAAAAACTTTATATTCATGAACTACATTGAAATATTAGAAAATTACTGTTTTAGCCCAAAGATTCATTTTCAATTTCATTTCAGAAAAATTACTTATATCAATTTGGCAGGAATTAATTTATTTATTATTACATAGGCAGTTTTGTCCTTCTCCTCGGTCTTTTAAAGTGGTCTTTACGTTCTTACTTGATTACATAGACACGGTTTTCCTAATATTGTCGTTTTTTTCGTTTTGCACGTATTAGAAACCGACTGGTTTGAGGATGGTTACATTCCAGTGAAAGTGGATTTCGAAGAAGTTTCTCATTTGAATTGACTTCTTGTCCTTGGAGGAGTCTACTCATCGTGGGAAGAACATTTCGCTATGTAATTTTTGTAGGTTATATTTTTAATATGCTTACGTGATTGATTTTTGTTAATAGGTTACATTGATCTCTTTGTCAGTAGATACAGGATAAACGCCAGAATAAAGAAAAGAAAGGAAAAAAAAATTTTAACGTATTAATAAGCAGTCTATATTTGAAGCCATCCAGATGAGTCGTACGTAGAGAAAGTGGGTATATTCATGCATGCTGAACAAATAACAGTGCAATAACCATAAAAAATTAAATACAAGACTATCATATATATCATTAAAAAAAAAGCCACTAAAAGGATATCAAGTTAAATATTAAAGTCATCCATTCATACTGTTACGAATATGAACACTGAAACACAACCTACCCAAAGTTTACAAATTCTCTATTCTTCCTTTACAGACTTCTATATAAAATGTCGAACCCCACTTTGGTTTTTTGTAAGGGGGGAAAAAAAAGAAAATCAAACCACGACCCAAATCTAGCCCTAAAAACTTTTGTGGCCCAAAAAAAATGCAAATAAATAAAAAACAAATTTTTTTTCCGACAAAAAAAAAGATATTTCTATTGCTATAATTAATATATATATATCTATATATCTTCGAGTTCCCACGTTACTGGCTGGTAAGGTTATTCATTTCCATCCTCCGATTCAACGACTCTTGCCTCTGCAACCTCATTTCCTCGTTAAACTTCTTAATGAACGCTTCCACGCGCCGGTTCAACTCGTCCTGACTCAGCGAAGGTTCTTTCCTTAGCCTAATCGGAGACGAAGATACTGGCTGAGTAGTTCGGTCCTTGAACGTCTCCGATTTCTTGACTTCGTGTGGGCCCACGCTTCCCCGATTGTCCCACGTGTCACACTTCCTCATGTGCCTGCTTAACGGCATTGCCCTACCTTCCGTTATCGCCTTCCACGTGTTCTCTAGCGTATCATGCCGTTTCGGTCTCGCCACTCTCAACGACCTTCCACCTATGAAAATAAAATAAATTAAAATATTTAAACTAATAAAAAGCGAGGTTTTTTTGGAAAAACTGACAAGACGACCTTTCTGTATACTGTTACAATTAGAAGCCATAGTTGAAGTCTGTTTTGGAACTACATGAAACGTTGAACCCCAAAGGCCAAACGACGTCGAAGACGACTCTAGTATAACTGTATAACTGTTTGCTTATTAACGTGTTTAAGCACGATGCATAAAGAGCCAAGATTTTACCCTCAAAATTTTGAAAATAATTTCTAGTACTATATAAATTATCAGAAAAAGGAAAAAAAAAAAGAGAACGATACCTTCAGGACTCGCTTTCAACAGTTTCCGGTGAGCGAATCTGGAGGAAACGAGAGGTTTCTCCGTCTGCAAAAGATACTCAGCCTGAATCTCCGGTGAATCCATCCTCTTAAGCAGTGCCCACGTGGACTCCATTCCAACGTCGTCAATTCCTTTCTCGTCCTCATCCTCGATCGCCTCTGCACCGTTTACGACGACGGCCTTCACCTCCAGAACCGGCGGTTCCGAAATCGCTAAATCGGACTCAACATCCGGCGGAGATTTCACCACGTAAGCAGGAGCAACCGGAACCTTCGAAGGAGGAGCTGGCGACTCCTCCGTCTGGTCGGAGACTGCGGAGGCTGTGGCGGAGTGGTGGAACCTCGAGGAGGCGGCAATGCAAATGATGATGCCGTTGACGAGGAAGTAGAGGTAGGGCGGCTTGAAGCACAACAGGCAGAAGTTCCACATGACAGACACATGCGTGGCTCCGAACTGTAAGAGCAACGGGACAGAAGATTTAAGTCCCCATGCTGTGAAGAGAACGCCAGTGGAGATGAAGAAAGCTTTCAGAGAAAGCATCCACGTCATTCTTCAGGCGACGAAAACGGAAAATTTAGTGTTTTACGGCGGGATGTAATTGAGTTTTATTGAAGACGGAGAGCGTCGTCGAAGATTGTGCGCGTCGGTGGGTGGTGGTGGAGGATAAGGTACAAGTTCAAATATTTATAGAAATCGAGTGTGGGGATGCGATTCATGATACGATTTCAGCCGTTGGATATACAAAATCTGGGAAGGATGATCTGGCCATTTGGTGTGTGACGTGGGGCCTACTCGAGTCGGAGCTTCCATCCCATGCTGCTTCTTGGCTTGAGGTGCATCTATGGTGGCCCACCATTTATCTGTTTATTTTTGGGTCAACATTATTACAATTCGAACATTAAATGGTAGATGTAGATGTTTAAAGTTATCCAAAAAAATGATGATAAAGGGGAGGAAGTTACCAGAAAAAGAAAATGAAAGTAGATATAGATTAAGCGATAATCTATGATTATTAAAGTTAAAAGGGTGGAGCCAGTCCTAGAAATCAAGCTCTCCAAAATTTTATCTTTTCTTTTTCCTTTTCATTTTTTCTTTTTGGATACGTTTGAGTTAAGATATGAAATTCAAACCTTCGACATGTAAACATGACATCCCAATTAAAAACAAATTCTTTAAGTTGATAAATTAAAAATAATTTTTAGCCAATTTGATTATTTTAACCTAAATAAATAATAGTATAAAAATTTCAGACAAAAAAATTGTGTTGTACAACATTCCAATTAAAAACAAATTCTTTAAGTCGATAAATTAAATATAATTTTTGTAGCCAATTTGATTTTTTAAACCTACATAAACAAAAAGTATAAAAATTTTAGACAAAAAAATTCTGTTGTACAACATAAAAGGATTCGTGGATTTATTGTCAATTTTTAAAGTTTATAAAATAAATATAAAACCCTTAAATTTTTTTGGTTTTTTACATATAAATTTTTACTAGAGACAATTTTGTTTAATATATTGTCGAATACTAAATGTGACCACATTTGTTAACATAGATTCAAACTTTAATTTGTTATCTTCTATCTAATCTCTTCTATTAGACACAACCTCTTTATATACAGCCCATAAACTGGAAAAAGCTCTTTATATATGTTAGCTTCAAAAATCTTTATTTCATTATAATTTTGTCATTTCATTAAATATTTGCTGACAACTATTTAAAATTTGTTATTTACTATTGATTAATTCATTTAATATGTCTTTGAGTCTGATTAATTAAATAAATTTCACCATTTTATGAAAGGGTATATAAAGCTCTAAAATTATTTTATATTTATATATAAAGAAATCAAACTTAAATAAATATCCATTATTTTCATGTCTTAATTTCAAATCATGAGCTTTCCACAAAGAAAAGTATATATTCTCTTCAAAAAACAAAATTTACATAACAATTATAAAATACTTGGAAGATTATTTCGTACATCACTAAAAAAATTGAGAACTGAAATTAAGAAAGAATGTAAAATAGAAGTCAGTTCATAATAACATTTTATTATATATATATATATATATATAGAGAGAGAGAGAGAGAGAGAGAGAACATTGATTTTAATTACAAGTAGAATTTAAACGTAGAAGGGATGGGTGGTGGTGGTGCTTGTGTAGTGAAGAAGGAGGAAATGAGAGTGTGATCCGCGGAGTGGTACGCGTGTGGTTGAAGGATCTAATTCGCACGTGGCTAGCGTCTAGCGGGTCAACCCTTAACCGATTAACCGACCACAGACCGTTTTAACAACTCGGTGCGGGTTTCCAACTCTTAGCTGTTAGCCTCACTAGCAAACAAACAAAATAGAGGTTGTTTCGGCCTCTCCCTTTTCTTTTCTTTTCTTTTTTAAAATTAAATTTCATTTCAGATTCTTGTATTTTTTATTAATGTCGTCATTCTCATCAAGGCAAAGAGAATCAGAGTCATTTTCTATGTGAAGAAGGAAAAAGAAGAAACTGGAAAGAAAGGAAAAACGTAATTAAATGCTGTAAATAAATCCGGTTGATCAATTTTGTAGTTAGAACTGACACAGTTAATCGGACAGTAGCTTTTATTTAAAAAATATATATATCGAAAGAGAGACAAATTTGCATTATAAATTTTGATTAATAATTTTTTTTTGTTCAAAACTATTAATATATGAAGACTTAGTAAATTTTGACTATTTGATTGGAGTTGTGTTATGCCATAATTGTGTAAAGTTCTCACAACATTAATTTTTTTATTTATAATATTTAACATAATATTTTGTTTAAAAGAAATAAGTGTTAAGTTATTTACATTAATCAGTTGGTAAAACAATAAACAATTTGACATGTATAAAGTATATATCAATTTATTTAATGCAATTTCAAATAATTTTTTAATAACAATTAAGTTTAGTAATTTGTATATTTATAAATAATTAAATAAATAGTAAGAAGTTAAATAACTCATACTCTCCTCTAATAACTTGCTTTTTAATTATAAATTATATTTTATTTCACATAAATACTAATATATGACTTAAGAATTAGTGACAAGAAAAATTCGAAAAGCTATATATATATATATGATCAATTTAATTCAATGTAAAACTTATAGTAATACTACTAATACACTTTTTAAAATGTATGAACTAAATTATTTTGCTAAAAAAATTACAAAATTACTCAAGAATATCTGATCTGACATGTCTTGTAAATTAATTTGATAGTATTTAATTAGTATGCAATATCTCTGAAGATCTTATAATAAGTCTCAAAATTTTTGGGTTTGATAACTTTTTTTAAAAAAATAACTTAGAGAGGGGACTTTTTTTTCCCGTAGAATGCAATATTTTCTCAAAATAAATAATATATTACAAAATTTGGTATGAAAGTCAAGAATAAATATAAATCTATTGAAAAAAAATAAGTATATGATTGCAAAGTAGATCGTCTCCTGCTCCTATAAACACAGGAGAGTCTTACGCGTTAAAATCGTGGCTAAATACATTTTTAATTATGATTTTAGTTACAATTTTCATAACAACGAGTATATTCGTCACTAAAAGTATATTTAGTTACGATTTTTATAGTAACGATTATAATTATTACTAAAAAAATATTTAATCATGATTAAAATCATAATTAAAAGCACACAGATCCTCCTGCACACATTAGATAATCTACACCCGTGTAGATCGTTGAGGGGAAAATATAAATAGTATTAAGGTTGAAATTCTTAAACATTTGGAGTCTAATAATAATTATACATTAATTCGTGTAGACGAGGCAGTAGGTGTGATGGCACTATTGCATTGCACTTGCCCTCGCCTTGTGGCTTAAGATTCCAGCGATAAAGTGACACGATCCATCATTAAATTCCATAGTTTAACGGAGTCAGCTAATAAGAATATTTGACTTGTGGTTGGGGAACACATGCATGTACATGTGATTATGCATTATGGCATCTATTTTATACTATCTTAGTTGTGGTGGGTCAAGCTCATTTATACAAGTTACACATCATTTTTAATCATCTAAAAAGAATAAAAGTTATAATTAAATAAAATTTATAAATATATGTGCTTTTGTCAAAAAAAAAAGACATGCACTGTTATCAGAATTAAATTAGATTAGTTGATTTGACCAGTTAGACTGAGAATTAACCAAAGAATCGGTCTAAAATAACCTTAAAACTGGTGAGTAATTGAACTGACCAAAAAATAGTTGAACAGACGAAAAACTTGTTTAATTGAGTAAAAAAAGTATTAAATAAACCTGTTGAACCGATGTATTTGAATTTTTTTATTTGTGAATTTTACTTATTCTATAATCAGATAATGAATAAATTAATATTATAGATACGTCAATTTTAATAGAGATGTCAATATAGTAGTATTTTATGGATTTGATATTAATTAATATTATATTAATTAATAATATTTTCTTGGTATTTGTTCAATTTTTATTATGAACTTTTGATTGTTCATGTTGTTTTGTGTAATTTAATATTAAATCTTATTTTTGATCAAATTTGAAAATTTATATTTATAGTTTTTAATTGTGTATATTTTTTTATATTTTAAAACAGACCAATTTAGCCAAGGTTCAACCATTAACCATTGAACCAGTATTTTTATCAATTCAATAACCAATCCGATTTTTATAACCTTGCTAAAAGTAAAGAAGAATGGTCTAGTGACCTCCTAAATTTTAGTGAAGTAACCAAGACCAAGACTCTAAGAGCAGGTATATATTATTTTCTATTTTGAGTAAACTTCTGCTTATTTTGTTATTTTTAAATTAAAAAATATAGTATTATTATTCTTGCTTTTTTTTTATATTAAAAAACAATTTATAATTTAATATATTTTAAATAAATTATGCTTACGTTTATCACTTATATGATATGATAATTATATTAGATATATATTTGATTAATATAAAAAGTTATTTTTTAAATATTTAGCATTTATAAAAAAATATTTGATAAAAAATAATTATTAAAAATAAAAACATATTCATAATTTTGTTTCAAATTAATCAATTAAAAGATAATAATTAGTCAACATAAGCATTGTCTTAAATATAATAAATTTTTAGAATTAATTTAAATAATGTTACAAAGTAAAAAGAAATTTAAATAAAAATTTAAGAAATAAAATTTCTCTCTGAAAGTTTTTTGTTTCATATTTTAGTTTTTTTTTTAAAAAAAAATTGTGGATGTTTTGAAAATAAAAGGAAATGCTATGTAAATTAGACATTTCTTAGGAGAGTAGAGAGTATATTATCATGTATTTTTAACTGAGCCCATTTAAACATTTATAAATAGATTAAATTAATTATAAATAGGTATAAAATAACGTAAGTCTAACTGAGAAACATGACTCACATACAAGACATGTTTATCTATAAATTGCTTATTTGTTTTCTTTTTTACAAATTATTACTGATTTTTGTATAAATATTAACTAAAATTAATCACATAATATATTATTCGACCTATAATCACAAACTAAGGTACACTTTTAGAAAAATGTATAATCAAATTATGCAATATATACATTTTAAATTTTTAGACCAAAATTAAGAGATAAATTAATTGAAATTACCCATTTGATGCAAGAGACTCTTCCATCTTCTGAGTTCTCTCTGCAATACGCAAGAAACAGATATTTAATTAACTGACTGATTATGACTCCAAAAATAAATCCAAATTGTTAGTTTTGGACTTTTGTAACTGTAAGTTAAGGAGTTTCTGGACATGAAACATCCACCATAGGATGCTTTTGCCCCAAAAGGATAGACAACAATCCAGTGGTGGAATCACAGGTTTTAGGTCTGTCTGGCAAGAACTAAGGGATAAAATGGTCGGTTCATTATAAAACAAAAAAGGTGCGAACTTTTGTGATTTCTTAAACCCCATAAATTTGACTCGCACGTACATGCATACCCTTCCATGTTTTCACACGAAATATCAAAGGATGTTGATGGATGATGTAACCCTAGACGAGGGAAACTTTGAACGCCTTGTATTAAGTTCGTGGCTGTCAATTTCTAGAGGTATATACATTCAGGGCGACAAATTAATGTGTAGAGGTTAATTTTTTAATATTATTGTGGTAATTCAATAATTATTAATTTTATTTAAGAAATTGGTGTGTGTCTGTGTTTATAATATTTTTACACGTGTCTTGAATTTTAGTATTTCTCTGTCATGTTTTGTGGTATCAAGCAAAACTAAAATTTTGGGAGAAAAATGCAAAAGAAAAAAAAAAGTCTATTGGGTTATAGGTCACTTGCTAATAGTTTTCTAAACTTGTAAGATTGGTACTTAGATTCATAAAAAATTTTACATTTATGCAAATAATATTTTTTTTTAACTGTGCTCACTCATTTATGTTATTTTAAATATCTTTTATGTCAAAATATATATTTTAAATTACAATTTTCTGTGTATTGGATTCACTATTAAGATAAACTATCAAATAGGTCAGGGCTGCCAATATAATCAAGTCATGTATAGCCAACGATGAATATGAATTGAATTAGATCGGACTTTATATAATTTATGATCTAAAAATTTTAGTCTAACCTACATGATGGGCCTTGGGCTGGGCTGGACTAGCCCATGTGTCTATTTATTATTTTAAAAAAATTTATTTTTATTTATTTTAAATGATAAAACTAATTATTAGAACTATCAAATTTTAAAAAATTGAACTAAACTTCTTTAAAATATATTAAATTTTAAAATAGGTTTTTTTAAAAAAAATATATTTTAGTTATTTTGAATGACAAAAACTAATTATTAAAATTATGAAATTTAAAAAATAAAAAATGACCAAACTAAATCTTAAAAAATTATTTTAAAAAAAAAAAACCTAATAAGGCCAACCCACCCTGTCAAAACCCGAAGAACTTCAATGGATCATGTTAAAAGTCATTCTTTAAAATAGGCTATTTTACATATTGACTCGCCCCACTCTTATTTAGAGGATTTAAATGAACTTGTGCTCATACTCTAAATAAGTAAATATTATTAGAAAGAAAGTAGACAAAGTAACCTATTTGCATGAATGTAAAATTCAAAAAGTTAATTTAAATTGAAGAAGCTATTTGCAAATGACTCAATTTAATTATTTTTCCACTATTTGAAAATAGAAAGTTGTGACTCTCTTTGAAACCAATTCTTAACTATCATGACTTGACAAAAGGACTGTAATACTAATTGCATGTAATTTTGAAGGAAGATTGAAGTCATAGTTAGTTTGAATGTGTCGGCCAAAAGACCCTTACCTCTTCTACGCACGTATACATAGTGCACTTTAAATATCCACACTGAAACACTCGTAACTATTAACTAATGAATATGATTGTCCCACGCGTTGGATCACACAATGAAAAGCACAATCTAAGCTTTCACTTTGTCAATGGTTTCAGGTGGGAATTAATTATAATTTAAATTTCGATAATGTGGGCCTTATTATTTAACTAGATAAGGGGATTTTATTTATAGTGGTAGTTGGTGAGTGAGTTAACGCTCGGATTCAGTAAAGTGCACATATTGCAGATTTGGAGTAAACTGAGGTTTTCACGGTGAATTAAATATATTTTGGGATTTAAAATAATTTATTAATTGGGTTGCTTCTGGACTTCACTGAGATACCAAGAAAAATGATGATAAAGTGGGTGGGGCCTACTAAAAAGATAACGCTTTTTTATTAAAAATTTTAGAAAAATTAATACCACGTCACTCTCTTGCGTGACATTTATTATTTATTGTAGTTTTGTTGGGGCCTGCGAATGAAGATCGATAATTATAAATACCTGAAATTGCATTTTGGAATTCACTCTTAACTCCTAAGTAATTTACATAGTACTCTCTTCTTGTATATACGTTCTAAAAAATTAATGTTAAGTTAATTGTAGAGCCACCATAACTTTATATACAAGACGAGAGTAAAGAGTTTCCTTTGCATTTAGTAATTGAAAAAATCTATAACTAGTAAAAATATGGATTATAGATTCTGATAGCAATTACTTGAAGGAAATCAACATATATAAATATATGGAATTGCATGTTATATATAATTCACTCTAAATTAAATCTGTATACATCAATGCACATTAATTAATTAGGGTGTGAAGAAGAGTTTCTAGTTTCTACTCTCTCTTATCATGTATATTCAAGCCATGTTCTAGTGATAAAAGGTATAGTAGTCTTACTTCAAACATTTATTCGCTGTATACTATATATATATATATATATAAAATAATGGTAGGCTTTACTAAATTTACCATAACTTACGTTCCATCATGCATGGACCGAGGCTATTCACAAAGTATACAATCTACATACTAACCATAGTCCACCCATGACATGAACCCTAACAAAATCACAATTGATTTGATATTAGCATTAATCCAAATTTTAACTTGTAAATGGATATAATTTATATTTGTCCCGTTATAGATTAAAAACAAACAAAAAAATCCAACAGGCTAAGCATAAGAAGTCAACATAAAAGTGGTGGTGATTGGCTAGTTAAAGAAAGGCCAGTTTTAATCTTTTTTTTTGGTCCTCTGATATTGGGATTGGTCTGATGATTACGTGGTCTGGTCGATAACGAGTAAAAGGATATGGTACTATAATGCAATTTTTTTTGGGTTAAAAGGGGAATGATATTAAAGAACAATATTAATTAACGGTGACCTTTAGCCTACCTCATGACTTTGAAGGAATATACCCACTCAATCCTTTTTAATTCCAGCGGTTTAAATTTAACTTTATATAAAAAGAAAAAAGAAAAAAAATTATGAGTAATTCTTGTATCTTTGTTATAAGATTCTTTAATTATAACACGACAAACATATGATTAAAATAAGGTAAAAATATATGTTATGTCTTTAATATTTATTTTAATTTTTATTTATACTCCTACCGTTTATTTTTTTGTTAAATATGTCTCTTATGTTTAATTTTTTATCATATATGTCCCAAAATGACACCCACCTCATAGGAGAATACACTGGAGAATTAGAAAACCGAAGAACTCACCGCTATTCGCTCTATTTTCTCCACCACTGTGTCTCTCTTCCTTCCAACATTCTTGTTCCCCTCTTTTTCTCTCTACTTCTCTCTTTCTCTCTCTCTCTCTCTCAATCTCAAAAAATTTCTTCATCGAGAACCTAATTGGAGAGATAAATTTTTTGAGATTGAGAGAGAGAAAGAGTGAATCAGAGAGAAAATAGAGGGGAACAAGAATGTTGGAGGGAAGAGAGACATGGTGGCGGAAGAAATAGAACGAATGGCAGTGAATTCTCCGATTTTCTACTTCTTCGGCGAGTTGGGTATGTGTGAGGAGAGAGAAAAAAAAGAGAAATGATGGGTATTTTTGTTATTTTAGGGCATATATTGTAATACCCATGAAAAATAAAATATAAATGCGTGTTTTCAAACTACTGTTACTATTTACGTATATGGTACTGTTCATTTATACAATCAAAATGTCAAGTACTAGATGTGGTTTGGTTATAAGAGAAAACTAAAAAGAAGTTTGTAGGAGAAAATGACGTTTTATGTGTAAAAATACCCTCAGGGACTAAATTGAAAGGACTGAATTGAAAAGAAACTTAAAGGTTTAAGGTGAAAGGATAGTTTCCCTTTAAAGTTTTTAACAGTAAATAAACGAAAATTTTTCATAAGGTGCACAGTAACTACTTTATTAGAAATATCATTTTCATGAATAGTAAATTGAATATTTTATTAGTGCATAGTGTCAAATAGTACCCTTGACTTTTGCTATAAATAGGCCCTTGCATTTTACTTCTAAATCACACCTTCAACTTCTCTTCTTCCCTCCTTAAGTTTCTCTTGCTCCGACGCTAGGCTTCTGAGATTTTGGGCCTTTCCGTTTTTGCTTAGGTAAGGATACTATGCCCTTTCTATGTCTTTCAAATTTTAGAAGTTATTTTCTTAAGTATGCTATGTGTTTGTGGCTTTGGCCGATCTTCCACATCAGAAAAACTGTCGTTAACTGTTATTTTGATTCTCTGATTACCGAAATAGAATATAATCTGTAGAGAATACATGTCTAGGAAAGTTCTGGCTAAGGAAAGACCTGGTTTTTAAGTGTGTCCAGTGTGACCCTCCACTCTTTCCTAGGAACTTACCTGGTGTACTCTTTTACAGATTGTATTCTGTATTTCCGGTATGAATAGTACCCGTACGTATGAATAGTGACCGTATGAATAGTACCGTACGTATGAATAGTGACCATATGAATAGTACCCGTAAGTATGAACAGTATCTATACGAAAATGATCTTAACGTATTTTCTGTAATCTTTCATGAAAATCTCTGTAGCGGAACACTGAAATTCACCTGCGTACTCTTGTCCGTAACGATTTAGAAAAGTGATACTCGTACGGAATCCAGGTGAGTGAAACGACCCTGTTTTAATAGAGTTTTAGCATTACTGGTGATAAAAAGTATGTCGTAGGACACTCCCAAGATTCATAGGGAGAAATTGGATTCAGAATGACGAATATAATGAGATAATTAATCCATAAGTATGGATAAGACAAAGCAAGTATCTCATGATGATATGAAATTTGAATCATATAGTTATATACTATACCTGTTATATGGATGAGTATTATATTGTGCTTCTGATTATGATATGAACTGTTGTACTATTGATTGTGATTGAGCGGTACAGTACCCCCTCTCACGGCAAGGCGGAAAACCCGTGTTAAAGGGTGTCTTGACCAATGAGTGTGGAGACAATGATTCCCTCAGTAGGGATATAGCCCGAATTGGTGATAAATCCGTGAGGCGCCCTAGCTAAGAGGATGAGGTTGTGCGTCATGGCGGAAAAATACAAAATTGGTGAGCCGGCCTGTGTGCGCTCTCCGGGATATATTGCCATTGACGAGTACTAGTATCGTTTGTTGAATTGGATGAATTTTATCTTCTTGTATATAATTTCTAACTATGTCTATTGGTTGAGCTTGAGCCTTCGTATATGCTTGCATGACTGGTGATGTATTTGAATTTTATTAACGCGAGGCCGATTTGCTCACTGAGTTTAAAAGCTCACACTGTTTGTACAAACTTTTTGTTCAGATCAGGTTGCCGCCGAAGTACATCCGCTAGAGGAGTAGATCACGTTGGAGCTTCCTGCTGTCGGGTAGGCCCTTTTTTTGTTATACAGTATGTTGCTCTGTAACCGTCTAGGACATCTAGGTCAGGGGTTTGGTATTTAGCTTGTATTTCAGTATGATAATGTGTTTTGTACTGAGAATCTATTATTAATTAAGAAAATCTGATGTATTTTCTTTTTATTTATTAAGGAATGATATTTTGAGAATATAGAGATAATGACTAACAATTTTACTTGTGGGAAGAATTTATCGAAAGGCTTACAGTGATGGGATATTCATCATTGTGCCGGTCATGTGCCTAGAAAATGGGTCGTGACATATATGATAAAAAATAAAACATAATGAATATATTTAACAAAAAATAAATGTTATGGGTATAAATGAAAATCAGAGTAAATATTGGGGACATGACATATACTTTTGCCTTAAAATAATTATATACATTTTACAACTCAATGATATATAATTAGTTCCTCCAAATAATGTTTTGCACATGTCTTATATAGGGATGACAATGGGGTAGAAGTTTCGGGGATCCCACTCTTGGGGAATTTTTCTTGCGAGGATGGGGGAAAAATCTCCAGTCAAGATGTCGGGGGAAGGGATGAGGATCACATTCTCCGTCCCGTGGAGTCCTTATCCTCAAAAGGCATTTTAGTATTTTTAAAAATTACTAAAATGTCCTTAAATATAAATATAAATAAATAAATATATATATATATATACATATATATATATATATATGGGATAGTTTAGTCATTTTATAATTAAAAATAATTTAAATTAATTTAATAAAAATTAAAAACCTAATCCCTTCGACCCTTTCTCATTTTGCCATTCACATTATCCCTCAGTCTCATTGCCCCACTTAGTTATGAGATCTTCACCATCGTCTTCCACTTCCATACGTCCACTTATCCAGATTCCACCATCTGAGATCTTTCCATCGTCACTCATCATCGTCCTCTTAGTCATGACCTTTTCAGTCTCAGTCAATCTTGTCTCGCTCTCTCTCTCTCGCTCTCTCGCTCTCTCTCTCTCTCTCTCTCTCTCTCTCTCTCTCTCTCTCTCTCTCTCTCTCTCTCTCTCTCTCTCTCTCTCTCTCTCTCTATATTTTTTTTCTTTTTATATTTTCAAAAAAATTTAATAATCCCATGAGAATCCACAGAGAGGTAGAGATGAAAAATGGAGAGAAATTTTGCTCTCCGACAAAGATTGGGGACAAAAACAGGGAGTGGGGAGGCACTCCTCGCCCTCACTCTGCCTCGTTACTCTTAGAGCATGGTAATAGATATAACACATAAAAAAATGTGCAAAAGTCTAGTTCATAAAAAATGTGCAATGGAAATAAAAAAAGTAGCTATAATTAAACAAAAATAAGAATTTAATTACTCAAATCAAGTAATATTACGTCAAATTAAATTTTAAATAAAATTGAAATTAAATATTTGATTAGAATTAATTTTTCTAAATTGAGAGAATAAGATAATTAGACAAATTTCATGTTTGTGAGGAGGCTAAATCGTCAGTATTGTGTGTAACCTTCAAAATATATATGAAAAACAAAGGTTAAAAATAGAAATAAAGATTAAAATTAAAATAGTTTTGGAGCCAGAAAGGTCTCTATATATTTTTTTTATTATCATGATATCAGTACAAAATATTTACTATCATAAGAGGTGACTAATCTCCGTAGGAGAACTTAAAAAAATACTTGAAGGTGAGTTTTTCCTCCTAACCAAATTTTTTCTATACACAAAGGTCAAAAACTCATGCTTAAGGATCCAATCCTCTGCGACTTGGACCAATCACATGTTGATAAAGGTCTCTCTATATATTATAAATAGTTTTGATAGTATGTAGTTCAATATAATATATGTGCGATATCATGTCCTGCACTAATGCTAGTCTAACTTTTTTCCTAAAATAAATTGTCTTTTGAGAATAAAAAATATTCAACAATATTGTTCTAAATTTAAAAAGTCATGATGATGTCGTAATTGTGTGGCAGTAAAAGGTACAAATTTGAAATAGTCAATTAAAAATTTTAAGTTTAATTTTCTTAATCTGTTGTAAATCCCAAAAAAAAAAACGTAGCGTTGCTTTTTTCATACTCTTAATTAGTTAATGTAGTCACACAAAAACATAAAACATCAACATATATATGGAATGAGATTCCCTGGAGTACCAGAGGGAATTTTTAATTATTAGATCTGTAAATTTAATGGATAAAACAAAAAAGTGATTAATTTTTTTTAAGACTTCTTTTAATCTCTGCTAGGCGAACCTGAAGGAAAACTTTCCTAGAGTGAATCCAAATTCATATAAATGGGTTATTGTGTAATATCGCTGTTTCATAATCCGAACACATATTTATTTGTCTGCATATAAATTTCTATTTTTCTGTTTTAAAATTGTTTTATAAATATAAAAATAAAATACATGGCTAAAGTTTTGACACGCACTGTTCAGTTGCTTCTACAGGTAAGATAATGAAATATCAGGGAAATTGGTAGAAGCAGTTGGCTCTTCTTTAGAGAAAAACGATGTGTCACAATCTAAATATATAACTATTTTTTTAAAATTTAACATTTAATTAAATTATAAATTTTTATTATAAAATAAATTAAATAATTATAATAAGGAATGATTCTTCTAAAATATTTTACAAAATAAAATTGAAGAGAGATAGAGACGAAATACAATAATATCTACTTGAATGGAACCAATAAATCTCATATGGATCCCACCTCTGAAATTTAAAAAAATTCTTCAAAATTATATAATAAAAATTAAGTTGTAAGAAAATATGTATTATGTTCTTATTTTTTTAAAAAAATAGTATTAAAGAAATTTTATCCTAGACTTAATTTGTCCTTTTTTTGGGTATATCATGAAATATTCTATTTTTATATATTCAACACACATATGATTGAAGTTACGACATGTTACACACTATTTACACATTTTAGTAGTTATTAAATTAATTTATTGACTTAAAATAACATATACATTAATAAATATGAAACAATAATAAATAAGTGAACATAATTATGAAATCATCTCATAATCTCATAAGAAGAATTTTATTTATAATATTATAATTTGAAAAATAATAGCGGCAGGAAGGTAACGTGGTCAAGAAGGACGGAGTGAAGAAATAAGGAATTGTCAAAGTTAACGTGTGAATTCAATTTCTAACGTTTTTTCTGTACACCGCTCATTTAGCAGGACTTTTTTTTTTCTCTTAATAATTAAGACATTTATGAGGGGATAAAGTCTGTTGAAATCTGTTTCAATTTTACAGATATTTACTCTAAATAAATTAATAAATAATTTATTGCAACATTTTTAAGCGTCCACGATCGATGATGCTCAAGGGAGTAAATTAACAATTTTTGTATCTGTGATCATTTTTATTCAAAAGAAAAAAGTTCATATTCTTTTGAAAAAAATAAATCATTTGATCTTACAGCAAGTTCGATTTATTAATTTCGTGTTATTAAATTATTTATTTTAGTTGATTGTTTTCAAGATAGAATAATAATGATTAATGTGAATAATTAACATATCTAAAAATTCGACAACACACAATTATAGATCTCAAGGTTTTTCATGAGAAGTTTTTGAGTAATGCCAACCATTTTATTAAGTTTATTATAAAAGAGATAATTTGAAATTAATTATAGTAATTTAGGATTTGAAAGCCACAACGTCTATTTTAGATAAAACGAAAAAAAATTGGGGGTTAAATTGGGGCAATGAAATATTATATGAAATTGGGCCTCAAAATTGACATTGCAATGCTTTCCTTGTATTCGGGCCCTTTAAAAAATAAAAAGCTCAATATTGTTTCGATAAGTCTCCCAAAGCTATCGAATGCAAAGCCTGCGATTATATAAAAAGCTCAAAATGATTCGGTAGCTACCAAACAAAAGGGGTGTTATGGGCCGTGCATAAAGAGAGGAGAATTCTAAGTAGATTGGTTAAAATGGGTGGTATGGGCCAATTCATAAGCCAGTAAAAAATAATTAGGACTGGGTTAAAAAATTTATAACCTGTTTTAAAAAATCGGCCGGCTAAAGAGAAAATGAAATTAAGTTTAATTTGAATAACTAAAAGTATACTGTGTTTTCTACAAAAAAAGATGTATTATTTTAAATATTTATTATATTAATTTTTTGAGACAAAGTTGTATTTTAATTATACTTAAAATAATTTTTAAATATTTGATAAATAAATATTTGATAAGTTAGCTACATTATTTATAAATTTATTTATTTTTTGTATTTTTTAGTCATAATAAATAATACATTTTAAAATAATTTTTTTAAAAATAAGACTTGGCTTGGCTTGGTAATAGGATTGGATTAAAATAGAAAAACCTTAGCTTATATTTAAAACATGACTTAAAGCGTGTTAGTGCTGGGCAATCTATTTTGACACTTCGAATTCTGAGAAATATAATTCAAAAAACACAATGCACCAAAGCTAATAAAAACTCCAAGTCAAAGCAACAGACTACTAGATAAAAGAGCACCGTTTTCTTCTGTCAAACCAGCACCATAAAAAGCAAACCTCCTTCCTAATGGAGAAGAACGTTATGCATTTAATGAATTTGACTATTGAATTGCAGAAGCAAAAGAGGACTAGCGGAGGTTGAAACGTCTATATCCATCTTATTCTGAAGAAAAACAAAGGAGATAAGTGCGAAAATGAAGAGACTATAAGTAACTTTCATCTCTTCCCTCTTGACGAGCTTAAAATGAGTTACTCTCTCAATTGAAATGAACTAAGAAGCAAAATCAATTTCTCTTTTTCTTTCATTTCATAGTTGAGCTTAATAGAATTATATTGGTCTTACTGAGGGTGAAATTGTAATTAATTTTTTGTGGGCATCATTCTACACTTGCTTTTAGAATTGTCAAAGAGGGCTGACTCGCTCACGAGCCAAGAAAAAGTGTCGGGATAGCCTGACCCACTTTTTAATAAATTCGGTCCTTTTTTAAGTGAATTCGTAGGCTAAACGGGTCAGCTTTTTTTTTTTTGGTAAATCAATATATATATATATATATATTTTGAATACTTGCATTATCAAAATTTTCAAATATTATTAGTTTAGCAAGACTCAAGAGTTATTTGTTCTTCTTTGTGTAATGTAACTTAGACAATTGGAAAAAAACCAAAACTGAATGCCAAGTCCAAAGTGAACTCATTAAATACATTGGGAAAGCTTATAATGCATGGCATATTGCATTGGCTTTGCCCTTGGAGTGGAAAGTCATTTTATTTTATGTTGTTCATGATATAAAACCAAGTGTTCTGAGTTTCTAGTTGAGCTCTTCGTTTGCTCAATTTCATCATTTCAATGTGCTTTGAAAGTTGAAACAACATCATTATATTATATCAAACTAATTTCAACTTCTCTAATTGATTTAATAATTTTGTAGTAGTCTAAAATTGAAATTTCTAACTACGTAAATTTATTAAAAAAATATCCTTATTATCATTGGATGTTTCTTTACCTTCCTTTTTCTCTTTCCATAGTACAATTTTTTTTAATTAAGATGGATCTCTTAATTTATTAAACTACTACACCTTATGGATTATACCATCTAAATAAAATATCAAATATAAAAAAGTAGCCACTACTCATATTAACGTTACACATAAAAAAAATGCACATAAAACAAGTGATATCAATAATTCAATATCTACTCCCTAGTTATTTGTCTTAGATACAGTAAAACTAAAATTACATATTTAGTCCCAAATCCATTAAGTGTGCAACATTAAAAAGTAAAGACAAATAGACAATACAAAATCTTCAATTCTTTATTCTCCAATCTCCATTCTCCAAGGACATCCAAGCTGCAATATTAAAAGGAAGACGAAATCAATAAAACAAAAAAAATAAAGTTTCAAATCTCAAAGAATCAAAGTTATGCAAAAATACCTTGCAAATCGTAACTATCAATCATTGATCACATTCATCCTCAATTCCTCATTCCTCAACGTCATGAGGAACATTAGATGCCTTGTTAGCAGTAGCATCATCATCATCAACATCTTCATCATCTACATATAATTTACAAAATAAATCACATTAAGTACAATAACCATTGACTATTAAATAATATTGTATAAATAAACGTTAAATATATTATTACCTTTACATTCAAATCCTTGCATCCAATTGCGAGCATATATGACTGGTTGAACATTTTCTGAAAGGAGGGAACATCTAGGGCCTGTTTGGTTTGGGCATTTTCTGTTTTCATTTTCACTGAAAACAGAAAATGAACTTGAAAATGCGTTTGGTTGAGTTAACTGAAAACGTTTTCTTGAAAACATTTCTTAAAATAAGCCTAAATCTGAAAACACAAAAAAGATATTTTTAGTGTTTTAGGAAATACATTTTAGGAAATGAAGATTGAAAATGAAAACATGAAATATTTTCACAAACCAAACAGACTCTTATATTTGGTCAAAACTCGTGAGCCAATACTAAATGTGCACTCACAAGCTATTGTAGTGATCGGAATACTTAATACATCATAAGCCATCTTGGACAGACATAAAAATCGTGCATGATGATCTCTCCAATAATGTGAGACATCCAAATGCTTATAAAATTGAGGCTCTAATTTTGACTCTTCTAAATATGTATCCAACTCAAATTTGGCAACAACATTAACATTTGACTCGAAAAAGTGAGATAATCCTGTAAGCTCAAACATATTATTAATATTTAATAAAACTAGAAATGTTTGAACTAGGTTAATGAAACATTCAAGAAATTAAATTTATACTTGGTCAAAAGAGAAATACGTATACCAAAGATATTGAGTTTTGACTTTGATTGTGAGCTACTTGCTTGAATAGGTGGAGGATGTGCAAACACACTTGAAAATGAACATAGATTAGAACCTTTCTTATCATAGGTAAAAAAATGTTGTTCATCTCTCTCAAATTTCATCCTTGGATCAAAAATAGAGGTAATGGCAAGAATAACACTCTGTTCACTCCAATACTTATCAAATTTTCTTTTCATTCTTATTGCCATATCTTGAAGTATGAAATCATCACCATTTTGAGTTTCCATCAACAAACGTTCTATTGTCCAAATTTGCATAAAGTACAAATTCGAAATGGGATAAGATGATTTGAAAAACAAATTAGTAATGATATAAAAGGGAATCAAAAAGTTACAAATCAATTCACCTCCCCTCCACTCCTCATCTGATGGATAAGTCAAATAATTTTTGTCATGCAATGCAAGACTCCCAAAAGCACGTTTGTACCTTAAAGCACTCTCTAACATGAAATATGTCGAATTTCATCTAGTGGGAACATATAATCGTAACCTCATACTAGTGTCAATGTCTCCCACTTGCTCCACACATTTAGCAAACATGATTTTTCTTCCTTCAAAACCTTTTACATATTTGATACTCTCCCTAATTCGGTGTAAACCATCACTACAAGCTTTTAACCCCTCCTGAACTATCAAATTCAATATATGTGCACAACACTGAATATAGAAGAATCGGCCATCACACAACAAACTATTTTGCAAAGATAGATGTTGTTTCAAAATATTTTGCATACTATTGTTTGCAGAAGCATTGTCCAAAGTCAAAGAAAATATTTTTCTACCAATTTCTACTCTTTCAAGCATGTCAAAACTTCCCCAGCAAACTCTATACCGGTGTGGAGGCTCCATTTTACAGAAAGAAAGGATTTTACTATTTAATTTCCAATCATCATCAACAAAATGAGCAGTTAAACATATAAATCCTTTAACTTTATAAGAAGTCCAACAATCCGGATTTAAACAAATTCTCGTAGGATTATTGATCAAATCTTGTTTTAACTCATCTTTTTTATCAAGAAAATAATTCCAAACGTCATTCATTGCAATATTCCTAGTAGAAAATTTCACATCCGAATTCAATATCTTCAATAGCTTGCTAATCTTATCATATTCAACAAAGGAATACGGGAGGTCATGTTTATTAATAGCCTCCGCCATAACTCCCGCACTTATTTGTGATCAAGTTGCCTAGATCTCAACCTTCCTTGTGCATCCAACATCATTACACCAATATTGTGATATTTAGGAAGAGCCACACATTTAGGAATCTAACGCAACAAAGTTGACATTCCATATTTACTACTTCCAATCACATATTTTTTACTGCACCCATTACACTTAGCCTTTTCCTTCCCATTAACGACGCTAATTTTAGTGAAGGACTTCCACACATCTGATGTAGTGACTTTAGCTCTCTTAGCCTTAGGTTGTTCAAAACTAAGTTCATTTGAATTCAAAACATCTACGGGGTCTAAATCTATGTCAACATTATTGCCAATACTATGATTGTCACTAAGAGTAGGAGATGCCATATTGCTGCAAAGGTTTAAAACCCAACAAATTTAAAAATTAAAACTTAGCAATATGCTTATGTTTCAAAATTTTTCTTTCAAAGTTTTATTAGGACTAATAAATTTTAATTACACATATCAATAGATTAACAACTCCAGCAAAGCACCTTAACAGTATAAACATAACTCATAAGCCATCAGGATTATATTATATCAGCAGCAAGCATATTGACAATTTGACATTAGCCATTAGGAGGCACATATCAGAAAATTAACAGTCCATTTGACTTTGATAAGATGAAGCATATGTTATTAAGCATACTAAACAAAATTGATTTTCAATTTTTCATGATTGTTATGATACTGCCACTGGAAAAGATTCATATAAAAAATAGAAATGATTAAAACATACAAACAAATTAGACAAGATTTGTCTATGTTCTAAACTATTAATTGATTAATTCTACAAGATACATATAAAAATAAAAAGCAGAGTCTTAGTCTTAGTTTAAATCTATAGAGGCTTTAAACTGATTTTTGCTTACCTATGCTGGTGTTGGAAGTGAACAAACGGTGAGAGGAGCTTAGACGGATGGCCAGACAGCAAGAGTAAGCAAGCTACAGTGACAAACAGGCAGATGACAAGAGACGCAAGAAGAAAACTTCACTATGTTGTGCGAGACCGCATGTGAGTACGTGGCTGCGCGTGACGCCGGACTGCCGAAGTGAGAGAGATGGACAGACAGACCAGGGATGACAAGGAATGGCTGCGACTGTGTGAGCGTAAGGGGAGAGGTAGTTGTGCGTGTGGGCTGAAGGAAGAGGAACTCAAGTATATGGGTTGTATGCTATTGTTAGGGATTTCTCTTTTCTGATCTGAAGGCTGAAGCTTTCTTAGTAAAGTTAGAGTTTTCTGAATTCTGAATTTTGGAAAAAAAAATGGTTTACACTGGGTAACCCACGGGTTACCCAGGCCAGGCCTAAAAAACCCATTTTAAAACAAGCCCACATTTAGGAAACTCGACCCATTCTAAAAGTGCGCTAAATGGGCCCAACTCATCATTTTGACAACGACAGCTCTACTCGCTTAACTTTGGTGAGTAATAATGTGATATACCCAAAAAGCATATTGATTGGTTAGTTTCTAAGTAATTTTGAGAAAAAACATAAGATTTGAGGTTTTAAGCATCTTGAAAAAACCTAAGGGTTTAAGCATTTTCGACTGAGCCTTGTGATAAAGTTGTAAAGACCTAATGTGATTCCCTTATTTCAATTTGGCTAGAATTTTGAGAAAAAACTTCATGTAAGTAGGTAGCTGATCCATAGAGTTGAAGGTGCCTTTCGTTATTTTTTATTACAAACACCAAAATCACCCAAATGGCTAATTACAAGGAGCTTATCACGAAAATTAATCATGTGTTTGGCAGTGTGTCAACAATGGACTCAACCACGTTTACACGGCCAAAATGTGGCTTGAAGGAAAATTGCGATGTTTGGCTGGCCAGCAGAGCAAACCACGTCGGAGAGCAAACCGTGTTTCAAGCTTTCTACCCATGATTGTCTCAACGCATGCCATTCTTACTTTTGCGATCATCCAATGTGGTTAGCCCTAAAGACTTTCTGCTCCCCTTCCCATTTCCTGTGCTTCTCCCTCATGCTCGCTTGGCATCTCTTGGATACTTTTATTTGGTGAGGCGCACAATGGGACATGGTTTGTTCCAAAAGGACAGGGGGACATGCTTATTATCAACAAGAATTTGGCCAGAGGACGGTGGTCAGCGATAAAAGGCGTACAACAACAAAGCGATGATGGACGATGGTACAACAACACATCAACAATGCAGGCTCTGTTCTCCCCCTTGCACAGTGACAACGCATGCTTAGTTTCGAAGATGACGTGGCCACCATTAATATTTTGCTCCTGTGATTTTTAATCATTACTTTGTTGAAATTGAAAAATATTACTTCGTTATAATTATAATTATTAGTACTTTAATTAAATTATTAGTACTTTAATTGTAATTATAATTATAATTTAATTATAATTATTAGTACTTTTAACCATTAATTTTTTGAAATATTAATAATTGGTACTTAAACTTAGTCCAAATTTAAAAAAATATTCTAATGAATAATTAGTGAATAATTAATAATATTGGACAAATAAACAAAAAAAAGTTCTATATTTTATTAAATTATTGATATAATTCACTAAATTAACTTTAAATAAATGACAATATATAATAATATATCAAAAAATAAAATATAAAATTTATGTCCGTGATAATTACATATCTCAAATCATGTTTGCACATTAATATCAAAATATCATGTTCTGTATCAAATTACATTTGCCAAAATATCTTTCAAATACAAATCATATTCATCCAAATCTAAATTTGTCTAAACTACATTCACCCAAACTTAAATTTGTCAAACCACATTTGTCCACCGTAAAATACACCCTAAATATGAGGATGAAAACATCAAGCTACAAGGTGAAAGTATTGTGGGAACTGAGCAACTAATGGAATAACTCGAGTAATTTTTTCTCAGAAAAGGCTGCAGCAGAATCTTGCCTCTTCTAGTGACATGTGCAGAATAAGAGATCTCTGGTAGTCAGAAACTTCTGGCGTCATTAATGACGTTGTACAGGCTTATAGAAGCTTGCAGAAGTGTTTCCTAAACCAGAACACTTTCCCCCAACTAGGGAAATTGATCACATGATTCCTCTTTTACCTAGTCATACCAGTCAGCATGACACCCTACCAATACCCTCATTTTCAAAAAAGTTGAAATTAAAAGGTTGGTTGAAGAAATGATGAAAGCAAGCATCATAAGAGATAGCCGGATTTCCTTGTCTTGTACAGTGAATTTAAATAAGAAAAAGGTTAGGATTTGGAGGTTTAGATTACAAGAACCTTATTGACATCACTGAAGAATAAATTCTCCATTCCGCTAATTGGTAAAATTACGGATGAACTTGGAGTTTTCTGCTTTTCAAATGCACAATTTCCGGATGGTAATGTGATTGAAAGAGGTGCATCCACTATTGGAGTTGAAGGCCTGGAGCTGTTTTGTCTCAATTAGACCATCCTTTAGAAGCTCAAAGAGATTTTTGTTGGTCTCAGCATATGAGAAAGAGTTGCTAGCAGTAATGAAGTAGCGACATTTATAACATGGGGAAAAGGTTTTTTAATCAAGAATGATCATAAGAGCCTCAGAAAATTCACACAACAGGTTCGTTGAAACACCCAAACAACAGGTTTATCTATCCTAACTCATAAGATTTCAATATGAGATCATCTATAGGGAAGATAAAACCAATCAAGTAGCTAATGCCTCATCAAGGAAACGAGAGTTGGACGAAGAAAGAGTTAGTATTAGCACTATGAATATTTATTCAATAGTACAAAATTCCATTATCATCAAAATAAAGAAAGCAAATAAAGGTTAAGAAATACAGTAGCAGCACCACCAACAGTCTTCAGAATCAAATGTCTAAAAGCACACCCAGAATTCTACACGTATGGCTCGACATGAGGGGATCATTAAAACCTACAAAGGAATTGCAGAGACATTCTTTTGGCAAAAATATGAAATGGAGTCCTGATGTTAAAAAAATTGAATCTTCCTATACTATATGCCAACATACAAAGTATCCAACAAATTAGAAACAGGGATTTACTTCAGCCATTACCAATACTAAACAAGCCATGGGAAGAATTAGCCACAGATTTTTATTGTAGGTCTCCCAAATTTTTCTGGGCAACTGCAATGATGGTAGTACGTAGATAGAATTATCAGGGTGGCATGACTGAAACAATCTTCACATGATCATCGTCCAATGGGAAAAGGACTCCCCCAACCTTTTCTAGGGTTTACTATTCAGTTGCACCGTTGGTGAGGGCTGCCGGACCTTTTCCTTTTTTTTCCCTCTGAGTGTTTTTCCTTTCTCTCTTGTAGAAGTTTTCCCTTCCCTTTGTGGGAGGTTTTTTGTTTTTTCTATTCTTTTTTTCCAATCCCTGTTGTTGGATCTTCGGTGGTGAAACCCCTAGCTCCCCTGCTTGTTGGCCAGGCAGGGTGTGACTTACGTCCCTGGTGGCACCAGTGGCATGAACCTCGAGACTCTAGAACTCCACACCGAAGGAAGGCAGACAAGGAAGGAGCATCTAGGGACTGAAGGGTGCTAGGTGATAGATCTTCCTCCCATCGCGCACCCGAGAAATGGCAAAGGTGTATAGAGGATCTAGAAACTTCAGATCGACCGCCGTCGTTCCTCCTCCTGCACCGCCATAGCCTTCCTTCTTCGCCACTAAAAACAACTCCTTCATCGCGGGATCCGAGTTCTCGGATCATCCATCCCCATCCCCAGATCCAGATTTTTGTCTTCTTTAAAAAAAAATGTAACCTGTTAGGCTTTTAGCCTTAACTCTCGATCTAGGGGTGTGTTACCTCTTTCAAGAGCTAGGTACTTTTTAGGGTGTGTTGTCTTAAATCTATGTACCTATTATCCCATGAGTTCAAATCTAATTTGTATATGTGTTATTTTAAGGTCCTGTAATATCTCATGTATCATAAACTTTTGACTACAAAAAAAAAAGATAGAATTATCAATGTGCACATTTTGGGGCTTTAAAACCAGGCATCACTAGTAGCAATGTTGCTGTGTTATTTATCGACAACATTGTTAAATTGCATGCTTTCCCTATTGTGACTGATAGAGATCCATTTTTTTTAGCACCTTTTGGAACCTTAAAAAAATACACTTGCACACCCTCCTCTATAGTACAATATATCACCCCAAACTAACGGCCAGACTGAGGTTTTAAACACATGCTTGGAGCAGTATTTGAGGGCATTCACTCATCTCCAACCCATGTTTTAGCACGGGCAGCATTCTGGTATAATTCCTCATTTAACTCAGCTACAGGGATGACTTCTTATCAAGCAATTTCCGGGATCAATCCCAAACTCTTCCCTGCCTATGTGTATAGTAGTTCACCAGCAGATACTTGCAGAAAGAGAAGAGCTTCTTCAGCAACTCCAATATAATCCACAAAAGGCCAAATTCAAATGAAAAAGATCACAGGTCAGAAAAGATAGAATATTTAAGGTCATAGGGAGAACTACACTACAGCTAGAACTCAGTGGCTAAAAGACTAAACTTTAAACCTGTAAAAGATTCATCAGTTGTATTGATCAAGTTGCATATAAACTAAAACTGCCAACTGAAAGTAAAAGTCATCCAGTGTTCCACATTTCACTCCTCCAGGAGTTTCATGGTGAGGTTTCCCTTGGTAATCCCAGCTGTTTGATTGAAACACAAACTGTAGTTGATCACAGGCAAAGTATCTTCAAGACTCAGCACATATGGTTTGACAGAAAAACTTATGATGACTTAAGTTTCGATATACCAAAGTAAGAATGGTGGCAACAAAACATCTCTTGGGATACAAACATCTCTATTAACATGAGATTAATAAAACTTAAGATGAAAATGAAAACTAAAATAATGATACAAACATCTCTTGGGATCAAAATATTAATTTGCTCTACATAGTAATATAGCAACCAAGACCGAAGTTGGCTCCCAAATTTTATTCTTAGTTGCACTGTGAATCCCTTCTGCTCTATCAATAAGTATAACTGAACGTTATACTACATCCTTCTTTAGAGGATATAGTTTAATTAGGAAGTGATAGTTTTATGTGAATAACCACAAAACATCTTTGTTAAGAACTTCAGGCAAGCACTATATGATAAATAAATAAAAAACAAGGCCTCCAATTCATTGACAGACCTTCTTTACACATTCCTTTGATCATAGTATGGTTGAACATCTAAACTATAAACTTTGGCCAAAAGATGCTGAAAATCTCTAGTACAATAGTTGTCAGTTTAGTATACTACCTTTGCACAAACCATTAAATATAGTATATGCATCCACGCCGGGCTGAATTCCTTGGTCGAGAGTTTGCATAAATAATGTAATTGCCATGCCAAGATGGATGCCGACGTCGGAAAAATGAGATTATATTAGGGGCACCACTGCTATCATGCATCTCACGTATAGATCTTGCACATGTGATATTCTTCCTGATTTACACAAACCATCAACAAGAGAAGTGCAAATTATAGTATGCCGAACCAAATTTCTGCAACTCATTTCCTTATTGATGGTTTGTGCAAATCGGGAGAATCTCACTACCACGTGTTTGCTTAAAAAATGTAATTGCCTTGCCAAGACGCTGACTTTTGCAAAATAAGAGATTAAATTAGGGGGATGACTGCCGTCATGCATCTCACCTATAGATCTTGAACATATGATATTCTTCATGATTAGCACAAGCCATCAACAAGAGAAGGGTAAATTATAGTATGCAGAACCAAATTTCTGCAATGCACCTCCTTATTGATGGATTGTGCAAATCAGGGAGAATCTCATAACCACGTGTTTGCTTAAATAATGAAATTGCCACTTGCCAAGACAGCGACTTTTGTAAAATAAGAGACTAAATTAGGGGGATGACTGCTGTGATGCATCTCACGAATAGATCTTGAACATATGATATTCTTCCTGATTCGCACAAGCCATCAACAAGAGAAGTGTAAATTATAGTATGCAGAACCAAATTTCTGCAACGCACTTCCTTATTGATGGCTTGTGCAAATCAGGAAGAATCTCATTACCACGTAAGAGAAACCATAGATTAGAATATCGAACGAGAAAATATCAAAAGAAATTCCTTTCTCGATCATTTTGGATTACGGAGGGTGGGGGATTCTTACGGAGCATTCAATTGAACGAAACGACAGCGTCGCGGATATTATTCGGATATGGCGAATGGGAACGAAAATAGAACTTGAGATAGAGGGCACAGAGAAAGAGAGAATGAAGGTGGACGAAGATGACGCAAGAAACAGGAACTTTGAGGAAGCCGTACCTTGTGGCGGTAGAAAACAGCATCTTCAGTAAGATTCGAAAAAGAGGATCGGAAAAACGCAGATAGGTTAACCTATGGAATCGAACAGAAGGGAAATTCAAAGAAATCGAAGGATGAGAAGAACTTAGCTGTTTGTATCAAAGAACAGCTTTTGAGAAGGCACTCCAAAGGGGTGTGGCTTTACTTCTTCTGCCTCCGATATCCTTGCCTTTTTTTAACCGTTTACGGTTTTCAGAATTTTCATTGTTCTTAAAGACTGATACGAATCCAGCGCATTAAAGAAAGATTCTCATGAGTTAAAAAAATATAGACTAATGAATCTTATTTCTTAAAAAAAAAAGCATTTTTTTTTTCTTTACAAAAGAATCTGTCAATTCAAATTTTCTTGACCTGCAAGTATAGATTAATTGCTTAATTTTATCAAAACCGTATACTTTTTAAGTAACATTATTAATTAGTTTTTTTTAATTTTAATAATAGTCTTCTAATAAATAGATAACATAAGGATAATATCAAATTATTATTTTCAAAATAATAGTTTAATGTGTATAATTAAGTGTAGGAGATATCTTAACCATCAAGTTTTTTTAATTAGAAGATTCTAAACATAACAAATATATAATTCTTCAACTAAAACACAATAAATATATAATCTTTATATTTTTTTTATAACATTACATTGTCCAATTGATTATTTTAAGAGATTTTTTTACATATAATTTATTTTTAATGAATATAAAAAATAAATATAAGTCTATACATTAAAAATGCCTATTAAAGTTGAGGTTGTTACAGAAAATAATTATACGAGATAAAGCCTATCAAAATTGCGGTTGTTATTGAAGTTGTTACTCTTAATCTGGGTGAAGATATCGACAATATTGCCTATTATAGTTTTTTTCAATGCTTTTTCATTATAAAACTTAAGGACTAGTTTTTTTAATCCGAGAGAATAATGCAGGATAAGAAAATAATTATTTTATTATTTAAGATAATTATGAATTTGTAATTAATTAGGATGAGATAATTTTAGGGAGTTCGGATTTTTATCTTTGAGCGCTAATTAGAGAGTCCAATCTATTCGTAACATTCTGTTTCAAAAACGAACTACAACAATTGAAAAATGAAATTAAAAAAAAGAGTAAAATACATAATTTATTTTCATCGTTTTGCCATTATTTATGATTTAAGGATGGTCACAATTTGCGCCGAGAAAAAAAAAATCTACACTTAAATTGAGTCCAATTTCTTTTTTTAAAGACTCAACTACACTCTCTATTTAACACCAAAAAAAAAAAAAGAAATCTAGACTTTATTTAAATTCAAATTCTCTTCTTTCTGGACTCAATTGTTATCCATTGATATTATTTTATTAGGATCAGGATATGTATTATAGTTTTAGTAAAATTAAAATTTCTTTCTTTCTTATTGCTTAGAGAACTTTGAATAATCTCAAAAATATTAGTCAATAATAAAACATAATAAGGATAATGAATAACTAAAAATTCTTTTATAGGCAACGAAAATTAAAAATAAAAATCCAAAACTTATATATATGCCCAAAAAAATTCCTTAAAAATAGGGGAGAACAATAAGAGAGAAGAAATAGCATTAGGATTGAACGGTCCCTTGTTTTTTGTCCACATGCATTATTAATAGCTAATTTCCATGGGAGGGCAACTACTTGAACTGAATCATCTCTAGTGAGAATAATTGATCTCATTCTTCAGGCTAAATAAGTGGATATCATATATTCTTGCAACTTTTGTAGCATGACTGGTTAGTTTCTGGAATAGCAATTGCTTAAAGTATGAACATTAAAAATGACAATGATTTGATTCTTAAAATTGTTAATTGACTCAATTCATTTGCTCACTTAATTTGGAAGGAATTAATCTTTCACCATATATGATGAGGGGATACATTGGTAAAACTAAAAAAAATAAATAAAAATTAAAAAAAAAAAAATCTTTGGTGGCACACAAGCCTCTTCATCCATGAGTACCTATGAATGAGTGTGCAATATGCTTATCAGGAATCTTATTTTTGTATGATTGTTATGTATGGTGAACTCATAAGGTTTCACTTGTCTTAACTTTTTTCATTCATTCTGCAGTGTTTTTAGACAATTTAATATGCCAGCAAAAGGGTGAGCTTAATTTTAAATTATGTTCATTTCATCTTGGCAATACCCCTTTTATGATTGGACTCATCATGTTTTAGATAGGCATTCATTTTTTTGGTAGTTTTCCGGGTTCTCATACAAAATGTCTCACTACTTGGACATCTTTGTGACATCTTATCTGAGTTTGCTCCTCTGTTTTTGCTCTTATTTGCCTCTATTATTTTCTGTTCTTCCCAACAATCTGAGTTATTCACCTCAAGTTTTTTAGCAATACTCTTGTTTTTCATTCAACTTCTTCATCTTTTTATATTTAGCTGAGAATATAATAAATTGCCAAAACCAACGTTAATAGAATTAAACTTAAATGAATTCGTTGGTTCAACTAGAAATTAATTCACGGTCGAGTCTTGTTCTGTTTATATAATTTATAAGGTAAAATGATACTATATGCCCCTAATATTTAGCCTAATTTTCATTTATGCCCCTGAGTTTTTTTTTGGCCTAATTATGTCTCTTATCTTTCAATTTTTATCATAACTCAAAATAACAAAAATATCCTTCATCCCTCTCTCTTCTCTCTTTGTTCTCTTTCCTTCTCCTCACTTACACACAGAATGGTGCTAGAGAAGAACACCGGAGACCTCATTGCCACTCGCTCTCTTCCCCTGCCACCACATCTCTCTTTCCATCTATGGCATTCCCTCCAACATTCTCGCTTCCCCCTCTTTCTCTTAGAATCTCGATTCCCCCACTGTAAAATCCCTCAACCTAGCTGTCTCTCCTTCACACACACACACACACACACACACACACACACACACACACACACCCATCCCTCTCTTCTCTCAAATCCACCGATAAGAAGAAAACCCAAACTTCAACACTGTGTATCTCATCAAAAGCCAAAATCACAAGCAAACCAACTAGATTCATCCTTGATCGCGACTTGAATAAGAAAGTGAAGGTGTATCTAGGTTGACATCGTTCTGCTGCATCTAGTTGAAGAAGCAAATGGTTGAGAAAGGGATGAGCTCTAGGAGTAACCCCGAACCAGAATGTTGTAAAAGAAAGTGGTTAGTCAATGGATTTGAGAGAAGAAAGGCATGGGGTATGCATGCGTGAGGGAGAGAGAGCTGAGTTGAGGGATTTCACAGTGGAAGAAGCGAGAAAGAGAGTCAGTGGCAGTGAAATCTCCAATGAGGTCTACGACATTCTTCTCTAGCGCCGTTCTGTATAAGTGAGGAGAGAGAGAAGACAAAAAGAAAAGAGAGAGGGATGGAGGGTATTTTCACCATTTTAAAACATATCTGATAAAAATTGGAAGATAAGGAGCATAACTTGGGGGGGGGAGGGGAAAACTTCATAAGCATATATAAAAATCAAGGTAAACGTTAGAGACATATAATACCATTTTGTCAATTTGTAAAAGCCTTAAAAGTTTATGCATCTGATATGTTTTTCATCCTCTGGATTTTTATTCATTAGTTGTCTCCCTATGTATCCTCTTCCTTGATTCTCCATGTGCATCCCTGCAGTCGAGTGATTATTGTTCCTCTGAGAGGATGTTGTCTTATATCTCATTTCGTTCGACTCTCTAAGATGGCTGGCAGTTTCAACAAAAGTTTTGAAGGTGAATTGCTATTATTAACACATGAACTTCTAAATTATTAATATAAACTCAGTTCCACTCTTTGCTTAGTAATCCAAAAACTACTAGAGCTGACAAATCAACTGATCAGGTACTCCTGCCTCTTTAATAACACAATAATAATAAAATGCAGAGAAAATACATTTAATTTGGAGATTTTTTTAGTATAAACCTAATTTAGAAAGTCCAGCTAACATGAACCAAACTGATCTCAAATTGAGTTACAAATTGAGTAGTTATTTTTTAAGGGCGGAAGTATTAGTTTACTCTTTTTATTTTCAAAATATAAAAAATCAATAAATGCCTTTCAACCCTACCACTATCAAAGTATAAAAGCAAACTTGCTCTTTTTATTTTCAATTATCTTTAAATCTGTTCCGTACACAATATTTAACCCATGGAAGATTCTATCTCTATCACTTGTTACTCACGGAACCATAAACAACATACGTGGAATGGGCTTAGGAAAAAATGGATAAAAACAAAAACAAAGTTAAACCACATGTTTATTATATGACGATAAATATAGTAGCTAAACCTTGATCCAGTGTCATTTTTAGTTTATCATAGGCCATCAGAGCCTTCTGGTTACAATTGTATGTTCCTTTCCCCCCTTGCCTGAACCTCCCCATCTCCATCTATTATCCCTTCCTTCTCCGGCTTCGAAACATGTGGGCCCGGTTCCAACATGAAAGCTTTCACCTGTGAATTTTTGAAAAATACAGAACTTGACAAATTTTCTTTCAGGGCTCATTGAGACAGGAAAATTATATTAGTACCTGATAGGTACTCGTAGTGTAGTGGATTTTTGTTAAGGGATAATTAGGTAATTTTCAAAGTAGGTGAGTTGTTATAAATAGGGGAGAGGGAGTGAATGGGTAGGCTGAATTGTGTCAGAGTGTAGTAAGAGCATTTTGCTCTCGTGTTTGTGGGCAGAATACCTTATAGAAAGGTCTTCTGTAGGAGCTGAGACTCTAGGGACAAATTATCCTTGATATTCCTTCATTTTGGCTATTATAAAATATTAATTTGGTTTTTGATTCCTATCAAGTGGTCCGACCTACCGGATCATGCCGCCAAATCCAACAGACAAGGGTGATGCCTTGGAGGCACGACTGGCCAATGTGTGGAAGCTATGGGTCCACGGCTAGAAGAATTGGAAGTTTCAATGAACCAATTTCAAGCCGCTCTTCTGGAAATGCAAAAATTGCAACAAGAAATGCAAAAAATGATGTTGGAGCAACAATTTCTATTGAAAGAGAATAATAAAATAGGAGGAAAAAGAGTAGATGGTGAGCAAGGGAGTACCATACCTATTGATGGGTCATCACCTTCTTCAGAGAGACCAACAAGAGAAACCATGCTACCACCAGTACTAGGGTCAATTCAAGATAGTTGGGCCGAGTATCGAGTGTCAATAAAGAAGGTGGAGCCTCCAAGTTTTGAAGGAACAGACCCAATGGGATGGATTCAAAGGGCAGAGGCTTGTTTCAAGGTTCATAGCACTCCAGAAGAATTCAAAGTGAAGTTGTCTCATCTCTATCCAGAAGGCAACACCATTTATTGGTTCACATTGTTGAGAGAGAACGATGATCAGCTCACATGGAGAAAATTTAAACAAGCTCTATTGCTTCACTATGGACAAATGATTTACGTTAATCCATTTGAAGAATTCTCAACTTGCTGGAAGACAACATTGAAGCTTTCAAACTCATCTCTGCTTAGGTTCCTCGGTTGACTGATCCACAATACCTCGGCTACTTTATGGGTGGGTTACGACCGACATCAGGTAGAAGGTGCGTTCGTTTCATTCGGAAAATCATGGCAAAAGGTGCATTCATTTTATGAAAGTTGCTCGTGACATGAAACGCAAGTTTGGAGGCATGGTTCAAACAGAAGAAGTAACGACTTATCAGGCTAGGTTGAATCAACCTGGAGCAAGCTGATATGTTTGGTCAAGATTGACCCAAACTCCCACAAAATATCAGCCATGAACAAAGCCCAATACTAGCAGCTTAAGCGGAACAGCGTTGCAGAGCTCGGTTGGTGTTGCACCTTCGTCGTTCTTAGTTGCGAAGAACCCCATTGCGTCGAACTAGACAACTTTGACTCGAACAAGGGAGCATGATCAGTGGCCGAGGAAGCCAGAGGGACGAAGCATCTTTTGTATCAGGAGCTGATGGATTGCAGGACTAAAGGCCTCTATTTTCGCTATGAAGAGAAGTTTCATCCTCTTTTTATTTTCAAAATATAAAAAATCAATAAATGCTTTTCAACCCAACCACTATCAAAGTATAAAAGCAAACTTGCTAATAAATCAATTTTGTTTCAATAATATAGGAAGATTCTATCTTCATCACTTACTACTCATGGAACCATAAACAACATGCATGGAATAGGCTTAGGAAAAAATGGGAAAAAAGAAAAAAGAGGTTAAACCACATGTTTATTATATGGGGGTAAAAATAGTAGCTAAACCTTGATCCAGTGTTATTTTTAGTTTATCATAGGCCATCAGAGCCTTCTGATCACAATTGTATGTTCCTTTCCCCCTTGCCAGAACCTCCCCATCTGCATCTATTATCCCTTCCTTCTCCAGCTTCGAAACATGTGGGCCCGGTTCCAACATGAAAGCTTTCACCTGTCATTTTTGAAAAATACAGAACTTCACAAATTTTCTTTCAGGGCTCATTGAGACAGGAAAATTATATTAGTACCCTACTGTCTGTACAGAATCATACTGATGAGCTCACCTTGAGGTACATTACATACGGTGATTTCACGTAACTGCCGTTGTTTAACTCTATCATCATTGACAGCAATGATAATTTTGGGCAGTTCTTGATAATGATCAAGTCCAGGCAACCATCCGAGAACTGCATAAAAACTAAGTTTTAGAAAAATATCCGTATGTCATGTATAGCTTTTCAATTAAAACTCTTGTCAGTTTGTAACAATTGCTCATCTCAATTTCTATCAATTTGCTCTCTACAGCCTATCTTACTGCTATCGTCATGCTCAATCCAAATCTCACCGGTCTGGAAGACTTAATTTCCACCAGAAATACTTGTAAGAATCAAGCAAGTCAATATGCATTTAATCATTCCTTGTATATTAGCCTCCATAAGTCAATACTAAGAATTAAATTGATCATATTAATGGTCCCAAAGAAGCAAGAGGAAAGGGAGAAAGAAGCTATACTAAATTTCTTAAACACTTAAACCAACCTTTGCATCAGGAGCTGGCATGGTGTCTTCTGCCCCCCACGGAACATTATGAAGCCAAATGGAAATAAAGGGTCCATTTATTACTCTCCAATTCAGATTCTTCAAGTCAACGTCTGGTCCCTGATAACAGCATTTTTGTAATTTAACGGCTTCTACTTCTCTGGTATCAATGTTGTCGTTTCTGTTAGTAGACTCGACAGGGTAAATTGTGGGCTCCCCAAAATCTTCAAACCCAGGTGCAGGCACAAAGGAAACACATCCGGTGTATTGCCTCAACCTGATGATTCGGTTGAGAGCCTAAAACAGAAGATACAATTGAACTACTATATGGTAAATCGATGACAATGAGTGAAGGAGACAATAATTTAAAAATTCAATCTCTTCTCCAGCATACTAATTGCAAATCAAGAAAAACTAACAATGAGAAAATTTTCTGAAGTCAAAACTACATCAACTTCTTGTATCCCAGAGCTTGAAAGCATTGTTACATAAAGCAAACAGTTTAAGATTCAAAAACTAGAAACTAAGGAATGTGTATATTAACATGTCATTATTTGCTCATACTTTTGTAGTAATCCATATTCTGGGATATTATGCAGAATAATATCTTCATCACTTCAACCAACGTATTGGCACAAAATTGCAACAATAGTAATGATATAATGGCTTACTAACATAAAATTCTAAACGAGCACTCCCCATCCATCGATACTTTTCAGACTCAATGTCAATATCCGCAATCAGCCCTATAAAAAAACAATATCTTTAATAAATATCAAAACTCTGTCACAGTGAGAATTGTGGTGTGCGTCTGCTAGCACTTCATTGTCATAACGCAACATATGGTGATAGATATTACCCCATGCAAGCATCAATACACTGAAAAATCTGGTTTTCCCTTGCCTGATGGTAGCAACATCAAGCGATTGCTTATGGCCTGCCAGTATTTCATACATAAAATTAAACATTTTATCAGCAGAAAAAACAAAATATTGGTGATGTTATGACATGTTACAACAGAATTTATCTACAACCTCGAATAATGGAAAGAACAGCATTTATTGCTTTGCAAGGATGACCAACTGAATGAAGAAGAGATTTTGCCATGCCATTTCCTGTGCCTTCAGATAGAAAAAAATAATCTTAGATGATGAAAAAACAACAAGAACTTCTTAGAAGATTCATCAAACTAAATTTGCGTAACAAGACTAATTATCTACAGAAAGGAAAAACTTTGTCTACAAAATCTTGTTAACAATCTTGTTAATAATACTAGCCCAATCAAATCATACTACCCTTTCTACTGATATAAGTCCAGTTAAATGGGAAAATGTCACAGGTTCTCACTACATTTCTTTTTCCCTCTTTTTGAATTAAATGAACTCTTCATAAACAACAAATTGCATAAATGATTAAACAACATGGGCAATACAAGGTTCCTCATCACACTAATTATACCTCTATGGCTCTGTCTATTAATGTATTCTCCCTCCAATAGATGTGGAAAAGTAAGATGTTAAATATCATATTGTCACTCCTACACTTCATCTGAAAGAATGACAAAGAAACTAATCCCGAAATGTTTCAACATCTTAACTCATTGGAGGGAACATCTAGCACCATTGCTGATGCAGAAAATAACTTCTTATTTCAACCTTGCCTAAATACAATTCAGAGTTGAACTGTATTAAATTTGGATGTTAAAGGAAAAGGAAAATGAGTAATAAACCTGCAGGAATCACTCCAAGAGGGATCTTTATTGCAGTATCCCAATCCTCTCTATCCAGCAGTCCATTTACAACCTATTAAAATGAGATATAATTGTAAGATGATAAAAAAGAAACACGGACAAAAATGCAATAAGTGAGGTGATGCAAAAGTAATCTGGGATACGTGTTAAGATGCAAAACCAAAGAACAATGAACCATACAGGTCTAGCCATGGATATTATAACTTCCATCCATGCAAGAACAACAGTGTATGTCATGTTATATCACTATGTCAGATTAAGAATCAGGTAGAACCAGCCTCCAGGTCTGGAATTCACATCCCCATCCCAAAAGGCCAAATGTGTGTCATATATATATATATATATAATCCATAAGCATGGCCCAGGACACCACTACTCCATTAGCATATAGTTGAAGGAGTAGACATGATTCCTTTTAATTTACATTCAAAGAAAAGTAAGATAATAATATCATGAGATTTTAGATGACAGTAAAGACTTCAGCACATATAATCAACAATTCATTCTATTTTGAAATGATCAACTTCAAGAACATCTCAAACCTTTTCTTTCTTTCACACACACACACTCTCTCTGTTTTCTCCAATAGATGAAAACAGTGCATCTAAGACAATGAAAAAATCATTTTTAAGCCAGATAATAAACTAATTTTTAGCAAACTATCTTGCATTATAATTATGTGGAAAATATAAGGGTCATGAATATCAAATGTTAAGTCATACCATGAGCATGATGGTTCTCACTGCAACAAGTAAAATGTGAATAAAACTAACCTCCACCAAAATTCCATCTCCACTAACACAAATAATCCCATCATATTTTGAAACATCTAGTGCATTAGCAACTTCCTTGGCATGGAGCTGATGTCTGGTTTCTGATGAGTACAATACAACATTTAATAACAAAGAGAGAGAGGGGGAGGGGGGGAGGGAGGGAGAGGGCAGAAACAATTGCTAATCAAATGGCTGGGCCTGGGAGAGAGCAATGATCATAAGTTATTGAATGATCTGAACCTTGGAGAGTGATTTGAATTTCAGCATCTTCAAGTAGAGGTTTTACTTCGTTATGAAAAATAGTGGTAGCAGCCTTCTTTCCACCAAATGGGTTAAGAAAAATAAATAGCCTCTTAGGCCGACCTACAATAGCAAGAATTCATTTTAGTTACATCTACATATTTCAGACCAAAATATAATACCAGACAAACTGCTATAAATTCAACCTACGAACGAAAATCACATTCACTACAGGATCACTGGTCCGCACAAAAGAATGAAGGTGATTTTCCATTTACAGTAGCTCTCTCCATTCACAATAAAATGGAGAAAGAAAAGTTAAAGCATGGGATACACACTTCCATGTACGAAAAATAAAGCTTTAGATTAACCAAAAGTAAGCCTCAAACCAGAAGCGAATAAAAAGACCAAAAATGAAAACACTATATGCAAAGGCAATTCATTCACTGCTGGGGATAATCTCAAAATTATGCTTTTCAATAGTCACTTTAAAAATCTATCAAACATTAAGAATGCGCTTGCTAACACACGAATGATTATTGGCATAACTCTATAAACAGAACCATTATCTTAAATCTCAATAACATTGTAATCAGGAAAAGGAAAAAAAAAATCGAAAAGCCAATAATCGTTTACCGAGGGAATCGATATATTCACGAAGGTTCTGACACCAGAGCCTCTGCGATTCCTCCGTCAAGGGCTGAAATACGATATCGTTTCTAACAAGCTTTCTTCTTTTCCTTTTTTCTACGATGGTTTTGATCACGATATTGGGACCGTCAGTGACGAACCCGAGAACCTGCTTTTCGACGGTCAAACACCGTTGGCCTCCATCCAAACACCATAACGTTCCGTCGCTGAACAGCGATACCGGCGTGACGGTGCCGTTGACGATGACCCGGTCAGAAAATATGGGCTTCTGACGATCGGTCTGGTCCATTTTGTCCAAAGCCGACTCTGAGCGATACGACGACAGACCCGATAATCAAAATAGTTAGTTTTTGAAAGATATAAACGGAGAATTCGAGAGAAAATTGACTTCCGGTAAGAACAAACAAAGGACATTGAACAATGATTGACTTCACTATAGAAACAGAAAAATATATGACTTCGGTGTTTCCAGATCATTATTATAGAACAGGGAGGAATAGTTACTAGAGCTTCAAAATCTGAAGTTGACGACGCCTCTGAGATTTGTATCTTATGCGCGAATAAATTAAATTCGCGAAAAGAAGTCTGTTTGAAATTACACAATCATTATATCTATTTTTAAAATATATACCATCATCCTTTATAATTATAAATTAAATTACATTATAATTTAATTCAATTTTATATATGTTTTGGTTTAAAGAGATTCATTACAATATGTTTTTAATATTCAATAATCTAATGTCATTTTTTATTTAAATACTTTCTGTTAATATAAGAAAATCAATTTTCATGTTATGATATCTTTAATTTTAATTTAAAATAAGATGTAACAAACATTTTATTTTCTATGAAAAATAAAAACCTAATACGTACTTAAATTAATAACTAGTATTTTAATAAAAAGAATATCTAGTACTTAGTTATCAAAAACTACAAATTTGATTGTAACGAAAAACTTTGAATAAAAAATATAAAATAAATTAAAATATAACAATTTGTTAATTATAAAATAGAGTAGTGTATATTTTTAAAATAGAAGTATGTATGATTATAAGAGCATCTACAGTGATGATTTTTAAGGAATTTTTAAATTTAAGATTCGATTCTTATTTCAATTCACCATTGTAGTTCGCCACGATGGTTGCCACGCGTAAAAACGGTTCTTATATAAGAACCGGTTCTTATACAAAAAGTAATATAAAATAATTAACTTACAATAAATGTTAGTGGGGTTAGTGGAGAATAATAAATACTGAAGTAGTGGAAAATTGGTTATGAGACCTATTTATAAGTTCTTAAGAGATTCACCACTAGAGTAGAAAATTGCTTAAAGTAATGGGGAGTTATTTAATTTGATGTGGCATAGTAGGACTTACAATAAGAATCAAATTGAGCTTCACCACTGTAGATGCTCTAACTAATGGTGTAATTTTGAATATTTGTTGAAGGATGAAATATAATTGACTCTTGATTTTTATATTATTAGGCGACTAAATTTGTCTCTGAAATTTCCCATTGTTTATCTTTTGAAGTTTGTTCCGCTGCTTCATACCTTCCTCTTATTCCTTATTCCTTGGGAAACGTGTCTATGTATGATTGCCTGATTTCTATCTTTCTTATAAAATAAAATAGTCAGTTGTTATTACTAAATTAAAAATTCTGCCATATTATTTTGCAACACTATCCAATCAAATTTATGATGACAATACCTAAATTTTTTAATATAAGTTTCAAGGTTCTTGATGATTGAGGGCTCAATCCTTTTACGAATTTTTTCAAACCTTGTGCTTCATTTGTAGTAAAAATTGACTATGAAAATCTTGTAAACACATCTTATCTCTAACTAAATTAATAAACTATAGCCTGATTATAAATAAAATATGTATTGTCAAAAATAAATTTCCACTCAAATTATTAATGTATTCCTTACCAAAAAAATTATTAATATATTTACCAATCTATTTATAATTAATTTGATAATAAATTTATTTTTTATAAATATTATAAAACACAAGTTTGTACTAGTATTAATAATAACTTTCCCTAAACTTTTTCAATTTTTAGGAGTGAGTGACATGAAAGTGATTTGTCCGTTGGAATATTAATTAAAAAAAAAATTTTAGTAGAGTGTGAATGAATAAGAAAGAAAGTGAGGAAAAATGACGATTAATTTGGACAAATGCTATTATTTGGCAAAAAAAATTGTTAAATGTTATATTTCTAGTAATATTTTGACCTCTAGAAAGTTGTGTTTCAATGTTTTTTTTTTAAATTTTTTTATTTTGCACGATACACGATTTTAAGAGTATTTATAATTATGAACTTCACTTTGATTTTTATTGTGAGTGTTATAGTGCCACATCAGCTTAAATAACTTCTTACTACTTTAAACAATTGTCCACTACAGTGATGAACATCTTAAAAACCCACAAATCAGTCCCATAATCAATTAACATTTACTCTCCACTAATATTTTATTATGAATTTATTATTTTATTATTATTTTTTATATAAAAATCGATTTTTATACGTGTGGCAGCTAACGTAGTAAACTACAATAGTGAACTAAAATGAGAATCAGTTCTTAAATTTAAGAACCCTTTAAAAATCATTACAACTGATGCTTTAATGAGATGTGTTTTATGCTTTTTTTTTAATTGAAACTCAACCTGCATGGAGTTGTGTTTCAAGTAATTTTTTTTATTTTGATAAAAAAATACCGCCTGGTCCAAGTTATGTTTTTGTTTATTTTGTTTTAATTTTACCGACCCCTTTTTTTAAATGTTTTCAATTTTATTTCTATAAAATAACTTAATTATACAAATTATAGTTAGTTAAAATCACATATAAATTAATTAATTTAATTTATTTAAATTACATATTCAATAAATACTATTTAATTAGAAGTAGTTTATTTCATAAAATTAGTTATATAATCTTATAAATTAAGTAATTAATGAATTAGTTTACATTTAATATATAAATAAACAATATATATAATATTAATTATAAAAAGTAGATATAACTTTATATAGTTAGCATTAGTTAATTTATATTATCTTTCAATTTATACTTTTAGTTGGAATTTAGAATATTATGTTAAATAAATATTTAATTTTTCTTAAATAAATTAATGTATAATCAATATGTTAATAAAAATATATGAATGGAAACATGTAAATAAACTTGAATAATATTTCAATATACAATTGGTGTTGGACATGATCTAAAAGAAATGACTATCAGTCTTACAACGTAATCGTGTAATTGTTTGTTTCAAACATTGATGTCTCGAAAGTTTTTTTTTCCTTACCATGCTCTTTTTCTTCTTCACCACCAACATTATCTTCTTCTTTTCCTACGTCAAGCACATCAGGTAGAAAAATTAAATCCAATACAAGCAATTGGACTTAGGGGATCAAGTGATCCTGTGTCAAAAATTGCATTCCATAGTTAGCATTATCCATTGGAACATCAATAAATAATGATGATAAGTCATATTGAGCATGTGTTGACATTGGAGTGAAGTTGCCCTTTGTTGGTGGAAAAATGAATTGTGAGCACATTGGCACATACGGTGAAGAACTAGAGCCGTCAATCCTATGTAAGAGGGACTGACACCACTGCATCCAATGTTAGGCTTGATCTGATAGTCGGCTGAAGTCACTACACCCTGATATGACATAGATGCACCTAGTGCGTAGCATGCATGAGAAGGGATAGGTTCCCTTGTTACTATCAACCCTCGAGATTACTTCCCTAACACCTACTCTAGAATAGTCGGTTTAGGTAGGCGTTGAGTGGGTCGAGTTAGATGGGGAATCATATACTTTTTATGTTTGCCCATGGTGGTAATAAAATTCCTAATCTCCTACCAAAATGGATCAAATATATATGTGGGTATCGGCTCCTAAAAAGTGAGTTTGTACATATACTTTGTCACATTAACCTATCAATTGCATAAAAAGTAGAATTAAAATAAGAAAATAAAATACATACAAAAACATTTGTAAATACGACATTAAGCTGGAGATCTACCATATAACCTTGGGCATCACTCACATGATTAATCCATCACCTGATATGTCTCCAATACCATTACATGTATTAAAAGTTATGATTTAGGGGATGGGTAGGATTTTGTATTTGGACTACTCGTTGTCGCCATTGACCCTCATTCATCAACATTAGCCTTAAGCTTTGTTGCCTAATTCGTATCATATTTGCCTCTCATATGCAATATGTGCCATTGGCCAAGCTTGACTGGTGGATCAAGAATCAACTGGTCCTCTCCAAACTAGTGAAGTACATGATTTAGACGGTGTCACTTGATGATGTGGTGACAAATAAGTGGAACATGAGCATACCATACCTTGGGGTCAACAAGGTAATATTAGGAAATCATTTCTGACACTTCGTTGTCGTATAGGCACCAAATAATTTATTAAAAAATAAACATGAAAAAAAAACATATATTATCTTAGTATTTGAAAAATATCTTTTCAAATAGAATACCTTGTGAGATGCTATCATATCCAATAGAATCCTATAATGCCTCAAGGCATTTGTACCAATTCCAAAGTTCTCCCTAGCACCCTTCCAACTGCAATGTTTACAAATAAATATATGAGTTGAAATGGTAAATAATAAATTGAAGACACAAGTAGATATTGCATATCAATGACCCAATGATGGAAGCAAATGGTAACGCTCTAGGTCTAGATCTCAAGTGTCTTTGTGGCACTAACCTAGGGAATTTCTCTCATGCTCATGGATTAAGTACAGCTAAGCAATCAACAATTTCTTTTAATTCATGGTCAATTGTCAAGCAGAGCTCTTTGTAAAAGGTGGGTCAATACCGCCAATCCCGAATTATGGCACCCATACTCATTGAAGCCGCAAAGGAATTGAAGGTATGTAAGGTATATCTTATGATTAGATTTATCTTGCAATAGGTACCCCCTCCCTAGTCAACTGCAGAATATAAGCACACATAAAATGTTGCTCCTCCTCAAGTATGATATCCTCAGGAAAATCAAGGAAGGTATCTATAAGCCAATTCATGGTGAGTCGCCCATCATCTAATTTATTATCTAGTAGAACAACACCTAGAAGGTCTTTACATGAGGCTCGTCAATCAGCATAAACTTTACCAGTTATCAATATGCTAGCACATGAGAGATTTAACTATATCTTTGCATCTTGTAATGTTAGGTATGTGTCTCTGGCCTCCACATATTAACAAGTGATGAAATAGAAGATAAGTTGTAATTGAATGTACCCAATCGAGCCACGTTGTAAAAGCCAGCGACGAGTAAGTAGAGAACAATCACTAAGGGTGGGTCGTGCCCAAGGATGCATTGTCACAGGTGTAAAAGGTGATCCATCTGCAAATTATCAAATTTCTTTATCATTTTATTAGGATGAAGTAATCAATAAACAAAATTTGTTTTTTCCAATTCATAACTTTTATAACATTGAATTTTCAATAAAACGTACTATGTTTACCCAAACATTCTAAAAGGCGTAGCGATATTGTAAGTACAAAAAGTAATTTATCATTAGGTTTAGGGTTCACCATATGTCTAGGATCTGCCATTAGATTTCTGTACCATTTGTTTATATAATAATTATACTATTTCCAATATCAAAATAATATTATTTATCCAATTTTTGTTTTTGTCATGTTATTTTAAAATTTTTCATTTTCAAAAAAATTATTATCTCATTTCTTAAATTTCTCAAATTATTTTTTCATGACATAATTTTATTATCTTTCATTAAACCCAAAGAAAAAAAATTGCAGTCCCACATAATATATTTTCCAAATTCTAATTTCAGTACAATTTGTTTATATAATAATTATACACTCACTTTCTAAATAAATCAAACAGATTTAATTATTCATTATATCCAAAAAATATTTTTTTCATAATTTTTGAATTCTTAAATTATTTTATAATAAAAATAATATCTTGAGATAATATTTATTTTAGAAAATTTGTTTTCTATATACAATATATTTCTAAATTCATATTTTTGTACTATTTTTTTATATAATAATTATGATATTTCCAAATTCAAAATAATATCATTTATCCATATTTTAATTTCTGTCATGTTATTTTAAAAAAATTTCAATTGCAAAAAATTTTTTTTTTTCATTTCTTAAATTTCTCATATTATTTTTTTGATAACATAATTTTTCATCTTTCATTGTACTCAAAGAAAAAAAAATTGCAGTCCCGCATAATATATTTCCAAATTTAAGTTTATGATTTTTTTCACATCTTAATATATTTTGATTTAAATTCTCATTAGATGCAGAAAAATAAAAAAAGGAGAATCAATGTTCACATAATATACTTCAAGAACATATATACAAATGTAATAGCCATCTATAAAACAACAAAATTTAAGCATACTTTTCTACAATAATATATTCAGAAGATTAAAATATCATAAAACATCTACTAACCATAAGCTGTTTAAGGATATCAATCTAATTTATAATTTAAATATACCAATCTTGCCTACTTTTCACTCCCACCACTGCTTTCCTCGCTTTTATCTCTTCTCTTCTCAAGCTCTTTGGACATGTGTGTAAAATGGAAGAAGAGGCGTAGTTTTTAAAGGAAAAAAGGAAGAGAGGGAGATTTTTTTTTAAAAAATAAAAATAAAAAACAGGTCTGCATGTCTGCAGGCCTGCATGCAGAGTCTTTAGTGTGGAGCCCCCCTACATGCAGAGTCTTCAGCGTGGAATCCCTGAAGGAGTTGTGCAATTACTCAAACTGATTGACATGTAAAAAGAAAGAAAACATGGCATAACGTACATCGTGTTAGAAAAGGAAAAAAATGTAGTACCGCGTGGTAGATGTCATGTTTTGTTAGAGTTTTTTTAACAGTATAATTTTAATAAGTTGTTTATTATAAGTTCTATAATGTTATATTATTATTTTTTTATTTTAAGTAACTCTTCATTACTATTCACTTAAATAATGTAATTTTAAAAAATTTAAAAATAAGTGTTACAAGTTATTTTATATTTTTATAATTTCATAATAAATTTTACAACTCTCCGTTATTTTTGTTGTAAGAATTGATTTTTATATAAAAATAATTTTTACATGTAATAACTATGTTGACGCATTTCAATGATAAAACTCATTAAGAACGTATGATTTTTTATTTTTAAGAAATTTTTAAAAATTGTCATTAGAGATGCTCTTAGATATATTCTAAAAAAAATATATATTACAAACTCACGGATGTAACACATTTAGTAGCATCTGGAGAAATATTTTTAATTTCATAGTTGTGGAGAATTTTTGTGCCAAGAGATAGCATCTAATTTGTCCAAAATAAGAGACAGTAAAATATTATCTAATTATTCTTCTCAAAAGCGCTAAGCTTGCTTTTCTTTTTTTCTTTTTTTAGAGTCGAGGTGTTTTATTAAAATACTAGTTTTACTAAAATACTTCTCAAAAGGACTAAGCTTTCTTTTCTTTTTTTCATTTCATAGGCGTTTTACTAAAATACTCCACTTCAATTCTCATCTATATTCTATTTCTTTTCCCTTTTCACGTACTAAATCCACCACAAGAAATGAAGGCTGCGTTTGGTTGAATTTTTGTTTTTTGTTTTTTAATTTTAAAAGTAAGTTATGTAAATTTTTTGTAACTAGTTTCAAGGACAAAAAACAAAAAAATATGTTTAGATAATTTGTTGTGAAAATATTTCTAAAACTTGAAAACAAAAAAATGTACTAAAAGATTTATTTAAAAAATTAAAAATTATATGATATAAAAGTTGTATACACGATTTTGCGATAAATTTAATACAACAGATTAATTAATAACAATATTTTAAGAAAATAATGATAGAAACAAATACTAATTAAAGTATATCGACCTTTTTGTGCACTTTGAGAGGATTCCCTTATGAAGTTTGGCTAGTTCTATCGGCTGATCTTGTTTCCACTGTATTTGATTTTGGGTTGTTTCTTTTCTCTTTCTCTTTACCAAAAAAAGTTTACTATAAAGATTTTTTTTTTAATTTAGCAGTATTTTTAACTATGGCTAAAAATATACTTATATAATATACTACAATTAATTAAATACCATTAATGAACTCATGTAATTACAATAATGCCACCGCAACTTTTTTTCTTAGTCTGAAAGCAATTATTTTTAAGTGTCCTTCTTTATATATTTGTTGTCAAATTCTTGAATCATGACAAATGTATGATATTTTAAAAAAAAAATTTACAATCCATTATTAGATTAGTTTTTTATAAAAATTTTTACACATATTTTGTTTCTAGTGGAGAACTTGATAACAAATATATAAAAAAATTTATATAAATCTTATCATGTTTTCAAAACATATAAAATATGTTTTCCATTTTTTTTCTCTGTTTTAGAAACCATTTTTTGAAAAATTATATCTTTCTAAAACACATAGCAAGCAAGTTTTTATTATTTTTGTTATTTTGGAAAATTTGCTTTTAAGAATAATGACCGAACAGCCCCTGTGTTGCTATGTTTGAAATCGTGTTTCCATGCTTTATATATAAAAAAAAAAAAAAGGGAAGTTTTGCAAGGCGAAGAACGTGGGATGTTCAGATGAGATTGTGACACTCACTTGTGGTAAAAGCATGCTTCTTTGGTTGATTGCTTTTCTCTTGAATCTTTCCTCTCTGGAGTTGGAACGTTCTTTCGGTGGTATGACTATGGTCCATTATTCTTACGTTATGAATTAGAAACAATATTATGATGTTACTCTTCACCTACCCTCTTTTCATTTTACTCAGCAATAGAACAAGAAATTTAAATCTTTTTTTTCCCAAACATATTCTTTTATTTTATTAATCTTCATAATTACATTTGGCGACGGGCAAATGGAACGCTTGAAGGAGCACATATCGCCATAGCCGGAGGTGAAATACTTTTAACAAATGTTCCTAGTTTCCTACCACATATGATGACATAGGTGTGTGTATATATATATATATTATTTATGTTGCTATTTTGGATGGTTATTTTGGAAAATAAGTAAAATAATTTAACTAATTTTTTAAATTGCATTTATATTGCCATTTTGAATGATGATATAAGTGCAATTCTGCAAATATATCACTTGAAAACAATTTGCACTTATATCGGTGTATATGGTGATGACATACATTTAAGTATATCTATGTTTCACTAAGAACTTTTTTTTTTAAGGATTTTATGTTTTTATTTTTACTGAAAATAGAAAATAAATTTGAAAATGTGTTTGATTGAGTTTAACAAAAATGTTTTATTGAAAACATTTCTTAAAATAGGCTCAGATCTAAAAATATCAAAAAGATGTTTTCAGTGTTTTAGAAAATGTATTTTAAGAAACAAAGACTAAAAATAAAAATAAAAAATATTTTTACAAAGTAAACAAACTCTAAATATTTTCACTGCCAACTATGGCTATGTTTGACAAAAATAGCTGACAAGTTAATTAAAAGTTAATAAGCTAATTTTTAGCTAAAAACTGTTAAGCTAACTTATTGAATTAGAAGTGTTTGATAAAAATAGCTATTAAAGTAGCTGAAAAATATAAAATGGCTTTAAAAGACATATATTTTATAATCTTAAAATAATACAAATAAAAATATTATTTTTTGCTTTTTAATTAAATTAATTTAAATTATTATATATAAAAAATTAATTAAAAATATATATTATTATATTATATCATGTATATTATATAATATATTTATATTTTATTTTATATAATAAAATATATAATGGTATAATGACTATGATAATTGTAATACCCGTTAATTTCAGAATATAATTCGCTTAAGAGTATTTTAGAATTCTACAACGTTACTTTAGTTATTGATTTTGGTCATTTTTAATTTGCATATTTAATTGTTCTCTTTGAATATTATTTATGAAAATTGAGTTAAATGACTGGACTAAATATTTGCACAATGAGGGATATATTCTAAGAATGGTGAAATTCATGGAAAAGTGGTTTCAGAATGGTCAATTAATCCATTTATTGTAAATTGACTGGATGGGTTTGGATGTTGGGTTATGGATACCCATGGGTTATTGAATAACCTATTAGAAATATTTAATATAAAGTTTCAATAGTAACCCTCATTTTTTCACTCAGCCGAAGGAAGCAGAAAAGATTTCTCTCTCAGTTCTTCATTTTCTTCTCAAATCATTTCCTTGATCTTCAGAATTTCTGATTATTTGTTCGGTTCAAAAGCTTTGTAAGGATCAAAGGTAAGCTTTAATCTGATTATTTTCCTTAAATTTCAGTTTATATACAAGATCAGAGGAGGTTTTGTTCTTGAAGATTTTGATGATAATTCATGAATCTCAGTTGTTTTAGAAGTTATATTTGAGTTATAATCGGTTAAAAGAGTTGAGATTCTGGTTTTGAATCAAAAGAAAGGAAAGGATGAATTTTTTTGAAAGATTTTCTGCAAAATTCGAAGTACTGTAGCAACTGAAAATCTGAAATTTTTCTTCGAGTTACTGTAGCGACCAAAAATTTCGGGAAAAAATCTGGAAAATTTTCTTCGGGTACTGTAGCAGTTACTGTAGTGTCGGTAGTCAATGGTACTGTAGCAGTCAACGTTACTGTAGCGAACCGGCACTGTAGCGAACCGTTACTGTAGCAAACCGTACTGTAGCAACCGTTACTGTAGCAGTCAGAAAATTTTACGTATTTTCGTGATTTTGTTTCCTTTCTTATGATTCCTTGTAATATATTTTACTAGGAAATTTTCCTACACAAATTCTAGTGTGGAACAAGGTAAACTTGGACAAATATCAAGGTGAGTGAATAACCTTGCTCAGCTACTTTGATATTACTAGTCAAAGTACAATATAAGTCCCATTTACAATATTATTTGGATAATAAGCAATTAATTTTTCATATGGGAGTATATGATGATCAGTAGAAATAAGAGTATGAAGAAATTATTTATCTCATGACAATTGTACTATGTGATGAATTCTCACTATTTTATTAATGAGTAAAGATCTACGGGATCTAATACACGAGTGTGAAAGGGTTAAAGTCCCATACTACTCAGTGCATATCTATGAAACCTATACACGAGTTGAAAGGGTTAAAGTCCCATACTACTCGGCGTATACCTATGAGATCTTATTCACGAGTTTGAAAGGGTTAGAGTCCCATACTACTCGGTGTATATCTGTGAAATCTTATTCATGAGTTTGAAAGGGTTAGAGTCCCATACTACTCGATGTATAAGATAATTAATTATATGAGTAAATGTGGTATTTGTACTTTTGATATTTTATATAGTACAGTTATTTACTTACTGAGTTTTTAAATAAACTCACACTCCCTATGATTATTTTTTTTTCAGATACAGAAAATAAAGAACAAGAGTATCCGTTTGAAGATTAGAAGCCCCTTGGGTTTATTCTCTATTTCTGTCTGGTGGGACACCAATACTTATTAATGTGGATATTAGAAAAGCTCTGTATTTTCTATAGGTCTCCTAGGCTTGCGATGAGATAGAAATATCAGACTATGTATGTCTATATTTGCTTATCAGATGAATATAATTCTGTAGTGTGGAATGAATGATTAAGGTTGAATGTAAAACCTTACAGAATATATGTATATAACGTATGTTTGAGAATTATATCAAATGAGTAGTATCTTTTCACATGCTCAATTTTTGGGATGTGACAAATTTGGTATCAGAGGAAAGGTTTTATAGGTCCCCTATAGAGTACAGAGCAAAGTGATCTTTGTGGGCCCTTCCCTATTGTCGTGAGCCGCGGCATGACCATAGGATTAGGTTCCATAAAAGACCTTGTAGAGTATAACATCATTTTATAGATAACTTCTCAGTGGGGCTAGTAAGTGATATTTTGTTTATGTCTGAAAATTGTTTGTTATGTGTGTAGATCTGTGACAGATCAATGTCAGAAGGATCTTCTAATAATAATGAGCATATGGGTCCAAGGAGGGCCATAAATCCACCAGTACATGTGCAAGATGATCCTAACCGTGGTGATAGTTTACATGCTCAAAATACTGAGGGCGCAACTAGTGAGCAAGCAAGGAGAGTCGAACTTGATGCTCACGTCGGTAATGCAACTATTGCACATGTGATTCATTTGATGAATGAACGATTTGACCGATTTGAGGCTGAAATGAGAGGTCGAGCTGCACAAGCTAACCTGCCAGTGGATCCTCCTATTGTTGAAGCTGAAAATGTACCACCAGTTCCGTTAGTGGGAGGAGTTAATGTAAGAGAGGTAAGAATGTCTGAATTCCAGAAAATGAGGCCTCCTACTTTTTCAGGGGAAGATCCCAAAGAGGACCCACAATGTTTCCTTGAAGATTGTGAAGCAATCTGTGATGCTATAGGGTGTTCTCCTACTTAAAAGGTAGAATTCACTTCCTTTCAGTTAAAAGGTAGGGCTGGTAAATGGTGGAGGAACTGGAAGAAAGCTAGAATTCAAGGCGCACCGCCAGTTATGTGGACAGAATTTTACAGATTGGTTATGGATGAATTTCTTCCGGCAAGTGAACGATCATCCAGGGCCAGAGATTTTCTGTATCTACGGCAGGGAACCATGACTGTTGATGAATATTCAGCTCAGTTTGTTAAATTATCTGAATATGCCCCTGAAATCATTCCTTCTGAAAGGAAGAAAATAGAAAAGTTTGTGAAAGGGCTTCGTGATGCCTTATATGATCAAGTGGGTTCTAATATGAACGATTACTCTTCGTACTCAGAGGCTGTTGATGTGGCCCGAAGAATGGAAAAGAGGTCAAAGAATAAAGAAGAATATCGTCAAAAGAAGAAAGCTAGATATAGAAGATCTTTTGATCAAGGGGAAGACTCAGGAACTTTGAAACCCTTTACTGCGTCACAAAATGCTCCAGCCACTCCTACTAAGTCAACTTATTCTACAGCCAGTGTGGCTAAGCCTCGTTCAGAGAGCAGGGGTGGTTTTAGCTCTTCTAGTAGAGGAGGTACTCAAGGTAGAAGGGAAAAACCTCAATGTCCTGAATGTGGAAAGTTTCACTTCGGAGAATGCAGGTTAAACACTGTTGGTACAGGCTGTTTTCACTGTGGACAAAAAGGATATTTTATAAGGGAGTGCCCTCAGCTCATGACAAGACCAGGTCAAGGGTCTACTTTGCCACCTCGACCACAATCTATTACTCAAACACCAACCCCTTCAATAGGGGGTAGTATGGGAAGAGGTTCTGGAAGAGGCCAAGGTGACCGTGGAAAACAAGCTGCTGGCAGAGGAAATGCAAGAGTATATGCTCTAACCCGACAGGATGCTCAAACATCCAATGCTGTAGTTACAGGTATATTATCTGTTAATACTTTTGCTGCACGTATTTTGTTTGACCCCGGTTCTACTCACTCATATGTGTCGCCCCTATTTGCCAAGAGATTTGCATTTGATTCGATTATTCTTAAAGAACCATTCTTGGTTTCCACACCGATGAGAGAGACTTTGATGGTTAAAACATATTATCGTTCTTGTAAAATAATCGTTGGAGGCATGGAAACTGAGATAGATCTTATGGTTCTCAATATGTTAGATTTTGATGTGATTTTAGGGATGGATTGGTTATCTTCTTGTCATGCTACTATAAATTGTCGTGACAAAGTTATTTCCTTTAATATGCCGGGGAGGAGTAATTTTGTGTTTCAAGGAGATCGAGGTGATGTACCTTGCAACATGATATCTATGTTAAGTGCCCAGCGTATGTTGCGAAAGGGATGTCAGGGATTTCTAGCTTTTATCAAAGATTTAGAAAAGAAAGAACAGAAGTTAGAAGACATTCATGTGGTTAATGAATTCCCAGATGTGTTCCCAGAAGATTTACCTGGATTACCGCCAGAAAGAGATATTGAGTTCAGTATTGATTTGGTCCCAGACACAAGACCAATTTCTATTCCACCTTATCGTATGGCTCCTGTTGAGCTAAAAGAACTCAAAGAACAATTGGAAGATTTGTTAAACAAAGGGTTCATTCGCCCAAGTTTTTCACCTTGGGGTGCTCCTGTTCTTTTTGTGAAAAAGAAAGATGGTTCTATGAGATTATGTATAGATTATCGTCAGCTGAATAAAGTCACAGTGAAGAATAAGTATCCTTTACCAAGGATAGATGATTTGTTTGATCAGCTTCAAGGAGCAAAATACTTCTCAAAGATTGATCTAAGGTCTGGATATCATCAGTTACGAATTAAGAGTGATGATATACCTAAGACTGCTTTTCGTACGCGGTATGGACATTATGAGTTTCTTGTGATGTCTTTTGGGTTGACAAATACACCAGCAGCATTTATGGATTTAATGAACAGAGTGTTCAAATCATTCCTTGATAAGTTTGTAATTGTGTTTATTGATGATATTTTGGTATATTCAAAGAGTCATGAAGAACATACTGAACATTTGAGAATAGTGCTTCAGACTTTGAGAGAGCATCAGTTGTACGCAAAACTCTCAAAATGTGAATTCTGGATGAGTCATATAACATTTTTGGGACATGTTATTTCCCAAGAAGGTATTCATGTAGATCCAAGTAAAATTGAAGCAGTTAAACAGTGGCCTAGACCAACAACTGTGTCTGAAGTACGTAGTTTTCTTGGCTTAGTAGGGTATTACCGTCGCTTTGTCAAAGATTTCTCTAAGACGGCTCTCCCATTAAATAAGTTAACCCGAAAGAATGTTAAATACATTTGGGATGATTCATGTGAGCAAAGTTTCACCCAATTGAAAGAGTGTTTAACTTCTGCACCAGTCTTAATCCTACCATCAGGACCAGGGGGTTACTCTGTATTCTGTGATGCCTCAAAGATAGGCTTAGGATGTGTGTTGATGCAACATGGTAAAGTCATAGCTTATGGCTCACGTCAGCTTAAAAAGCATGAATTGAATTACCCCACTCATGATTTGGAAATGGCAGCTGTAGTGTTTGCCCTAAAGATATGGAGACATTACTTGTATGGGAAAACTTGTAAAATTTTTACAGATCACAAAAACCTTAAGTACATTTTTGAGCAGAGAGATCTCAATCTAAGGCAACGAAGGTGGATGGAACTTCTGAAAGATTATGATTGTACCATCCTTTACCATCCAGGTAAAGCAAATGTAGTGGCTGATGCTCTAAGTCGAAAGTCTATGGGAAGTTTAGCTCACATTGCCACTATAAGGAGGTCTCTAATACATGAACTACAAGAGTTGGAAGCTGATGGAGTATTTTTTGAGATCACTGAGTCAGGTACATTTCTGGCTCATTTAACAGTTAGATCATCCCTTGTAGAAAAAGTAAAAGCAACTTTAGAAAATGACATTGATATGGTCAAAATCAGAGATAAGGCAAGGCAAGGTCTAGCACCAAGTTTCTTGGTAGATGAAGAAGGAGTCTTATGGTTTAATGGGAGACTCTGTATCCCCAACATTGAATCTTTGAAACATGAAATCTTAATGGAAGCTCATGGTTCGCCCTACGTTGTACATCCTGGTGCTGTGAAAATGTATCAGGACTTGAAACAAGTTTACTGGTGGGAGGGCATGAAGCGAGATGTGACTGACTTTGTAGCTCGATGTTTGACTTGTCAGCAAGTTAAAGCTGAACATCGACGACCATCTGGATTGATGCAAAAACTAGATATTCCCGAATGGAAGTGGGAAAGGATCACTATGGATTTTGTAGTAGGTTTACCTCGGTCAACAAAAGGAAATGACTCAATATGGGTCATAGTGGATCGACTTACTAAGTCAGCACATTTTCTTCCTGTTCATACTACTTTCAGTGTAGCAAAACTTGCTCGAATTTATGTTAAAGAGATAGTGAAACTTCATGGTGTACCAATATTCATTATATCAGACCGAGGACCTCAGTTTACTTCTCGGTTTTGGAAAGTCTTTCAAGAGGCTTTGGGTACCAAAGTGAATCTTAGCACAGCATTCCATCCTCAGACTGATGGACAGTCTGAAAGGACAATTCAGACTTTAGAGGATATGCTAAGAGCTTGTGTGATGGATTTCAGTGGAAGTTGGGAAGATCATTTGTCTCTTATTGAATTTGCTTATAATAACAGTTACCAAGCCAGTATTCAGATGGCACCTTTTGAGGCTTTGTATGGGAGACGGTGTCGATCTCCTATAGGTTGGTTTGAACTTGGTGAAACCAAAATATTTCGACCTGAGATGATACAGGAAGATATAAATAAAGTTAAACTGATCAGAGAGAAGTTGTTAACTGCTCAGAGTAGACAGAAGTCTTATGCGGACAACCGACGATGTGACCTTGAATTTGCAATAGGTGATATGGTTTTCTTACGAATCTCACCAATGAAAGGAGTAATGAGATTCGGGAAGAAAGGCAAGCTTAGTCCGAGGTATGTTGGCCCATATGAGGTTGTAGACAGAGTGGGTAATGTGGCATATCGCCTAGACCTACCTTCCAACCTAGAGGGAGTTCATCCAATATTTCATGTGTCCATGCTACGGAAGTATCTTCCTGATCCTTCTCATGTCATTCAACCCCAAGAAGTTCATTTTGATGAAACTCTCACCTACGAAGAGGTACCAGTAGCTATCCTTGATAGAAAAGTCAAGAAATTGCGTACCAAAGAAATTCCTACTGTCAAGGTTCTTTGGAGAAATCATTCTCGCGAGGAAGCTACGTGGGAGGCAGAAGATGAGATGTGGAAAAACTATCCACATTTATTTGAAACTTGAGGTACGATTTTAATTCGGAGGACCGAATTCTTTTAAGGGGGGTAGAATGTAATACCCGTTAATTTCAGAATATAATTCGCTTAAGAGTATTTTAGAATTCTACAACGTTACTTTAGTTATTGATTTTGGTCATTTTTAATTTTCATATTTAATTGTTCTCTTTGAATATTATTTATGAAAATTGAGTTAAATGACTGGACTAAATATTTGCACAATGAGGGATATATTCTAAGAATGGTGAAATTCAAGGAAAAGTGGTTTCAGAATGGTCAATTAATCCATTTATTGTAAATTGACTGGATGGGTTTGGATGTTGGGTTATGGATACCCATGGGTTATTGAATAACCCATTAGAAATATTTAATATAAAGTTTCAATAGTAACCCTCATTTTTTCACTCAGCCGAAGGAAGCAGAAAAGATTTCTCTCTCAGTTCTTCATTTTCTTCTCAAATCATTTCCTTGATCTTCAGAATTTCTGATTATTTGTTCGGTTCAAAAGCTTTGTAAGGATCAAAGGTAAGCTTTAATCCGATTATTTTCCTTAAATTTCAGTTTATATACAAGATCAGAGGAGGTTTTGTTCTTGAAGATTTTGATGATAATTCATGAATCTCAGTTGTTTTAGAAGTTATATTTGAGTTATAATCGGTTAAAAGAGTTGAGATTCTGGTTTTGAATCAAAAGAAAGGAAAGGATGAATTTTTTTGAAAGATTTTCTGCAAAATTCGAAGTACTGTAGCAACTGAAAATCTGAAATTTTTCTTCGAGTTACTGTAGCGACCAGAAATTCCGGGAAAAAAGCTGGAAAATTTTCTTCGGGTACTGTAGCAGTTACTGTAGTGTCGGTAGTCAATGGTACTGTAGCAGTCAACGTTACTGTAGCGAACCGGCACTGTAGCGAACCGTTACTGTAGCAACCCGTTACTGTAGCAGTCAGAAAATTTTACGTATTTTCGTGATTTTGTTTCCTTTCTTATGATTCATTGTAATATATTTTACTAGGAAATTTTCCTACACAAATTCTAGTGTGGAACAAGGTAAACTTGGACAAATATCAAGGTGAGTGAATAACCTTGCTCAGCTACTTTGATATTACTAGTCAAAGTACAATATAAGTCCCATTTACAATATTATTTGGATAATAAGCAATTAATTTTTCATATGGGAGTATATGATGATCAGTAGAAATAAGAGTATGAAGAAATTATTTATCTCATGACAATTGTACTATGTGATGAATTCTCACTATTTTATTAATGAGTAAAGATCTACGGGATCTAATACACGAGTGTGAAAGGGTTAAAGTCCCATACTACTCAGTGCATATCTATGAAACCTATACACGAGTTGAAAGGGTTAAAGTCCCATACTACTCGGCGTATACCTATGAGATCTTATTCACGAGTTTGAAAGGGTTAGAGTCCCATACTACTCGGTGTATATCTATGAAATCTTATTCATGAGTTTGAAAGGGTTAGAGTCCCATACTACTCGATGTATAAGATAATTAATTATATGAGTAAATGTGGTATTTGTACTTTTGATATTTTATATAGTACAGTTATTTACTTACTGAGTTTTTAAATAAACTCACACTCCCTATGATTATTTTTTTTCAGATACAGAAAATAAAGAACAAGAGTATCCGTTTGAAGATTAGAAGCCCCTTGGGTTTATTCTCTATTTCTGTCTGGTGGGACACCAATACTTATTAATGTGGATATTAGAAAAGCTCTGTATTTTCTATAGGTCTCCTAGGCTTGCGATGAGATAGAAATATCAGACTATGTATGTCTATATTTGCTTATCAGATGAATATAATTCTGTAGTGTGGAATGAATGATTAAGGTTGAATGTAAAACCTTACAGAATATATGTATATAACGTATGTTTGAGAATTATATCAAATGAGTAGTATCTTTTCACATGCTCAATTTTTGGGATGTGACAATAATACAGGTATAATAGCTATTTTGATAAAATAATAAGGATAAAATACGAAGAAAAAAATACATAAGCTATGTCACTCCCCGAAAAAAAAAAAAGCGGGCACATGATCCATACAAAACTCTAGGGTATATCTCTTGATATCTCATGCCCAACTTTGCATTCATAAGAGAAACCATGAAATTTGTAAATGTAATAATGACATAACATTACTTCACAAAATGTTTATTCATACAATGTATGTAGCAAGATTACCTTGTTCCCATTTATTCCTTTAATTACCACACTTGAGAGGAATATTCGAGAGCAGAATCATATCAAAATTTACAATTCAAAATAGAATTCAATACATCACCAAAAGAAACCTTAGAAGGCTTACACAACTACAGAGCTTTCCTAGGACATCAAAACGAGAAATCCCAAACCCACCAGTCAAAAAGGGGTCGGGTCATACCAAGTACCGCTACTCCTTTAGTTAGTACTCTTCTTCTACAATTGAATTTGAAAATGTTAACCATAGAGGGTGTGAGTTTACCACCACTCAGTGAGTAGAAAACTATGCTATAAATAATAATATAAACAATACAACAAATATACAGGCCTTAGGCAACATACATAAATCTTCCCAATTTGATAATCATTCAAGGATAGAAGATCAATCCATCACATGCCACACAAATGTCTCATACCACATGGGTCTACATTCTTATAGATTCATCGCTAAAAGTTCATCTCGTGGGTCTACATTCTTACGAATAAGTTTATTACCAAACACAACCACACAAAGTGATATGAAATTTTTAAATAAAATACAACATTTCAATGTCTCCACCCATGATATATGCATACACAATAGTCCAACCAGTTATCCAATTTACATTTTTCCTCAAAGGATTCATACCTCAAATTGATTTTTCAAAGAAGCCTCATAAGCAAGTACATATGTTGTCGTAATTTAAGAAATCAAGGTTAAGCAAGGTCACCCACTCACCTTGATGTTGAAAAGAATTTACCAGGAAGGAAGGTCACAAATTAAAGTTAGAAAATCTCCAAAACCACCCAAGGATCAAACCCAATAACCATCTTAACATAGGAAAAATGGGAACCAAGCCCAACTTAGGGCGACCTCTAGCCTTTCACACCCAGGTTAGGGCACCTAGGTGTTAAGGCCTCTCCTCTCAGCCTCCCTTGGCACCTTGGGCTCCAAGGGATGAACTCTCTATCCTTAGGGTGCCAACCTAGGTGCCCAGGGCTGGAGGTTGCATCCCTCTCGGTCAAGTTGGGTGCTTGGGGCACCTCATCCTGCAGAAACCCTCCAGCCTTTGAAAATCATTCTAATACACCCCCAAATTCTATTCTTCTCACTTCTTGCTATTCGTATTTGGTTTAAAAATTTTAAAAAGGACAACAAGGATGTTGTGAAGTGGTTTAAATCCTCACAATCTCAAGGGGTAAGTTAGTTCCATGAATTTCTTGAAATTTCCCTAATCCTTCCAATGTTATATAATTTGTCTTCATCCATGAAACCAATATTGCTCCCCTTTGAAATGTGAACAACAACCTTCAACATTCAAATAGAGGGGAGAAGGAAAGAAGAAAAGAGTTTCAACACAATCCAACCAAAATTTCACTTCTCTATGCTTGGGAATTCTCTTTGTGTGAAAATAATAAGAAAAAAGAAGATGGAAATTTACCTCTCTCCCTTGAGACTCCAGTGAGTCAAAAAGTGACTGGAAAAGAGAACCGTCACCTAAGAGAAGAGAATGTGAATTTGTAGGGACTTGAGTGAAAATGAGAATGTTGTGTGGTGGGGAAAGTAAGAGAGATGAGAGTGTTTTAAAAAGGTTTATTGGGTCTTAGGTGACCTATAGGCTTCCAACTACCCAAAAAAACACTCTTAACTTAAAATGGGCTCTATTGTGACTTAGGGATAGAGAAGAAGAGACTCATACACAAGAGACTTCTTCCAGCTCAATGTAGGTAGAAGGCCTACACGAATAATCATAGGTGAGACCTTGAATTCTTAGTTAGTGACATGGTCTTCTTAAAGGTATCTCTTATGAAGGGCAAGTTGAGGTTTGGGGTGAAAGAGATTCTTAGTTTGAGATTTTTGGGACCCTTCGAGATCTTGGAACGAGTGGGAAAGTGGCGTACCAGTTAGCTCTACGGGTGAATATAGAGGGCATGCATCAGGTATTATGCGTTTTAGGGTTAAGGAAGTACCTTTGTGACCCCTCGCACATTTTCCAACCACAGAAAGTCCAACCTAGTAAGGACTTATCTTGAGCATCTTCTAGTGGCCATCTCGGTTTGGCAAGAGAAGAAGCTTAGATCTAAGGAGTTACCTTTTGTAAAGGTCCTTTGGCGAAGTCATTTCCATAAGGAGACTACGTGGGAACCTGAGGAAGGCATGAGGTTAACGTATTTCCATTTGTCGAATCATAAGGCAAGAAATTCGAGGACCAAATTTTCTTAAGGGGGAAGTTTGTAACATCCAAGTCCCTGGAGTCTGTGATTTTGTGTATACCTTTGCGTGATATTATTGGTACTAAAAATTATGTGGTTGTGATTGTTAAATTTTATTATTCGTTATGTCATGAACATTGAGGTTATTAAACATTTGGATGGATTATTGGGATATTGTGGAATGTTATATTGTTAGAGAATTAGTAAGTGGTCTCTTTTCTTTAAGATGGCTAAGTGGAAAAATGTTGACTTTTGGAAGGAGGAGTCAAAGGACATGGGGAAATTTTTTATTTTTGTATCTTCTAAATTTTCTCCTGATGCTTGCATGCCTAAGACACCCACATTCACTCTTTTTACTCTTCTCCACCCTTCCTCTTCGTCGGTGCTTTCTTTCTCCCAATAACAGCTCCATCTCTTCCCTTTCAAGGCTTTTGTGTGGTGATCTACTCCTTTCTTAGGTAAAGCTTCAAGTGTGGAAAGTGTTCTTCCCCAATTCTTCTTCTCTTTTTTGCAACCTAGGTACCTTAGGTGGAAAGAGTGGAAATTTCTATCAATAGTGGTTTGGGTATGGTTTTAAACCCTTCCCTTGATGAAATGTGTACCTTGAGGGAGCTTTTGATGGGATAGATTGTTGAGGAATCATGTTTAGGGGTGAACTCCCCTTAAACCAAAAAAATTGGGGCCTCTCTAGAATTTTCAGAAATCCTTGAATTGATACTTAGGATTCTATGGAGCAAGTTGTTTTCCTTGTTTTGGTATGTATTTATGATGTTGGGAAGTTGATTGGATGAGTTTTGGGTTGGCTTGGAGTTTTGGAAAGGATTGAGGGGTTTTGCTAGCTAAATTTTTGAAGTATACTGGTAACCAGTTGACCTTGTAGGAAGACTAGTTGACTAGCTGCCTTTGGTGCATTCTCCAGGCCTGGTAGAGACGCACTAGTTGACCTATAGGTGGCTTTCAATTGATCGATTGCTCTTTGTTTGGTTGACCAGTATTAGGTGGTGACATATTGGTTAACTGGTAAAGTATAACCAGTCGACTGGCTACTCTCTGTCAAGATTGGCTGAGTTGAGCTAGTCGACTGCCAGGTAGAGGGTAGTCGACCAGTTGCTTCTAGGAAAAATTTTGGAATTTTAATTAAATTTCTCCTTTCTGGCGTGTTTAATTATAAGGTGCAACTCTAAAATATTTGGGACTTTTCTTCCTTCCAAGTCATCACCATACGATAAAGTATATCTTGGAAATGAGGGGAGTGAAACAACTTTATTCCTCCAAATTTCGTTTGAATCTTACTTTCAAAGAATTTATAAACACTTCCTATTTTTGATTCAAGAGTTAATAATTGATCAATTACTAGAGTCTATGTTGTGCCAGAGTAATTGGCACTTATACTTAATATATGGTACCAGAGTTATTGGTGCCCACTAGAGATATTTGTGCCGTGAGTGGTACACGAAATATTTGTATTGTGTGTGACACACGAGATATTTGTATCGTGCGTGACACTAGAGATATTTGTGTCGTGTGTGATACTAAAGATATTTGTGTCGTGTGTGGCACTTGAGATATTTGTGCTGTGGTGTGACACTTGGGGGACTTTGAGGTATGAGGTTGGTGATTGCGTACTCTTAAGACAAATGAAGTTAGAATTGCTTTTCTCTTTATACTACGACTTTGGCAAGCTATTTAAGTAATCAAGAATACAAAGATTTCTTAAGTTGTTTACGCTCTTATATGCTTGTTGATATTGTTGTTTGTTCAATGAATATTTAATTTACTCATACTCCTTTACTCTTGGATCTTTTTAGAGTCCGTAGCTGAGGCTAGCGATCTTCTTGATGAGTAGCTACTCCCGAGTTCCACTAACCCCTTTTTGACCCTTGGGTTGGTATTTGTTGCCATGGTTTTGTCATGTCATTTGGAATTCTAGGTGTCGCTCTATGATCATGTAAGTTACTTAGGATGTTTTGTTGTAATTTGTGACTTGATTATGGGATAAGGTTATTCTTTTGGAAACCTTTGATAGGATGCCATATACCTTTTTTTTTTATGGTTCTATGAATGAAATGAAAGGTCATTTTCACTTTTACTTCAGTTATGAAAGAAAAGATCGGTTTTCACCTATTTTAAATAATTGTTGTGAATATTTCTGCTCATTAAGCTATGCTGTTTAGGCTTACGGTGTAAGGATGTCTTTACTACTATGCCAATCACATTGCCACATTTCAGGGATGTGACAGTGAGAGCCTCATTAGGTTGCACATATTGCAGTTGAATCACATGAGATAGGTTAGGGAGATACTTTTATAACATAGATACATGGAATGTCGAGTGTACGCCTTCCAAATCCGAAGGTAATGCTAAGCGATATGCCATGTTGCCTACCCTAGCTTTCCTTTCTTCGCAAACCTCATCACTTCCTTCTCTTAAGTATACCATGTCTCCCATAACAAACTCCAAGTCATGTCACTGATGACCCACATAGACTTTTTTCCTACCTTGGGTGGCCAACAATCGCTCTTTTGTAAGGTTGACCTTATTTAATACCTCTTGCACTATATCGGGCCCCAATACTCTAACTTCACCTAGCTCGAACCACCCGATAGAGAATCAGCACCGCCTCCCATATAAGGCTTTGAACAATGTCATTTCGATGCTAGCTTGGTAACTATTATTATAGGCAAACTTGATGAGTGACAAGTGGTCCTCCCAACTCCCTCCAAAGTCTAGCACACATGCCCTAAGCATATCCTCAAAGGTTTTGTAATACCCGTTAATTTCAGAATATAATTCGCTTAAGAGTATTTTAGAATTCTACAACGTTACTTTAGTTATTTATTTTGGTCATTTTTAATTTTCATATTTAATTGTTCTCTTTGAATATTATTTATGAAAATTAAGTTAAATGACTAGACTAAATATTTGCACAATGAGGGATATATTCTAAGAATGGTGAAATTCATGGAAAAGTGGTTTTCAGAATGGTCAATTAATCCATTTATTGTAAATTGACTGGATGGGTTTGGATGTTGGGTTATGGATACCCATGGGTTATTGAATAACCCATTAGAAATATTTAATATAAAGTTTCAATAGTAACCCTCATTTTTTTTCACTCAGCCGAAGGAAGCAGAAAAGATTTCTCTCTCAGTTCTTCATTTTCTTCTCAAATCCTTTCCTTGATCTTCAGAGTTTCGATTATTTGTTCGGTTCAAAAGCTTTGTAAGGATCAAAGGTAAGCTTTAATCCGATTATTTTCCTTAAATTTCAGTTTATGTAGAAGATCAGAGGAGGTTTTGTTTTGAAGATTTTGATGATAATTCATGAATCTCAGTTGTTTTAGAAGTTATATTTGAGTTATAATCGGTTAAAAGAGTTGAAATTCTGGTTTTGAAACAAGAAGGGAGAGGATGAATTTGTTAGAAATTTCTGCAAAAACTTCTGCAAAAACCGAGTTACTGTAGCGACCAGGGATTTCGAAACAAAATCTGGAAAATTTTCTTCGGTTACTGTAGCAGTACTGTAGTGTCGGCAATCAACGGTACTGTAGCAGTCAACGTTACTGTAGCGAACCGATACTGTAGCAAACCGTACTGTAGCAACCCGTTACTGTAGCAGTCAGAAAATTTTACGTATTTTCGTGATTTTGTTTCCTTTCTTATGATTCCTTGTAATATATTTTACTAGGAAATTTTCCTACACAAATTCTAGTGTGGAACAAGGTAAACTTGGACAAACATCAAGGTGAGTGAATAACCTTGCTCAGCTAATTTGATATTACTAGTCAAAGTACAATATAAGTCCCATTTACAATATTATTTGGATAATAAGCAATTAATTTTTCATATGGGAGTATATGATGATCAGTAGAAATAAGAGTATGAAGAAATTATTTATTTCATGACAATTGTACTATGTGATGAATTCTCACTATTTTATTAATGAGTAAAGATCTACGGGATCTAATACACGAGTGTGAAAGGGTTAAAGTCCCATACTACTCGGTGTATATCTAAGAAATCTAATACACGAGTGTGAAAGGGTTAAAGTCTCATACTACTCGGTGTATATCTATGAAATCTATACACGAGTTGAAAGGGTTAAAGTCCCATACTACTCGGTGTATACCGATGAGATCTTATTCACGAGTTTGAAAGGGTTAGAGTCCCATACTACTCGGTGTATATCTATGAAATCTTATTCATGAGTTTGAAAGGGTTAGAGTCCCATACTACTCGATGTATAAGACAATTAATTATATGAGTAAATGTGGTATTTGTACTTTTGATATTTTATATAGTACAGTTATTTACTTACTGAGTTTTTAAATAAACTCACACTCCCTATGATTATTTTTCAGATACAGAAAACAAAGAAGAAGAGTACCCGTTGGAAGATTAGAAGCCCCTTGGGATTACACTCTATTTCTGTCTGGTGGGATACCAGTACTTATTAATGTGGACACTAGAAACGCTCTGTACTTTCTATAGGTCTCCTAGGCTTGCGATGAGATAGAAATATCAGACTATGTATGTCTATATTTGCTTATCAGATGAATATAATTCTGTAGTGTGGAATGAATGATTAAGGTTGAATGTAAAACCTTACAGAATATATGTATAAAACGTATGTTTGAGAATTATATCAAATGAGTAGTATCTTTTCACATGCTCAATTTTTGGGATGTGACAGGTTTGAATGGTCCTTTCAAATTGACCATTTGTCTATAGATGAAAGGTTGTGCTCAAGTCCACTATAGTACATAATGTCTCCTGAAAGTTCCTCTAAAACCGGGAAGTCAACTGGGCTCCTCTAGCCGATATGATAGACACTGGTATACTGTGAAGCTTCACTATCTCCTTGACATATGTTGACGACTTGGCAAGCGTACCAATCGTGCAAGTAATACAGAGTGAGTAGAGTATCGTTCCCACGAGGATTGAAGTACCAAGTACCCGCGAAGCTAAAGTTAAATGCTATCTAGACGAATCATTAAGTAGAAAAGTAAATATAACGCTACAAATTAAACTAAAACTATTATCTAGAATCTAAAACTAAGCTACTTCTAATGACAATAACCTAGGATTGATGGGATTGACTTCATTCAATTCTTAATTCGACTAATTCATAGACAAATGAGTCTTTGAGTTGTTAAAGAATGATTCAATAAAATTACAAATCCTTTTGGTGTTGGTTAAGCTCTCAAAATTGTTTGAACCCAATCCCTTGAAGAAGCAAACCTACCTAACCCAATTGATTGTTTAATTCCTTAATCCAATCATTCAAGTAGGTGATTAAGTTTAGGAACTCATAAAAATCACATAAATTAGATCATCTATTCCTAGAATAATTTGATTAATGGTAGAAGTTACAATGGGCTAGTTAATATCTAGCTATCCCTAGCATAGATAAAAACCCCAAACTCATAAAAGTGGTGATCAAACATTTTTAGAGCAATTCAGTTCCGTAAAATCCACTCCAACAAAATACGAAATGCAATTACGAAGAATCATTCAATAACAAAACCTCATAAGAAATTAAATTACATCAACCTCCAAACCCATCATTTTTTATAGGTTCCATTATCATCCTCTTACTCTTGCTTTTATCAATTGTACATGCTAGTCTAGGGTACAAATATTCCTAGAAAGATTTTCCCAAACCTCAACTAAGATAAAACCCAATTCTCCATAATTCCTTATGTGAAAATCAAGTTCATTAAATGAGCAAACCCTAATGTGACTATATGAGGCTAATATCTATATTCCTATGACATTAGCAAATCAATCCCCTCTCTTTTAATGTTCAAGAACTCATACAACTCATTTCTTAAGTCTAGTTTTTACCTCCCTTTCCCAAGTTTGGTAAAAACACCAAATCATCCCAATAAGTGGCCAATTTAAAGGAAAGCATTAAGATTGGAATAAATAAACATGTATTAACCAAGCAATAATTACAAGAGTTCAAGAAATTATACAAAACCTAATCTAAAATCGGGCTCATAACAATCCTTGAGTTACATACTAGCTATCACTACAAATTACAAGAAAATACAACATGAAAAGAGAAGAAAATGAAGAGAAAAGATGGGGGAAGAAAGACCAATCCCATGAAGGAAGGCCTTCTTCCCCCCTAACCAGCTCAAGATGTTGCTCCCTTGCTGCCTCCAAACTTGCCCTAGCAGAGCTCCCTTGCTCTCTAACCAAAAGATCCCTAAAACTTCTGCAAAAGAGCTATATATAGCAGAAAACACGCAGGTCTGAGCCGGGGCGCCTGGGCGCCAAGTAGAAACAAAGGAGAAAATGATCTGGGGCCTGGGCGCCACGTTATGATACTTCTGACCGAGAGTTGTGATGTTGGCGCCTCAGGCGCCCTACATGGCGCATGGGCGCCAACCATTAAATGTTGAGGCCGAGAATATAGCTTCTGGCGCCTGGGCGCCAGCCTCCAGTTTTGCATTACATTAGCACTTTACTTCTGAATCTTATCAGCACACCAGCGAACAGCAGACCAGAAAAGAAAGCCTACGAGAAAATAAAACACAAAGCTTAAAATGCAAGGGAAAAGAGAGTAAAACAAGATAAGAATAAAGAAACAACTATGTACAATGCGAAAAGCAAAAATAAAGGACAAAACAAGCAAAAGGATAACAAAAATGGGATCAAGGAGAGGAAAAAGCCCTAAGAAACAACCTAAATTAACCAAAATATAGGACTCATCAACATACAACTGGGTAAGTCTTGCCATATTATAAGTAGTGTTTACAGGGAGGAAGTACGTCGACTTAGTTAGCGTATCCACAATGACCCATATAGAATTATATCCCCTCGGTGATCCATGTAATCCGACGACAAAGTACATAATTATCCTCTCTCATTTCCACTCGGGGACCTCAAGTCTTTGCATTAACTTGGGTAGCTTTGGTGTTCGAGCTTTACTTGTTGACATGTCAAGCATTGTGATACAAAGTCAGTCACATCACGCTTCATTCCATCCCATTAGTAAACTTGTTTTAAATTTTGGTACATCTTAATGGCACTAGGGTGGACAACATACGTCGAACCGTGGTCTTCCTCCATGATCTCTCTCTTCAAGGATTCGACATTAAGAATACATAATCGCCCCTCATGCCATAACACACCTCCCTTGTCCACCAAGAATCCTCATGCTAAACCTTCTTTCACCTTGTCCTTAATTTTGACCATCTCGATGTCATCTTCTAATGCCACCTTTGCCTTTTCCACCAAATGGGATTTAGCCCTTACATGGGCTAAGAACGCACTTAAGTTGGTGACTTCAAAAACTACCCCACTAGCCTCAAATTCTTGTAATTCTCGATTCAAAGACCTCCTCAATATGGCAATGTAGGCTAAACTCTCCATGGACTTTCGACTCAAAGCATCCGCCACTACATTTGCTTTCCCTTGGTGGTAAAAGATTGTGTAGTTGTAGTCCTTTAGGAGTTCCATCCATCTCTTTAGCCTTAAATTGAGGTCTCTCTATTGGAAAATGTACTTGAAGCTTTTGTGATCGGTGTATATTTCGCACCTTTCCCTATAGAACTAATGTCTCAAAATTTTCAAGGCAAAGACTACAACCACCATTTCTAAGTCGTGAGTGAGACTCATGCTTCTTGAGTTTTCTAGAGGCATAAGCAATAACCCAACCAAGCTGTATCAACATATCTCCTAACCCACCTTAGAGAAGTCATAATACATGATGAAACCCCCTGGCTCTGTAGGCAAGATAAGGACTGGAGCTGTTATTTTAAGCCAAGTGAAACTGCTCTCGCAAGTATCATCCCAAACATATTTTATATTCTTCCGGGTTAATTGGGTGAGTGAAGCAGGTAACTTTGAGAAGTCCTTAACAAAGCAGCGGTAATATCCCACTTACCCGAGAACTCTACGAATTTCAGTCACCGTCATTGGTCTAGGCCATTGCTTCACTACTTTCACTTTACCAGGGTCAACTTGTATACCCTCCTTCGAAATTACGTGCCCCAAAAATGTCACTTGACCCATCCAAAACTTGCATTTGAAGAACTTTGCAAATAATTATTGTTCCTTCAGTCTTTGCAAGACTGTTCCCAAATGTTTAGTATGCTAATTTGGACTCTTAGAGTATACAAGTATATGACCGATGAAGACAAAAACAAACTTTTCGAGGAATGACTTAAACACTACATTCATCAAGTCCTTAAAGGTTGCCGGGGCATTGGTTAACTCGAATGACATCACCAAAAACTTGTAGTGTCCATACCGAGTTCAGAAGTCGGTCTTAGGGATGTCTTCTGCTTTAATCTTGAGTTAATGATAATCGAACCTCAAGTCAATCTTGGAGAAGCACTGGTCAAACAAATCATCAATCCTAGGCAAAGGGTATTTGTTCTTCACCGTGACCTTGTTTAATTGACGGTAGTTTATACATAGCCTCAAAGAGCCATCCTTTTTCCTCACGAAAAGTACCGAGGCATGCGATGGTGAACAACTCTGGTGGATAACAAAATCTTGCAATTGTTCTTTGAGCTCCTTCAACTCAGCGAGTGCTATACAATAAGGAGGAATTGAGATCGGTCAAGCACTTGGAACCAACTCAATGTTAAATTCAATGTCCCTTTTTGAAGGTAGTCCTGGTGATTCCTTCGAAAATATATTCGGAAACTCACTAACTATCGAAACTTGTTTTAGGCTCTGCTCTTCTTTCTCAACATCTCTCACAAAGGCTAATAACCTACAGCCACCTTGTCGCAATATGCGCTGAACACTTGAACATATAAATCATGTTACAAGCAACATCACTCCGGTCCCCATGGAATACAAAATCGTGTCCTCTTGGCATAGTGAAAGTGATGGCCTTATCATGCCAATTCAATATGGCATGGCACGAAGATAGCTAATCCATACCTAAAATCACATCAAACTTAGTCATGTTGTAGAGTGTAACGTCTGCTAAAATTACACTAATTTAGTATAATTTTAAAAAATTGTAATAAAGATCTTGTGAAACTTATGGTTAAAACCATGAAAACTTTTCTGAGAAGTCTTGCAAAATATCTGATTATATAAAAATAAGGCAACTTGAAAACTTTTGCAAGACACTTTTTTGAACTTTCAGCAAATAATCAGTCGACTGATCTGGGGCTATCGGTCGACCGATAGTCTTCTAAATTATATATGTCTAAAATCAAGGGGTATCAGTCTACTGATTAAGGGACATCGGTTGACTGATGTGCCTTGAACTTCAAATTTTAGAGAAAGTTAACTTGGAAACATAGTGAAATTATCTAGTTTCATTATGCACACAATCTATAACACTTCTTTAATTTTTCTTTGCAATTTCTCTTCTAAAATAAAGCTACAATACAATGAACTTACATGAAACTCATATTTCTACGTATATACACAAATTGTACATAGATCTTTAAGGGTTTACATAGGAAATTAAGTTACATTCCTTTTTTATGTATAACTACCTAGCAACTATGCTAGCTGATTCCTTGCTATCTTTTGCTTCTTTACTCAACTTCAAATCCTGAAATGGTTAGTTAAGACATAAAACATAAGATATATAATCTCAGTAACTAGTTTATTTAGAGAAAACATTTCAAGAACCATTTCAATCATAAAAGCAATTCGCAAGAACTAATTCATACTTCTATGAACATAAAAAAAATATCATAAAAGTAATCTCAATGGAAATTCATTCCATGAAATATAAATTGATATACTAACACATAACTTGTGTCTTAACTTCTTCCTCAATATAGTGCACTATTCTTTGGCTACTTTAGCTACTCTAGCTACTTTAGCTACTTTCTCAGGAAAAATACTCAATGTCCCATGAGCAATTTCTATCATCTCAAGAGAAATTTCTGAGGTTCTGTCTTCCCATAAGGATTTTTACATTCGATGAGGTATTTCTGTCATCTCATGAGAAATTTCTGGTTCTGTCATCCCATAAGGATATAAACTTTACTTTTCAAGAGAAAGTTGATTCTATGTTCTCATGGAGAACTTCCACATATCTCTACCTCCTAAATCATGAAGAATATGGTAAATAACTAAATTAACTTGCTTTCTAGCTTTCTTATGAAGAGAACTCTTCATCCTATGAGGAATTACTACATCTCATGAGGAGTCAATTTCCATGTTCATAAGAAGATATGTTCTCAAACATTCATGGATAGTTTTATCATAAAACATTAACATATCATACATAAGCATGATAAATAACTGAAAATAAATTACTTTTATGAATAACTAGCTACCTTAATTCTTCCTAAAGCCGGAATTTGTGTGATAGCTTTTGGTTCTCTTCTAAGGTTTCTTGTTTTCCTTAGTTTTCAGACCAACTCCTTCTTCCTTTTCTTTCCCTAGTCTGAAAAACCATAATTCTATCAATTTCAAGCTCCACAATTTATCTAAACTAGAGAAATCAAGCTAGGAAGCTTACCTTTGGTGATTTCCTTGTTAGAAACACAACTAGGAGTCCCTTTTCTCTCTTCTTCTTCTTCTTCTTCTCCACGTTCTCTCTCTCTTCTCTAATTTTTAGAAAAATATCATTTCTCTCTCTTCTCTCATTTTTAAAGGATCTCAAGAGTCTTCTTACCATGGAAAACTATCTTTTACCTCTATTCTCATGTTTCTAAGCTTATTGACATATTAGGGGCATTCTAGTCAATTTTTCATTGATTTTTCAGTTGAAACCGACTTATTTTCGCACTTCAGCAGGCAATTAGTCGACTGATTTGAAATTAGTCGACTGATTCAACCCGATTAGTTGACTGATTGCTTTAGGACCTAAAATTTTAGCATAATAGAAATCATCGGTCGATTGATCTCTCCTAATCAGTCGACTGATTACAGATATCAGCAACCTAGTCCTTTTCTGATGCTATCAGTTGACTGATTGTCACCATTAGTCGACTAATTCCTTCATAACTTCATTTTTCTTCTATTCTTAGCTCATTTATCCTAATTTCTCATGCCTTTTCTTGATGACTTGCTTCTAGGCAGCCAAAAAGTATATTTTACTATTTTCTAACATCATTTCCAACTTAATAAAGAAAATATAACTCTAATAGGAGAAAATCTGGGATGTTACATGGAGCATTTGATTTGCCTTTGTATCCTTTTCCCCCACTATTACTTTACAAGAATGATACTTCAATTCTACAATAAGGGTCTCCCTCGTCGGTGTAATTACCAAAAATGGTTCCTCAAGCCTAATTGGTCATTCAGAAAAATTTGTAGCAAACAAATGTGATACATATGATTCTATAGAACTAGAATCAAACAAAACATGTGCATCAAGGGGAACAAACCATTAGAATACTTGTAACAACTGCATTAGATGCCTACGCATCTTGTTGGATCAAAGTATATATTCAAGTAATTCCCCAACTGTTTGTGGCCTCTCTGGCCCTTGTCAAAGCCCCTACCCATGCCACTACCTCCAGTAGAAGAAGTCAGTGCTCGAGTAATAGTTGCTGCCTCTGATTGGGTACGGGAAAAGTGAATTGATCCTTGATCGGATCTTGAAACAAGTTAAGGGTATTCCCTCTTAAAGTGGCCCTCTTGGCCATAATGAAAGAAAGAAGAACTCAACCCCTTCCTAAAGCATTCACTCGTATGATATTTCCTACATTTCAGGCATTAAGGCTTTCCCTACCCTGCTTGTGAGCCCCCTAGACCAAAAGATGAGTAGCCCCTTTTAAACTCTAAGCGAGGCCTAGACACACTAGCTAAGGATGGTGTCTGCCATGAAGATACGGCTGGAGTGGCCTGATTTGTAGCTGGGGGCTTAGAGACCCCTAAATTCCATCCTTGACTAAGATGCTTTCTATCCTGACCCCTCTTCCTCCTCTTACTGAATTCTTCTTTGACTTTTGCCCCCGCTTCCATCCTTTGGGCAATATCAATGGCCATAGAATAGAATGGGAAGGTTTCTATCTAAGCACCTACTTGAACAAACAAGGAATCACGAAGACCCTGGACAAACCTTCAAATCCTTTCCTCCTTGGTAGGTACCATATATGGGGCGTATTCAGATAGTCGGACAAGTTGTGCATCATACTCATCGACGACCATGGGTCCTTGTCTCAAGTGTTCAAATTCTCGAGCTCTGGCCGCTCTTACACTTTTTGGCATGAATTGATCCATGAAGGTTTTCTGAAAATCCACTTACGCAACCAGTGGAACATCTTGAGCTCGTCCTTTCTTCCAGGTCTTCCACCACTTATCTGCACTTCCCCTGAGCTGGAAAGAAACAAGTTCCACCTCCGAAGATCAGAACATCTCCAAGGAATCACAAATTTTCTTACAATTACCAAGAAACTGTTGGGGATCTTCATTAGAGTCTTCCTCGGTGAAAGTAGGTGGCCTCATCTTCAAGAACTCTACTATCTTGATCTTCCTCACTGGAGGAGGTGTGGGGCTAGAGGCACGAACGAGACATTTAAGGTAGGAGGGGCCACCGGGTGATCTAGAGTAGTCGATTGGTTTTCCTATCTTGCCTTCATTCTATCTAACTGGCTAGAAAACATATCAAACATTTCCAAAACCATAGCAGCATCGATATGAGGCAATGTTTTGTTTCTCCTAGCAGGCCCTCGAGCTGAGCCCCTGACATCTTGAGCATACTCACTCTCCGCATGCTCAGAAACAATATGTTGTTTATTGACTAATGAAGAAAGAGGCAGTACCAAGGTTTCTTCCGAGCCTACACGCCCCTCATGTTCAGAAGATCCCTCCCACTCCATCAAGAAAAGTCAAGGATCTACACAAATAACAACATTTTAGATTCATAAGTTGCTTTGCACTCCCCTTACTAAGGAGTAAGACATGAAAATTGACACTGACAACTCTACAAGGCCTTTTGTAGAATCTCCTCCCATGGTCATGTCGTAGTTCACAACAATAGGGTGGCTTATCAAGGAGACCTTACGTTTTAGCCCATAGGAGACCTAAAATCCTAAATCCACCACAAAAAATGAAGGCTGTGTTTGGTTGAATTTTTGCTTTTTGTTTTTTAATTTTAAAAGTAAGTTATGTAAATTTTTTTAAACTAGTTTCAAGGACAAAAAACAAAAAATATGTTTAGATAATTTATTGTGAAAATATTTCTAAAACTTGAAAACAAAAAAAATGTGCTGAAAGATTTATTTAAAAAATTAAAATTTATATGATATAAAAGTTTTATACACTTTTTTACGATAAATTTAATATAACAGATTAATTAAGAACAATATTTTAAGAAAAGAATGATAGAAGCAAATACTAATTAAAGTATATTGACCTTTTTGTGCACCTGAGAGGATTTCCTTATGAAGTTTGCCTAGTTCTATTGGCTGATCTTGTTTCTACTGTGTCTTATTTTGGGTTGTTTGATTGTCTTTGAATTTAACAGTATTTTTAACGGTGGCTAAAAATATACTTATATAATATACTACAATTAATTAAATGCCATCAATTACAATTAATTAAATGCCATCCATGAACTATGTAATTACAATAATGCCATCCCATTTTTTTTTCTTCGTCAAAAAACAAAGACTTTTAAGGAAAAACAAACTTAAATGTCCTTTTTTATATATTTGTTATCAAATTCTTGAACCACAACATGGCAAATGTATGATATTTAAAAAAAATTTACAATCCATCATTACATGATTAGTTTTTTATAAAATTTTTTTACATATATTTTGTTTCTAGTAGTGAACTTGATAATAAATATATAAAACATTTTATATAAATCTTATCATGTTTTTAAAACATATAAAATATGTTTTCAATTTTTTTGGTTTTAGAAACGATTTTTTTAAAAAATATATCTTTCTAAAACACATAGCAAGCAAGTTTTATTATTTTTATTATTTTGGAAAAATTGCTTTTAAAAATAATAACCGAACAGCCCCTGTGTTGCCATGTGTTTGAAATCATGTTTCTATGTTTTATATGATGTTCAGATGAGATTGTGACACTCACTTGTGGTAAAAGCATGCTTCTTTGTCGATTGCTTTTCTCTTGAATCTTTCCTCTTTGGAGTTGGAACTTTCTTTAGGTGGTACGACTATGGTCCATTATTCTTACGTTATGAATTAGAAACAATATTATGATGTTACTCTTCACCTACCCTCTTTTCATTTTACTCAACAATAGAACAAGAAATTTAAATCTTTTTTTTCCCAAACATATTCTTTTATTTTATTAATCTGCATATAATTACATTTGGCCACGGGCAAATGGAACGCTTGATGGAGCACATCTCACCATTGCTGGAAGTGAAATACTTTAACAAATGTACCTAGTTTCCTACCACATATGATGAGATAGGTGTATTTTTTTTTGGTATTTATGTCGCTATTTTGAATGGTTATTTTGGAAAATAAGTAAAATAATTTAACTAATTTTATTAAATTGCATTTATATTGCCATTTTGAATGATGATATTAGTGCAATTGTGCAAATATAACACTTCAAAACAATTTACACTTATATCACTATACATGGTGATGACATATATTCAAGCATATCTATGTTTAACTAAGGGGCCCGTTTGGTAGCCACTTTTACATGGAAAGGAAAATGGAATTCCATTACGGTTATTTTCTTCTCATGTTTGGTAGGCAGCTAAGCACAGTGCATATCCGGAAGCCAGAATTTCACATTCCCTGATATTTGTACTGCTTTTTTACAACAAATTTAACTTGGAAAAGCGCATCTAAACAAGGAAAAGCACTGTTGATTCTCGACTTGCCCTTGATGGTACACTGCACAATTACTTCTCATGCCTTCGCATGTTCAGTTGCTTGGTTTCTTTGTCAGTTAGGTTTCTACCTCTCCTCCTTTGACCCTCACCAGTCCCTTGAACCCAGTCTGGACTAGTACTTGAACTAGCATCTGGACAAGATGTTGACATTCTGGCAGCTTCAACATCAACTCGGCATGTTAGATGATCAGAGCTGTAAGAGAGAGATGATTGGAGCTACAGTAGGGAGACTACCTAAGCTTTTCAATGCATCGTTCAAGATCAGGGGCCAGAACAGGGGAGATTGAGGATTCTGTTGAAGGGATCAACTTGGCACCATCTGTCTGGGAGAGAGTAGTGGCCTTTGTTCCTTCGACCAGCTCCTTTGATGGGGTGACGACCACCGGCGACAGTGGTGGGGTGCCCACTTTGAAACTGAGTCGAGGGAGCTGAGAGTGAGGACCTTTTCTTCAACGTCTGATTACTTTCCTTTTTTAAATAATAATTTTTACTTAAGGACAATTTAGTAAATTACTTTTCTTTTTATTTTCTATTTTTCTTAAAAAAGACAAAATAATACTATTTTTTTTCTATTATTTCCATCTACATACCAAACAATTTTTTCCCTATTCCCTTCCTCTTTCCTCTTTTCTTTCCATTCCTATATTGTCCTGGCAACAAAATGGCCCCTAAGAGCTTGTATATTTTGGGCATTTTCTATTTTCATTTTTACTGTAAATAGAAAATGAATTTGGAAATGTGTTTGGTTGAGCTTAATAAAAATGTTTTCTTGAAAACATTTCTTAAAATAAGCTAAAATCTGAAAACATCAAAAAGATGTTTTCAGTGTTTCGAAAAATATATTTTAGGAACTGAAGATTGAAATAAAAAAAAATGTTTTCATAAACTAAATAGACCCTAAATGTTTCTGTTGCTAACTATGATTATGTTTGGCAAAAATAGCTGACAAGCTAGTTGAAAATTTAAAAGTTAGTTGAAAGCTTATAAACTAATTTTTAGCTAAAAACTAAAAATTGTTAAGCTAGCTTATTGAATTAGAAATGTTTGTTAAGAGTAGCTGTTAAAGTAGTTGAAAAATATATAATGACATGTATTTTATAATCTTAAAATAATGCAAATAAACATATCATTTGTTGCTTTTTAATTAAATTAATTTAAACTATTATATATATAAAATTAATTAATATATATTATTATATTATATTATATTATATATATCTATAAATATATTATTTATATATATATATATATATATACAAAAAAACAAAAAACAACTCCTATTCGAAAATAATGGTATAATGAATATGTCAATACAAGTATAATAGCAATTTTGATAAGATGATAAGGGTAAAATAGAAAAAAAAAATACAGAAACTATAAGCTATAAGCTATTTGTTGGATCAAGTTTTTGATTCTGGAATCCACAAGGTACCTAATAGAAATCATGAGGAACCACGTCACCCAATGATCATTTAATAGTGCCAGACAAATCAAGCTTAAGTCAAGCCGCAAAATCGAGAAATAGAATCCGCTATCATCTAAAGTCAACTCAATCGTGCATTAACAAGCATATTCGTATTTAATGAGATTTAAATTGCAAAAGGAAAGGATCGGTCAGCATTCAATCTGGAATAAATATCTACCAATTTCATGTTCGTTCATTTCCATATTTGGAACAAGGTACCAGATATGGAAGCAAACTTCAGATTCAATTAGTTTTATTCACTCATTAATTATGGAGCGTCAAAGTGTCAACGATTAGTTATAGCAAAAGCATAAAAGGATGAAGCCATAATCATATTTGACTAACAGAGATTACAAAGAGTTTTTACGAACATTATTACTTATTTTGTATCTTTTGTATCCTGAGTGAGAGGAAATTGTATTGATTAATATTTTCTCTTAGTGATTTTTCTCTCTATTGTTCTGTTATGAGTGAACTGAAAGAAATATCTGAGCAAGTCTATTTTCTATATCCGTGTGTGAATAGATAGTTGGCACTCAGTGAAGTATCTTGGCGTTGTATAAGCAGAAGTTGTTGAGTTGGTCATCTCTACTTAAGAAGGTTGTTTGTAAACGTTTACTGGGAATGTGTGAAGCTCTAGTCATATAAGAGTAAAAGTAGGAGACTACTGATCTAGATTGAAGGTTGCTACCAAGTAGCAGAAAAGTGGAGGTTGAGCCTTAGTGTGGTTTCTTGTATTGGTATTTTTCCCTTCGGATGAAATACTCATAACTATGTTGTGAGGAGTGGATGTACGTGAATATGTGTGATTCTACTAAACTACTATAAATCTCGGTGTTATCTCTTCTCTCTTATCTTTTATTTTACTGTTCCTACTTTCGGTAATATGTATCTATTAACTTATTCTTAAAAAGGTTTTAAAGTTCCGAGTTCATTTAACGAAAAAGATAACATATACTCTATTTACCCCCTCTAGCGTATACTGTTGCACTAACACTACTCAAAGTAGCATTTCAAAATAAGCTATTGTTAGTCCAAAATATACGCTAGAGGAAGTGAATAGAGTATACTTATCTTTTTCGACAAATGAACTTGGAACTTTAAAATCTTTTTAAGATTACCAAACTTTTTAAGAAAGGTTAATTGATACCTATTAATGAAAGCAGGAACAACAAAATAAAAAGATAAGAGATAAGAGATAACACCGAGATTTATAGTGGTTCAGTAGAATCGCAAAGATTCACCTACATCTACTCCTCACAACACAGTTACGAGTATTTTATTCAAAGGGAAAAATTACCAATACAAGAAACCACACTAAGGCTCAACTTCCACTTTTCTGCTACCTAATAACAACATTCAGTTTGGATCAGTAGTTTCCTACTTTTACTCTTTTTTGACTTGAGCTTCACACATTTCTAGTAAATGTTTACAAACAACTTTTTCAAGTAGAAATGGACGACTCAACAGCTTCTACTTATACAACACCAAGACACTTCATCGAGTGCCAACTATCTATCCACACACGGACAGAGGAAATGGATTGCAAAAATATTTCTTTTAGTTCAATCAGAACAGAACAGAACAATAGAGAGAAAACTCACAAAGAGAAAATATTAACTAATACAATTCTTTCTTACTCAAGATACAAAGAAATAAGTAATAATGCTTGTGAAAACTCTTTGTAAGCTCTGGTGATCGAATATGTTTGTGGCTTCATCCTTTTATGCTTTTGCTGTAACTAGTCATTGACACATTGATGCTCCATAATTAACGAGTGAATAAAACTAATTGAATCTAGATATTGCTTCCATATTTGGTACCTTGTTCTGAATATGGAAATAAATGGTCATGAAATTGGTAGATATTTATTCCAGACTGAATGTTGACCGATCCTTTCCTTTTGCAATTTAAATCTCTTCATTAAACATGGATATGTGTGTTAGTGTGCGATTGAGTTGACTCCAGATGGTAGCAGATTCTATTCCTCAATTTGCAACTTGACATTAGCTTGATTTGTCTGGCACTATTAAATGATCATTAGGCAACATGGTTCCTCATAATTTCTACAAGGTACCTCGTGGATTCCAGAATCATAAACATGATCCATCAGCTATAAGTTACTAAAATAAACTAATTTACCAAACACTTATAACAAGTTTATAAGCTAGTTAAATAAGCTATAAGCTAGTTTATTTTGTTAGCCAAACACAGCCTATGGTATATTTAAGTAAATAAAAAATTATTTTAAAAAATAAAAAAATGGTTATATTTGGGAAAGAATGTCAAGAAACAATTGATTTGCATGCTGAAAGTAAATGAAGCCTAGCAAAACTATACATTTTAGGAAGTAGAATTCAATCATATATGGTGAATGGTTATAACTTTGACGAAAGGTTATACACTTAATGCACACAAGGTCTGCGATGCAATAAAAGTTAAAAACTGGAACAATTTATTTGTTTGCACTTTAAATCATTAAATGTATTTATTTATTTTTATTTTTTAAGTATTTAATAAGTTTGAATATATGTTAATGAATCAAATTTTTTGACAAATTTTAATACTTTTCAAATGTATTATTCATTTTAAGTAACAATGTATTTTAACTCCATAAATATTGCCTCATGTGCATTTTATCTCTCATAAACTATAAAACTTAATAAATAATCTATTTAAACTTTACAATACTTGTAAAACAATCATTTTGTTAAATATTCTGTTAATTGTGTTAACAATCAATGCTTATATATTAAGTTTTTAATTTTTTTCATTCAATATATAATTCTATTTTTTAAAATTTGATTTCATCAATTTTTTTACAATATATGTTTAATTACTAATTTATTTGAATATTATTTTTTATTAATAAATTTTTATGTTTTCAGTTGGTAAAAATAATCTTAATCATTTAGTATTTAAATTAAAAATATTTTAATATTTATATTTGTATTTGGATTCAAATATCTTAATCTTAAAAAAACAAATATCCCAAATAAGATTACTGGTAATTAAGGTATCAAAAAGATATTATAGTTCGTATTTTTGGATCTATATTAAAAAAATATTGTTTTTATTGTCCAATGAGTATTAAATTCAATTATAATATTTTTCATCTACTATTTTTTAGTTGTTACGAATGTTTGAACTTTAATAACTTTGATTTCTAAAAATATCAATCTGGAGAAGATTATATATTTCATGTTTAGTAAGAATAAAAGAAACCTTATTTTTTATTTTTTTTTAAAGAAACCCTAATTACTAAGAGAATACATTTGGTAAAAAAAAAAAATTCCAATCCTTTTTCATGAAGAATCTTTGAAGCCCCATGTCCTAGCCCATTTATTTGAAAAAAAATCAAAATAATCAATTTGTTCTCAAGTTAATAATCATTTAAAGGCAAAAGTATATTTTTCGTGTCTAACGTTTACCTCAAATTTCAATTTTGTTCTTAATCTTTTTTTTGTGCCAATTTTATTTTACATATTTCAATTTTTTCTTTAGGGTCTAACACCGTTAACACAGTAACAGAAAATGTTGACGAGGCTGGACAAGTCATTGTCACGTGTCATACAAGTGATGACCACATCATATATATATATATATATATAAAAGACAATTTTGCACAAAGTCTTTTTCTCACACACACACACACACACACACACTAGAACAAGCAAGTGTTCTCTAAGAAAAATAGGTATTTCAAAAAAAATATTTAAAATTGTGAAAATATTCTTGAAATATTTATAATATTTAATTGAAAATTATTACAATTAATATTTTGCCTATCATTATTATTCCTTATTTATGTCGTTTTTAAACCTTTGTAACAGTCCATTAATTTCATATCATAAGTTGTGTTTTTTTTCACCTATGAAAAGCACACCTCTCAACTATAAAAAGCACACCTCTCTTCTCACTTTGTGAACCACTTTAACTTCTCAACTACTCCTCCACGTTTTATGGTCTATGTTTTTCACTGGGTTGTTATCTTGCATTTTTGCTGTTCTGGTACTTAGGTATCACTCAGAAGGGTCTGTTTAATCGTGAAGGAAGTTTTGTATATGTAAAATAATTTTTTTAATAATAATATCTCTTAAGACGTGACTCAAGCTGTATTGGTGTCGAATTTTTACACCAATCTTAAGGAAATTATACTACTGACACTGTCATAGTCGCACTATAGAGTTTTTTGTTATATGCTAACTATGATAATGGTGAATTTGCTCTCTTTTCCTATCATTCTGCAAATTATGGTTATTTTAATTTGGATTCTTCCTATCATTTTGTGATTTGTGCAGTGTATCACATTTTTTTATGCATTGCAGAATCAGGTGTTTGGAGTTTTACTTCCTTTTAATTTGTATATATATTTGATCAATGTTAAGGCCACATGGTTTTGAAATATTGTTTGATAATGTATATCATGATAACCAACTGCTTTCCAATGGCATTGATATGGTTTTATAAATCTAATGAATGTGGTTGCGTTGCCATTCAGTTATGTTTTCTTACTATCGCCTCATGTGTTGATTAATGTTGGCCTCTTGGATTCTTGTATATATATTTATGTTGCTTTTATGCTTCAAAAACGTTGGCGAACAGTGGAAAGAAACTGATTCTGATAAATTTTTTTCATGGTTGCTAAATGTTTATTAATGCTTCCAACATCTCTTTTTCTTTAAGGGTGGTAGCAAATTCCAACATTTATTTGAATCAACCATATATATATATGTGGGTGTGTGTGTGTGTTCTAGTGATTGAGAAGGAAGGGGAGAGACATATATATAAGAAATGGATGAAAATAAGTATAAAAATTATAAACATCGTAGATATGAATTTGATAAGAATTATAACTTAGCTCTAATTCTCATATTATTTTTTGGTCCATTTTTGGCATGATTAGGATCCTTTGGGAGGAGAATAAGTCAGTGTAGAATCATAAAGAAGAACTTTCAAGTTGCAACTCCAATGATTTTAACATATCCATGAAGGGTTAATTATTGCTCATGAAGAAAATTTGGAATGATGATTTCTTCTCCCTACTATACTCTATGAGGTATGAGAACTATTTTAATTTTTTCTCTATTTCGAGAATTTATTAATGGTTAAAAAGAAAAAAAAATGTTTTTGATATTTTTATAACAACAAATAGCAAAGCCAATGGTTTGTTTGATATTCCTATCAACAATTAAAAGTGTTCTTTATGGCTTGAATATTGTCCTTGAAAACTTAGTTACTAGAAATATGTGGAATAATATAAGAGTGCATGTCTAGAAAATATTATGACTAGGAAATATTTGGTTTTTAAGTGTGTCTATTATTACCCACCTTTCTTTTCTGAGAACCTATCTAGTGCACTACTTACAAACTAGGTTTACTATTCTAGTAATCAAGTGAAGGATGTAGAAGTGTTGTTATAAATATAAAGATTTTTTATTACAGTTAATAGTTGAGAAGATTATGGCTTAATAGAAAATGAGTTTGAGAATTTCCTAAATGATTGTATGTAACTATATTTTTGTAAAATATTATTATATGACAGAGGGATATAAATGCGCATATATATATATATTATGTTTTTGATGCTTATCTATAATAATTATGAGGATTTATTATGAGTTTTTTTTATATGAGGAAATTATGTGCTAAATTAAAGTACATATAAGTTGAGCTTACTATATTCTTAAAAATTTTAAAATATTTAAAAGTGTGAGGGTGTTTTTGCAAAATTTATGTAGCATAATTACAACGAAAAGGAAATGAATTCTAAAACATTGATTATTATGTTGTGTATAAATTTTCTGCCTTGATAAGTATGTGATTGTTTGTCTATATATGTATGACGTATTTAATTTTTACATTAGCATGGATGATACAGAAAACAAATATTTCTTTAGTTATGTTCATATAAAAGACATGGGTTAAGTAAATGTGACTTGAAGGTTGAAATCATAAAAGATGATAGCATTTTGCTATCACAAAAACATTATGTTCACAAGAGTTTATAAGTTTGATTATTTTTATGACAAATTATACGAATACCTCTAATGATTTTAACACTCGATTAAGGAAAACAGAGGTGAGTCTATTGCATTTAATGAACTTTACCTAGTCTGACACATCATGGGTTGTATATTAGATGATGGTCTATATGAACACAATATAATGGATTATGATACCATGAATTATGATACCATACAAAGCGTATTTCTCATTGTATTAGAAAAATACAATGATATTAATTGAATCTCTAAATTCAGATGAGACAAAATCTACTAGTCGTTAAACTTCACCTTTGGTGGTGGGATAATATTCTGGAAAGCAACCAAACAAATTTATAGATTTACTCTAAAATTAGATATCAGTACTTTGAAGTTAGCTGAAAATGAGACTAAGTGGTTAAAAAATCTTTTAACAAATTTTTCTGTTGGCTAAGAGCCCAATGATGTTAGTATTTATGTATTGTGATTTTCAAGAGACAATAGTCATTATAAAGAACTAAACTTTTAATAGTAAGAGTAGACACTTATGTATAAGACACAAAGTAAAATACTGATATGTTCTGTGAAGTCAAAAGTGAATTTGGCTAATTCACTAACTAAACATGCATATAGGAAGGAAATAAATCTTTCACATATCGAAGGGAATGAGACTTAAGCCAATTGATAATTAACAGTGACGGTAACCCAACATTTATAATTGAAGATCCCATGAAGAAAATTCATATGGGTAACAACAAATCATCTGTTAATTTTACTAGCATTATTTTTAATCCCTTCCTATGATGTTAAGTATGAAAGTGCTAGAATGCATTGATTGGGAGTTTGAGCGAAAACTCTTAATGTTTTTCATAGCCCTTCCTTGAGGGTGATGTATTCATTGATAAAATCACCTATATGAGTATGGAGTGGGGCCGCTCATATGAGATCTTGGCTCAATCTCTAGGGCACTCATGAACATTAGGCACACATATGACTGAAAACGCGCACAACGACACTAACAATAGAAATTGTGGGGGTGAGATGTGACTGGTAAAGCCTCTAACCTATAACAAGAGTTTGCTAGTTTATTGAAGCTATATACTTCACCACTAACTCTATGGGTTAAATCTTATCCATCTAGATTTGTTCATAATCTAAAAAACTCCAAACTCGATGCATCTACACCCATAGGCATAACCCAATAGTTTTTCAAAACTTCTTTTTAAAATATGTGGGAGATTGTTGTGAAAAATACATATTTCAAAAAGAATATTTAAAATTGTGAAAATATTCTTGAAATATTTATAATATTTAATTAGAAATTATTACAATTAAATATTTTTCCTACCATTATTATTAACTATTTATATTGTTTTAAATCCTTTGTAGCAACCCATTAATTTCATGTCATAAGTTGTGTTTTTATACACCTATAAAACGCACACCTCTCTTCTCACTTTGTGCACCACTTTACTTCTCATCTCCTCCTCCATGTTTTATGCTCTGTGTTTTTCACTGAGTTGCTATCTTGTATATCTATTGTTCTGGTACCTGGGTTTCACCCAGAATGGTCTGTTAATCCTTGAAGAAGTTCTACAGACGTAGAAATATAATAAATTGTAAATCAAAAAATAAGAAAGTAGATGCTAAAGAAGAGAAGACAAAAATTGTTTGTGTCAAATATAAGGGAGAGGGGTGCCTTTTATAGGTGCAAAAACCATAACTGAAATCAAGGCTTAAATAGGCTGTTACAAAACTTTAAATCCATTAATTGTCTGTGTTGGTGTCAAATTTTTACAACATTCTCTACAACTACCCCTCTAAGGTTCAATGGGGAGTCTTACCCAGAGGAACATGGTCAATTGCATAGATTGGTAGCTTGGAATAATGTTGGCATTGTTAATACCAGCCATGACAACATAGGTGACAATGGCAGCGAAGGAGGATTTATCTTCAACTTGTCATTTCCGATGTCAACACTATTAAGCTATAGCCACTATTTTTCTCAAATGGGACCCCTCAGTCCGGTAACACTCATTTGATTTGTGTTTGGATGAACCCATCATCAATTATTGATCATCACTACCACCATTATCTTCCCACAGACATTGTTCCATCATCAATCTGTGATCTCATATGGCTTCTTTGATTTCTGCATTTTGGCACAAATCTAGGGTGAAGAGGGGGAGCATGACAGTGTTTCTGACAAGTTATCTTTGCTTCCTCTGTTTCTCTCCATTGAACGCATCAAATCAAACTTTGAACCTCCCTCTCCTTTAGGTGCCACCTACAAATTCAATTGAAATGCGTTGTGTCACTATTTTCCTTTCATGATGTACACAATTTTGACTTTGTTTTTGTCCTCCCAGGATTCATAGGAATCACTCAAGAACGAAACTTCTAGCTTCATCTACAATGGGAATTGAGATTCAAAAACCATATGGAAAAGAGAGGATTGAGGATTCTAGGAATCACTCAAGAACGAAACTTCTAGCTTCAGCTACAATGGGAATTGAGATTCAAAAACCATATGGAAAAGAGAGGATTGAGGATTCGAATTCTTGGATTCAATGGTGTGTTAATTAGGAACAAGAAAATCTGGATAATCTTCCAGGTTTTCCCAATCCCATGTTTGTTGCTTTTAATCAAATATTTTTTGTTTTGCCAATGTTTAACTAGAGATAGAGACTATGAAGTTTGATTGTGTTTGTTTCTTTTTCATTTGTATCAGATTACAATGTTCCATTTAAGCTTTGATTGTGTGCACTGTGAGGAAAAAGAGAGAGGAGAGAGAGAAAGGCGGAGAGAGAGGACCGTAGAGAGAATAGAAAGAGAGATAAAAAGTTTAAGGGCAAAAGTGTCTTTCTTTACATGAATATGATGTGGCCGTCACTTGTTGACACGTGGCAATGACGTGTCTAGCCACATTAACATTTTTGTCATTACTGTGTTAACGATTTTAGATCCTAAAGAAAAAATTGAAACATGTGAGATAAAATTGACATAAAAAAAAAGTTAGAATCAATATTGAAACTCGAGATAATCGTTAGGAATGAAAAATATACTTATGCCTCATCTAAATGAAACTTACGTATGTAAAATTACAAAAAAAAAAAAAACCATTATAGCCATTATTATTGTCCAAAAACACAGTCAATATAATTTGAAATTGTCTAGTTTCAACAATCACATAGCTAAAACATGATAATTAATAAATACATATTACATATATTGAAAATATAAAAAAGTACATCTTTATTCAAAACATTTGACTCGAGTTTTAATGTTGTCATTAATTTTTTTAATGTCAATTTATGGATTTTCAAATGGTGTTAGTTTCGTTTCAACACTAATTCCGTCAACTAAAGTATTAACACAAGTTCTTTAATAAGACACATATATAGCCAGCATGTTCCACTAATTGGCCATAATTTCTTTTTTTCCCTGAACATTTAGCCCTAGTTTCAATTTTGTTAAATGCTACGAAGGAAAATAGTACTTTTGTTTATCATCTTTTTCTTCTTCAATTAAATTGCCCAGCTTTCTCTCTCCTAATTTCTCTATTCATAGGTCATTTTTCTTATTCCATACAGATTACATCCACAGCCTCACTCTCTTCCCCCCCCCCCCCACCACAAAAAAAAAACATTTTTTTTCCTTTCTGGCAGTGCCACATTTCTTAAGTCTTGACTGCTACTGTTTCTACCAATAACATTGCTATTATTTATATCTTGTTAATACCATTATTTTCATTCTCATTACTACTACTGTATAAGATACTCTACCATCTTCATACTATTATTATCATTAACTTAACAGTTTTACCATTATTATTATAGTCGTTGTTGTTGTCTATCATTATTTTTTGTGACATGAAATATTATTTATATTTATAAAATATTATTTAATCGTATTAGCTAACACATACTGTTATATCGTCCCTTTTTTGGGCCAAAATACTGTTATACCATCTTATATATCACATATATAATATTATCTAATACTGCTTATATTACTTGACTTTATCATTATCGAATGTCATATTTAATCTTATCAGAAATTTACTTGGGCTTAAAATATGACATTGTAGAGTCCGGAGGTTCCGTGCCCATTCTAATGAATTGACCGAACTGGTTTCTGGCCCAGGCCCAATAAGAACGGGGTTACGCTTCCCTGCACCAAGTTCACGAGGCCGAAGGTGCAACTTCACCTGAAGTTGCAGCTTGCGATTCGCGAAGTGGCATCTAGGTTTTGGGAGCAACAATGAAAGGCGAGGTGGACCAGGAAGTAGTTCCGCAGGCAGGGACTCGAGGTCGCCACCTCAAGAAGAGGGCTTTGAAGAACAAAGCTCTGGCCGTTGATTTCAGTGAGAAAGATCTTAGGTATTATGCTATGTAGATGCTTGCTCCCGCAGTCTTTTTTGAGAAAATTGAAACCCATATTGTTTTTTTCATTTTAATATTTAAATGGGGTAAAAGGTTCCAGGTTTTGAAATTGATAATGACAGTGAGTGTGATGTGGGGTTTTGGGTTTTGAAGGGACTATGTAACTGGGTTTCATAAGCGGAAGAAGAAGAGGAGGAAGGAAGCCCAAAGGAAACAAGAGGAGGCGGAGCGCCGGAAACGCAACGAACAGCGTAAAAAGGTACAATTATATTCTCAACTCTTCTGCTTGCAGCTATATTCTGGGTGTCTTTTTATATCAATAATTTGCATTCTCACGTGACTGTATAACTCAATGGTTAACCCAATAAGTCCTCTCATTTGTAAGTTCTTCTGGAATATGATAATACATTTACGCTTTCATGAATGCTAGACATATTTTAACTGCTATGCTACTTATAGTGGTTAACGGTTAGGGTCCAAGTAGTTCATTATCGTTAAATGTTGTAAACTTCTAGGTTTTGTTCTAGAGGACATATTAAACTGAGTTCATGTGTTGGGTTTGAATGAGAGCTGTTCCTACATTAGCAAAAGGCCATTGATGATAATAAAAATGTGGAAAGAAAAGTAAAAAAGAAGAATGGAGGAGGAATTGAAGTGCATAACTACTGAAGCTTAGAATATTAGGAACTTTAAAGATCTGATACTGTCTAATCTTCTGTGCCAGAGCACATGCAAATGATACCTGTGGGTTCTATTGTTGTATAATATTTCCTGATTTGGTAGTCATTACAGAAATGAAGGCTATTGCCTGAGCATTAGTATTGGATAATTCAAATTAAAGCACCGGTATTGACAGCATGTCAAGGTTTGATAGTCTGATGTATGCAATAAGAAAATTTAACTTGAAATACTCTAGACTTATTTTCTTAATATGTGTGGAACTTTGCTGCTTTTGGATTGATGGGGTACAAATATGTTTGCGTAGGCTTTTGTCCTAAAAGTATTTTAGCAATGAAAATCTTATCCTCTTTAATACAGCTGAAATCATAATTTGTTATGGAAAAATATGGAATATTGGTTGCTTCTCCTCATTCACTTATTTGGAGGTTTGGGTAAGCATTCCTTATTCCCTTCTTTAATGTTTTCTTGTATAACACTTGATATTAGGAACATTGAATTACAGGTTTGTATTGATTTTTGCATCAATTTATATGTTTACATTTGTTATGTTTCTTATTGAACGATTGTTGCAGAGAAAGTTGGAGAGAGAACTTGCTCTGTATGGTGGGGTGCTGCCAGCCACTGACCCAGAACCTGATGAAATTGATGAGAGTCAAGAAGAAGGGGAGCAAGTTGAACCTATTGCTGGTAAGAGTTTAAGAAGACTGTAACCACTTATTTAAAATTATTTCTAGTGTTTGTTCCTAGAGTCAAGCTGCAAGTGTATGTTCCAGTTGTCCTCTGATGATGAGATTCTGTAAACATCGGTAGTTCAGCTGGTGTGATTAAGAAGCTAGTTTGGTGTGATTAAGAAGTTAGTTTATGTGCCAGTTGTTCTCTGTTCTAAGATTCCATGTCCTTGTCCTTTTGGTCTTTTAGGATAATTCATTACAGCTCCTATATAATGTTAACTATTATGTGATTATCTTCAATAATATTTTGTTTGACACTTAACTTTTACCATAAGTGAAGTTAGCAGTTTTTCACATGTTTGTTAAAGAACTGATCTATTAAACACATTGGAATTTCTTGTCTTGAAATTGTGTAATTCGGGAGTTCCTAAACTCTAGATTATCATATTCATGATGGGCGCTCATATTGCTTAATGGTTTCCTGAAACCGATCTCTGCATCTCCTTCAGTTATATTTGTGATTTTCTTCCAGCTTTTGGTTTTTGACTGATTTGATTATTGGATTTACCTCTGTTTCTGGCAGGAACAAAAACATATGAGAATGATGATTTGAAAGTCACTGTGATAACCAGTGAGATCAGCCATGAAGAAGAAACTTATCCTAGTGAAAGGAAGGATGCAGCTATGTCCCAATATGCTGGAGCTGATAAGAGCAGCGATGTACCGATAAAAAACAGGAAACCATTTAAAAAAGTTGCCAAACAACGGTCACGCACAAAGCCGAAAAAAGGTGAAAAGAAGGGAAAAAAACAGAAGAAGAAATCACGATAGCTGCTTACCTTGCATCTTCAGGAACTTGGCTACTGACAACTTCTGCTTGGGTATTTACAGTGTAGAGTGTGAGCTTGTTTCATGGTTCAATTTATACTGGTTGGTCCCTTGGTTGCTAATGTTTATAGCAAAAATTCCTTATAATAGTGTCAAGGCATCTTCCTTTCTATTTAGCTCTTATCAGTTACAATGGATTTAAGCTTCAATGCTGAAATATTGACACACACAACACAAGCACCTCAATTTTCAGAATTAATGTGCATTTTTCATAATCAGTCTTCTTACTATTTTGTATTCATCTCAATTCTAATATATGCACATATTAAGTCTTTCATGTAAATTACTGTTTGGTTCTCCGGGAAATAAGTTTCCATCTTTTTGCCTCCGTATTACTCATGATGCTTACTACTCTTGTCTTAGATTTCTTTATTGAACGGTGTGTAGCATTTCTTTAACTACTCAGCTCATCTTCCGAGACTACATTGCTGAGCCATAACCTTTCTCAGAATTTTCACCTATATATAACATAGAAGTATCTAATAAAAATTCTTCAGAATGGTTGTGGATGTTTTAGATAATGAAATCATTTTCTTTTTTCTTTGCACAATTAAACAGCAAGTGCATTATCTCGTTATGTATGTCAGAAATTTTTCAAAATTGTTGATTAGGAATTTTGTCAAATGTCTCTGCATTAAATAAGCAACTGAGAGTTTTGTGCTTCCATCAGCAATGGCCAATGTTTTACAAGTATTTCGGCTTTAATAGCCAATTTTTTTTTTAAAAAAAAAAACCTGGTATCTTAAATACTGAATGTCAAACGGGCCAATAGGGCAGGAGAAGTAGAAAAATAAATGACCGTTGGATATTAGGTATTAGTGGCCCAAAGTATCTTGTACTTTGATGATTATTTATAAATGTAAATTATAAAATTGCATATATAATGTAAATTTGATAATTTTTTTTTGTTAGGTGGATATTAATGATAAACTAAGATGCCTCGTAGCCCTTATGTAATATTCTAGTAAATATTTCAGATGTTTCGAATATTAAATAATTTCGGATACAAATACTTAAAAATTTTTTAATTCAGGTAAGATGCAAGTATTAAATATTTTTGTCTGACACAAATATGAATGGTAAAAATAATGCAGATATTAACTTTTGTCATTTCTAATTTTGACATAAGAATTATTTAATTTTGTTTTTTTTAATAATTTGGTATAATCAAGTATGTATTTCGTGTGCAAATCTTCTAACGTAATATCATTTTTTATTTGTCTCAGCATTAATATTAAGACTGAAGAATTTTTATTTCCAATTCTAATCGTCTAAATTTTCACCAAAGGGTTCCTATTTCATTACATCTTAGTATTGCCTAAGAGAATCTGCACTCGTGTACCTCGGCTATGATTAGCTGTACAACTGTATTGGATTTAATGAAAACCTATAATCTTTACCACAGAATGGATTAGAATTATCTCGTAGGAATTTTCATAACTGCACTAGCTTCTTCTAATATCATGACAAAACTTGTTTTTGGCGAAGCTATGCTGTTTCAGTTATCTGTGGTTCGACGGGTTGTCAACGTTTATTTAACTTTTTGTGAAGAATTTGTTTGTGTTCATTTTACGGCCACTTTGGAAAAGTAATAATCGTGAGGTGTTTAACTTTAAAGATGGTGGTGAGGTTGTGGAGCATGGCTTCGGTGGTGTCGTTGATGATGATGAAAGTGGTGGACGCCGGTGGTTGCAGAGATTTTGTTAAGCTGAAAGTCGAACGACGATAATGAGAGAGGCATAGGAGGTCGGATGACGAATGGAACGCAATGTCATTGCCGGTGTAGGCGAGTAGATCTGCAGCCTCGAGCTTGGATTTTGACAACTTGTGCTGTTGGAAAAAGCTCTACTTCCATAGCGGTCTGTTCATTTTATTTTTCATTTTTTCCCCTTTTCCTGATCTGATTTTGTTGGGTGACTCTTGGGTCCACTTTGGATTTGATTATGAGCTTACGTGATAGCTTTTTTTTTTTTTTTTAAACTGTTAAAAGTTGAGTTCTAATATAAGGTTAGGAGGTATATTATTTTTGTTTAACTTGTATATATTTGATATTAATTTTAAAGTATATTATTTTAAATTATATATTATTTTTTTATAAGTTTAGACTTATAATGTATCTAATTTTTTAAATTTAATTTATCTTATATAATTTTAATTTGACGTCAATTTAATAGAATTGATATTTATTTATAAAAAAAAATACTTTAAAGATGAAACCAACTTTTGCTCCCCGCATATATAGCTTTTGAGAGAGGTGGATTAACTTCAATCTTGTTATATCATATAATATTTATTTTTGTCTTTCCAAAATAGAAAATTTATCTGAAAATAAGGTATTATTGGAGAATAAAATTAAGATTTAACATTTTTTTACTTGATTTATGTGTTTACATAATACTAATTTTCTGCCACTCATTAATGGACTTGCCACACGTTTGTATACCAAAAGGACAATTGTTAGAAAAGAGAAAGTGAAATATTCTTCATAAATAAAGTTATTTTATCCTGGACTTTAGGATTTTGATTCCTGATTCCTCACTGTCAAATTTATGGACAAATTCATGTACCTTTTCTGGCTACTGCTCTTTAAAGCTTTGAATTTGCAGTTGAGGCTTGTCAAAATTTGTAATTCACCCCATCAAATTCGCAAAACACTCATTTAAATCTAAAACACGAAATTTTCTAGGAGACTAGAAGGTGGAAAAGTAAGTTGCGACTTTAAAGATATCTTTTAATTTTTTTCAATTTATTTTCATGTAAGGTATTCTCTGAATTTATTTTTAAGTAACATTTAGTATGTCGGTGTCTTTATTTTTTTTTAAAATTTTTATTACAATAAATAAAGTTCTGCTAGTGTTATTTTTGTAAACATGGTTTTTTAGTTTCATATAAGATGCTCCACTACTAGATTAAAAACAATTTTTTCATATAAATAAGTTTACGAAAAAATTTAAAATTCTTAAAAACAAAAAAATTGCAAAAAGGTTAAAATATTAATTTCACATTTTAATTTAATATAATAATAATTTTTAAAATAAATAATTAAATATAATTATTAAGTATTCATTTAAAAAATAAAGTATTGATGATCAAACTAAAAAAAGAAATAGTATTAATAGAGTAAATCTATAAAAAAAACTCCACTTTATAGGAGATTGAATTTTTATTTATTGGACTATTTTATAATTTATATAAAATAAATTTATTATTATACATATATATAGGGCAAGTTTATAAAAGTTTAAAATTTTTTGGAAGGTTGAAATTTTTATTGTTAGATTATTTTAAATTTTATATAATTTTTTTAATTATTATATACAGAAATTTTAAGATAATTTAATATTAAAAAATATGAAAATTCATCAAATAAATATCAAAATGTTTTAACAGTAAAAAAAATTATCTAAACTCATGGTAGATTTTGTCATATTGAAAAAATGTGATGCTGTAGCCTGTACCTCGTAGTGAACCGACTCAGAGGCGGAGGCAGCGAGCCCCACCATCCGAATCAGCCCACGTGGCAAGCCATTAAATATTGCAAAAGATTCCCAAAACCCGAGGGCTCAGATCACTGGATCTGCGGTGCCGCTACACCCTAGCCCATCCCCACCCTCCACCTCTCGCTCATTCGCTCGCTAACTGTTAAAAAGAAGCCGCCACCGTCAATAATTTATCTCTCTCTCTCACACACACAACAAAAGCAGTCCCAGTGCCTCTCTCTTCCTCTGCGACAAAATAAGCGTCAGATTCAAACACTGATATGCACTGAAGGCGAAAATTCGTAGTCACTTCCACGAAATTTCTCACATATTCTCTCGTCCATCGTTTTGCATCTGTCCCGCTCTCCTTCCTTTTTCTCCCTTTTCTATCTCTTTCATACTTTTCTATCTTTATACAGGATTTCCTTTGCTTTTTCATTCTCTCTCTCTCTCTCTCTCTCTCTCTCTCTGTGAGTCTCCTTTGTTGTTCTCCTCCTTTTTTATCTCGAGGATCCGACGAGGAAATCTGTCAGTTCCACTCCCCGTTGCTGAGAAAACGAAGGAAAAGTCCAATATTGAGATTTTATATGTTTAGTGTTCCGGAACTGGACTGGAGAGTTTGAGTCAAACTGAACTCTTGCAGCTTACGTGACTGAGAAAAGTACTTGTCTTCTGCTGCTGCTGCCGGTGTGGTGCTTTTTTCTTTCACTTATTCAGCATACATACAGGACGGTGTCTGGTTGGAGGTGTATCGACGGAGAAATGCAAACCAGGTATTTGGAGAGATCGGGTACCATGGCGAGGGAAAAACGAGGTCTGGATTCGACTTCGGCTGAAGAGGATCAGCCTGATAGGAAGCGGCCTGCTTTAGCTAGGTGATTTGATTTGCATTTTGTCTTTTGAAGTTCCTTCTCGTTAAATTGTGAAGTGTGGCTATTTTGCGCGTTTTGTCTGATTTCTTTTTTCTTTTTTGAGTACCTTTCAATTGTGTGGCTCCGCTGCATTCGTTTATGGGATGCTTAATAATGTAAAATGGTCGTTGCTTTCATGGCTATGAATTATGATAGCATGTAAAAAACGTGGTTCTAAAATGCAATTGATAGAAAATGACCGATTTAATTAAGAAGCTGTGGCAAACTCTGACAAAATAAAGTGAGTTTCTTGATTATATAGGTCTTGTGATGTTACTGGCGATTTCGACTCTGCGAAAGATTTAATGTTCAAATCTTAGCTCAATGTTAGCACTTAGCATGAAAAAGAAAGGAAAAGGAATGGAAGAGAAATAACATTTTTTTTTTAAAATAAAAGCTTTTTCCACCTTTTCTCATTCGAGCTACTAATTGTGTAAAAGTGTGTGTGTGTGTGTGTGTGTGTGTGTGTGTGTGTACACATATATACATATACGAAGTTTGACACTGAGAGAACACGGTTATTATGAACAAATCGTGAACAAAAAATAACTGGTTTTGTTTTTAAGGAGTCAAGAACATATGGATAAACCATTTCTTTGTTTCCTTCAAACAGTTCAAACCACTAAGCTGCAAATCCATATTCACAAACAGATGCATTCTTTGGACTAGTAAGACTCATCCCAAGCCAGTTTTGTTTTGTAAAGTTGAAAAGAGAAATTGACAGGAAGGATGACCAGCTACAATTATGATTATTTGGAATAAAAAAGATATAACTACTTTAGAAAATACAATCTTCACAAATTAAAGTTCTTCTTGTTTATTTGACTTAGAAGGCAACATGCTGGATGATAGGGATCTTTCAATTCTTTCATAACAATGTAGACATATGAGACAACTTCATTGACGTCTCTTTTAAAACTATTTATAGAGGATTTCTACCGACGCTATATATATATATATATATAGATATATATATATATATAGAGAGAGAGAGAGAGAGAGAGAGAGAGAGGCAATGACGACGGGAACAGTACAAAATCAATGAAATAAGGTGAACAATTAAAAGAAAAGTGTGATTAATCTCCTGTAAAGTGTGTGATACATTTTATACCACTGCGGTTGAGAGAGAGAGAGAGAGAGAGAGAGAGAGAGAGAAGCAATGATGATGGGGACAGTACAAAATCAATGAAATAAGGCGAATAATTAAAAGAAAAGTGTGATTAATCTCCTGTAAAGTGTGTGATACATTTTATACCACTGTGGTTCGCAATTTATATGATTTATGTTGCTTTTACTATACAAAAGTCTGGGTAGTGGTTTTAAGATATGGCTCCTTATGATGGTGGAGCACTGGAGCTTAGTTAAACTGAAACAGTATCATTATTGAGAACTTTTGCTGTTTATTTGTTAAAGTTTAAATTGGTGTCTTGAATTTTTTGATGAATGCATTTATTGTTGTTATTCATCAATTTATATGCAGTGTAATTGTTGAAGCCCTCAAAGTGGACAGTCTGCAGAAACTTTGCTCATCACTGGAGCCTATTCTACGCAGAGTTGTAAGATAATTAAGTTCATTGTGGTATTGATCCTTAATATGGATATCTAATGGGCATGATTTTATGTTCAATTTGTTGTATTATATTACCTAAAGTTCCCCCAATCAGTGAGAAAAAAGCTGCTTAAAACCAATAAACAATAAAAGAAAGTTGGCCTTAACTTGATGCAAATGTATAAATTTGGGTATTTGGGTTGAGGTCTAATGTTTGAACCTCGTCAAACTGAAAAAAAATAAGTACAAATACTTTCGATTTTTTTACTTTTCTTAATTGGGATTAAAGGACAACTAGGCTTCCATAAAACATATTTAGTTGCTGCACTCAGGCTAATTTGTAAAATTTTGAAGAAGTCTAATCCACTATTTCTATATGTCCTAGTGTTGTCAAAAAGAATGTATTGGAACAACACTTTAAATGATGTTTAGCTATGCTACTTAGCAAGTATGATGTTTGGTTACATATCTTATTTCCTTCTCTTCCTTGCTGCTGAACAGGTTAGTGAAGAAGTGGAGCGTGCGTTAGCAAAATTAGGTCCTGCAAAGCTTGCTGGGAGGTATTTTTAGTCCCTTAATATGTTAAAACAATATTTTATGCAGGTTCATTGTCATAACCCATGATTTTACTATTGTTGATTATTTCCAAGCTTACTGACTTGCATGCCCCTTAAAGACACTTTCGAAGGATATGGTTGCCACATGAATTTGACACTACCTTAAATTTAAGTTCTCGGACTTCGTCATTGATTTAAGCTTTTCTCCTGTGCCAATAACTTGTACTGCTTGAGGTTGGAGTTGGACATATGATCTAACTTCTTAAGTATCTATTACAACTTGAATACAAAATTTGATGGTTCATATATGTTTCTTTGAGCTTAACATGATGGATCTTTATCTGTGATTCTTTTTCTAATTGTCCAAGTATTATGCAGGACGTCTCCTAAACGCATAGAGGGCCCTGATGGTAGAAATTTGCAGTTGCACTTTAAGACTAGGCTATCCCTTCCCCTCTTTACTGGAGGGAAAGTGGAGGGGGAACAAGGCGCTGCCATTCATATAGTTTTGATTGATGGAAACACCGGCCGTGTTGTCACATCAGGCCCAGAGTCCTCTGTGAAACTAGATGTCATTGTGCTTGAAGGGGATTTCAACAATGAGGATGATGATAATTGGAGTGAAGAGGAATTTGAGAGTCATGTTGTGAAGGAGCGGGAAGGGAAAAGGCCTCTTCTGACTGGCGATCTGCAAGTTACACTCAAAGAGGGTGTAGGAACACTAGGTGAGTTCACATTTACGGACAATTCTAGCTGGATAAGGAGTAGGAAGTTCAGGCTGGGGCTTAGAGTTGCTTCAGGTTGCTGTGAGGGAATGCGTATTCGTGAAGCCAAAACAGAAGCCTTTACTGTCAAGGATCATCGTGGAGAATGTAAGTTCTCAACTTTTCACTTTTTCCCCCCATCTCACCTAGAATTTTTTTTTTTTGGTGACAAAACTTCTTTTATATTATAGTATACAAGAAACACTATCCACCTGCCTTGAACGATGAGGTCTGGAGACTGGAGAAGATTGGCAAGGATGGGTCCTTTCACAAGAGGCTAAATAAAGCGGGAATATACACTGTTGAAGATTTCCTACGACTTGTGGTCAGAGACCCTCAGAGATTGCGAAATGTATGAGTCTAGACTCTTATTGTCTTTTACATTTTAAATGGTAACTGTGCTCCTCCAAGGAGGTCAGGGGTTTGATCAAAGGTTCAAAATCCTGCATGCTCTTGTGCTAGACTAAATGATTTGAGATAATTTAATCTATCAGAGTTTTCCATGGGTGTTTACTGTGTTATATCCTTGTGTAGATTCTTGGGAGCGGCATGTCTAATAAAATGTGGGATGTTCTTGTTGAGCATGCAAAGACTTGTGTTCTTAGTGGAAAGCTTTATGTATACTATCCTGAAGAGGCAAGAAATGTTGGCGTTGTCTTCAACAACATATATGAGTTGAGTGGCTTAATTGCTAATGGACAGTATTACTCAGCTGATTATCTCTCTGAAAGTCAAAAGGTAAGGAGACCTGCAGAGTTTATTTTTCTTTCATGTTTCAATTTAGACCATACTGTTGTATTTCTTCAATAATATAGTCAATCTGATTCCTTATAGCTTGGTCCCAATCATGCTATTTTAAACTCATGGACCTCAATTATCAAAAGATAGAATTGTTTTTGGAAATTTCTCTTAGGAGACCAGATAACCTTTTAAAATTTCTATATGTATTATGTGGCTGTTATTGTTATTGATGTTGTGAATACATGGAAAATTGTTCTCTTCTATAACCGGAAAGAAATGTAAATTTGTGTTACAATTTCTTTTTTGAAATTGATGGAACTTGTAGGTTTATGTGGACACATTGGTGAAGAAGGCATATGACAATTGGATGCATGTCGTAGAGTACGATGGGCAGTCGCTCCTAGATTACAATCAGAATAAGACATTGGGTACCTCTCAACCTCAGCTTCCAATGGTCTCCAATGATTATTCGAATGCGCTCGATCAGCAAATCTCCATCCCAAGTTTGCCTGTTCCGGTACCTGCAGGACAGCCTACATTAGATTCAGAAGTAACCGTTGGAGGTATATATTTCTAAGTAAAACGTTATTATAATACGGTAGCAAAAGAAGGCAAAGGCTTTTGCAGTTGTTTTTAATCTACATAATTTTTTTGAACCTCTCTTTATGTCCTTTTTCCCTCTGCTCTTTCTGTGTACTTTTTTTTCTTTTTTATTTTGCACCCATCACAGACGAGGTTAGGTTTCTCTTCTGAACCCGGAGAGATTCTATCCCCACTTTCCTTCTCTCCTAATTTTACTTATAAAATGAGCAAATTAGCAGTTGGAGTGTTGGACATGATATTGATATGATGATATCTAATATGTTACATGGAGTGCTGGACATGATATTGATATGATGATATCTAATATGTTACATAGTGAAAATTTTAACCCTTTTGGTGAATACCAGCGGCAGAGAATGATAGCATCACTTGAATAATGTAGTGAGCTGCTTTCATGCTACATATATCTGTAGGATATTGTTCTCAGATTAGATGAGACGGAATTAAATGTATCTCATTATTTTACTAAAGATTTTGTGTTTTTTACACTTTTAAAAGAAAGTGAGCTGATTATTTTCTGCTGGCTATTCATATGTCTCCAGGTTATCAGGATGCTCGAGCTGCCAGATTCTCAATGCAACCACAAAATGCTAATCTTAATTCTTCTATTCAATTTGACGGTACTGCATTACCTCTACAAAATCAGTTGATGAGTTCTTCTCACCAAGTTCAACTCCCAAGGAATGAAGATGGGCTGACTCTTGGTCCACCACAATCAGCAACACCTGGCTTTCAGAATGTCAGCATGTCTAATCCTACTAATAGAGGCTGCCTTGAAGACTTCTTCCCAGAGGAGGAGATTCGTATTAGAAGTCATGAGATTCTAGAAAACGAAGATATGCAGCAGCATCTGCTCCGTATCTTCAACATGGGAGATCATTCTCATACGCCCTATAATGCTCCTGAATATGGGTTCCCTTGTTCATCTGGTTATATGCCTGCTTCCCCCATGAGCTTCAACTTTGACGATGAGCGAAGTCGTTCCTCGGGAAAAGCTGTTGTGGGCTGGTTAAAGCTGAAGGCAGCTTTGAGATGGGGCATCTTTATTCGAAAGAAGGCTGCTGAAAAACGGGCTCAACTTGTTGAGTTGGATGACTCGTAGAGCATGATCTAGTAGCCATGACTGAATGATCTGAACAATAACTTCTCCGGTTATATAGCGTTGAAGTCTCCTCTTTCCTGGCATTCAGAATTGCTTGGTTCTGACTTCTGAAGTTCTATAGCATGAGCTAGTCAAGAAGCTGCGATTGAATTATTGGGTACAGAATCCTTAAAGCATCCATTATGCCTTAATTCTTAGACAGTTGTGCAGAGACATCTGCCTGTACAGAAGTATCACCCCTGCAACAACTCTTTAATAGCTGTTTTACTTGTAATGTTTTCCCCCTCCTCATAAAAGCCTGCAACTTTTAAAGACTAGCAGGTTACATGTTTCATCTGAAAAAAGTTTAAGACTGCTAGAAATTGACAGGGTCACTGGAATCTAAGGAAGCTCAGCTTTTCTTTACAGTTAAAGTAACTAGGGCCATTGACTGTAGAGTGGCCAGAATGTTTTCAATTTTGTGCTGTAAGTTATGTGATAATACTCGACCTAAGGTGTGTTTTATGCAGTTAGTTACCTTGTGGCTAGATTTGAATTTCATGCAGAGATTATATCTTTCTGCTTAGTTGATATCTAGAGGGCTCGGCCTAGGTCTGGCTTGTTATTTGCTTCAATGGTATCTTAAATGAATTACTGTTTCAAACCTTTTTTTTAATTAAAATTTTACATTTTTAAATTTAAAAGTAGGCAAGGTCAGATTAGAATTAAATTAGTGAAAGTATTAATTTAAGATTCATTGTTTCGATTGGTTAAATTGATTGTAAATACATAAATAAATATGACTTTATACATTAAAAATCTAATATAATAAATTGATACATTTTTTAAATTTTAAGTTTGGCAAACTTGTAAAGGATTTAGATAATTTATTAAATATTTATGTATGCATTTAATAACAATATTTAGTATGAAAAATATATAAACATGAAATAAAATTTAAAATTAGTTACTAAATATTATTTCAATAATACTCATCTCTAGAATACTACATCAATATTCATAAAATTATGAAAAATATTAGAAAAAATAAATATAAAACGAAAATCAATTTAACCATTGCACCATTCAATTTTATGGTTTTTTTTTTATTTTTTCATTAACCCATTTACTAGGTAAACCAAATTGTTTGTGACTATTTTTGTGTAGTCTTTACAATGAGTACTAATACAAATGCAAAGACCCAACTTTCGCTAGACCATATTTTCTCGTTTTGGAGCTCATAATATTAAACTGTAAAAAATATATAATTACTATTGATTATATATTGATTGTATTTTTGATTAAAAATTTTTAATGGCAAAAATATAAAAAATTGTATCTTAAAAATTGCATTTAAGCCTTGTTTTCTTTACAAATTATGAATAAGATGAGAAACATTTTTTATCTTGGTATTTTAAAAGAATGACTACTGAACTCCATTGGAATGCAATAAAAGATGGCATCCGTATATTTTGCTTTTTAACATTTTGGTCGGTACCGTCCCACAAGACTAAACTAGTGATGCACGGTATGGTTATAATGACATAATAAAATACAAGTAATTTATCATGTAATTGTATTACAAACTATAAATTCTTAAATACAATGACATGATTAAATATTTCATATAGAAATATTCGTAACGTTCTCCGTATTGACTTCCGAAAAATATATTCATTTAATTACTTTCTTTTAATTGATATATTACAATGAATAGATATCACTTTGGGTACAACCACGATAATAATATGAATAATGGCAGCTGATTATACATTCCCTACATATTTTGTCTTCAAAAACAAAAAGATTATACAAATATATTATTTATCTATTCAACTATTCTGCATCTGAGGCTTCGTCTTCGTCCTCCTCCAAGATGTAAACCAAGGCACGCTTTTTTGCAGCGAATGTACAAGCCACGCCTCTTGATGCTGTGGCAGAGTAAGCTCATAAATAAGAAAACATATATATAAAAGAAAAACTAACCCCATTAAGTCCAAGACTTAGACGCACACAAAACAAGTAGATATATTTTACAGCTTTGCATTAGATTTCTTGTAAAAAAAACTTATACATTATATTTTTATTGGAATACTTAACAACAAAATTATAAAGAACTATACTACGGTTTAGTCAATAACTAAATTATGAAAAAAAAAAAGCCCATGACATTTGCGTTTTTTTTTTGACAGGTGGAATCTAGGATCCACGTAACTACATTATGTATTTACTAAACTTTTCCTTGAAAGCTAAAAATCATTGCCCTTCACCGCGTTAGTGGTTAGTAAACAAAATACTTAGCATTAAAATGAACCAGTAAACAAAGCTTATGTGGCAAAGTAATTTTAGATCGTAATATCATCTAACATGCTACACTTTTCCGTCTTTCATTACATTAGTACGCAGGAATTTCTGGTTGGGTGTTCATATACAAAAATTCATGTGCGGAACGCATTGATAGATATAGAGAGAATACGTACCGCTAACTGCCAAGGGAGCTACTACAGAATGTGGAATATTGCGAGCTTTCTCATCTTCCACATGCAGGTGCGCAACAGAATCCTAAATGCAAATGATTACAAGAATGGTTGACAGAAATTTAAGTAAAAAAGATGTTCAGTGAAATTCAAAGAGACTAAGCATATATTTTTTTACAGTGATATGATTGATAATTAATTTATTATGTGCCATGAACACAACAAAAATAAGACTTACCTTTAGTTCCTGTAACCTCCAAAAATCTAAGCAAGCAGATCTGGACATAGAGATATACGGCAAGTTACTTGCTTGCAGAATCATCATACAACCATCTCCAGTGCTTTCCGATGTAACAGTAGCTTGGTTTAGTAATAAGACAATTTGAGTATCCTAGTTCAAACAACAAAGTTAAACTAAAACTTCCACCATGAAAAATAAAATTCAAGAGGAAAAACATATGTAATTCCTTCTATTTTTGCTATTAAATTTTTCAATTAGAATACGATAAATATATAATTCTTCAATCAAAATACTAAAAGTGTTTAGTCTTTAAAAATAACTATAATTTTTACAACTCAGCATTGTGCGATTAATTCTTTAAGGAACTTTTTACATTTTCTATTTTTAGCAAAGATATAAGGCAATATAAGTATTTTCCAATTGAAAATCGGTATGATAAAGGTTGTATGCAGAGCATATCCAGGCCTTTACCTTGTACAAAGACAGATCCACACATTGATAATCACTGGGAATACATAATAGCACAGCTTCCAAAGATCCATAGCCCTTTTTAAAACAGTCCAAATCATGCATAAATCCTCGCACTATACATATACAATTTGAAATATCTGGGAAAGACTGATCAGGAACTTGGAAAGATATGTAATCGGTAAACTGCTGTTGACAATTTTGAGGTGACAAAGAAGCTCTGGAGGAATCCTACAGAAAGAATGGGAGAGATATAAAAAACCAATAACGTAGGACAACATCAAATCTTAGAAAGCGATGATTACATAGGAAAAGCCTCATATCACTTTAGAGTAATATCTAGAAAGTCATTACAGTGGTTCATTCATGAACAAGTACCTCATAATATGATATCGAAGCAGGGATTCTCATGGATGAAGAAGCTTTTGTCAAAGAAGAAAGAGGTAACAGTGGCAATAAATCCTCACAAAGTATTTTTCCTGAAATTGTAATAAAAGGCATTTGGAAAGCCTCTTTAAAGCTGAAAAACATGAAATTTACAATTAGAACTCAAAAGGAAATACAATGGAATAACTATAACAATGTGCAGAGCTAAAGTATTTATAGATTAGAAAAGAAATCTAAACATAAAGAGAAATCTTGTTTATAGGTACATTTTCAAGGTATTCTGTATTCAAGTTTGGCATCTTAACTGGTAGAGAAAAAGAGTAAATGAGAGTCACAATGCTTCAGAGAGGGGTGCTCATAAATATTAATACCCTCTTGGTAATAGAACTATGAATAATTGCACATTTGTGGAATTGTGCTCAGGAAGCATTTTCACCCATAGAATGAGGACAGATAACTTTATTCATGATACTTTCATGATAATGTGTGCGCCTGTGCCCTGATTACCCCATTAATATCTTCATCATTATTGGCAACTCTTTTGATGAGAGCAATGACAAGAGGAATGGAATACCTTAATTCCATCTGTTGAAATTCTTTAGCCAACGTTCTCTTTAGATATTCAGAGTCTGAAAATCCCCCAAACTGAACTAATTCTCTAACTCTTTGCATTGTTTCCCTGTAGAATTTGAGAAAGTCATAATTAAAACCAGATAAACATTAGATATTCACACCATGATGAATATGTCATCATAATAACACTACTTTTTCTCCATATTTTATTTGATAATTAAGGCCATCTACACAAATTTGATGGTTCAAAACCGTTTAAAAAGACCTTAATGCACCTATTACATATGCCATATAAACAGGGCCTACTTTACTAGAAAGTATAAAGTATCAATAGCTTACAAAACTCTATTATATTTGTACAAGCCACGCTGAATAAGCCAAGATTGAAATGAAGTAAAGGCGAAATATGATAAATACTTAAATAGCTAAAAGAGACAATACTTTTGGATGAAAAATTAACTGAATCGGGGGCAGGCATAAAAACTTACAAATCAATTTCAACGTCATACTCTGTTTCTGATATTTCCAGCAATTGTTTAACTGGATCTTGGTCATACAAAAACTTAAGGAATATAATAACAAGTTCACTGCCAAATCCAAAAGTAATGTCAGGGAAATAACATCTTTTATATTCAGAATACCAAGGGATGGTAAAACAAACCTGCTATATGGTAGAAGCTGGTCACTAGGTTCTGACATGAGTAACTTTATACATTTTAAGAGCCAGTTGAAGAAGTTTGAAAACTGGTTAAAGAAACATTATAAGTCAACCATGAAAAATATACAAATTAAAGCAGGCTGAAAGGGCTAATTTAAAAATAATATGCATGCCTAACATTGTTTTTGTTAACCAGAACACATTCTGCTTTCATTATTTCAATAGAAGCCAATTTCAAACTTCTCATCCACCCTATCCTCCTCATATTACAAAACATTCACGAACCATAACATAAGAAATAGTATAATTAATGTAGAACCAGTACCGGAATGGGGAAGAAATAGATCAAAAGGAGGGACAAATAGAGAGAAACAGAGATGGAGGGAGAAAGAAAGAAGAAGAGGGAGAAACTAAATAAAATCTTTTATTCCATTGTTAAGCTCCTGTAAAGTCTACAGTGGAGGGTTTATAAAGGAAACTAAAAAGAATAAAGGGAATAGTAATAATGAGTATGATGGAATTTTTGATTTACATTGAACATATCACCTCTAATATTCTTTTCTGATTATTTGACACAAGGAAAATTGTCTAGGAAAATTTTAAAAATAAAATAAAATAATAAAAATAATAATAAATGATAACACATTTTGCCATTGATTTTAAGGGAGGGGTTTCTATCCACCAAGAAAATATTGATTACTTCTAACTAATACAAGTTCTAAGAAAAATAGACTACCACCCAATTAAACACCTCTTCAAGGGAACTAATACCTAATGCATTATAGACATATTATTTATTGGGGCCTTGTACGATTGTGTACATGAGAAACCTGAATGTATAACTCCAATCAATTTTCAGAGAAATGTAAAAATGGAGCAGTATAACATAGTTAATGTTGAGGCCAATTAAGTAAGAATTTTCACCAGTAATAATGTTGAAAAGTCAACTGGGTTTTTCCTCATTCAACATTAAAAGCATTTAATCAAATGCACTGGTTAAAAAGTACAATTCATTTCACTTTAGATTGTTCTATACACTGTTCTTATTCAGTGGTCAAAGTACTATATGGAGGTGAAGGTGATGCTGTATGTGAAGGTATATTGACGAGGGTTAGACTGGAGGATCTGCAATTGTGTGTATAGGAATCTGTTCAGTTGATTTCACTGTTAAAATTTAATTACTAGTACAGACTACAGAGAATTAGAGATTCAGGATTCATAGATAATATAGGAATTACATTTGATCGTTAGAATATCCTATAGTTCTGGGGATTCGTTTCAATGTTTATATAGAGAACTACCTGAAATGTGTTTGGGGCTCCAGTTGCACAAGAATTTATTTTAGCCCCAAGGAAATACAAGTAAACCAGGATTTACTTACTTCTACTTGGTAATTGAGCTAGTTTGCTTCTCCAAGTTTAGAATATATTTTTTTTAATATATGCAAGAATATCCATGTAACTGAAATCTAGATCTGATGAGTGACTGAATTATTGAAATTAACCATCTTTTTCCATATTCACTCCTGTGTCTCTCGTGTTTCCCTCTAATTTTTTTCCTTCTAATTATTTGTTAGAAGGCAATACTATGTAGTAGAAGCATATATGGAAGTCAGTGTAGTCATGAAATAACGTAGTTATAGCTATTGATGAAATATTAGACAATTCTGATTATTAATAGTAACGTTGTATACAATCAAAAGATTGAAGCTAAACTTTGAAAGATAAATAAAAAATTTTTCTTCTATAAATAAAAAAAGGCAAACCTGCTGCACAACAGAAGAAAGAATCCTCATAAATCGTTCAACTTGTACAAGTAGCATACCAGCCTTTTCTGTTGCATTATTAAGAAGTGACTCATCCAAGCCAATGCTGTGATAGCGTTGACGCCATCTTGAAAGCCCACTTAGTTCTCCCATCCTGAATCCGATAATTTCTGCAGCAGGCTGACAAATATATTTCTTTATTTAGGTTTCATGCCAATTAAAGTAGTTTGGAGAGCTTGTATTCAGTATTTATGTTTTTCAGAACAAGAAAATTGCAACAGATTTTCATAGAATATGTATATGACAGCAGTTAAAGGAAAAAGATAAAATGAAGGATCAAGGCCCACTTTTGTTCAGCCTATACAGCCAGAACTAGATTGATATGTTAAGTTCAAGCCATTCATTTACAATAATAATAACAAATGACTTCTATAAAATGTGGAGGAAGAACGAGTGAACGAAGTACAAAAGATAAGCTTATGAATGCTTTCTAATCTCTCCACATATCTGACAAAAATTCTCTTAACGTACCATCTCCCTATGAGCTGTAAGCTGCAAGGAAGCTAAGAAAACAACAATATCCCATAGGTTCCTTTGGGATAACTATGCCCCTAAAGCTAGCTGATGAGATTGGAGAGTCCAAGGTTCATGAAAGCTCCAGATTAAAATCCCGGACTTCCAATGTGGAACTCAAGTTCCAGACCATACAATTGGGTCATAACATTCCACCACACTCTGTCGCTTGTGTGTCCCATAATGCACAAGAGAGAGATTGAGAAATAGGAGAAGGAGTGGAAGGCTTTGACACCATAGATATTGGACCTTTGGAGAGCTCACCCCAAAAGCTAGACCACGAGATTGAAGAGCCCAAGGTTCATAAGAGCCTCACATTAAAATCCCATGCTTCCAGTGTGGTACTCAAGCCTCATACCTTTTGATTGGGTGTCTTCTACAAGACTCTAAACTTGCATTTCTAACCAAGAAAAGAATCTCTCAATGATTAATTCATATTATCTACATATGGTAATAAAGATCATGTTCATTTAGACCTCACAAGGCTATTTGCTTCATAACACTGTTTTCGTTGTTAACTGATTCCTTTGATGGATAATCTACTCTAGTATCTTCGGGTTTACATTTCAGGCTAGAAACATTTTGATAGAAACCCAATAATAAAGGATAACAGAAACAAGATTTATTTACCAAGAACTGGAAAATACAAAACTAATCTGCAAAGAGAAAAGCCACTAGAGACTAAGTCTCCTAGAGTCACAAGACTCTCCCAAAGCAAAGCTCCTAAACGCAACAAAACTATTATTCTTCACACCTTCTCACACCCCCACTGTCCTATTTATAATCAACTCACTCCTCTAATAACTCCCTAATTACTCTTTAACTGTATAACAAACAGAATACCCCTTATACCTAACACATTTGTTTGAAGAGCATATAATTAAATTTCACAAGAGATCAGAATATCTAATTTCTAAAACAAGAAATTATTGAAGAGCATCACTTGCATTCATAAGAAAAAGAATTGGGACTTAATTTCATCTTGATCCTATTAACGCATAGATTTGCATTGGCTTTAAATCAATTATTGGCACTAAATTCTACTAGAAAGTGACTAGAGGATCTCATGGACTTAAGAACTACATTGAGATTACTAATTGTTAGGTTTTGTATCTCTGCAGATTTTTAGCTATAAACTACACCTAAATTTTGGAGCTATTAACTATCATAAGCACTGCTTTCAAGCAATGTCACATTATCAATAGAAATTACTGCAGAATGCCCATGGGAAAGAACAATGTTGCACCTGGAGATGATCTAAGACAATACGTTGAAGTTCTTTTCCTGCACCAGAGATAACCTTTGAGACACGCTTGACACCCTATTAAGCAAGAATAAAAATTACAATCACAAACAATTTTTGAAGAAAGACATATATAAAAAGCAATATAGGGCTATCTGTATACCACTTCACCAAGAGAGTTAACAAGAAACTGATGAATTGCTGGACTGGTCCTTGCACCACCCAAAAGGCTCAGAAACTCCTCTTGAGGAGAGGAATCAAGTCCTATTTATGAATGATAGATAGAAATGAATTTATGAAAATTGCACAAGGGGATTTTTTTTTTTTTTAAACTTTGAATCAGTTACCATGGTCTATAATGAGGGTGGACAAAGAATTAAACTTCTCCCGGAAAGTGTGCATGGCATCAGACCACTGCTTACACATAACTGATATTGATGTCCGAACAACCTCAGTCAAATCCTCAATGTTAGAAGCTTGTTGAGCTACTTGATGGAGTTCATTTTTCCTACATAGAGATATATCAGAGAGAATCATAATTTAAAGAGAAGCAGAAGTACGCATGATCACTTTCATCTTCACTTGTAGCACAGGCACAAGGTTATATTTAACAAATAAAAATGAATGAGGCATAACATAGAAGGACTATATTTTATTGGAGATTAAACACTTTAATTTTTATCAAATTCAAAAAAACTAGTAGAACATTCCATTTCTCATAGAAAGATTACCTATTCCAAAATATAGAAGTGTTAAGTGCTAAGCAATGCAGGCCATGCACATCTTCTCCATTCATGTGAATTTCTCTCATGTCATCACCAGCTTCAACCAGGTCTCCTGAGCACATGACTATCAAACGGCAAAGATCTTTTGATAAAGCAACCTAGTGACAGGTAACAAAATCAACTTCCACATGTAAATTTCTAATCTAGAAGTTTATGTCAATTATTCCTTTAATTTTGTTCATTATTTACTAATTCATTCATGCAACAGTATGATTCAAACTTGGTATTCCACATTTACCCCATTTTCCCCTAAAAAAATGTTTGGATGGGGGAATGAAATGGAAGGGCAAGCGAGGGGGATGAGACTGAATTCTTGTGTCCAGGGATTTTAATAGGACAAAAACTGTTTTTTTTAAATATTTAATGGCACGCAATTCACCATTTCATCCCCAAAATTTGTCAAAAATGTAAGAGAGTTATATTGGAACTTCAAACTTATAATCTTTACCATTCCCTCCCTTTATTGAATCTTCCAAACAAGGGTAAAGTAGTTCCATTCCATCCCCTCTTTTCTAAAACTAGAAAACGTGGACTAGGTGGCATCAGACCCAATAGGTTGCCAATCATCTAGTGGGACTGGGATTTTGAACAGGGACAAAGATAGTATGTCATCTTTATGTAGTTCACTCTGACCCTCCACTGTTTTTATTAAGTGCCCTGTTTCTCCTAATGAAGCATCAAACTATTGTTTATTCTTTCCTGCCTCTGTCCCCCCTTGGAGGAAGGAAGCCAAATAAATTCACTGATAAAAACAGAAAAGTCTACCTTGTGTAGAGAAGCATTTAAAAGTTGGTATGTTGGTTCTGCACTCATAAGGGAAGTACGAAAAGTGAGGTCGTGTATGTTCTGAAACAACAGTAGAAATTTAAAGATTAAAAATAAATAAATATGAACTATTAACTTTTTTAAAAAAAAAAAAAAGAGACAAAGCTGCTGCACATAAAAAACAAACAGAATGAAAGAAATAAAGAATAAACAAGTTTCCATTTTGTTTTTGTTGCAGTTGGCTACAGTATTGATCTAATTACTTCTGAGTTTCTCTGGAAACTGATATACAATATTCATCCAGATAAATTTTAGTTGGTTTTTCTGAGATTACTATCATCACTTTGTATTATATCATAAACTATAAATAAGGGAAAGAAGCTAACATGCTAAGCTATGAAATATTGTTTATCTTCTAAAACTATACCTGCTGGAGAGAGGGAAACCAGGAGTTACATGTTATTCATTGCCCAACTAATAGAGCAGTCAACATTAGTTAATCTAATCTATTTAGTTCCTTCCTAAACTCGACAGCCTGAACTCAAAGATAGCATGAAACTTTCTTGTATAAAAAAGGAGAACACTATTGAGGTAAGTTCTAACTTCAAAGTTTTACATCCATAGATAGGATAGAAGTATTTACTACTCTGCATTAAAAGTGCCACAATACTAGCCTAAAGAAATGAAATATCAATTCAAGGGCATCTGTATCTACTACTCTGCATTAAAAGTGCCATAGTACTTACTTTACTTATTCCAGCTTTCTGAACCATCCTTACAAACGAAACCAAAATTAAATCTTAAGCATTCAAATATTGAAGATTCATAATTCCAACCCTTTGGGCTTCTTACAATGTCATAATGCCTCATACTAATTGGTGTAGTAAAAAAAAAAAATTTAAAAGAAAAATTCTAGAGTAAGCAATGACTTACAATTTTCCCTATTGGAAAAATGCCAAATATAGTAAAACAAATATTTCCATCTTGGTCTCCACTACATAGGATGTTGAAACGTAGCTGAGAGGAATTTGACAGCTCCTGAAATGAATCTTCCCCGTCCTCCATGAAGCCATTATCTCCAGATACCAATCCTGGCATCCGAGGAACTCTAGGAGCAGGAGGGAAGAAGCGAGAGGTTCTATCTTCATACTTTGATATGTGATCACAGTCATTCTGGAAGGCGATTTAGAGTAAGAAAATTTAAAAAAAGAAATAGAAAAGATAAAACAACACACACACACCATAAATACAAGAAGCATTGATGGGGGAAGGTGCTTGACTACAGTTCTCGTTCAAGATACAACAATATCCCTTGGTATGTTTGTATTGATGAATTTCATTAGTCAAAGAAACTATGAACCAGTAAATCAAATAATGTATTTGGTGTTTTATAGTATTTTTAAAAAAAATCTTCTATTATAAATTTCCCACAAGCCTCATATCCTTTAATCCAACTTAATTGTGACAGCATACAATAGTAACTCAAACTCACAAACCAATCAGGAAACAATCTTAGTAGAAGAAATAAGTAAGTTACCAAAGATACTTCAGGTGTGTACTATAGCTGACTTTTTTTCCTTTATAACACATTATATTCACCAGCACGTGTATTTGACATTAAGAGCAAGCAAGAATTGAACCTATGCATTATGGGGGAAAAAAGAAAAGGGAAAAAAAAAAGACTCAGCATTAACACACGGCTACAGCATTATGTGATACCAATATTCTGTAGAGATCATTTAAAATTTTTTCCTAGTAGACAGTAAATGACCCTGTATGGCGCGCCCCACCCCCCCCCCCCCAAAAAAAAAAAATATATCAATCAAATTCAATTAGGTGCACACCAGCCATTAGAAAGGAAGAGGCATACTGTAATCAGGTGACTGTCCTCTTCCCAGTTTAGACATATGATGGCTGCAAAATGTGACTTTAAGCTTCTCAACAACTTGCCATTCTGCCTCAGAGAAGTATCAGATATTAGTTAAAAAGCATGAAATGATGAAAGTAAAATTTGACCATAAACTCTGCCGTTATACATAGACAAAAACACCACTGCAAAAAGAACAGATCCACTTACTCTATCAGAAAACTACAGTAGTAAGGCATAATCACATCTTCCAAGGAAAACCAACAAAAAGATTGACCAGAAATATTGGTTACTTCATGTAATATTAATATTTGAACTTTTAATGGTATTTCTTCCTTGGCTTGAAGAATATAAGATTGGTTACTTGTTAGACTAACGAATCTTTGTATATGTTAAGAACAAGGCAATCTTAAAGAAGCAGAAACTTTGGTCCACGCCACCGGTCAGTATAGATATCAAATAACATCTCAAGACACAGCAGTGGTTAAAAGCACGGAGAAATTTAAAGCCAAAAAAAAAAATACAAAGAAAGAGAGAGGGACTCAGACCCCATATCTTTCTAGATAGAAAAATAAGGACTAAAAACGAATGAGTAAAAAAAAAAAAAATTAAAAACTACTACTCACTTCGACATCATGAAGTGACACTGTTCCATCATCAAGTCCAACAGCTATTGCTTTACCATCAGGACGCCAACACAAGGATGTTATGCACCTTCCTACCAGAAAAAAGCATTCATTTATCACCCAAGAAAAGCAGTAGTTGCAACAACTGATATCCAATCTGATTTTAAAATCCAAATAGCAAATAAAAGCAACAGTGTTTGTTGTTCTAGAGGCAATTCTATATCTTGCAAAGCATTGAAAACATCACAATAATAGAAGCAATTTATACTATCAAGGATTAATCCTAAAGGGAAGAATGTCTTGGAAACACCTTATCTACTTAAATCCCTGGTAACTCCGTGCCAAGGGTTCAACTTCAAGTATTCAACATCAATTTCTGATATCTTAAGTAAATAACACACTAGAGTCCAGTTGGTGTGAATTATGGCAATATACTAACCCAGAAATCAATAAGTTGATAAACCCATCTCATTATCAGACATGGTAGGAAATATTATAGTTGAATAATTAAAATGAAGTTTTAGAAAATAAAAAAGAGCGCGCAATAATCACCTGGTATTATGGTCCACAACCTCTGCCAATTAAAACGATGCAGCAAAATCTTTGAGTCCTCTGTAACCATTGCTAGCAGGTCCTTCTCTGGATTCCACTCCGCAATTTTTATCTACAAGTCAATATAAAACATCAAAAAAAAAAAAAAAAGTAGGGAGAGACTCATATGCTTAAATATTGAGGACGTGAAAATAAAACCTGGGAAGCAACAGGCTTATCAAATTGTAGCTGAAACGGAAGCACCCGAGAGGACTCATCGGTTTCCATATCTAACACTGAGCTTCAGCAAATATAAAAGTTTGACTGCAGGAATTTAAAATGGTAGAAATTAAGACACAGTAATCAAATATCCATCATTTATAAAAGTACTCATTTGAATTATACTAGAATTGAACCCATGCAATGCACAGCAATTTTACAAAGATATTAAAAAAATACATATGAAATAATATCACATTTGTATTAATTACTTAACTATCTTATTTCTCTTTAAAAATAAATTGGATAAAAACTAAAGAATATAATGACAAAGTTTCCAAAATTAGGTGTGTGAGTTTTCCTCCCTAAAACCTCTGGAGGTTTTATAACTTTTTATAGCATAATTTTTTTCCATGCCGCTTAACACATTACAAAAAAAGTATCTAGACTCAAATCGAAGATTATACCCAATACTGTTGTTGTTGATCATTCAAATGATAAAAAACAACAAAGCCTGCACATACGTATAAGAAATAACAATTTTACTAATATTTCTTTTTGTTTTTTAAGAAAAGGCTTGAAATATCATTATTCAAAATATTCCAATCTCAATACATCAGAAAGAACCATGAAAGGCTCTTCAAGCCACGCTTAGAAATCATGTAAGTTGCTACATATGTTAGCTAATAAATTCTAAAGAGCAACACTTCAAAGATCTTTCTAAACATGGTAGTCACTGCTTGTGCCATTGTAGTCTATTATACTATCTTGCAAGATTTCCAAACTGGCAAGTTTAAGTAAACTCTTGAAAGGGAGGGGTATGCTGTGGGAACGCGTGTAAAAATAAGCTAAGTTACTTCTAATTATATTTAACTCAATATCCAAGTGCCATACATAACAAAACATCATAACCATAATACTAATATTTAAAACTGGAAAATCAACAAGTTAAGATCTTGAAGTCGGGGGTTGGACTTGGGTGGGAGCAACAACTCAGAAAAGTCTAAAACCAAATGCCAGAACAGAGATAGCTTAAATTAACAGGTCCGACACAAAAGCTTGTTAATGCAGCCCCGAAGTTGAGGTTCCAACTTCCAAAAAATCTATGTTTAAAGGACAATTGGAAAATGATACTTAAACCCTCTTTGAATTGAAAGAACACCCCCCCTCTTCTAATGAAAAATGGAACAGAAAGAGGAAGCCGATGGGTTCATCAAAGGTAAACAGAGTTTACTCTTTCAATAGTTTTATTCGGAGGAAGATGGACATAGCAGCAGAGAAAGCTTAAAGCTTACTCTCAGAAACTCGATGGAAGCAGCAGTGGGGCCGGGGAGTGAGAACGCTCTGCCTCTGCGTGCGCGTGCTTGCCGAGGAGGAAGAACTCTGCGTTAAGTGTGTGAAGCTGCCATTCCTATGACTTGCTCAGGGTTTTGCTTAATTTAACTTGACGAAACGCAGACGTTTTACGTGTTTGAGGCTGCGCCTCTTTTGAACTGAAGCGCGCTGCAACCGAGAGTTGGCCTGAAATTTAAAAAATAATAGAAAAAAAGTAGACTCACGAGTAGTCAAGTAAGTCTTTAAATTTTCAATTTCAAAAAAAATGTTATTTCTTATGAAATAGATTATTTTATTTTATTTATTTTGAATAAATTATTAATTTAATCGATTAAAGATTATAATTTTTTAAATTTGGTAACTGAAAAATTAATTATCTTAATTTAATAATTAAAAAATTATATTTTTCCTATTTAATCTTTATGTTGCTAAATTATAAAATATAAAATTAATTACATTAAGAAAAATACAATGTTTATGAACTAAATTAAAACATCTAATTTTTTAAAAATTAACTTGTGACATCTGTAATTATTTCTGAAGTAAATTAGTAATTTACTAGTTTATATTTTATAACATTATTTTTCTTACTACATCACACCCATATATATTAAGTTCGAAGAGTTGAAAATAACAACTTATTATTATTATGGAAAGTCTAAATGCTTTCTTGCAAACAAGGTTAGATATAATTTATTTTGAGTATAATTAATTTTTATAATAAATTTGAATAAATTAAAATTTTTATATTAACGTAATTTATGTTTAAAAATTGTTATCAAAAAATTAATTTTAAAAAATAAATTTTACTTAAATATTGATTAGTGTGATTACTTTTAGATATATAATTATCAAAAAGAGTATAAATTTTATATTAATGTATTTTATTTACCTTTATTATTAAATTTGACTCATTTTTAATTATAGTAAAATAAATTATATGAATGTTTTAATAATAATATTTTTCTCTTTATTTTTTTGGCATTGATGTTATTTTTTATTTTTTATTTTATCCAAAAATTAATTAACTAAGCTAATCCTAAGTATAATACAAAAATTTATAACAAATAATGTATGTTTCAAAAATTAGAAATAAGGACTAAAAGGAACTTTCAAAATTAAGGCGGTCAAAAAGTATACGTTGTGAGGACTAAAAGGAAAGAAAAAACAAGGATCACAAGCTAGGAAACCTATTCATATAGGAGGAAGCAATTAAGAATTATAATAAACAGAAAGTAAGAAATAGGGACCAAAATGAAAAGATTAGTCAAATCAGGGGTCAAGGTGAAAAGTTAGCCAAAATGAAAGAAGCCATTTTTGTTTCAGACATGCCTTCCTCATCTCCTTCTTTGTCTCTTTGAGCCTTGCAAAGGTGAATGTAGTTTAGAAAAAGCTTCAAATTTGCCCTTCTCCCTCCTTCCTTATACTCTGTTTTCGGTTGCCATCTCTCTCCCTAACCAGTCAAGGTGCTGCGTAGAGTGAGAGAGGTGCAATATGGCGGAAGTGAGTGCAAGCCGAGAGGATGAGTATGTTGGACGAAGCTGATGTGAGAAGGAGAGTGAACTATGAGAGATGGCGTCTTCTGTGGGTGTGCCGGATGACCGTGTGGAAGAGAGGGGTAGCGGAGGGAAAATTCAGCAAAAGTATCAAGTGAGGCAAACCAAGGTTGAGGGATAAGCTGTGTTGAGGCAAACCAAGGCTTAAATGGTAGAATCAGTTCTCATTTCTGAGCCATCGCAGAATCAAACAATGTTGTTTGCGTACATGACCGACTTAGAGCGCAATGAGCCTGTGTTGAGGGCCATTCACTGCAGAACTAATCATGTACTAAATGGAAAGGAGCCTCAAGGTGGATTTTTTTTTTTTGGTAAACTGGAGAATTTAATTAATAGTTAACGGAGTACATGGAGAAGCTGACTAGGAAGTCAGCATTTACACAAAAACATCCTCTAAAGATCATCAGGATGCAGCCAAAAATAAGGATGAGTAGCAGATAAGGAGAAAACAACACTTGCAAGTTATAGCTACGATTAGCAAAATAAAAGTTCCTGCAAAAGACAGTAGTAGCATAATCAAAAGAGCAGAAAGCTGCTAGGTCTGCTAGGTCTCGAGCCTTGATTGGAAGGAAGACGTGATCATCATCCATTTTTGTCATGAAGAAAAGGTTGGTCTGCATGATGGGGTGGTTCATGGAACATCATCAAGGGCCAATGATTTTTCCCAGCATCTTTGGTAAGGGAGTCGACACAACTATTTTGGTCTTTAACAACTTTTTGAATGTTGATCTTGATAGGATTAGTGACATAGTTTAGTAAGTCTGACGTGGCACGATGAGGTGGCATCTATTAAATTAGTAGTTATAGCTTTGTAAATAATTAATTAGTAGTTAGATTGATAACCAATTCCGGTTTTAACTTAACTGATATGGTTTCCTGAATATAAAGCCTTGCGTGTACATTGTACATTAATTGTAATATTCATATTCATATTCAATATATTTCTTTATCTTTCGTCTCTGTTCTATTTTCTTTCATGGTATCAGAGCAGTAGATCAGAAGCCTATGGAGAATGGAAACAATACCGTCCCTCAAGTTTGTTCTAACGGCATAGAAGCAAAGCTTCGTCACATTTCACCATCCAATCTTGGTGAAACTTGATGAGAAAAACTTCTTAGTATGGAGGGAACAGGTTCTTGCAGCTATTGGTGGACATGAACTAGAGAAGTTCATAGATGAATTTGCCGAGAGACCGTCAAGATTCGCTAGTGTAGAGGAAGAATTGGCCAGGAAGGTCAGTGAAGAATTCTCGATGTGGAAGCATCAAGATCAACTTCTACTCTCTTGGATGCTGTCTTCTATGAGTGATAGCATGTTAACAAGAGTGGTCGGGTGCGAGACTTCGTCTGCTGTATGGCATCAAGTGTGACAATTCTTCGCATCACAAAACAAAGCCAAGATTCGTCAGTTTAAAACCGAGTTATGCAGCAACAGGAAAGGTGATAAATCTATGAACGAGTACTTGTTGCGGATCAAGGCAATAGTGGATTCTCTAATATCCATTGGAAATATTGTATCTAAATTAGAGCACATAGAAGCCATATTTAATGACCTGAATGAAGCGTATGATCCTTTCATAATGTTTGTCAACACACAATTGGAGCCATATTTAGTTTCAGAAGTAGAAAGCTTATTGATCGCACAAGAAGTGAGACTGGAAAAACATAATCAAATCAACGCCACTAAAGAGAAAGTTAGTGTTAATTTAGCTACTACCACTGACAGTAAAGAAAAACCAACTTTGAATTCAGCTAAGCCGAGTCAGGCGAACAACAGTGGTCAAGGAGGATTTTGAGGACAATAGTATAACACAAGAGGGAGGAAGATGTAATTGCTTTAGAGGCAGAGGAAATCGGAACCAAGGTAGATTTATAACCTGTCAAGTCTGTAACAAGCCTAGACATGTTACAATACAATGTTACCGTCGATTTGATCAATACTATCAGCCATAGAATATGCCTCCATTTCAGCGAGCTTCTGCAAACATGAGTACAATGTGTATCAAACTAGAGAGCTCATTTGATCAGAGTTGGTATCTTGATTCTGGTGCCTTGAATCACGTGACAGCAGATTGCAATAATCTCATGCAGAGGACCGAGTACAATGGTCCAAAACAGGTTCATATGGGTAATGGTAAAGGTTCAGTTGTTGAACATATTGGGTATTCCATAGTCAAATCTCCTTTTCAAAAATTACTCGTACATTGCAAAATTTGCTCCATGTTCCACATATTACCAAAAATCTAGTTAGTGTTTCTAAATTTGCTCAAGATAATTATGTCTACTTGAGTTTCATCCTTTTCAATGCTTTGTGAAAATGCAGGGCACTTACCAAATAATTTTGCAAGGCAAACTTGGTACTGATGGGCTGTACAAGTTCACCAATATCCAACTTCAACACCTTTCCCACTCAAACCTGATCAACAATATGAGTCTAGTCAATCAAAGCTTCAAGGCAATGCATCAGCTTTTGTCTCTGAAACTCCATGCACTAATTCAAATAAACTTCAGTTGTGGCACAATAGACTTGGACATTCTAGTCTATCAATTGTACACAATGCTCTTCAATTTTGTAATGTCAAATTTTCAAATAAAGAGAAATTGCAATTTTGTTCTGCATGTGCATGTAGGAAATCATAAAAGTTTCCGTCACCCCCATCTTAAAATGTCTATAAGAAACTCCTTGATCTCCTGTATTGTGATTTATGTGGACCATCCTTTACTTCATCCACAAATGGTAGCCTATATTACTTTACCATAATTGATGCCTTTTCAAGGTACATGTGGCTTTTTTCCTTAAAAAGAAAATCATAAACCTTAGAAACATTTACTCACTTCAAGTCATTAGTTGAAAATCAACTTGGGACCACCATTAAAGCAGTTCAGATAGATTTTTGGGGGGGGGGGGAATTTCATGTGTTCCAATCTTTTCTAAAGGTGCATGGTAATTAACATCGTGTCACATGTTCTCATGCTCATTAACAAAACGACATAGTTGAAAGGAAACACAAGCACATAGTTCAGATGTCTCTCTCCTTGTTATCCCATGCTAGCCTACCACTTAAATTTTGGGAGGAAGCGTTCACTACCTCAGTTTACATTATTAACCGGCTACCCATCCTTGAACACACTCCAGCTAAAATCCCACCACTATATGCATTATTCAACATCAAACCAGAGTATAATTTTCTAAAAACCTTCGGCTGTGCTTGTTATCCTCTCTTAACCCCCTTCAACATACATAAATTTCAATTAAAAAGCACTCAATGTATCTTTATTAGGTACAGTCCATAGCATAAAGGCTATAGGTGTTTAAATTGTAGTGGTAAAGTTTACATATCTAGAGATGTAAGGTTTGATAAACATACTTTTCCTTATAAAACTTGGTATCCAAAATGCTCTTTTTCTTTTCTTGTATGTTCAAATTCTTTTTTGCCTTCTGCTAATATCCCTGTGTCGAATACCCATTATGTTCCACACTCTAAACTTTTTCCATCTGTCCCTACTACAAATACTAATTTTGTATTAGGTGATTCTCCAGAACATGTAATCTTGGCTTCCCATGTTTGTGATGTATCACTGTCACGGCTTGAAGATGGGACCACCGAGGACAGCTTGCATACAGGGCCATTTGCTGCACAACCACGTGTGCCACCGAGAGACTATATAACACTAGCAAATGACTCCATTATGTTACATGCAATACAACAGTCTTCTCGTCATGCTGAACTCGTACTTAGTGGTCCTATATCTAGTGATGCACCACATGTGGATGACCCTATTACAACTCATGCTGCACAGTAACCTTCCATCGAACATGTGATCAGTGGTGAGCATGTGCTATCTCATGCCATTGGTACCTCATTGATTAAAAATTCTCTCCCCATGCTCACCAGGTCCAAACTCAGAATTTTTAAACCCAAAGTATTTTTGGCTCACACTGAACCACAATCTCTTCAAAAAGCTCTTACTAGTCCCGTGTGGCTTGTTGCCATGAGAGAAAAATATCATGCATTGATTAATAACAAAACATGGAAATTGGTACAGCTTCCTCCTCACCGAAAAGCCATTAGTTGCAAGTGGGTGTTTAAGGTTAAGTATAACTCAGATGGCACCATTAATAGACATAAGGCAAGGCTTGTTGCCAAGGGTTTCAATCAACAACTAGGATTTGATTACAATGAAATTTTCTCCCTAGTGGTGAAGCCCCATACTGTAAGAACCATTTTGTCCTTGGCACTTACTAAAGGTTGGACAATTGGCCAACTTGATGTTAATAACGTGTTCTTAATGGATGTCTAAGAGAAGAAGTGTACATGGTTCAACCCCCCAGCTTTGAAGCTACTAATAAAACCTTGGTTTACAAGCTTGAAAAAGCCCTCTATGGCTTGAAACAAGCTCTGCAAGCATGGTTTGAGAAACTCACCTCTACTTTACTCAAATTTGGTTTTAGGCAGAGTAAGTGTGACTCTTCTTTATTTTTTAGGATCACGGCCATTCTTATCACTTATATGCCTGTGTATGTTGATGATATCATCATCATAGGCTCATCTCCTTACCTTCATTTCTATGTTGAAACAGATGCTGAATAAAGAGTTTGCTCTCAAAGACCTTGGGTCACTTAGTTATTTTCTTGGTATTCAAGTTGTACAGTCCTCAAGTGGTGGTTTAATACTTTCATAGTAGAAATATATTTCTGATCTCCTCAAGAAGGCTAGTATGACTGCTTGTAAACCAACATCTACTCCTATGGTTACCACTTCGAAATTAACTCCAACTAGTGGCAGTCTATTTCATAACCCTTAGTTGTATCGTTCCATAGTGGGCTTACTGCACTATGCCACCATCACTCATCCTGAGATCAGTTTCTCTGGTAGTAAAGTCAGTTAGTTCTTGGGTGCTCCTACAGATGATCATTGGAATGTAGTAAAAATGGTGCTTAGGTATCTCAAAAGAGTCTCAAATTTCAGTCTCTTGTTCACATCAGCTTCCAATTTTTCTTTACGTTGTTATGCAGATGCAAATTGGGCCATTGATATCACTGATCGCTGATACCTCAGGCTTTTGTATTTACCTTGGGCCCAACCTTATCTCCTGGAGTAGCAAAAAACAGACTGCTATAGCAAGGTCCAGTGCCGAGGCTGAGTACCGAAGTCTTGCTGCTTCACTTACTGATCTCATGTGGATACAGTCATTACCTCATGAATTGTGTGTCCAACTTCCTTTAAAACCTGTCTTTTTCTATGATAGTTTGAGTACAGTGGCGTTATCTCACAATCATGTGCTTCACTTGCGTATTAAGCATATGAAAATAGACATCTTTGTTCGAGAGAAAGTCCTAAAAGGGGATGTTGCTATTACTCATGTGCCATCTTCTCATCAAATAGCAAATGTTTTAACCAAACCATTGTCTTCAGCACAATTCTGCAGTTTACGTTCCAAACTCAATGTGGTGGCTCTTGCTTTTGATTCTTCCCCCACTTGAGTTTGAGGGGGGATGATAGGATTAGTGACATGGCTTAGTATGTCTGACGTGGCAAGGTAAGGTGGCATTTGTTAAATTAGTGGTTATAGCTTTGTAACTAATTAATTAGTAGTTAGATTGATAACCAATTCTGGTTTTAGCTTAATTGATATGGTTCCCTGTATATAAAGCCTTGCATGTACACTGTACATTAATTGTAATATTCATATTCATATTCAGTATATTTCTTTCTTTTTCGTCTCTGTTCTGTTTTCTTTCAGATCTCCACAAAGTCAAAGATAAGGCACCTGCAATTCATAATAATTGAAACTAAAGGGTGACGAGCAGTAGGGGTTTTGAATGAGGTTAATTGCTTGGAGAGAATCAAATTCCAAAATTATATTATGATAAAAATTGAGATTCAAAGCTAGTTGAAGGCCATGTTGAATGGTTAAAAGCTTAGCCTTGAGGGTGCAGCCATAGCCACAGAACTTTTCAAAACCAGCAAGCCAAGTTCCAGTATCGTCTCGAAAACATCCACCTGTTCCTATTTCATTTTTTGCCATGGAGCGATCAACATTCAATTTAGTTCACAAGGGAGGGGAACCAATAGGGGGATTGGTAATATGAGTAACAGACATGAAATGGGCACTATTGGTGTATAATTCAACAGCATTTCCAATGATTTGTTTTGCTATTACAGAAGGGATTTTTGGGCTATTGGCGAAGATAGTATCATTTCTGACAAGCCAAATTTGTCTAATAACAAATAGAAACAAAGTACTCAAAGAATATTCAAACAACATGGTTGATCATTTAAAGCATTATTTTTTAACTAAATATTTATATCTCCATAATCAAAGTTTGTTGGCACAGGGGTGGAGTGCCCAGATTTGGCCAGCTTTAGGACAATCTTTCAAGGCATGAAGAATGGATTCGTTTTGATCATTCATCACTACATTACAATATCTCAAGTTGGGCTTTTGAAATTGAATTGGACCTTTTATTTTATCTTATTCGTTACATTTTTGCTTTCAAGATGTATAAAAAAAAATACTTTTGTGTGAAATAAAAGATCATAATAATAACGTTATGCGAACATGACATGAAATACATGATAAATAATTGAATATTAGAATATACATAATATACATAATATTAAATAATTTAATATATTATATATAACATATAAATAATTATATATTATATATTAATAAAAAGTAAAAGATATATATTATATATTATATATTGTATAATATATATATATATAATTTTTAAATATTAGAATATACATAATATTTTAGTACATAAATATGCATTTCATTATTTTTTAAACATATATATAATTAATTCAAACCTACTTGGCTCAAGCCAAACCTAAATAAAAGCCTGAGCCTAGTTCGTAATTTTTTTAGACTTTTTGATTCGTGCTTGTTTTTTACTTTTTTCAAATCAATTTAACTTCTCAATCCATAATCAGATTTGATCCTATGTAAGCTCACAAAATTACAATATTATTTTACAAATTACTTGGCATAAACATTTCAATTGCCTCACAAACAAGTTATATTACATTATTACATGTGGAAAACCTGGTTTAGTAGTCCGACCATGGTTCAACCATGGTCGAACTGGTGATACTTAAAATACATAATCACATAATAAAACTTATAAACTAGTATCAAACTTTTTCTCAGCTACAAAGGTATCAACTTTTCTATCTTATTCTCACTTTCCCATATTTTCTCTCTCCCCAAACACACCCCACCTCTCTTTTTCCTTCTGACAAACCTTCTCTCTGCATTTTACAACATTACTCTTAAAACATGCCCTCACATCTCTCTTTTTCCTTCTGAAAAACCTTTTCGTTGCATTCTACAACACTACACTAGTAGTCTAGTACACTAGGCTATTCTTTCTCTCTCTTTCATTAGTTTTCACTTTTCTCCTCCAAAGCTTCATTTCTTTCTCATTTTTCATCTGTCATTGTCTTTCTTTAGGGTCTCCATCTTAGTGTCTCACTCTCACCGTCTCAATCCCTCTGGCAGTCTACTCATCTATTCGATCTTGCCCCAATCAATAAACGTAGTCTACTCTACAGTCTGCCTCATCAGTCACTCTTTGTCTCTTAGCCCCTCTAGACCTCTTCCCATTTGATGTCATCTTCTGTTCATAAGTTTCTTTCTCTTCAATTCTTCATTCTATCATGCTTCAAAGCTTGGTCCCACAGTTGCTAACCTAAGTGGCACCTCCTCTTCCATGAGGACCAAATGCGTGAACCATGAGGTCAACGACGACATATGTGACAATCATTATTCTGGGATATGGTGGCAAAAAAAAAAGAGAAGGAACCGGTGAAACTAGTAACCTCGTCAGTTTCATTTGTTCTACTAGTTTGGGGCTAGTTTAATTGGTTCCGCAATGGTTTTTCAACCCCACCTATTTAAAAGGCTAATCAGACTGGATCAATGGCCAAGTTCCAATCCAATTGATCGAATCAGCTGATCCAATCTATTTTTTTTAAAGCATTCCATCGATGAGATACTTGTTTAAGCCCATTTAATAATCTTTTCAACTTGTAAACTTGGCCTACCGTAACTATGTTATACCCCTTTGGTATGCACATGTAAACTTCTTCATCCAAAAAACCATGCAAAAATGCATTGTTTGTATTTAACTAATGCAAGGGCCATGAATTTGCCAGTGAAATTCTAACAATAACTACCTTTACTACAAGGGAGAAACTCTCATGAAAATCCACCCTTTCTAGTTGCAACCTTTTTCCACTAGCCTTGCTTTATACCTAGCAATCGTACCATTGGCCTTTAATTTTATTTTATAAACCCATAATTTACATCCTATGGGCCTTTTTCCAGCTGGTAGGTTATTCCCATGTATGATTAAGTGCATCAATTTCACATTCCATAGCTTTCACCCAGGCTAAACACTTATTTGCTTTTGAGTAACTCTCAAGTTCCTACACTGTAGAAACATTGGCAACAAAGGACATATGTGTAGAATAAAAATGTTTCAGAAACAAGAAGGGAGAGTAAGAGGTATATATTGCGAAGATCATACATTGGTTTTAGAATCACTATGGGAATTATCATGAATTTCACATACAAAATAACTCATCAAAGCTAGTTTTGTTTTCAACCTAGTGCTTTGTCTTAGTGGCATAGGATTTTGAATGGCTAATGACACATCAACATCATTAATTTTTGGTTATCAATGGTATTCGTGGTTTATGGGTACTATTTTCAAATTCAATATGTTCATTTATCATATCATCATGGTCAATAGGTATAATATGTAAAGGAATTTCTCCTAAAGGTGTAGAAAGGTCAAGCAGGTATAAAGAATTAGGTTGGTATGTCAAGAAATGGAATATAGTTTTAGGAAACATGACAGAGAAAGTTTACGGGTTGATCACCCGAACAGCAAAGAGAAAATCTCAAAAATGTATATTGCGCTGAAACACTCGAATACAAGTGTTTATAACAACCGAAGCTAACTCAAAACTACACCGTTTTAATAAATGACACCGTACAATGAACACAACATAAAACCATAAGCAGAAGCTAACATTTAACTGTCCCCCTCAAACTATGAGGGTTTCCAACCAATCCAAGTTTGTCACAGAGAAAACCAAATCTGGAACCAGCAATTGGCTTTGTGAATAAATCAGCTGGCTGATCCGAACTAGGAACATAACCAATAGCAACCTCACGACCCAGCACCTTATCTCTAACAAAGTGAAGATCAATTTCTACATGCTTTGTTCTAACATGCAGAACTGGATTTGTAGCAATAGCTCTTGCACTTAAGTTGTCGCACCACAACATAGGAACTCCTGAAATAGAACACCCCAACTCCTTCAAGAGAGACTTTAGCCACACCACTTCACTAGTTACTGAAGCTACAGCCCTATACTCAGCTTCAGCACTTGATCTTGAAACCACTCCTTGTTTTTTACTTGACCAAGACACCAATGAATCTCCCAAGAAGACACAATAGCCACCTACTGACCTCCTATATGTCACATCAGTGGCCCAATCAGCATCTGAAAAACCAGCAATAGAAAAAATAAGAGATGGCTTGATATGAAGACTCAAACCAGCAGTACCCTTAAGGTACCTCAGCACACGCTTGGCTTTCACCCAATCGACAGTAGTGGGAACACTCAGTTGCTGACTAAGCTGGTTTACAGTAAATGAAATGTCAGGCCGAGTATTGGTTAAGTATTGTAGTGCCCCAACAAGACTTCTGTAAATAGAAGGATTCTCCAAAGGTTCTTCCTTCAGTTTAGTGTAATGCTTCCCAAGTGTCTGAGGCGTAGGACATGAGGACGCACCTTTCAAACCAAACCTTTCTACCAAATCAGTAACATATTTTTTCTGATTCAGAAACATACCTCTCCTATCTCTTAATATTTCAATTCCCAAAAAAAAATGCACTTCACCAAGATCTTTAAGGGAAAAAACAGTATTCAGTTGTTTAACAAACATATCAACCAGATTTCTACTATCTCCTGTTACTAACATATCATCTACATACACCAGAATTATTATAACATTGCTTTCAGAGTGTAAGACAAACAAGGAATGATCACTCCTTGTATTTTTGAAACCCCAATTTACCAAAGTGCTTCTCAGCTTGTCATACTAGGCCCTTGGGGCTTGTTTAAGTCCATACAAGGCTTTCTTCAATCTGCATATGTGACTTGGGTACTTAGGATCCTCAAAACACCTTGGCTGTTTCATAAAAACAGGTTCATTTAAGTTGCCATTCAAGAAGGCATTATCTATGTCAACTTGCCTGACAGTCCAGTTCAAAGAAACAGCAATAGTAAGCACCACTCTTATGTGGTGAGCTTTGCAACTGGACTAAATGTCTCTCCAATACTCATACTAGGGTCCTGTTGAAACCCTTTGGCTACTAATCTGGCCTTGTGCTTTTGTACACTTCCATCAGCACCAAGCTTTGTCTTGAATATCCATTTACAGTCTACTATTTTTTGCTGATCATACGGAACCAAATCCCATGTGCTGTTCTTTTTCAAGGCATTAAATTCTATCTCCATTGCCTTTCTCCAGTGGGGTGTTCTATAGGCTTCAAGAGGGTCGGTTGGATCTATAATACTGCTGCTCACTTCAGATAAACCCACAAACGCTGACTTCGGTTGAATAGCTCCACTTTTTAGTCTGGTGACCATAGGATGAATGGAACCAGATCTGTATCTGCTTCTTTCAATAGCTGAATCACCCTGACCTTCATCTTCAACAATAGATTGTGATCTCAGATTGCTTCCTGTTTGTTCAGAAGGCTCTGCAGCAGTGAAATCAGTGTTATCCTCTATCAACACTTCATTAGTTCTCTGCACAATACTAGAAACATCAATGTCAATTTTATTTTCAGAACAAGACTGAATGGGAACCATATGAACAACTTCTCTGATTTCCTCAGATCTTTTAGTATTGAGAAAGCCTTGCTTGAAGGGAAATTCTAACTCATTAAACATAACATGGCGAGAAATGTAAAGTCTACCGGTACATGAGAGACACTTGAATCCTTTGTGATTCATACTAGGACCAAGATAAACACATTTAATGGAACGAAAACTCAACTTATGTTGATTGTAGGGCCTTAGGTAAGGAAAACAGGAACACCCGAATACTTTCAGTTCTCCAAATTCAGGTTTTCTTTTGAATAAAACAGAATATGGAATTTCTCCCTTTAAAGCAGTGGTAGGTAACATGTTTATTAATCTTGCTGCTGCCTGAAAAGCATCACACCAGTAACTCAAAGGTGTACCAGCTTGAGCTATCATACTCAAACCCATTTCCACGACTTGACGATGCTTCCTCTCTACTCTACCATTTTGCACAGAAGTATAAGGGCATGAATGTCTCATGACAATTCCACTTTGCTGTACAATCTCCAGAAATGGCTTAAATTCTGATCCTCCATCACTTTGAACAATTTTTATTTTTCTTTCAAATTGGTTCTCCACCATTTTCTTAAACTGTGTAAAAGCTTGAATAGCTTCACCTTTTGTTTTAAGGGGAAAAAGCCACAGAAATCTACTATAGTCATCAAGGAAAGATATGTAATATCTATGTCCTGAGCTAGATTGCACAGGAGCAGGCCCCCAAAGATCTGTATGGATAAGGTCTAAAGGCTGGTCAGCTCTTGTTTCAGATCTTTTAAAAGGAAGAGAATGCATTTTTCCCAATTTGCAAGCATCACAAAAGAAAGGTTCTTTATTGCTGAATTTTTCTAGATTACATTTTTTCAGTACATCATTCAAGATCTTTTCAGATGGGTGGCCTAGTCTTCTATGCCACAATTCTATTTCTGAGCATTTTTCATCCCTTGAGGTCAGAAAACAGCCAGCCTTCTGTGCTCCTTTGACCTTGTATAGTCCCTCAGATTGTATTCCTTGTATCAGTATCTTTCCCGTTGCTTTGTCCTTCACCACACAACCACAAGAATCAAATACAACAGACACATTATTGTCAGATGATAACTGGGACACACTGATAAGATTTTTTTTAATCTTTGGGACCAACATAAGCTTATTTAATTCAAGAGGAGTGTTCTGAATTCTGGATTCTCCAACTTTTTCAATGTTTACTTTATCTCCATTTCCAACAACAAGGTGCTTTTCACAGGGAGGGATTTTACCTTTTTCAATAACAGTAGGTTCATTTGTGACGTGGTTTGATGCACCACTGTCTAAGTACCAATCCTGATTATCAAGATTGTCTTGAGTAATGAGATAGGCAGAATGAGATGAATTAGAATCCTTACCAGCCTCTGAATTGCCACCTGACACACCAGAAAAGCTATGATCAAATCTATAGAAACAACTGACAACTGTATGGCCTACCTTTCCACATAATTGACAAGTAGGTTTATTTTGTCTTCCACCACTTCTGCCTCCACGATTTTGTCTTCCTCTCCCACGTGTTATTTGTCCTCTCCAATTCTGATTAGAATTGGTTGAATTCTTTTTGGTTGTCACAACATTAGCACTTGGGGAACTATACTGACCTGATGCAGACCATTGTTCCAACCTGCTTTCGAATGTAATTAGAGAGGTCTGAAGTTCAACCCACGTAAGTCCTGTTCTGTCAGCGAGTTGGACAACAATTGGTCCATATTCGGAATCAAGGCCAGAGAGAGTTTGAATTACAAGGTCATCATTGGATAGGGGAAATCCTGCCATCTGAAGATTATCTGCCAACTCTTTAACCTTTCGAAGATATTCATCCATCTTCATTCCTCCCTTTCTTAAACGTTGCAATTCACTTTTGTACAAAGTGATGCGTGAACGCGTCTGAGAACCTGAGAATTCCTTAACGGCGTTCCACAATTCTTGTGATGACTTGCATCCAAGAACTTGAGAGATGACTTCCGGCGTCATACTATTATAGAGCCAGCCTAGAAGTAACTGATCAAGAGTAACCCATTCTTGAAATCTTGGGTTAATCTTGCGTTCATTCTCTTCGAAGATGAACAATTCTGGGCACGGGTTAGTTCCAAGTATAAACCCGTCAAGTTGGTTTCCACGACTCATCGGAAGAACCAGTGACATCTACATAAGGTAATTCGTTCGGTCAAGCTTGACAGAGCAAGCCTGATTGAGAGTCGTTGTGAGAGGAATCATCTTGTTCTGGTACGTGACTGACGAGACTTGTTCAGTCGCAGCGTTCGCGGAGCCTGTGGTCGACGACGAGTTGGTTTGCGACGCCATTCCAAGAAACAGGATCTTTCGGCCTCTGATACCAAGAGAAAGTTTACGGGTTGATCACCCGAACAGCAAAGAGAAAATCTCAAAAATGTATATTGCGCTGAAACACTCGAATACAAGTGTTTATAACAACCGAAGCTAACTCAAAACTACACCGTTTTAATAAACGACACCGTACAATGAACACAACATAAAACCATAAGCAGAAGCTAACATTTAACTATGACATCCCTTGAGATTACAGTCCTTTTCTATGAGATATTATACAATTTGTACCCCTTTTGTCTGGGGGAAAAACCAGGAAAAATGCACTTGAATGCCCTTGGGGCAAATTTACCTTTATAAGGTTTATTGTCAATATAGTAACACAAGCTCCCAAAACACTTGATATTATGATACGTCGCTACTCTTTTGTATAGTAATTCATAAGGTGTTTTCAATATAAGCTACTTGTAGGAAATCTATTAAAGAGGTAAGTAGCATTCAAAATAACTTCACCACAAAATATTATGGATAGTCCTGATTAAAACATAAGAGATCTTACAAGTTATAGAATTGTTTTATGCCTCCTTTCCACAATGCCATTTTTTTGGGGTGTGTATACACACGTTCTTTGATGTGTGATTCCAAGATCATCCAAAACACTTTGACTCTATCCACTCAAGAATTTAGACCCATTATTAGATTTGATTGTCTTCACCTTTTTCTAAAACTGATTGTTCACCATCACAAAAAAAACTTCCTCAAGATGTGTTGTCTATATCTTTGTTTTCATAAGAAAAGTCCTAGTGGACCTATTATAGTCATCCACCACTGTCATGAAATAATAAGCACTAGAGATGGAAGTATGTTTGTATGGGCACTAATTATCAATATCTATAAGCTCAAAGATGTCAAGAGAAGTGGTATTACTACTAGAGAAAGGCAAACATGTCTATTTTGCTAGATGACAAGTGTCACATACAATGGTATCATTGTTGTCAAGATCTCAATCGATTTAAATCTTAAAATCTTATAATCTTATTATTCTAAACAACCCAAACGATCTTGATCTTATGTAAGATCTAAATATGCTAGGATCTCAATAGGATCTCGATTTAAATTTTAAAATCTTACTATTTTACGATTTTATTGATGCTATAACATTTTGGATTTTTATCATTTTTTTATTTGTTAATATGTTTCTAATCTATTAGGTCAATTGAGATGGGAAAAAAGTTATTAAACTAACTTAAATATTTACTAATACTAAACAATTATAGTCTTACCACTCACGAATTGCTCAATTTTTAACTTAGTTTAATGAAAGCTGATAATGAGATACAATATTATAGGTTTTGAAAAAGAAAGTGTATGTTTAATAAGAAAAAAAAGAGGTTTCTAAATACAATAAAATGTGAGGGGTCACTCTTTATTTTATTTTATTTTTACTAACTGTATAACATTTGAGCTTGTTTTATTGAAATATAATAAGACTTTGATGATTTTTTATTATATACAAAATTTATGTCATTATATATTTTTTATATATTATTTTATATTTTTAATAGGATCTTACGATCATCGATTTGATCCTATGATTTGATTTATCCTGTGACCCTTCTGATTTTGCATAAGATCTCGATCCTGACGATCATGAATGATTTATTTTCTCATGTTTTTACATAAAGGTAAATGGCTAAGAACAACATTTGAGGGGTGTCCTAACCTTTTGTGCCACAAAGATAAATTTTCATCAGTAATTTTATAGACAAAGTTTATATATTTGAAACTGTAGTTCATAAGTATACTCTAGAGGGAGGTAAATAGAGTATATATATAATTTTTCATAAAATAAGAACTTTATTTTTTAAAAGCTTTCTAAGTTCCACTTTATCTTATCAGGATCCAATTAACAGTTCCTTTTCAGCAAATAATAACTAAGATAATGTAAAGATAAGGGAACATAAATGACACTGTAATTTATAGTGGTTCAAAAGAATCTTAATGATTCACTTGAGGGCAAAAATCACCAATACAAAGAAACCAATATAAGCCTCCAACTTTTATGCTACTTAGTAGCAATCTTCAAACTGAGTCAGTAGGATCCTACTTTTACACTTAACCAGCTAGGACTTCACACATCTCTAGCAAACGAACATGGAAAATCTTCTCAACTAGAAAGGTGCAGCTAAGCAGCTTTTACTCCACAACAGTTAAATACCTTACCAAGTACCTGCTACTAGTCCACACACAAAGACAAAGAGTACAAAGTATAAGAGAATTATAACCAACTTGGATAGGTTTTGATGTAAAGGAACTCGAATCAAGTATGTAGAGTATCCTTTAAGTTTTCCCACAACAACAATTCTTTTAGTCTTTTGGTCTTGTAGCAGACAAAGGTTTAGGTAAAAATTGAATATGATTGAATCACTATTTGTTAATTTACTCATAGATAGTAAATTATGATGAAAGGACGATATGTATAAAGCATTCTTCAAAGTAAAAGACTTGTGCAAAATAACATTTCCACAAGAGAGAATAGATTTTGTAGTACCATTTGGCAAATGAACAATAATATTTTTGTTTGTAGGTTTAAGAGAAACAAAATATTTTCTAGATGCAAATATATAATTTGTTTCCCCCGTGTCTACAATCCATTATTTAAAGAGTTAAAGGAACTAGAAGCAATATTACTAGCATAATCCTTAATTTGAGCAAAATTGACCTGCTCAGCTCCTGCTGCTTGTTTATTCTTCAAAATTCTTGACACTTCATATTGAACCAAATCAGTAAGGGAAAGTGAACATTTTGAATATAACCCCTCCTTCTTCCCTTCATGAGAGTTTTCTTCAAGAGGACTTCCCATCATATTAATGTGATTTTTGCTACTTGCAACAACTTTGTCCTTCTTGAGTTGTTTATACCATTCAAGATACCCATGAATCTTGAAACAATCATCCTTAGTATGACCATTGACCTTATAATGATCACAAAAATGATCATCCTTTTTCTAGTTTTTCTTGTTGTTCTGTCCTCTTCCATGAATTATCTATGTGGTTCTTATCAACATAGCATTGTTTTCAATTCCTTTATTGAAGTTTATTTGTACTGGTCACTACTTCTCCACTCTTAGCACCATTGAATAAGCTTTGTTGATAGTAGGTAAGGGATTTATAACCAAAATTTGGCTCCTTATACTATCATAGCTTTCATTCAATCCCATTAAGAATTGAATTAACTTGTTTTGTGAAATCATATTCTGGAGACCATTCAACATATTGCATACACAACCATTCATAGCTCCACAGCTACACTGAGGAAGAGATTTCAAAACGTTGAGCTCTTTCCAAAATTTCTTCAACTTACTATAATATGTGGCTACAAATAAATTCCCTTGTTCAACTGAAGCTATTTGCCTCTGAATTTGATATATTTGTGGCCTGTTGCTTTCCCCAAATTATTCCTTTAATTCAATCCATAGCCTTCTCACTAAAGTACAATATATAAATGTCTTTGCTATCTCCTTGGTCATTGAATTGATGATCCAAGATGTTAACATCTCATCTACACATCTCCTTTTACTGCTATTGGGTTCTTTTGCAGTTTCTTCAATGACAACACTAAGAATCATAGTTTGTTTTTCACTGCTAGAGCTCGCCTAATTGATCTGTTTCAGGTTAAGGAATTGCTATCTATTAACAGTACCGTGACAAAAATCATACCACGATGATCTAGGTTTTGCATGAACAGCAAATCATCTGCATTCTAATTTGAATTGATACATATGTGTTGATCTATAACTTGATCTTCAACTCCTTCCATTACTTCGAGAAGAATGAAAAGAGATCATAAGGACAAGTAAAAATGAGTAAGCAAACAAACTTGTAGGATCTACTGCTCTTGTACCGTGTACAGTTTCAAGACATCAAGCAAAACCTTCTATATCTTCTTATCGAAAAATTGTGCTACTTACACATATATATACATCAAAGAATGAACATAGAAAGAAAGCTAAAAAAACTAATTAGACAAGGATTAACCACCAGAACTAAACTTCAAACAAAATTTAAAACTATTAACTAACTAACTTTGCAACTGCTAACCACCTATAACAACTTATAACATCCAGCTAAATAAATAAAACATTACATTTATTTTTATATTTGTTTCTTCATATGTGCTGACTAAATTTTCTTATCTATCATCTATCATAGGAGGGTATGATTAATTTGCATGTAGCATTTTGATAATTTTGTGTGATAAATTTACCAAGCTTATATCCAGCTATATGTATCCAAGCAATGTTATTAAAAAAAAAAGGCAACATGATATTTTAGTTCCTTATGTTTATTTTAGATTTCATTATGGTTCTCTGTATCTCAAATGTTTCATATTTGTCCTTTATATTGTAAACTCACACGATATCAGTCCTTTTTTTGTCAAATATATTAGGCATTTTGATAGATTTGACACTTCTCAATCCTAATGTTAACATGAATTATCTCCTAAGTTGTTGTTAAGTTTGTTAACTCTGTTAAAATGCCTAATAAATTTTATGAAAAAAGACTGAAATTGTGTGGGTTTGCAATGTAAAAGACCAATATAAAATATCTGAAATACAAAAGACGGTTTAATTCTCTATTTACTAACTTTCTTAGATAAAAATTTCCTATTTACTAACTATTCAAAAATTATTCCCAATATACTACTATTTTTATGCAAATAAACCAACCTTTGGTCGATTTGTATTATTTTTTATTATTTTAAAAATAAATTGGTGGAATCCGATTAAACACTGACCGGATTCCACTTCTTTTATATATATATATATATATATATATATATATATATATATATATATATATATATATATATATATATATATATATATATATATATATATATATATATATATATTAAATTGATTCAACTGAATCACATTTTCTTTTATATATATATACATATATTTTTTTCCCCAAAAAGTGATTCAGTTGAATCAACTTTTTTTTAAAATAAATATGAATTTATAAGAATCAATTTTAACTATATTAAGAATAATTAATTAATTAATGATGAAAACTAATTAAAGATGAAAAATTAATTAATGTAACAAAAAGAATTAATTGTAACTATATTAATAAGAACAAAATTATAATATATAAATATATAATTGTTCATACACAAATACTCAATAATAGTGAGAGTCAGTTCCTTAACGTCGTCTAGTAACATGTTGACTCAGTAAATGCTCCTCATCCTCCCCTTGTTCGTTGTCTTTGCTCGAGTCTAAATCCATATCTAGCTAATGGTATTATTTAAATTGCAATTTGAGATAACAATTTATTTTTAATAAGTGGAGTTAAGTTTCTCTATATACCAACAATACCGTTTGCCGAACATGGATTCTGATTCGAGCAAAGACAGTGAACAAGAAGAGGACAATGAGGAACAATTACTCGGTTGTGGAAAGTGACATATTATTAGGCGACATTGTGAAACTAACTTCCACTACTACGGAATAATTAATTCTTTTTGTTACATTAATTAGTTTTTATCATTAATTAATTAAATCTTATCAATATAGTTATAATAAATTCTTTTTGTTTAATTAATTTTTCATCATTAATTAAAAAATTAATTAATGTAACAAAAAGAATTAATCTATATAATAGACTAAAACAATTCCACTCTATAGCATTAATTACATTGATATCATTAAATACAATATAATAAAATTAATAAATTAAAATAAACATTAAATGAATAAATTATAAAAATTAATAAATTCATTCTAATCATTCTAATTGAATACTACATTAAATGAATTTGCAAAAATTAGGATAAATTCAAAGCAACCTTTTGAAATGTGATTATTGCTCTCCTGTTAATACATATTCTTGGCATCATTGAATTTAAATTATGGGAAAATTACAACTGGCATATAAATTGGAATTTGATTATATAATTGCATTTAAATGAATTTGAAAAAATGCATTAAAATGAATTTTAAAAAAAATTGTTCTTACATTAAATTATATATATATATATATATTAAAATTAATAAATTAAAATAAACTTTTAAATGAATAGATTATATAAATTAATAAGAATATTCTTATTAATCACTACATTAAATGAATTTTTCGTGAATTGTGGTTATATATCTTTTCATATATAATTGTTCCATATATCAATAAATTTTATAATTAATAATTTAATAATTAATAATAATTTAGTAATAAATAATAATAAATTAACGTAATAGACTAAAATAATTCTACTCTAAGGCATTAATTGTCGGTAGGTCATTAAATTATTATAATAGAATAAATTTAATAAATAAATTAGGTAAATTAATAAATTTGGTAAATTAATCACATCACATTAAATGAATTTGAAAAAATTAGGATATATTGCTATATAATTAGTTTATAATTGATATAATTATTATATAGTCACATTAAATGAGTTTTTAAAAAATTAGGGTAAATTACTATATAATTGGTATGTAATTGCTATAATTGCTATATAATTGATAAATTCGATAAACTTTTCAATTAAAATATAATATGTTGGTATTTGGTAAATTAACATTTATTATATACAAATAATCAAATAATTAGTTGTTATATAATTGCTATATAAAAACTTACCTACAAGTATTCATATTATTTATTTATCTTATTAAATAATTATAATAAAACTTAAATTACCTATATCAGATCAAACTATAATAATGAATTATCACTCATTTTTCTTTTTTCTATATAAGCTCCTTAGACTTCTTTATTGTCCCATCATCAATGGCCAATTTCCTATCTTCATGTAGATGTTTTTAGAAAGTGAATATTACTATTGGCCAATTTTGAGGCTTTTTCATTTTTCAAAATTAAAATTTTAAAATTCAAAATCAATGTAGATATTCATATATTTATTTCGAAGATCTCATCCATATTTGCATATCTCTTTCTCTCACACAATTTCCCTTCTTTTTTCTCTTTGATTTTGCTTATTCTTCCCTAACATGGATGAAGGACAATAATGACGATTTATCATCAAAGTTTTAAAGTGATATTTTTCTCACATTATTTGGTATCATAGCTCAGTTTTTTTTATTTATTTTTTCTGGTCTATACAATTCACATACTATTTACATTCACGATTATTGTTTATTTTATTGTGATTTCTAATTTTCTGTTTCTCTTCGCTCTTTGCTTTTTTTTCCTACTATTTTTGTTTATGTATTCATTCTTCGTTATTTTTTTTCCGAGTTTCTGGTTCGTCTATATTTCTGTTTTTGGTCTTTAGGTTTTTGATTCCTATCTGTTGTATTTCATTTCTGCATTGTTCTGGCTTTCTAATTCCAGTTTTACTTTGCTGTTTCTGTCATTACGTTTTCTTGAATAAAGCAGGTCATGAGAAAGATCAAAGCCTACAAGAAAAAAAAATGATGCCATTGAAGTATTTACTTGTGTTTGAATAATATAATTTGACTATTTTTAAATTAATTTTTTCTTAGTTTTCTCATCTAATATGATTAATGAATAATCCCTTTTAGATTTACTGTGAACAAAAGGTAGAGCCCTCCCTTTGAAGAGAAACTTCAGGCAATGCCGAGATTACATGTGTGCAGATTGATTGAATACTAATTTAAGATTTAAAGTATTAAATTTTAAAGTTAGGATGTGATGTATATTTCCCTTGATTATCTTTTTTTTGTTGTTTTAAGATTTTGTGGGTATGTAAGTTATGTTTTAAATTTCAATAAACCTATAGTTGTTATCATTTTTGCTATCTAAATGTATATTTGAAGAAATAGAAGAAGAAAGAATCAAAGGAAAACAAGGATTTTGATCATAGCAGACATATTAAGTTAGTAATTTTTATTTCAACTCATTTTCATCATTAATTAATATATTTATCTAAATTAATTTATGTAATACCTTATTTTTTGTTTTTCTTTTCATTTGACATTATTGACATTCTATCTTCAGAGCATTTGAAAGTATTTGTATCTAATGAATCATCTTATATGTGTCTTAATATGGCTTGAATGTCTTATTATTTTTGTACATGTATTCTTTTATATATCTTTTAAATATTTTTATTTATTTAATAAACAAAAATTATGACATTTGTACTAATCCGTGCATTGCACGGGTCACAACACTAGTTGCAACTATATTAATAAATTCACTACTGAATCAAAAGATAAATTCAGATTTTAAAAAAAAATGTGATCCAACTGAATCACTTTTTTTTAAAAAAATAAGAAGTGGAATCCAATCAGTGTTTGATCGGATTCCACCAATTTTTAGAAAAAAAATAAAAAATGAGAAACTCAATCAATGTTTGATCAAGTTTCTCATTTTTTTAAAAAAATAAAAAATAATGTAAATCGACCAGATGTTAGTTGATTTGCATGAAAATAGTATTATATTGGGTATAACTTTTGAATAGTTAGTAGAAAAGGAATTTTTATCTATGAAAGTTAGTAGATAGGAATTAAACCCATAAAAGACCAAAATAAAACATAAAATAAACATAAAGGACCATACTATTATTTTTGTCAAAAAAAAAATGGAAGCTCATTATTAAAAAGTTTTCATTTTGTATATAAGGAAACACTGTTATATAAACTTATAACAAAATTTAATTTTATTAGCAGTATTATTATAATACTATTATATATCAATTTAAAATTTTTATATTCATTCAAAAATTACAAAATTTTTATATATAAATTTGTTATTTTTATTTATTATAATGTTATAGAATTTGAAATATAATAAAATAAGATTTTGTATATAAATTATTTTTTTTAAAAAAAGGTGGGACTACCCATTGATAGGAGTGTTCAAAATCAAAATAAACCGACCCAAACAAACTGATTAAAATTGAAAAAAGAAGGTCCAAATAAGTTTTTAAAATATGACAACCGAACTATTTAGTTTGATTGCCGATTTAGTTTGGTTTGAACCAAAACAAACTTCTTATATTATATTATATTATATATATTAAAATATCTTGTACACTAATGCACTGATTTTATTTCTTTATCATCATTAGATGTCAATTGAGATATATTGTTACAAATTTATATCCTAACACTAATGTTTTAAGCTATAATTTGAATTATTAATATGTGGTCGGGAGAAATATGAAATTATGAAAAAGTTAAAAGCAGGTGTTTATTGTGATTATAAAATAATATGTTACAAAAGAATTCTTTTAAGTATAATAATAAAAAATTTTAAATATTATATAAGAATTTTATGATTTTTTTTCAAATTGTCTAAAACCGAACCAACAATTTAAAAAAAATTGAATAGGTCTTTATTTTTTTAAAATTACACCAATTGATTCGGTTCGATTTAAGTTCAAAATCAAGCCGAACCAAACATTTGAATACCTTAACCACGTAATAGCTGACCTCCTATTTGCTTAGATTCGTTTTTAGACGGATAAAAAAATTTGATAGCCAAACCCGTCTAAATGGCAAGTTAAATGATAAAACCACATACCACTTTAACACTGCTAATGATGTGTGTGTTGAAACCTTAAACTTCATCGGTAAAAAAAGACTGATTGAATTGACCAATGAAATTAGTTTGATGGATACTTTTTATTTAATTTTTTTTAAACATAGCTGTAACTGTAATTCCAATATATAATTACTCCATATGGCCACATTTAGCCTGCCACAATGACAATGCACAACGTGATCTTCAATGCCAATAGTAAGCATACGCTGGCCAGAAAATTAAGGTGAAGCCGACCTTTGATTTTAAAATCTAATAACTTGCCTCGTGAATTATTTGTCTCTATGCAGCCTTTGGATTGTGTTTCTCCTATATAAACTAAACACTCCATTAACTAAAGCCACACTAACCATAGCTAGAGACTAATTATAACTCACATAAGGATACAAAAATGGCTAAGTCCACTCTCGTTACTATTGCTCTGGTTTTCTCATTTCTTCTTGTTATGGCGTCCATTGCTGCAAGTAGACCAACACCAACTAGTAAGTCCTCAATTATCTTTTCTTTAAGTTTTAGATTATAATTAAAATACAGGTCAAAATTCAGGGGTATGAAAGCTACTTTTGTCTCTATATAAATTATAATTTAATCTCATTTCACGATGCATGGCTGTCCCTTTAAACTTGTTTGAATTGGTATTAATTAACAATCAATGTATTTGGATTTTTGTAGCCCCGGAGACAATATGTAACACAGTTCATGGAGTGCAAGAAGCTGAAACTTGCTTGTCCATCGCGGCAAGCTTCAAATTGGACGAAAGCCACTTTCTGGAGATCAATCCCAACATCAACTGCAGCCTCATGTTTGTGGGTCAATGGGTGTGTGTCGATGGCCAAGTGATTTGAGCTTTCTCACAAAACTAGTGGGATCCATGTAGTGTGAGTGAATGATAAAGATGCCAATAATAAATTAAGGAGAAACGAAGTTTCTGAATGTCTGTATCGTCGTATCGTACGTAATTTCAAGTAATACATGTGTTATGTACCGAATAAGTTTATCAACAAATATATGAATATGTTCTTCTTTGTTATCCATTATTGCTTCATTATTCTCCTAACTATGATATCTGTCGTAAGATGGTTAGGTAATTACGCCTTTAATTTGGAGAAATCATAAAAGGCTCCAAGGCCTCAAGTTTCCAGCTCATGGAGTCATGGTCCTCTCAGACATAAAGCACATGACGTGTAATTCTCATTAATATATATATAAGATAATTTTCTACTAAATTAATGACGACATTCCAATTAAAATTAGCTTGAGGAGGCCTGGGAATTCGAAGCAATACCTTCTTTTCTTTCACCTCATAAATGATAAGCTACTTGTTGAAGCTGGTTGACTTAAATGTAGCTAAAACTTATCTTTTTTAAGTAATATTTTGAGCTCAAATTTTGGGAATGAAGAAAATTAGTATGATGAGAGTTTTAAAGTTTTGTTGTTTGACCTAGTTAGAAACGGTGGCAATGGACTAATACCTGTTTATTTTTTTCACTATTTTTTTTTTGTATTTGTCCAAAATATTCAATACCAACACCCTATCTAAATCCAAAAAAGATTTCTGATACTTTCTTAGGACGAAAAACTTGATATATGAAAAATGTATTGTATATCCTAAGTTAGTTATTTGGAGACCCACATACCCAATATCCCATATATATTCATCTAATAAAAATCTTAAATTTATCAAAGTTATATTATATAAATTATAAATATGTATATTATATAGATATATTATAATTTATATATTAAAGTTTTATTATTTACAATATAATTATATATTGTATAAATAATTATTCGATAGAGACATCATATACTCTATCCAGACATTCGTATTGGAGTAATATAGGATACCGGATGCCAATATTGATATTCGCCTAATATCAGATATATGGGTATTTAATTTTGACTAATTGTTGCTCTAGATATCGGATATTTGTTTGAATAGATATCACAGATACTTGAAATATCCATGAGGCCATGATCATTACCATCTCCATATCCAATTTGAATTAAATTAGTCAGAGTCCAATCAATTTTTGAATTCTTGTGATTTTAACCAAAAAATGATAATAAACTTTTTTTAACAATATAAAGTAAGGTTGGATTTATTCAAGCTTGCCAAAAGTTTAAATCGTTGAAATAAAGTGTTGAAGGTTGAATTTCATCTTAACGACTAATTAATGTTATCTAAATCTAGAAGAATATAAGAATTGCTTACGTGTCTGAATAGGTGGACAAAGACTCATTAAATGTTACCAATATGGTAAGTTCAAGTTTCAATTTTTGTCCCTCGCGATTAGAGTAAATTTAAATTTCCTTTCACATATTTATAAAAAGGGTGTTAATTTTTTTTTTCCATTCTTAAAATGAATGAATACAATACTTTTATTAATGTCTACGCATCAACTTTTTTTTTTAATATTATTAGAGTAGGCAATAGTATAATATGGTATTTTGAACACTATGATTTGTTAAAACACATAATTATGTTAAAAAAAAGAAATATCTTAACATGCTACAAAAGTCATGACACACTACCGAAAGAGAAAAAAGTGGTATTGTAAAGGTTGTTTAGTGGCGGTTTTAAAAAACAACCACTAAACAATAACTTAGTAGTGGTTAGGATAACTGCCACTAAGATAATTGCCGTTCATAGAGAAAACACTTATCTCTCAATTTAACGGTAGTTTGAGGAAAATCTTCGTTTGTGGTGGTTTGTTTCAAACTACCACTATTTAACGGATATTTAGTGGCGCTTTGAACAAATCACCGCTACTTAGCTCAAACCACTACTATTTAGTAGCGTACAAACTGCTGCTAAATAGTTTCAATGCCCTACCCCCTTTACCAGATCTCATATGCTTTGTGAGAGAGTGTTGCTACTCTGCATCCATTATGCCATAGATCCGCCAAGCATCTCTTCACGTTGTCGTCGTTGACCGCCATCCACTTGTTGTTGTTCACCTCATTTGCAAGCCCAAGACCATCAATTGCGCACTGCGATTCACCATTTCACCTTATCGCTATCGTCGTCGTCATTTTTCACTCTTTTGACCTGTTGTCATGGCTACGGTTAGCTTCTTCTCCTTTTTTTTTTCTGCATTTTTTTTGCGTTTTTTTATTCTCATTTCTTATGTAGACACCACATATATGGAAAATTCTGAGCTTACCTCATGGATATATTTTGATATCTCTATAAAATATTTTTCTGTATCTATATACAGACTTTGAAGCACATTGGATTACTGAAAACTCTATTTCGTTGTAAATTTTTTTTTCTTTTTTTCAAATTGGAGTTAGGTAGTGTCCTCAGTTATAGGAACGACCAAAAACTAAGTAAAAGATAGGCGTAGTTTTTATATTTTTAGTATGAAATTTCAAAATAATATGACATGTATAATTTTTATAAATAAATATACAATTTTAATGGAACCACGTTACATGATTAGATTTTTGAAGATATTTTAATATATGTTGGAGTTTATTCAAAAATTTGATAGTAGAAATATGAAAAGAAATATATCTTAAGTCTAACTAAAAAAACGACAAAGTATTACCATGAAAGGCTTTTGAATCACGACAAACTTAGGCTATGGCTCATGGGCTACTATGGTTATGTTTAGAAAATTGGTGAATAGATATGAATTGAACAAATTTAGGTTTGAATAAATATAACTTGGAAACTTAAATTTGGATGAACAAGATTTGGGTGAACGTTATTTATATTTGAAAGACAGTTGGACAAATGTGATTTGAGACAGATCATGATATTTGGATGTTAGTTTGCAAACTTAGTTTTAGATGTGTAATTACCAGAAATGGCATAAATTTTAATTTAAACATTTTAAACTAATTGTAATTATAATTATAAAATGAAATAAGTGCACCCTAAAGAAATTCAAAAGTTTCAATAAATTATTTTGTTTGGGTCAATTTTAGTTTTCAAGAAATTCAAAATTTTCAATAATAAAAAATGAGTGAAAAAATATATGTCAAAATGTATGATGATAATAGTATCTATATTTTTTTAAAAAATAAATACAAAGATAAAATATAAAATAAGGAAAAATAAAAAACTAAAAAAGAATCATAAAAATCAAAAATAAGGAAAAATAATCAAAATATAAATAATAATACAAAAAATGAAGATTCAAAGACCCAAGGAAAAGAAAAAATTGCAAACAGCAAAGACGATGGAATCAATCTTGTAGTGTCTTCAATTGACTTCGTGTCAAACTTTGATTCTTTTACTTGGTGTTGAATTCAATCCATGGACGACTCCTCCGCCCTACCTCTGCCTTCCTCGACGACATTGTCAAGCCTTCGCCCTTAGCACTCCATACCCACAACTATCGTGGTGCCCACCAAACTTTCCCCCCTACCCCACCGAGCTCCCTCAAACAAAAACGCAAACACAACAATGAATAAAGAACTTTTTTACCCATCTCACAGCACACATCACTCTACCTACTCTTTCTCATATAGCACAAAAACACACATGTAGCAAATGACATACACTCGACTTTCTTGCCCCCACACCCACATTCTCACACCTCTATTTTGGTGGCCAAAAATAGAGTACCCGAGGGAAGCGTCAAGAGAGCACGAGAAAGAAGCACAGGAAATGGAAAGGGCATCACAGGAAAATATGGCAGTAATGACATTGAGAAGAGTGGAAATCACGTTTAATGAGAGAAGAAGCTACCCATAGCCGTGGTGGATGAAACATGGTTCAAATGAGGAAACTACGATTAATGCCATCATCCAATGCGCTACCAAACGTTTCCATTTTCCTTTAAACACTATTTGGAACTCTGCAACCCACGTTTACTCCACCGCAATGTTGAACTAAACACACGCTAACATGAACGACAAAGTTGTTAGGTAGGCTGTTCATACTTTACAAAGATCAACGTGTCTAACCAGTAACCACCACATGAAATATATGTTAGGAAAATACATATAACCCCACTAAAAAAAATTTAAAACTTAACATTATTGCTGAGATGAATGTTTGTTTTGAATGATTGTCAATTTTGTATATGGCTTTAGCTCTACTGCAAGTCAGTGTAGTTTTGAAATCAAGAAGTTAGAGAATTTTTTGCTTCTTCCTAGTGCACCAAGTGAATAAATATATGTATAACTGAAAGATCAATTTGGTTTCTTTTTTTTTTTCTCCTGAAAAAACCAATTATGAGAGTATTAAAGCAAATTCAGTTCTATTTTAATTTCTTAACTTTATCTTTGGTAGTTGTGGCTTATAAGTGACAATGGTAGCATTCTTCTGAGTAAAACATCTTTTTTGTTTTAATTTAGGCCTTTAAAAATATAATCTTTCAATTTAATCCTAAACAGATTATGTAGTTAACAGTTATGGAAGATCCCTTTTTTGCCTAATAGAAGATTCGATTTGATTGGAGGAAAGTATGTAGTACACTAAATTGAAAAGATTTCTTTTTACACGATCAAATAGGCTCAAGAAATTAAATTTGAACTTATATTAGCCATAAAATATCTTCTAAGACCTTTCACTCTTCCAATTATAATATTATTTAATCAATTTTTTAAAGATGTTTTTAACTATCAATTCAATATCTCAAGTTGTTAGAATATTAGTTTTACATGTTTTTAGTTAGAATATAGATAAAATTTAGTTATACATGAATGGAGTAATATATGAAGTTGTTGGAATTTAGATATCCATGTTTTTAGTTATACACGCTTAATCTTTTAACTTTTAAGTTGATAAAATTGAGTATATGTTTTAAAACTTTAAATTGATATGCTTCTTGCATTCTTAAGTCTTTTTGGTTGTTAAAATGTAGGATTATAATTTACTTATCTTTTATAGTTAGTTATAATATTGTTTTGATTGGTTACAGAACATAATAGATAAGTCTTAAATTGCTAAACCCTAAAATAATTTTGAATATTTAGAGGGACTTAACAGGTTCTTAGATTTTGCATTTTCAAATAAGAGTGTTGAGGGTAAAATCATATATCTATGTCTCAAATGCAAATTTAAAAAGTGACAAGTCAGAGAAGTTGTGCATGAACAATTACTTGTCAAGTCATTCTCACGAGGTTACACATTTTGGTCCTACCATGGGGTCCCACCTATAGTAGAACCCTCTGTAAAGTCTGTTTCAAGTCAGTCTGTTTCAAGTCACAGAAGGTAGAGAAGATATAATTAATTAATTTGGATAACCCTATGTATGATATGACCTATGATGCATTTGTGGTTCACGCTAAAAATGAGAGGGTAGAAGTTGATGAGACATTTGTTTCGTCAAATCAAATAAATGATGAAACTAAGAAATTTTTATTAATTACTTAAAGATGGACAACATAGTTTACATGAAAGATGTGATAAATTTACAAAATCGTCCTTTTTGATAAAATTGTATTGCATCAAGTGTATGTGTGCGGTAACTAATAAAGCAATGTCAATGATACTAGATTTGTTGGCAAAGGCATTTGAATATGCCAGAATTCCAACTTCTTTCTATAAAGTTAAGAAAACTTTCAACAATTTAGGGCTCTATTATACTAAAATTCATGCATATCCGAATAATTGCATGTTACATTGAAGGGATGATGGAAATAAAGATATATGTAAAAAATGCAATATATCTGGGATGATGGAAATAAATATATATGTAAAAAATGCAATATATCTAGATGGAAACCTAAGAGTAAAGACATGTCAAGTGAAGGTGGAAAGCCAAAAAACACAGCCTGCAAAAATTCTTAGATATTTTCCATTAAAACCTATATCACAAAGGTTGTTTCTGTCTTCTAAGACCACTGAAAACATGAGATGGCATGTTGAGAAAAGGAATAATGATGAGTTGCTAAGACATCCAAGGGATTTTAAAGCATGGAAAATGTTTAATTTAATAAATTATCAATTTATTTTGGATCTCCATAATGTGCATCTTGTGTTAGCAACTGATGGATTTAATTTATTTGGGACTTCAAGTACTTGTTACAATTGAATTGTGGTTCGTATTATTTACAACCTCCCTCCTTGGATGTACATGAAATAGAATTCTTTTATTTTGTCAATAATTATTCTAGGGAAGAGAGCATTGGATCATGAAATTTATTTCTATTTGCAATTGTTGATAGAGGAGTTGAAAGAGTTATGGAATGTCAGGGTTGAAACATATGATGCTCATGCTAATGAAATGTTTAACATGTGTGTAATTATCTTGTGGACTACTAGTGATTTTCCAAGACTTGAAGCTTTGTCTAGATAGAATACTCATACCAAGTTAGCTTATAGGTTGTCGGTTTAGTTCGATTGTCAGTTTAGTTTGGTTTGAACCGAAACAAACACTTTATATTATATTATATTACATTACATTACATTACATTATATTATATTATATTATATATATTAAAATATCTTGTACACTAATGCACTTATTTTATTTCTGTATCATCTAATGTCAATTGAGATATGTTATTACAAATTTATATACTAACACTAATGCTTTAAACTATGATTTGAATTATTAATATGTGGTCTAAAGGGTGAAATATGAAATTATGAAAAAGTTAAAAGTAGATGTTTTCTGTAATTATAAAATAATATATTACAAAAAAATTCTTCTAAGTATAATAATGAAAGACTTTAAATATTATACAAGAACTTTATGGTATTTTTTTAAATCGTCCAAAACTGAACCAACTGTTCAAAAAAAAATTGAATAAGCCCATATTTTTCTAAAATTGCACCAATTGATTTGGTTCAATTTAGGTTTAAAATCAAATTGAATTGAACATTTGAACACCCTAATCATGTATAGCTCACATCCGATTTGCTTAGTTTCGTTTTTAGATGGATTAAAAAAAATTGATAGGCAAACCCATCTAAATGGCAAGTTAAATGATAAAACCACATGCCACTTTAACACTGCTAACGATGCGTGTGTTGAAACCTTAACTCACTTTAACACTACTAATGATGTGTGCGTTGAAACCTTAAACTTCATCGGTAAAAAAAGACTGATTGAATTGACCAATGAAATTAGTTTGATCGATACTTTTTATTTAATTTTTTCTAAACATATCTGTAACTGTAATTCCAATATATAATTACTCCATATGGCCACATTTAGCCTGCCACAATGACAATGCACAACGTGATCTTCAATGCCAATAGTAAGCATACTCTGGCCAGAAAATTAAGGTGAAGCCGACCTTTGATTTTAAAATATAATAACTTGCCTCGTGAATTATTTGTCTCTATGCAGCCTTTGGATTGTGTTTCTCCTATATAAACTAAACACCCCATTAACTAAAGCCACACTAACCTTAGGTAGAGACCAATTATAACTCACATAAGGATACAAAAATGGCTAAGTCCACTCTCGTTAGTATTGCTCTGGTTTTCTCATTTCTTCTTGTTATGGCGTCCATTGCTGCAAGTAGACCAACACCAACTAGTAAGTCGTCAATTATCTTTTCTTTAAAAAAGTTGTAATTTATTCATCACTCAACTACTATTTATTATTATTATTATTATTCAAATTTAGTCTTTGCTACTAAGTTTTTGTTAGTATTTTATAAATTTTATTGACACGACTAATTATGTATAATATGATATATCTATTGATACTTTAAATAATATGCATGATTTATTTGTAAAAAGTAGCTAGTGAGATGAATTAACTCAGGCATATAGCATAAACCTATTAACTATGGCAAGTAAGTTGGGTGAATTAGTATAATCACGTGTATTTCGAAGTGTCAGAATTGAACATGTGGTTGACCACGTTAATAAATTATCAAAATTTTAATGTCAGTGACTAAATTAAAATTTTTCAAATTATAAGAATTCAATACAAAGTTTTAAACTACATAGACAAAATTAAAATCTAAATAAAATTAAAGAGACTCGAAAAATAATTTAACCATAACATCAATATATATTATTTTAACATTAATTCGTAGCTGCATGCTAATAACACTCTCTTGTGAGATTAATTAGTATGATGGAAACAAACAACCGATAGTTGAATGATACACAACAACAAATAAATTGCAGCCTTATCATATATATATATATATATGAAAGGAAAAAGTATTATACATCCTCCTAAATTTTAACCCACATTTTAATTATAACATAAAAATTTATTTCATGTCAATTATAATTCATACATTTTGAAATAATTTTAACTATATTCTTGAGCCTAATATATTTCAAATATTTAAAAGTTGCCACTAATTTAATATTTTATCTTGCACACATCAATGTCAAATTATTTATCCTATATGTGCAATGTCAGATGTACCAACTTAAATTGATAAAATTGACCTTATATATCATCCTTCATTAATAACAAAAAAATGAAGAATTTTAAAGGGTTCAAAGGACCATTTGATCATTTTAAATTAGTATTTAAAATAGTATATTTAGGGTAAATAATGTGTTACTAACATATATTAGATAAATTGCCACATCAACATATGTCGTTAAATATTTTGAAAATATTAGAAGGTATAACTAAAATTAATTAAAAAATTATATATATAAATATATATAATAATTGACATAAATTAAATTTTAAATTATAATTAAAATACGGGTCAAAGTTTAAGGGAGGTATGAAAGCTACTTTTGTCTCTATATAAATTATAATTTAATCTCATTTCACGATGCATGGCTGTCCCTTTAAACTTGTTTGGATTAGTATTAATTAACAATCAATGTATTTGGATTTTGTAGCCCCGGAGACAATATGTAACGCAGTTCATGGAGTGCAAGAAGCTGAAACTTGCTTGTCCATCGCGGCAAGCTTCAAATTGGACGAAAGCCACTTTCTGGAGATCAATCCCAACATCAACTGTAGCCTCATGTTTGTGGGTCAATGGGTGTGTGTCGATGGCCAAGTGGTTTGAGCTTTCTCACAAAACTAGTGGGATCCATGTAGTGTGAGTGAATGATACAGATGCCAATAATAAATTAAGGAGAAACGAAGTTTCTGAATGTCTGTATCGTCGTATCGTACGTAATTTCAAGTAATACATGTGTTATGTACCGAATAAGTTTATCAACAAATATATGAATATGTTCTTCTTTGTTATCCATTATTGCTTCGTTATTCTCCTAACTATGATATCTGTCGTAAGATGGTTAGGTTATGACGCCTTTAATTTGGAGAAATCATAAAAGGCTCCAAGGCCTCAAGTTTCCAGCTCATGGAGTCGTGGTCCTCTCAGACATAAAGCACATGACGTGTAATTCTCATTAATATATATAAGATAATTTTCTACTAAATTAATGACGACATTCCAATTAAAATTAGCTTGAGGAGGCCTGGGATTCGAAGCAATACCTTCTTTTCTTTCACCTCATAAATGATAAGCTACTTGTTGAAGCTGGTTGACTTAAGTGTAGCTAAAACTTATCTTTTTTAAGTAATATTTTGAGCTCAAATTTTGGGAATGAAGAAAATTAGTATGATGAGAGTTTTAAAGTTTTGTTGTTTGACCTAGTTAGAAACGGTGGCAATGGACTAATACCTGTTTATCTTTTTCACTATTTTTTTTTGTATTTGTCCAAAATATTCAATACCAACATCCTATCTAAATCCGAAAAAGATTTCTGATACTTTCTTAGTACGAAAAACTTGATATATGAAAAATGTATTGTATATCCTAAGTTATTTATTTGGATACCCACATACCCAATATCCCATGTTCATCTAAAAATCTTAAATTTATCAAAGTTATATTATATAAATTATAAATGTGTATATTATATAGATATATTATAATTGATATATTAAAGTTTTATTATTTATAATATAATTATATATTGTATAAATAATTATTAGATAGACATCATATACTCTATCCAGACATTCGTATTGGAGTAATATATAGGACACCGGATGCCAATATTGATATTGGCCTAATATCAGATATATGGGTATTTAATTTTGACTAATTGTTGCCCTAGATATCGGATATTTGATTGAATAGACATCACAGATACTTGAAATATCCATGAGGCCATGATCATTACCATCTCCATATTCAATTTAAATTAAATTAGTCAGAGTCTAATCAATTTTTGAATTCATGTGATTTTAACCAAAAAATGATAATAAACTTTTTTTTTTAACAATATAAAGTAAGGTTGGATTTATTCAAGCTTGCCAAAAGTTTAAATGGTTGAAATAAAGTGTTGAAGGTTTAATTTCATCTTAACAACTAATTAATGTTATCTAAATCTAGAATATAAAAATTGCTTACGTGTCTGAATAGGTGGACAAAGACTCATTAAATGTTACCAATATGCATGTAAGTTGAAGTTTCAATTTTTGTCCCTCACGTTTAGAGTAAATTTAAATTTCATTTCACATAATTATAAAAAGGGTGTTAATTTTTTTTTTCCATTCTTAAAATGAATGAATACAATACTTTTATTAATGTCTATGAAACAACTTTTTTTTCAATATTATTAGTGTAGGCAATAGTATAATATGGTATTTTGAAATGATTTGTTAAAACACATAATTATGTTAAAAAAAAAGAATATCTTAACATGCTACAAAATTCATGACACACTACCAAAAAATTAAAAAATGGTATTGTAACGGTTCTTTAGTTGCGGTTTTACAAAACAACAACTAAACAATAACTTAGTAGTAGTGACAATAAGATAATTGCGGTTCATAGAGAAAACACTGTTATCTCTCAATTTAATGGCATTTGAGGAAAATCTTCATTTGTGGTGGTTTATTTCAAATCGCCACTATTTAGCCGATATTTAGTGGCGCTTTGAACAACCCACTGCTACTTATCAGTGATTTGACTAAACTGTTAGCGATTAATGCCCTACCCCCTTTATTAGATCCATTTGCTTCGTGAGAGAGTGTCACTGGTCTGCATCCATTATGCCATAAATCTACCAAACATCTCTTCACGTTATCGTTGTTGACCGCCATCCTTTGGTCGGCGATGTCTCCTTGGTCTCGACTAGTCCTTGCAATTGCTAACGTTGTCAACATCGTTCATTGTGATTCACCTCATTTGCAAGCCCAAGACCATCATTTGTGCACTGCGATTCACCTCATCACCATCGCCGTCGTCGACCGCCCTCCCCTAGCTGGCATCGTCTACTCTGTTGTTCTAACCTATTGTCATTGCCACTGTTAGCTTCTTCTCTTTTTTTTTTTCTGCATTTTTTTTTTGCGTTTTTTTATTCTCATTTCTTACGTAGACACAATGGCAAATTCTGAGCTTACCTCATGAATATATTTTGATATCTATATAAAATATTTTTCTGTATCTATATACAGACTTTGAAGCACATTGGATTACTGAAAACTCTAATTCATTGTAATTTTTTTCCTTTTGTTTTTTTTCAAATTGGAGTTAGGTAGTGTCCTCAGTTATAGGAAGGGCCAAAAAGATAGGTGTAGTTTTTATATTTTTAGTATGAAATTTCACAATAATATGACATGTATAATTTTTATAAATAAATATACAATTTTAATGGAACCACGTTACATGATTAGATTTTTGAAGATATTTTAATATATGTTAGAGGTTATTCAAAAATTTGATAGTAGAAATATGAAAAGAAATATATCTTAAGTCTAACTAAAAAAACGACAAAGCATCACTATGAAAGGCTTTTGAATCACGCCAAATTTAGGCTATGGCTCATGGGCTACTAAAGTTATGCTTGGAAAATTGGTGGGTAAATATGATTTGTACAAACTTAAGTTTGGATGAATGTGGTTTGAGTAAATTTAAGTTTGGGTAAATGTGATTTGTGTAAACCTAAGTTTGGATAAACATGATTTATATTTAGAAAACAGTTGGATAAATGTGATTTGGGACAGACTATGATATTTGGATGTTAGTTTGCAAATTTGGTTTTAGATGTGTAATTACCAGAAAGGATATAAATTTTAATTTAAACATTTTTAATTAATTGTAATTATAATTATAAAATGAAGTAAGTGCACCCTAAAGAAATTCAAAATTTTCAATAAATTATTTTTTTTTGGGTTAATTTTTAGTTTTCAAGAAATTCAAAATTTTCAATAATGAAAAATGAGTGAAAAAATATATATGTCAAAATGTATGATAATAATAGTATCTATATTTTTTAAAAAAATAAATACAAAGATAAAATATAAAATAAGGAAAAATAAAACAAATATAAAATATAAAAGAATCATAAAAATAAAAAATAAGGAAAAATCAATCAAAATATAAATAACAATACAAAAAATGAAAATTCAGGGTCCTTTTTGAAGGAAACGTACTTTTGAGGAATCAAATTAAAATTCAAGAGATTTAAGAGGGATTCCATTGCAAAGAGTATTTTAGATAGGGGGTCCAAACATAATATAGACCGACTCTCGAATCAATTAATTTATTTCCCTTCATTAAATTATCAATTCAAATTGTCAATAATTAACAAAAAGATAAAACAAGTAAAAATTGCAAAAAGCAAAAATGTTGGAGTCAATCTTGTGGTGTCTTCAACTAACTTTGTCTCAAACTTCAATTCTTCCACTTGGTATTGGATTCAATCCATGGATAACTCCTCCGCCCTACTACCACCTTCATCGACAACAGCGTCAACCCTCCACCCCGACACTCCATACCTAAAAATGTCGTGGTGCCCACCAAACTTTCTCTCCCACCCCACCGAGCTCCCTCAAACAAAGACACAAACACAACAAGGAATAAAAAACTTTCTTACCCATCTCACAACACACATTACTCTATTTACTCTTTCTCGGATAGCACAAAAACACTCATGCAACAAATGACACACACTTGATTTTCTTGCCCCCACACCCACATTCTCACGCCTCTATTTTGGTGGCCAAAAATAGAGTATCCGAGAAGCACAAGAGATGGGAAGGGCAGCACAGGAAAATATGACAGTAATGACATTGGGAGGAGTGGAAACCACATTTAATGAGAGAAGAAGCTACAGATAGTCGTGGTGGATGAAACATGGTTCAATTGAGGAAACCATGTTTAATGCCATCGTCTAATGCGCTACCAAACATTTCCATTTTCCTTCAAACAATATATCGAACTCTCCACGTCAACTCCACCACAATGTTGAACTAAACACACGCTAACATGAACGACAAAGTTGTTAGGTTGGTTGTTCATACTTTACAAAGATCAACGTGTTTAACCACCACATGAAATATATGTTAGGAAAATACATATAACCCCACTAAATAAAATTTAAAACTTAACATTATTGCTGAGATGAATATTTGTTCTGAATGATTTTCAATTTTGTATACGGCTTTAGCTCTACTGTGAGTGAGTGTAGTTTTGAAATCAGGAAGTTAGAGAATTTTTTGCTTCTTCCTAGAGCACCAATTGAATAAATATATGTATATCTGAAAGATCAATTTGGTTTCTTTTTTTTTTTCTCCTGAAAAAACCAATTATGAGAGTGTTAAAGCAAATTCAGTTCTATTTTAATTTCTTAACTTTATCTTTGGTAGTTGTGGCTTATAAGTGACAATGGTAGCATTCTTTGAGTAAAACATCTTTTTTTTTTTAAATTTAAGCCTTTAAAAATATAACTTTTCAATTTAATCCTTAACAGATTATGTAGTTAACAATTATGGAAGATCCCTTTTTTGCCTAATAGAAGATTCGATTTGATTGGAGGAAAGTATGTAGTACACTAAATTGTAAAGATTTCTTTCTGAACGACCAAATAGGCCCAAGAAATTAAATGTGAACTTATATTAGTCATAAAATATCTTCTAAGACCTTTCTCTCTGCCAGTTATAATATAATTTAATCAATTTTTTAAGATGTTTTTAACTATCAATTCAATATCTCAAGTTGTTAAAATATTAGTTTTACATGTTTTTAGTTAGAATATAGATAAAATTTAGTTATAAATGAATGGAGTAATATATGAAGTTGTTGGAATTTAGATATCCATGTTTTTAGTTATACACGCTTAATCTTTTAACTTTTAAGTTGATAAAATTGAGTATATGTTTTAAAACTTTAAATTGATATGCTTCTTGCTATTCCTAAGTCTTTTTGGTTGTTAAAATGTAGGATTATAATTGACTTATCTTTTATAGTTAGTTATAATATTGTTTTGATTAATTACAGAATATAATGGATACGGCTTAAATTGCTAAACCCCAAAATACTTTTGAATATTTAGAGGGACTTAATAGGTTCTTAGATTTTGTGTTTTTAAATAAGAGTGTTGAGGGTAAAATCATATATACATGTCTCAAATGCAAATTTAAAAGGTGGCAAGGAACAATTAATTGTCAAGTCATTCCCACAATGTTACACATTTTGGTCCTACTATGGGGAAACACTTATAGTAGAACCCTATGTAAAATCTGTTTCAAGACCACATATGATGCATTTGTGGTTCATGCTAAAATGAGAGGGTGGAAGTTGGTGAGACATTTGTTTCATCAAATCAAATGAATGATGAAACTAAGAAATTTTTATTAATTACTTAAAGATGGACAACATAGTCTACATGAAAGATGTGATAAATTTACAAAATTATCCTTTTTGATAAGATTGTATTGCATCAAATGTATGTGTGCGGTAACTAACAAAGCAATGTTAATGATATTAGATTTATTGACAAATGCATTTGAATATGCCAAAATTTCAACTTCTTTCTATAAAGCTAAGAAAACTTTCAACAAATTAGGGTTCAATTATACTAAAATTTATACATGTCTGAATGATTGCATTTTATATTGAAGGGATGATGGAAGTAAAGATATATGCAAAAAAATGCAATGTATCTAGATGGAAACCTAAGAGTAAGGGTGTGTCAAGTGAAGGTGGAAAGCTAAAAAAAAAAAACAGCCTGCCAAAATTCTTAGATATTTTCCATTAAAACCCATATCACAAAGGTTGTTTCTATCCTTTAAGACCACTGAACACATGAGATAGTATGCTAAGGAGAGGAATAATGATGAGTTGCTAAGACATCCAAGGGACTTTGAAGCATGGAAAATGTTTGATTTAACAAATTATCAATTTAATTTGGATCCCTATAATGTGTTTCTTGGGTTATAGCAACTAATGGGTTATTCATTTGGGATTTTAAGTACTTATTACAACATTTGAATTGTGGTTCTTATTCTTTACAACCTCCCTCCTTGCATGTGCATGAAATAGAGTTCTTTCATTTTGTCAATGATTATTCTAGAGAAGGGAACATTATGTAATGAGATTTATTTCTATTTACAATTGTTGATAGAAGAGTTGAAAGAGTTATGGATTGTTGGGGTTGAAACATATGATGCTCAAGTTAATGAATGTTTAACATGTGTGCAACTATCTTATGGAATACTCATACTAGGTTAGCTTGTCTAGTTTGCAATTTTGACCTATTCCTTGTCAACTTCCACAGAGTCGAAAGTGGTATTTTGTGGGCCATCATTTTTTTTTTATGCTCAAGACATAAATTTAGATTGGCTTGAAAAGATTTGACAATAAAGAGGAGAAGAAAGGTCCACCGATTACAATAACTAGTTCTAACAATTTAACTCGGGTTGTTGATATTAATGTGGTGTTTGGAAAAGGTGTGGATTGTGAGTGACAGAGGAGAAGGCCACAAGGGGTTGGTGATGCCAATATGAGCCCTCTACAATGACGTAAGAAGAGCATATTCTTTGGCTTCCTTATTGAGTGAATAACTTGATATGTTACAATTTGGATGTGATTCATATTAAAAAAAAGGTTTGTGATAATGTTATTTTCACATTGCTAAATGAACCCAGAAAGTTGAAAGACCATTTAAATGCACAAAAAAAAATACAAGAAATAGGCATTAGATCATATCTTTGGCTTAATGAAAGTGATAGATATCGTCGGACGTTTTTACCATGACCAATGTAGAAAAATATGTGTTTCTTAAGACATTAAAAAATATTACTCTTCTTGATTATTATTCTAGTAATATTTCAAGATGTGTTGATTTAAGGCAACAAAAACAAAGTGGAGGATTGAAGAATCATGATTCTCACATTCTCACATTCTCATTGAGTAATTTCTACCATTAGCTCAAAGGAAAACAATAGCAAAACAAGTATTTGTAGTTATTATTAACTTGTGCTCATTCATTAGACAATTGTGTAATAAAGTATTAAATGTGGATGATCTGAACAAGCTCCAAGATAGAATTGTACTGACATTATGTAATATAGAGATGTTATTCTCATCTTCATTTTTTATGGTCATGGTGTACCTCATTGTTCATTTGGTTGATAAAGCCAAACTTGGAGGGCCGATTCAATATCAATGGATGTACCCTGTAAAGAGGTAATTTAGTTATTTATTAATTGTTTAGATTAATTTATTACTTAATTTAGATTTCAGTTACAATATTTTAACTTGATCTTGTGTAGATACTTAGAAAAATTGAAGTTTTATGTATGAAATAGGGTTCAACCAGAAAGTTCAATAGTAGAAGGTTACATGGCCCAAAAAGTTTTAACCTTCTAATCAAGATATTTGAATGGAGCTGAGACGATATTAAATTGATTAGGACGTATTGATGATAACCCTGATGTTGGATATTTCCAACTCATTGGCATGTTCCAGCAAATTGTAAAGAAATTGATATGTTTCTTCGGAGAGTAGAATTGATTTTTTATTATTTAGGTGGACATTACTAAAAGCAAATTAAGAAATCGAATATGGTCTGCAGCTTAAATAGATAGGAAGGTGCATTGGAAATATTTTGGATGATTTTCTCAATTAGAAAACTAATTAAAAATAGTTAAATATGATTTTCTCAAATAGTTGAATATTTTAATGATATTAGACTTAAGAGTATAAGCAAAACTAATTAAAAAACTAATTAAAAACTATATGGTTAATAATTAACATAAAATAAAATTTTAGATTATAATTAAAATACGAATCAAAATTCAAGGGTATGAAAGCTACTTTTGTCTCTATAAAAATTATAATTTAATACATTTCGCGATGCATGGCTGTCCCTTTAAACTTGTTTGAATTGGTATTAATTAACAATCAATGTATGTGAATTTTGTAGTTCCGGAGACAATATGTAGCACAGTTCATGGAGTGCAAGAAGCTGAAACTTGCTTGTCCATCGTGGCAAGCTTCAAAACAGTTCATGGAGTGCAAGAAGCTGAAACTTGCTTGTCCATCGTGGCAAGCTTCAAATTGGACAAAAGCCACTTTCTGGAGATCAATCCCAACATCAACTATAGCCTCATGTTTGTGGGTCAATGGGTGTGTGTCGATGGCCAAGTGATTTGAGCTTTCTCACAAAACTAGTGGGATCCATGTAGTGTGAGTAAATGATAAAGATACCAATAATAAATTAAAGAGAAACGAAGTTTCTCAATGTCTGTATCGTCGTATAGTGCGTAATTTCAAGTCATATATGTGTTATGTACTGAATAAGTTTATCAACAAATATATGAATTTGTTCTTCTTTGTTATCCATTGTTGCTTCATTATTCTCTTAACTATGATATCTGTCGTAAGATGGTTAGGTTATGACGCCTTTAATTTGGAGAAATCATAAAAGGCTCAAAGGCCTCAAGTTTCCAGCTCATGGAGTCATGGTCCTCTCAGACATAAAGCACATAACGTGTAATTCTCGTTAATATATATAAGATAATTTTCTACTAAATGAATGACGACATTCCAATTAAAATTAGCTTGAGGAGGCCTAGGAATTCGAAGCAATACCTTCTTTTCTTTCACCTCATAGATGAAAGGCTACTTGTTGAAGCTGGTTGACTTAAATGTAGCTAAAACTGGCCTTGTTTTGAGTTCAAATTTTGTTAATGAAAAAAATTAATACTACGAGAGTTTTACAGTATTGTTGTTTGACTTAGTTAGAAATAGTGGCAATGGACTAATACCTGTTTATTTTTTCATTATCTGTATTTGTATTTGTCGAAAATATTTAATACCCGCCCTCTATCTAAATCCAAAAGAGTTTTACTTTCTTAGTATGAAAACTTGATATATGAAAAAAGTATTCTATAATGGATATTGGATATTCTAAGTTAGTTATTTGGATACCCACATACCCAATACTCCATATTCATCTAATAAAAATCTTAAATTTATCAAATTTATATTATATAAATTATAAATATGTATTATATAAAAAATATATTATAATTTATATATTGAAGTTTTATAATTTATAACATAATTATATATTATATAAATAATTATTAGATGGATATCATATACTCTATCCACACATTTGTATTGGGCAAATATAGGACACTCGATGCCAATATTGTTCATGACACAGCAAGTGTACTGGTCATACAAGTAATAAAGTAATGAATAAGAGTATCGTCTCTACATGGATTGAGGTGCTAAGTACTCGAAAACCTAAAGTAAGGTACTATTTAGATAGTCTTTTGAATTGAAAGTAGTTCTATGGTTAAAAACTTAATTCAAAAGGCAACAAAATATTGTAGAAAGAGAAATCGCAATTAAACAAAATAGAATCACCAAAATTAAAGACCTAGGATTGCTGATCTCCTTTCATTTTTCATAGGTTTCAATTGTTCTCTCACTTTTGGTCTCGTCGACTTTACATGCTAATTTGAGGCACTTAAATTCTTAGAAAATTTTTCCCAAACCTCAACTAAGATAAAACCTAACATTTCATAATCTCTTATGTGAAATTAAGTTAATTTAGCAAACAAGCTTTAATATAATTATATGAGGTTAATGTTTATATCTTTATAACCTTAACAAAACAATCCCCTTAAGACATTAAGGTTCAAGAACTTATACTACTCATCCAATAGTCTTGTTTTTACTTTCCTTTCCCAAGTTCAACAAAAAAAAAACCAAAATATCACATTACACTACAATAATTAGGCGTCATTCCTACAGAAACTCCAGTTGCAAATATATGAGATGCAGTAGGAAATCGGGATTTCCTACTGACTTCCTACTGAACATTTGCAATAGTTCAAATGATAGTCACTAGTTAGATACTGATTGAATTTCGACTGAAAAAATATTTCCTACTATGCACTTCATACTATATATCAGTTGCAAAACCAAAGGCCACATGTATGTATCTATCTAATTTTTTTTTAAATGTTCATAAGGTATGGGTGGTCCCTACGTGCATATATTTGTGGTTGGGATTTATCCCCTAACGTATTATGTCTCAGGGTCCACTCTCTAGCCATATATTACATGTGGCTCAAGGAGTAGAACCTCGAGCCAGAGGTAATGTCTAGCTGGGTGGACACCCGAGCACTACCTGTGTGTGGCTCGAGGACACCGAACCACATCTTCATGTAGCTCAAAGGAGGGGCCCCTGCGAGACACACACACCTCGAGCCACAAACACGAAGGCACGGGGCACCGAAACCCAAGCCCCACACACATAAAGGCTCAGGGTGAAAACCCTCGAGCTCAAGAACATGTATGGCTCAGGTAGTAAGCCCCCGAGGCACATAACCTTTATGGCTTGGGGGCTCAGACCCCGAGCCAATAAGGGGCCCTTTTCGTGTGCATGCTATGTCGTGTCTGGTGTATAGCTTGCGTGGTCGTCACTCAAGCCATGCCAATGGTATGGCTCAGTGATCTACACCATGAGCCAGACATAGCGTATGGCTTGGCAGCTACACACCCCAAGCCACACCACACTAACTGGTAAGTTTTTTTTGTTTTAATATTTTCAATTTAATTATTATTTTATATTATTTAAAAATATAAATTAATGTATTTTTTATGATTAATTTTATGTGTTATATTTGTATTGTTGTAATTAAGCAATAGCTAAATTTAGAAAAAATCAGTTTATATGTGATTATAAATGAATTTACAAATTATAAATTTACAGTTTAATTTACAATTGAATTTAGAGATTATAAATTTAATTTTTATAAACAAATTTACATATTATAAATGAATTATTATTTCAGTGATAAGTCATTTATTTTGGTTAATTTTGATAGTTTTTATTGGGCTTTTTCCTCTCCTTGATACCATTTTGCTATCATTTTGCATACTTTATCCTTTATTTTGGTTTATCTCTTTGTACAGTGTAGTTTCTTTTTTTATCTTGTTTTAATCTCTTTTCCCTTGCCTTTTAATGTTTTTCGCTGTTTTCCTTGTAGGCTTTCTTTTCTGGTCTGAAACATGTGAGGAAATGAAGTTCTAATGCTCATCTGATGGCTGGCGCCCAGGCGCCACGCATGGTGCTTGGAGGCGCCATCACCTCAACTCTCTGTCTAAGATTCAGAACGTGGCACCTCAGGTGCTACTCAGGGCGCCACAAGTGCTAATCCTCGTGTTTCAGTTATTTTTTGCTTGGCGCCTCGGTGCCCCAATTCTGCTCATGTGAGTTCTCTGCTATATATAGCTTTTTTGCTGCAGTTTTTGGGATCTTTTGGTTGGAGGTGAAGGGAGCTCTGCTAGGTCAAAAATGGAGGAGATGGGAGACCTCTTTTATACTGAGTTTAAAGCTTTTCTTCCTTTTTCTCCTTCCTCTTGATCATGTTTTGTTGTGTATTTGTTATGTATTTCTTCCCCTTGTTAATGTGTAACTAAACTCTAGGGTTTAGGGGGATTCATGTATATTGACTTCCTTTGAAGCTTTGTTGTTGAATGCTTTAAAATAATTGTTGTTCTGATTATTGGAATAGTTGTTACTGGTTTATTTCCTTTTACGTGATTTGCAATCATTTAACTTAGATCTATTTGGGGTTTGTATTAATGCTAGACATAGCTTGATATAAACACGCCATTGTAACTTTTACCGTGAATCAAATTATACTAAACATAGATAATCTTGTTTGTGTGGTCTTATGAGTTCTTAAATTTAAATTCCGAACCAAATAATTAGACTAAGACATTAGCTAATTATTTAGGTGAGGAAGATTTGCTCACCAACACACTAGGTTCAAATATCTTCGTGAACTTGACCAACATTAAAAGGAATTTGCAAATATATCTAAGCATTCTCTAATGATTCAAAGATTGGTTTGTCTATGAATTAATCGGATTAGTAGTTAAGAAAGTCAATCCTCTATACCCGTTGTGTTATGGCGTATTTCTTCGTTTGGTATTTAGTTAATTCATTGTCATTGGTTTAGTTTACTTTCAGTTAAATCTATACATTTTCCTCCGTCCAAATATAACTTGATCTAGTAAAATTGGTAATTGTTGAAAGTCAATTCCTAAGGATAATAATTCTTTCTCTCACTTTGCTATTTGTGCGACCCGATACACTTGTCGGGAAGGATCACATCATTCAGTCTATAAATTTGTGTTACTTTACAGAAGAGACAATCAAATAATTCAATACTAAGTTTCCTCCTATGTAGTCTTCTTCTTATTATCAATTTTGTTAAGGATAGATATATAATTGATCTTCAAAATTAATGCATCCAGTATAGAAAAAGACGAATATAAAAAATTCATTATCGTCCCCCTCCTGTCAAGACATAATAGTGGAAGTGATTATTACAAAGCCAAACTTGAAAAAGGAAAGATTAATATTGAGGAAGATGATTGGAAATAAGTTTACCTTGTGCAGAAATGAATAAAGATCACCCTTTTGTTAATTATTCCTGTTAAATAATAAAAATTTGTTAAAAGTAGAACGTAGAATGAATTGGAGCAAGAAAAGATATTGGTAATAGAGGAGACAAAAGAGAAGAAAAGAAAAAGCTATTAAAGAAGAGAATAGTAGAGTGAAAAGAATGTTAGGAGAATACCAGTGAAGCAGTGAGCAGAGGAAACTAAACCATAGAGGAGAAGAGTAGAGAAAAGAAAATACCACAAGTGCATTGGAGGTTGATAAAAATGAGTGCGAAAACATAAGAAGGAGTTATTAAATAAACATGTTTGCGCAAGGAACCAAATATTTTTGAATTGTGTTAAAATATTTACACAAAATCCATGGGACTAAAATATAACACCTAAAAAAATTTAGATAGAGTCCTATAATATTTGATTACTATTTAACAACCTATTACACGTTTTATATCATTCATTATCAAATAAGGTTTTACGTATTTTATTAAATAAGGTTTTACATATTTTATAATATTTTTATGTTATTTTATATTATTTGGATGTTATTAAATAATCTGTTATATATTTTATATTATTTGTATGTTTAAAAATAAGGATAAATAATAAATTGTATTAAACTCCCAATAATCATAATTTTATTTATATATTATACTATATATTTGCATATATTTATAAATAAACATAAGTAACTAATAAATTGTATTAAATAAACATTAGTTTCTTAAAAAAACTATTATATTAATACAAATAAATTACAATTAATTTGTCCAAAACAAATCTATGCTTTTTCATCATCTTCTCCATCTTTATCATCTCCTTATCCTCATCATCGCACTACAAAAAAAAGGGAATACAGCGTCGGTTTTTTAACGTCGGTTTCAAAAACCGACGTTAGATGCAGCAACTAGCGTCAGTTACAACCGACGTTAGATTCTGAATTTAGCGTCGGTTTTTATAGCGTCGGTTAAAACCGACGTTAGATTTTGTATTTAGCGTCGGTTTCTATAACGTCGATTTTAACCGACGTTAGATGTCGTATATAGCGTCGGTTTCTATAGCGTCAGTTAAAATAGACGCTAAATGCCTTATTTTAATAAAAGAAAAATAGGAGAATTTCTTCCGCAAAACATGCCATTCACATATCTCTTTCGTATTTTAGTTTCACTCTTCTTCTCTATTTCAATTCCCTTCCAATATTTTCTCCCACACCCACCTCTTGACCTTAATCCTTCAAATAATTTCATTTTTAACCATAATCCTTACATTCTTATCGTGAGTGTGAGAATGCTGGAGATAGTAACAACTGTGTTGGGTTAGAGAGAGAGAGAGAGAGAAAGGGATGCCATAGACAAGGCATCAACGTGAGATAGTCTTTCTCACACTTCATGAATTTTCGACCAATTTCTTCCTTATCATGATTTCTTGGTCTCAAATTCAGTAACATCTCCACCTCAATGTAGTGTATACATATATATATATATATGTATATTTAGTGACAGTTTTTGTAAAAATCTCCCACCAACTTCATCTTAGCTCCTGTCTCAAGTCCAGCCCTGGTGAGTTATCCTTCCAAGCTCGATTGCTCTTCCCCTTCTTTGTGTGATATGAACACTTATGTACACTTACACACTTAACCTTTAGCCATAGCTTCACACACACATAAGCACCACTACCCACTTTCAGTGAAGACTTCTGAACACTTACAATTTTTTTAATCAAAATGAAGTGTAATCATTTAAATACACAATTTTTCACAAGTTAGAATACCCACAACTTCTTTGAATTTGAAAGGTTATGCAATTTATTTTATTAATGTTAAAAATTGATTATATCTTATAAATGTTTGGAACATGATCTTGTTCTATTTTGTATAACAATATGAAAATCTTATTTTATTGTAATATTATAAAGAATGAAAATAGAGTATTTTATTAAAATATTTGAACTTTAAAAAAAATCTAATGTTTTTAAAGAAAATAATTTGAAATTTTTTTACTATTTTTTTATTATTTTATCCAGTAGATCATTACAAAAAAAAGTGAAATATTTATTTTGTTAGGACATGTGAAACTTGTTCTTTTAAAATGTATTAACTTGTAACTTTGAATTTGATGTAAAATGAAGAAAAATTCTTTAAATATCTCAAATGAAAAAAAAATTCTTCATACATTAAATTAAATTAATAAAAAACACCAAAATAAAACTAATTCTTCATTAATTTTCTCTCACAATACCTTTATATTCACTAAACTAATTTATATATTTATTTTAAAAATAAAATTAATAAAAATTTTTACCTTTTAAATAAAATAACTAAAAAATGAATAAAATTTTCAATTTTTAGTAGTTCTTTAAAATAAAATAAAATAATATTTTTTTGTTATTTATTTAATTACCTTTCATTAAATTTCCATTTTTAAATAAAATAGATTGATAATTTTTCTCTACAAATAAATTTTAGTTCTTATAATTTTATTTATTTTAAGATTTCTTCTTTAATATTTTCATCTTTTAAATTATATCAGTATTTCTTAAAAAAAATTCATTTTTTCTTCCCTCTTGTTTTTTTTTTCATTTGCAACGTATGTCAGACCCATCCCTCTCCATTTTTGATGTTTCCCTCTCAAATTTCAGACCCATCCCTCTCTTTTTCAGTTTCCTTTTTCATTTTTCATGTTTCCCTCTCAACCCTCGCCGTCCCTTCCTCCCCTTTTCTTATTTCCTTCCTTTACCGTCATTGTGGCCCAAGACGAAGAGTGAGGCGAGAGAGAACAGAGCAACGCTCCCCTTTCTTCTTTCCTTCCTTCAACCGCAACCATCGCAATCCAATTTTTTCTCAGGTAATGGTTTATATAGTTTAGCTATTTACTCTTCCATTCCTCTACCTCCATCCCTTTAATGGCTTGGGTCTGTGCAACACAGAGGTGGCCGAGAGAAAGAGAGAGAGTGGGGCAATGGAGTCTCAATGGAGAAGCGCAATGGGGCCATTACGTTGGGGAAGGGCAGTCCACGACGATTCTCTACCTATTCTAAAGGGTCTTCGGTCTGAGGTTGGTACTTAATCTTTTCTCCTTCCATCTTCTTCACAAAACCCAAACCCTAACTGATTTGGAGAGTAAATTGACAAATCTGAAATGTTTCTACTCCTCTACCTTTTCCATTTTTATTCTTTGAAATTGTGGCTTGATTACGGGAAGGAAACTTCTAGGAAAATTAATTTTTGGTGTTGACTGTACATGGCAGTTTGTAGCAGAAAATTGGAATTATATGTGATTGAGGGGCAGTCATAAACCGAGGGCCTTAAGATTATCTAAATTAATTTTATTGTAATTTTCTTTTTGATTACAATAAAATTAATTTAGATAATCTTAATTTGATTGGGGTTTGTTCTTAAAGAGGAAATTTAGAGTTCACTTTGTGATTTTTTTAAAGTTAGAATCTCTGTTTTGGTGGGTTGGATCATTACTAGTTAATTTTTGTTGCTCAAAGGGTTCCTATAAAATGTTTGATATTAACAGTAGAATCACATATGTATCTGTCACTGTTTTATGTTGGAACTGGTCTTTTCATATTCTGTTGATTTCTCAGATAAGAGAAGATATCAAATCTGGTGTTTATGTGGAAAATCTTACAGAGGAGCAAGTGTGTACAATACCTCCACATGACAAATACCTCAGAATGCTCACACTTCAACAATTAGTATTCGTCTTTTTAGTTTGTAATATCAACAGTTAAAGTATATATAGGTGCTTGTAAATTTTAGTTGTTCTATTTGTTGCTTGTAGTTTTTTGCTTATATCCTCATTGTTTTTAATTTAGTTCTCAATAATAACTATTAAAATATATTTTTTAGTTGTTCTATTTTTTTACAGGGAGATGAAAATGAACAATGTAATTGACAAAAGCACATACCTTCAAAACCAAATTATGCAACCGAAAGCTAAGTATATTATGGATTCACAACATTCCAGTGGGTAAGTTATTTGAATTTCATACATTGTATGAAGATCATAAATCATACAGTTTCAAGGTCATAGATAGAGATACTGATGTTTAGTATGTGTTTTGATTTATGTTGAGTAAGAGAATAATTCTAGACCAATCACTTTTTTGCTCCATTTTTGCTTTTCTTGGATATTCTTTTTAGGCCATTTTAGAATAGATCATGATATTCTGTTTTTGCCTTAGACTATGATTCCATATCCATCCCGAATTAGCTTTTATCCCACTTTGGTTAGTAATATTTTGCTATTTGATATATATATATATATATATGACAGCTTTTGATGTTACTGGTTTTATGTGTCTTTGAATGACCAAATCCACTCCTAAAATCATGAAACTTTGTGGAAAGGTTCTTTATATTGTAATAAATTGATCTGGAAAGTTTTAAGCAAGATAATGCTGGTTTTCTTGGTGAAATAAGCATGAGAGCATCACTTGCCCAGTACAGAGGAATATCTGAACAGTTTAGGAATTTGGTTCGGTTATGGTAGTTAAAAGTCTCTTTTTGAGCTGAAATTTTTATGGCATTTAGCCAAGACATAATGCTAATGATCTCCAAAGTTTCATTGCATTTATATATGTCTAAGATAGTCTGTTGCACATAAGAACAGAACTAATGGCAGAATTGGGAAATTCTGATATAGGAGTACTAAAGTGATCATTTGAAGAGCCAAATCTTGGATTTTTGAGCTGATATTTTTATTCTAGTATGCCAATACATAAATAAGGACGTATACAAAATTTCATGAATTATGGAGTTCTGAATCAATACCAGAATTTTTGTTAAGTCATGGCTAAAATCAACCTTGAAATAGAATTTAGGTGCATGATTAGTTCCTTGAGTTTGGGCACTTAATTTTCTATTTTAGGTGTGCAAGATGAGTTAAAAAGGGAACTTAATACAGTATTTTGGCCCTAAACTTAATATAGTTTGTTCATTTTGGTTTCTTTTCCTTTTCCTCTGTTATATTCAATTGCTTTGAAATTGCATAGTGAATTAAAAAATAAAGGGAAGCTCATAGCTGAAAATGTTAGATTTTTTAAGCGTCAAAGAATTAAGCCTAATAAGCCCATTCTGTAATTTAATCCATACTCTTTAGGTGAATAATTTGTCAATATGATATCAAAGTGTCATTGGCTAAGTGATCAAGAACTAATTTACGAGTTAATCCCTTAGTTTCTTGTCATTGGACCATTGTGCAATGATGATTAATTGGTCAGTGCAATAAGAAATGATATTTTTTTTATTGATATCTATTTCTATTTCTATTTATTTCTAATTTTAACTTTATTTATCTTAAACAAATATTATTTATCTTAAACAATTTTAACTTTATATAATTTCAGATTTATTAATTTATTATTTTCATTTACTATGGACTCTAATAATAAATATTATGTTTACAGGCACCTGAAGCAAACAATGCATGAGCTTCACTTCAAGGATGTCAACATTCTTCTTGAGCTAGTCACAACCCATGACTATAACTAGTTGTAATATTTATTTTGTTAGGACATGTGAAATTTGTTTTTTTAGAATGTATTAACTTGTAACTTTGAATTTGATGTAAAACTTATGTTTAAAAATATATGTTTTTCTTCAAATATTTTTTTTATAGTTTGGCTATTATTATTTGTTAAATTTTGACCAGATAATGTTGGTTTTGGAAATTAATGGTAATTTCAATTTAATTAAACTACAAAAAAATTGCCCAAAGTTATTTAACATCGGATAAAATTGATTTTAAATCAAACATTTAGCGACGGTCGACACCGATGCTAAATGATAATAACAAAAAAAAATTCAAAAGTCATCTAACGTCGCACTCACATAGCGTCGGTTACAACTGACGTTAAATGACCAAATAATCATTATTATGTCATCTAACGTCGGTCAAAACCGACGTTAAATTACAAATTTAACGTCGGTCAAAACCGACGTTAAATCACAACTTTAACGTCGGTTATGACCGACTTTAAATTTCAGAATTTAACATCGGTTTTGTCAAAATCGACGTTAAAATCATCTAACGTCGGTTATTCCCACGGATGTCAAAACCGACGTTAAACAACCTCGCAACGGAGTAGATAACGTCAGTTTTGTAAACCGACGTTAAGTCGTTTAGCGTCGGTCAAAACCGACGCTAAAGGGTGATTTTGACTGACGCTAAATTCCAATTTTTTTGTAGTGTCGATATTTCCATTTACTAGAATATTGAGTGGAATAAAAAAAATTTGTTACATTATTTAAAGAAGTCATTTTTGGTCGATACACTAATACGTCTCCTAGTTGACTTGAACCACATGAAATTCCTGTGGAGGTGGATGCAACGTACAAGATCTTTGGATTGTATTTAGTTTGCTCTCCATGGTAGTGATTTGATTACTTAGTCCTCTCATCCTTTCCTCGTATTTTTTCAACTCTTCTTCGTAAGATTTACGTAGACTTAAAACAAGTCTATCATTTAGAACATGTTGAAATTCTTGGGAGCGAGCCCAATCAAACTTCGATGAGCCTTCTTGTATATAATATCTCAAGGTTATGGTACCAACAATTTTTTTTACCTTAACTCCTAAACCATATATCTGTCCTTTTGTTTTTCTCTAGTTACTTTCATCTATAGATCAAGATCTGACAATTACTGCTCGAAGCTAGTTGAAGATCGCAGCCTTTGATATTTCACCTTGGAAGAAAATGGAATTATATTAGGTTGTAATATAAAATGTATACCATGCATATACAATTGGACATGAAATAACATTTACAAAGGTTGCATCTGATTTTTTATCAACCCATCTCTGATTAGTCTTATTCTGATTAGTTCAGAGAAATAACTCAGATGCAGTAGGTTCTCATCCTAATTCTTTTCTCTGTGGTGTAAAAAAAATAAATAAGTTTGAGATATAATGATGAAATAATAAATAAATATATTTAAAAAATTAAATCAGTTACCAATCTTCTCTTGTGCTCGGCCATTGAAATAAAGCTTCCAATGCGAAGAGATGAACCAAACCCACCAAAGTCAGAAAATCTATTTTTCTTTATTTTGCTCACTGATTTGTTTGAAATGTAGCATTCCCCATTTATCGCACAATTGATTCCAAACAGATTCTTCTATCCGTTCTAGTTTTTTCTTATTCTTATGCGCATTATATATCAAATCCTTCAAGTGCATAGATGCACAACTTTTCGAAATGTTGTAAATATTGTTGTGATGTTGTGGTAACCGAATATAATATTTCTAAAAATATATATATTTAATTAACAATAAATTATAATGTAAATTAAAAAGATTATAAATAATGATAATGAAACTATACTTGAAATTTCGTCCACCAGAAGCTTCGTAATGAATCGAGTACTTCTTTCCAACAAATATATGGTCCATCGTACGTTGCTTTAATGATGGACATGATTCGACCTCAACCTAATTCAAAGAAACTCAAAATAATTGGCTTGGTAATTTTAAAAAAATAACATTAGTCGAGGTTAGATAAAATGTAAATTTTGGTAATTAGAAAATACATGTGGAGATGGGGTTGGGCCTAAAGGTGGGGATGAAGATACTGAGAATGTTCTGAAGAAGTAAAGTTATGATGATATGTTTGAGATGTGAGTGGTGAGTTATTTGGGACTTGAGGAGAAGTAGATGATATATTAAATGTATCATGGTGGTTGTAAAATTGCCATGGGGGTGGTGGTCCAATTAGAGGATATTTAAGATGAGCTATGGGTGATACGTTTCCATGAAGTTGCCATGGCATTGGTGAATAGATGTTTGGAGGAGTTGTTAAAGACATATTTTGTTGAGGGCCAAAAAAATAAGAGTAACAAAATGACTGCCATGTGTTTGTTGTTGTGGATGTATTATCATTGTCGATATATTCTAAGGTTAAACAGAATGTTGTCTTCTTGCTCTTCCTCTAATTGATAAATTTTTGGGTTGTTGTGATGTATCTCCTAACATGTTGAGAAGAAAGGCAAATTTTCAAGTGAGGAGTTGAAAATATAGAAAAGAGAACTAAGTTGAGACTAGAAAACTAGAGATGAAAATGGAGATGAGAGAACTAATCAATAAATACAATTTGAAGATAGGTGAAATATATGACTTTTGATGGAGGATAATGCCAAAGGGTGTGGATAGATTTTGCATATCCTAAAATATATAGTTATATATAAACCTACACACTCCTTATTTCCTTAGAAGTCTACACTGACTAGTAGATTATAGTGGTCCTTGGGATGCATGCATAGCACACCACACCAATGTTTAACATGCAATGTATATATATTGAAATTTACTAAATAAAGAAATTATGATTATAGTAAAAAAGTATATATTAAAAAAATCCAAAAAAATCTATATGTTATAAAAAAACCATAAATTATTCTATACTTCCGAATAATAACAAATTATTTTTAAATTTGATACGTATTATGTATTTAAATAATTTATGTTATGTATCATAATAAGAGAATGTTATATATTAAGGATGATAATATCATAATGATATATAGTCTGTTATCATTATTATTATATAATAGAATGTTATATATTAAAATTTTAGTATGTACACTAAGAAATAATCATTAATTAAGTGGTGAAATATATACCTCATGCTTGAGGTTCCAGGTTTGAACTAGGTGCTAGAAAAAAGTTTTTACTTTTTCTTTTCTTCTTTCCAAAGTAATGCCATGTGTCATATTCCCATGCTTCAGCACTTCCTATATAATCACCTCTTCCCAATCCCTTTCTTCATACTCTCCCTCCCACCATATCTACTTTTCCCTCTCCTTCCCAACCTTTCCTCTTCCTAGGTCTCCCAACTTTCACTATTTCTCATTGACATGGCCACTATTGATTATGATGATATAACTGACCCCATAGATCCCGGTTTATTATATATGCTAGTAGAACACATATCTTCTATAGTGTGGCAAAATGACCAAGTAAGTATATGTTATATATAATTACTAAATTATTCGTGTCATTTATATAAAGTTATTAAATTATTTATTTACTTAGGTATTAACTTTAGAGACTTTTAATTTCATATTATGATTAACATATTTTTTTTCCATCTAGATAAATCGTATACTTACGGTCAAAAAATGGACAAATGTGCATTTTGTTCGTAATCCACATATTGCTATCATGCCACTTCTTATACAAGTTGATTTTTATGGTGTGTCTATCTTGGGAGATTTTGACTATAATTATGCATTAGTTTTTGCCTTTGTTGAATGGTGGCATCCAAAGACACATATTTTTCACCTAACTAAGGATGAGATTACAATTACACTGGAAGATATAGGATTGTTGTTGCGACTTTCATGCATGGGACAACCAATAACCAGTAATCACTGCTTATTAAGCTTTAGAGAATTATGTTTGCAAGCTTTAGGAGTTATGCCACCCACATCAGAGACTAACGAGCAAAGAATAACATTGAGGTGACTCATCAATACATTTACAGAGCTACCTGAATATGTAGAGCAGGCCACTATAGAATGCCATGTTAGAGAATGGATTATACAATTAATTGGTGGATACCTAATGCCAGATAAGTTTGGAAATTTTGTAAATTTGGGGTACCTCACGTTCTTTCTTGATTTCCATAAGTGCGGCAGATGTCATAGGGCTCGACAGTGTTGGTTTTTTTGTACAAGGAGCTTTGCTTTGCCGCACTGAAGGCTCTAAACAAATTGGAGGGTGCATAGCCCTCCTACATTTGTGGATCTAGTAGAGATTTCCTTATTTTGTCCCTGATGTCGTCCGACAACCAGATTCATTACCCAACCCTTATGTACTATGGCCACTGTTGGGTTTCAAGTATGTTTCATTTATTGACATATGTGGGTTAACTAATCTGTGTATGCCTAATTAATAATTGGTTACTATTTTCATAGGTGGAAGGGGGCTCGTATGCATCCAACTCCTTCAAATGTTCTTATACACAAATATAGGGAAATGTTAGATACCATGAGTGACCAAAAGGTATACAATTTGTACTAATATAATTAGTCTCTCTTGAATGTGGAATACTAATAAATGTCATATTTTTGTAGATTATTTGGCTTCCATATTTACGTGGGACTGGCGTCATCCCTTCATATTGTACGATTGGGATGGAAGTGGGTTAGGCCAAAATACCTTTAATTTGTTTTCATATAGCTGAAATGCAACTTCCTGATCATGTACTGTAGTAATTTGTGCAGTTGCAAGGAATACTACCAAACCCACCTAGAGAGATGATGGAACATTATCACAATCTAAAAGCTGAAGGAAAGTTCCATAACTATGACTGGGCCAAGAACCACCAAGAGGCCATTGCCACGTGGCACAACTGGAGAAGACAAGTTGTACAAGTTGACATTTCGAACAAGCCACACTTAGATCTAGGGTCAATGTACATGCAGTGGTACTTCCGAGTGATGCACGACTATATTGGTTAAGATATGACAGTATTGTCTACTGTGGTATAATTTTATTTTGTCTTTCATACAATAAATAAAATATTATTTATTTATTTTTTTACAGTAACACTTTTTTCCCTATTAATTAGAATGACACTGCATATCTAGTAGAGTGTATTTCTTTAGGATATAAACATGAATTTATTGAGATTGCTCGCTTGGAAATGAAACGAATACAACTGCAAGTGGCTTAAAAGAATCAAAGGCAATTCTTATGGAGGCAAGCTCAAACATCTTGTGGTCCTGAAACCCAAGATATGGAAGCTGGTTTAAGTAATACTGCTAGTTCAAGTAAGAAGAAGAGGATAAGGAGGAGGCGATATATAATACCCGCCAAAATTGGGGTCTCATACTTGGGGTATTACGTTATTTTTTATAGTGTTAAATTATTTAATTTAACAAAGTTGATTTATTCCCTGTATTTAATTTATTCATTTTGAATAATTATTTATGGGATTTGAGATAAATGACTTGACCGAGTATTTTATTGCAGAGTATTTTTCTGAGATTTGAAAAAAAAAGAGAAAGAGAAAATTAAGTGGAAATAACATAATTATTATAGCGGAGCCACTCAGATTTAGAGCATCTGGCTATAGACACACGTGTGTCATCCAAGACCCATACCCTATTTAAAGTCTCTTCTCTCTCTTTCCTTCTTCATTTCGCGAGTTGGAGATGCAGAGGACCATGGAAGAGAAAGTTTTCTTTCAAACTTCCACAATCTCTTCTCCTAGTTCCTCCTGATTAAATTCCTATTTCTGGCTACTTTCTGACTCCCCTCTAATTCCCGAAGCTAGAGGTAAACTTCAATCTTCTCCTTCTTCTTTGTTTTTTGAGTTCATGCGTGCCCTAGAGAAGGAAATGGGTTTGGGTTGTTGATTTCAGATTTAGTGTTGAAGATGATATATGAGTGAGTTGGAAGTGGAAAAATACTATCATGGAAACCTAAATCTATGCTAAAGTGATTTTAGGGGTAGAGGAACAAAAGAATAGGGTCGAGGAATGAAGAACAAAGCAACAAGATTTACATAATTTTAATTTTGCAGACCATCACTGCAGTGACAGAAACCATCGCTGCAGTGATGGTGTAATGTTGAGGTGGTTGTTGTAGTGACTAATTGAAAGTAATGGTTGGAACCCAAGAGGGGGGGTGAATTGGGTTTTATAAATTTTTCACAAGAATTAATTGGAAGTTAAAATGATTTTCTGTAAAAGTACAATGCTTAGGATAATAAATACAATACAGAAAATCAATGTGCTGTCAAGATAAATAATTATAAAGATCAAGGAATTAAAGAATAGATATCAATATGCACAAATTAAAGAGTAAGGGATAGAGAAAGCAAACTCAGAGATTTATACTGGTTCGGCTAATCCAAGCCTACATCCAGTCCTCAAGAGACCACTTGAGTATTTCCACTATAATTCCAAGTTTAATCCGGGTACTTGCAAACCACTACAACCATGCAAATTCGATCCGGGTATTTGCGAAACCACAATGGAGAATTTATAAATCCGGGCTCCTCCTCAACCCAAAGCAAGTTCTTCCAACACCGGTACTTGCGAACCTCAACTCAAAATAATATATGTGTTGATCAAAATCAACAATACAAAGAAACTCTCTCTAAAGAGTAGATGAAAACAAATGAAGCTCTAATAACTCTAATGATAGAGAATATGCAAGATTTGGCTCAAGAATGCTTTCCTTTCTCTCAAAGGTGATAGAAGAAGTTAATATCACATTGTAGGACTTTGTTCTTGCTCAAAATCGTGTATCTAAGGTCATATATATAAGATTTTACAAAACTAGCCGTTATATAGCCGTTATAGTGCAGTTCAGATTTTGAGCTTTCTTTAAAAATTCATAACTCCCTCATTTGAACTCCGTTTTAAACAAATAATATACCGTTGGAAAGCTCTTGGAGTCTAGTTTCAAATGAGCCAAGTTTTACTCAAAAATTATTTTTCTTTTAAAAGATATAATCAAAATACTGACTATAGGTCAGAACAAAATAATTTTTTATTACAGTAAAATCAACTTTCAGTTTTTCAAACTATATTTTGAATAGTCATATATTTCTCATTTGGACTCCGTTTTCAATAAATAATATACCTTTGAAAAGATCTTTGAGTCTACTATCAAATGAGATTAAGATACTTGAAAAAATAATTTTTCGTTTATGAGATATGATATAAAGAGTGACCAAAGGTCAAAAAATAACTTTTGTAAAACTTCATATCTCACTATCTTTTTGTTCAAAAATGCTTGAGCCAATGTATGCAAATCTAAATCATTGAGTTGCACAAATATACTAGCCTATATAAAATATACCTAATTTAAACACATAGGCTATCTTGATGCATCCAAGCTTCCAAGACTTCAAATCTTCTAATTCTTCATTTCTTGGAGCTTCATCCTTGCATGTTGTTTTCCTTGAGTGAAGCATGATATTGCTTTTCCTTGTTCTTCAATACAATCCTCACTCTTCTTGTTTTGAACCAACCTATAAAATATATCTTACTTGCAAACCCAATGGTTAGTTTAATAGCATGATTCAATATATGCAACATACATATTAAATAACATAATCATGCTTAAGTACTTGTAGTATATATATGATAATTAATCTTTATATATATTAATGCTACTATTCAAATACATTTGTCATCATCAAAACTTATGGCATATAGCCTTAGGGTCAACAATCTCCCCCTTTTTGATGATGACAAATCACCACAGAAAAATATGTATCACAAGATAATGAATGCAATGTTATAAGCACGTATACATATTTTTCTATTGTTTCTTCTCCCCCTATTTGACATCAATAAAAAGGTGTAAGGAACACAATATATAGAAGTTAAAGCACATACCTTCTTTAAGTCAGGATGTCAGAAGATGTCAATATAGTATGTGGTAAGGATACATCAAAACTTATCATTGATTTCATTGACATGTAAAAAGAAAATTTTAGAAAAATTTTTCTCATGTCAAATGAAATGAGCCAAAAGATAAAACTTGAAAGAGTTTTAGGCTCCCCCTTAAACCTTGCATAATTTGAAAAAGAATAATGAATAATGAATATCCAATTTTTCAAGATATATTCTTTTTCAAAAAAAAATACATTCAAGTGAGACAAAGCTCCCCCTGAATTTCATAACATTTTTCCTTTGAAAAAGATTGTCCAAATCATTATAAAGGAAATTCAGTTTTTGATTGCAGTATTTTGAAGTAAGATTTTTGAAGAAATTTCTGCAATATTTTCATTGAAAATGATTTCTGCTTGTTTATGAAGAGGCATTTTTAGTAAATAGCAGAAAAATTAAACTCTTTGAAATAAAAAAAACATCATTTGCTGTCATATGATAGAAATATTTACAGCACACAGCAGAAGTATGATATATGGATTAGCAAAGCATGATATAAACAAGAATATTAATCATAATCCATAAATCGAATAATAATATTTTTCAAGATTTCTGAAAAATAATTTCTGCATATATGCATAAAATTATTTCAACATATAGCAAAAGTGATTTAAAATAAGGATACTCAAATCCTTTTCTTTTCAAAACAGATAATACTTCAATATGGCAAAGCAATTTCAGCATTGTGGAAGCAATTCAAGAGATTCACGATATTTTTCTAAAACATTTTGCTTCGAAGGAATTTAGAAACATTTCATCTAAGGAAGCAATATATATGGATTAGTGTAATAAGGTATATTCAAGCATATAGTTCATAATCCATATATGAAACATCAATATTTTTCATCCCTTTTGTTATCTACAACAAAAGAGATCTTTAAAATCTTTTCTTTTTCAAAAAGAATGTTGCTTCATATGATAAAACATATTAACATAACAGAAGCATTTTTAAAGTCCTTTTTCAAAACAAATTTGCTTCATAAAGGATAAGATAAATTTCATCACAAAGGAAGCAATTTATATACCCATTCAAAATGAATTTATATATGTATCTTGAGGATGAGTACATGTAAAAATTTTGACAGCTCATTTTGTATGAGTACATGTGGAATCATGAAATATTATTCTTAGCCATAGCCTTCGCTCATGATGCATGAATTGCATACACAACATATGTTCTTAGATACATGTGATCATAGCATGATGCAATAAATCATGTATATTATACTGAAAGCTCTCAAGAACAACACAACGAAGCAGAAAAATACGGTTCTGAATATCACCATTTTATTAATCCTTAAAATTTCTAATCAAAACAAATTAAATCAGCCGCAAATCCACCAAAAATTGACTTTCGTGGTTTTGCTATTAATGTGACGTGTTATCGGTGTGCATGCGTACCCTAGACTTCTGGCTTCCAGCTTGCAAAATCCATAGGATGAGCGTGTAGGGGTGCGGCGAAGAGATATCTTCGTTGGCTCTAAGTCATAATTTTCTCTCTATAAATACTGCCCCAGAGTTCTCAATTACCACACCACAAAGAGTATTCATCTCTGAGCCTATAACTTTCTGACATTCCTCTCTCTTCATACTCCTACAAAAATTTCTGAATTTTCCAAACCATGGCAGCAAGAAAGTTCATTGATCTCACAGTAGAGGCAAGGGAGGAAGAGCTCGACTTAAACTTGAGTCTAGGCAAGGACAAAGGCAAAAGACCTTTGGAGGAATCTCAAGAGAACCAAAAGAAAAAGATGAAGATCGAAGAAGCTGAGGAGATTAGTACAGGCCATACGTCAGAAGACAAAATTGCTTGTCTGGAGCAGGAGGTGAAGAAACTCAAGAAGATGATAGAGGACCAGGAGAAGTTAGCTAAACGCAACAATGCGGCACTGACTTCAAGAATAGATAGGTTCTTCTATTGGTCTACCCAATGCTTCTGCAATCAACAACAAAGAAGTGTTGATTGTATGAATGGGATTTACACTACCCTCCGTGACATTGCTCAGTCTCTTGCTCCAAGGAATGGCCGAGGGGTGATGATTCAATACAACCCACCTAATCCGAGACCACCTCGCCTGTAGATTGCTCATGCATGAGCAAACTTTCCCTTTTTTTTTAATTATGCAATGTAATCCTTCGGTTTTTTTTTAATGCAAGTGGTTTCTTTTATTTGACGGTACAAAAAAATAATAGTAAAGAAAGATAAAATAAATCAGCTACACAAATTCAGCACAGTATATATATATTGAAAAATATATATCCATTTTAAAGATGGAAAGAATTTTCTGACATGGACATATATATCATCATTTCAAAGCAAAAGCAAGTTACATACTTATCAAGATAAAACATATTATAATTTGAGTATGTAGTACAATAATTGAGGTAATATGGATTAATAAGATATAATCAGATATAAACTAGAATCCATAAACAATCATTCATAAGCTATATCTTATACAAAGGATATGACATGTATAATGCTCAAACCATGATGAATGGTATAAAGACAATATCTTTATATACAATGATATGATCAAATATGTAAGATATTAGAGAACAATATATCATTGTAATGAAAGTATGTCAGTAAAAAAAAATTGCCAATATAGCCAATTATGATCAGGGAGTATCACTCAATTAAATATTAAAGTGGTAAAGAATAGAGATACTCATCAATTTTGGCAAACTCTTATTGCTTCTTGAAGTTCCTCCTCAAGATTTTGATATTCTTGTTTTGCTCATTGCTCTTCTTTTGATTCTATCTTCTTGCAATTTTAATGAACTTAATTGATTGATTATTTGCAAGATCCTCTTGAAAACAATCTCTCATAAGATCACTGTCAAGCATTGGTCGATCATTACGAATGAGCTTAGAGGATAGATTTGAGGACTAACTCCTGCAAAACACTTTTGGTGGAGCACTTTGATGTTCAAATCAGTAATGTTCAAATAAATCTCGAGTACTAGGAGCAACATTATGTTCAAGATATACCATATTAATAAAAGTGCTATGCTTTCATGAAATGCAATTTTGCAAAATATTTGATTTCATTGAAAATATTTAAATAAGATTATAGCAAGGATAAATACTATAGGTAGGAGGAATCTTATTGTTGTGAAGACAAGAAAAATGTGCGTGTAATGGAAGCAAGTTTTCATGATGCAGTAAAAAGGATAGTTTGAGCAAAATTTGGAAGAAAGATTTTAGATCAAAACAAAATTTGAATCTATAATCTGCACACCTAACAATTGTTTTCAGATATAGCATGCATGAATATCAAGGATAGATGTAAGGCATATTAGATAACAGACAAAAGCATTAGAGAGCAGTAAACATATCAGTCAAAATTCTTACAATGCATTCCAGCTTATATGTTTACTTATCCATTGCCTCCTTTTGATGCAAGAGAGTGGAGTTTGAAAGATGTAGCCATTGAAAAGTTATTTCCGCTCCTTGGTTCGAGGCAAATCTACAAATTAATCCTTTGTCTTTGATACCCAAATTTTTTTGGGTTTTCCTGGGTCATGAGGTCCTTTTTGAACCCATTTCATTTTTACTCCATGAACAAGATTTTTCTTATAAAAACAGGAGTAAGACTTGTGTCCTTTCAGTCCACAATAAAAGCAAGTGCAAGGTGGACTTTTGGACATTTTTGTAGGAACAAAGTAGTTTTCGAAATATTTCTGATTTGACTTGTTAAGAACAAAAACAATTTTGTTAAAGCTACTACTTTGTTTCTCAACAGAAGAGTTTTGAATTTCTCTACCTTGAGAAAGTTTTTTAAGTGTGTTTTTAAGATCCTCATTCTCCTTTTTCAAGGAATCACACTTGGTACAAAAGCAATTTTTGTTGGTAGAGATATTTGCCTTTAAAATCAAATTCTCTTCTTGCAAAGTTCTATTTTGATTTTCAAAAACAAAATTCTCTTCCTTGGAAATAGAAAATTCGTTTTTCAATATTTCCAACTCATTTTCAAGAGAAGATTTTTTCTGTTTTGAAACATTTAGTTTCTTTGCAAGTATAAGAGATTCTTCATGTAAATCATCAAAGGCATCTTGTAATTCTTCAAAAGAGTAGTCAAATGAATTTACCTCATCTTTATCTCTGGCCACAAGACAAGTGTTGGCTTCTTCATTTGTGTTCTGCTTATCAAAATTGCTATTTCTCCAATTGGAAGATAGGTAAGCTTTCTTTGATGATTCACCTTTTGGTTGTGGTTTCTCTTTTTCTCCTTTTTCTTCTTCGTCTGCCACCTTGGTGATTTGAGATTTTCCTGTAAGTTCAACACCAAGAGCTTGCAATTGATTAAGCACAAGTTGTATCTCATTAATAGTTTTGCAATTGTTCATTTGAGCAATTTCAAGTTCATTAATGAAACTTCTATACCTTAATTCCTCAGCAATAAGATCTTCCTCATGTGCAACTTCAAAAATTTCCCACATTTCTTTTGCAGTTGTATAGTTGGAGATTTTGAAAAATTCATCTTGACTCAATGCACAAGAAATAATCAATTTTACCTTAGCATTGAGTTGCATTAAACTTCTTTCAGTATCATTCCATTCACTTTTGGGTTTTGGAATGTATTTTCCTTGTTCTTCCTTGACAGGCATATAAAAACCATTTTCTATAATTTCCCAAAGTTTATGGTCTACTGAAATTAAAAAAATTTTCATTTCATACTTCCAATATTGAAAATGATTAGCATAAAAAATTGGAGGTTCTGTGAAAGAACAATTTTCAGACATAAACCACTCACTAGATCCAACCATATTTACTCTTAGATGGTTAAGTCTTAAATCAAGAGCCCAAGCTCTGATACCAATTGAAAGTAATGGTTGGAACCCAAGAGGGGGGGTGAATTGGGTTTTATAAATTTTTCACAAGAATTAATTGGAAGTTAAAATGATTTTCTGTAAAAGTACAATGCTTAGGATAATAAATACAATACAGAAAATCAATGTGCTGTCAAGATAAATAATTATAAAGATCAAGGAATTAAAGAATAGATATCAATATGCACAAATTAAAGAGTAAGGGATAGAGAAAGCAAACTCAGAGATTTATACTGGTTCGGCTAATCCAAGCCTACATCCAGTCCTCAAGAGACCACTTGAGTATTTCCACTATAATTCCAAGTTTAATCCGGGTACTTGCAAACCACTACAACCATGCAAATTCGATCCGGGTATTTGCGAAACCACAATGGAGAATTTATAAATCCGGGCTCCTCCTCAACCCAAAGCAAGTTCTTCCAACACCGGTACTTGCGAACCTCAACTCAAAATAATATATGTGTTGATCAAAATCAACAATACAAAGAAACTCTCTCTAAAGAGTAGATGAAAACAAATGAAGCTCTAATAACTCTAATGATAGAGAATATGCAAGATTTGGCTCAAGAATGCTTTCCTTTCTCTCAAAGGTGATAGAAGAAGTTAATATCACATTGTAGGACTTTGTTCTTGCTCAAAATCGTGTATCTAAGGTCATATATATAAGATTTTACAAAACTAGCCGTTATATAGCCGTTATAGTGCAGTTCAGATTTTGAGCTTTCTTTAAAAATTCATAACTCCCTCATTTGAACTCCGTTTTAAACAAATAATATACCGTTGGAAAGCTCTTGGAGTCTAGTTTCAAATGAGCCAAGTTTTACTCAAAAATTATTTTTCTTTTAAAAGATATAATCAAAATACTGACTATAGGTCAGAACAAAATAATTTTTTATTACAGTAAAATCAACTTTCAGTTTTTCAAACTATATTTTGAATAGTCATATATTTCTCATTTGGACTCCGTTTTCAATAAATAATATACCTTTGAAAAGATCTTTGAGTCTACTATCAAATGAGATTAAGATACTTGAAAAAATAATTTTTCGTTTATGAGATATGATATAAAGAGTGACCAAAGGTCAAAAAATAACTTTTGTAAAACTTCATATCTCACTATCTTTTTGTTCAAAAATGCTTGAGCCAATGTATGCAAATCTAAATCATTGAGTTGCACAAATATACTAGCCTATATAAAATATACCTAATTTAAACACATAGGCTATCTTGATGCATCCAAGCTTCCAAGACTTCAAATCTTCTAATTCTTCATTTCTTGGAGCTTCATCCTTGCATGTTGTTTTCCTTGAGTGAAGCATGATATTGCTTTTCCTTGTTCTTCAATACAATCCTCACTCTTCTTGTTTTGAACCAACCTATAAAATATATCTTACTTGCAAACCCAATGGTTAGTTTAATAGCATGATTCAATATATGCAACATACATATTAAATAACATAATCATGCTTAAGTACTTGTAGTATATATATGATAATTAATCTTTATATATATTAATGCTACTATTCAAATACATTTGTCATCATCAAAACTTATGGCATATAGCCTTAGGGTCAACACTAATTTGATCACTACAGTGACAAATAGAATTGAGAGCAACGCTCTCTATTAACCCCATTGCTGCAGCTACAGTGAGATAGAAAGCAATGCTCTCTAATGGCCCCATTGCTGCAGTGACAGGAAATGCTAAAATTTTCTGTTTTTCTATTATTTTGTTGAGTGATGTTGGGTTTGGTTTCTAGGTGGCTTGGGAGCTTCATTGGTTTCATTTTCTGAGATTCTAACATAGTAAATCCTTAACGGCATCAAGGTGAGTGGGTGACCTGGCAACTAGATTTTAATAAAAAAATTGCTCAAGTACAATATAAATCTTATTCACACCAAAATAATATAAATTAACAAAATTCCTCTAATTAGTGGTGTTAACTAGACTATGAAATTTTGTATAACTTAGTTTAGAATTGATGATTACATATATTATGTGATGATTATTTGTGCATGCAGAAAAGAGAAAGAGAATTATGGGTAAATGGACCCATGAGCATAAATCGAGTAATAGTCTTGGAATAGTTGGATTCCTTGTAAACGAACATCAAGAATTATTCGTAGATGAACCTATAAGTATAAGACAAGTAGTAGTCCTAGAATAGTTAGATTCCTTAAGAACAAATCTCTAGAATTTAAGTTTAAGGGAATGTAAACCCTTAGTATATTTACATTGAGAGATAACTAAGTGAGAACATAGACTCACAGTAAGAAAAGCATATGGTTGTTGCATGATCATACTTCGTGTGTGAAATTTATTTATGCTTATACATGCTTTAGAGTTGTGATTAGACTATTGGAACTGCTTATTTGTATTTGCATGTGGTTTACGTAAGGGAAAGTTAAAGCTGAGGAAAAGTAGACCCTTTGCTCATTTTCATTGAATTACGATTCAATGATGAGTTGCAAGAGTGTGGACTCGTAAGGGAATGGTAACTTACGGTTGCATATTAAGGTACATTTGTGTGTGTGTATCTGTACGTACATGTACGTGCTAGAGATATTTCTTCAGATTTATGGTTATGATTATGGTATTTGTACTTATGACTTATTTTATTGTACAGTTATCTACTCACTGAGTTTTGATGAACTCACCTTCTATGGTTATCTTTTTTAGATATAGTAACTGAGGAGGAAGGGAAACCACTGGAGATTAGCAGCATTGGAGACATACTCCATTTTTGTGTTCATAGGGTTTTTGGGCTATATGCCTAGGAAAAATACTATGTAATTCTATAAGCCACCTAAGTCCTTGTGTATTAGCAGACTTATTATTATTTGACTGTAATTTGCGTTGTGTTTTGTTGTATATAATTCTCGATGTTATTGGATGAAAGAAAAGACATTATGTAAATTTATGTTCTTTGAAAATTTATGATTTGTATAGTTGTGAATATTAAGATTGTTTAGAGAATTTATGAGTTACTACGGAGGTACACCCTAGGATTTATGTTATCTTACGTGCCCAATTTTCGAGACATGACATGAAGAGTTGAGGAAGAACAAGAAGAAGAAGAAGAAGAAGGAGAGGGAGAAAATTAAGGAAAATTTATCTATTTTCGTAGTATAAATTGTATAATGAATGTAATTTGCCAAAAATTCTATTATGCTGTTTAGTTTGTATGATCAACAATGACTATTACTTGTTATGTATTTTGATCAAAATTTTAGTTTGTAGATTAAATTTAAACAAATTTTGTGGTTGTTATTATGTTATTAAATTACATTACATAAAAAGAATTATATATTAATTTCAAATAATTTAATTCTAAGTTTTTTTAAAAAAAATTTAAAATATATTTTTTTAAAAAAATTAATTGGCCTCGGTGCAGTACTGTTGCACCAAGGGGTATGCCTCTGTGCAGTATTGCATCGAGCATGCCTTCAAATATTACATTAATCTTTTATCTTAGTTTCTCATATTCAGTCAAATAACTTTAAAGATATTGTTTGGATAAAAATACTAAAATTTATAAAAGTGCACATTTGTCTTTTACATAATAGTAGCAAAATATGCATTACAACTATACAGGTCCAGGTCTGTGTTCACAAACACCAAAAATTCCTAATCATCTCTAAATTTGTAAAATGTGATAGAAAGAAGATCATCCTCCATCTCGTCTTCAAGCTCACCATCTTAATCTTTAGCAATCAGGTAGAGCTGTTAAAACGGACCCAGTCCTATTTTTAGAATGGGTAGGGCTTTATAAAAAGAGGCCCATTTTTCATCAGATTTTTTAAGCCCAGCCAGCATAATCCACGGGTTACTTGCTAACTTGTGAATTTTTTTTATTTTTTCTATAATTTTTATTTTTGATAATACCCTCAGTCCTTTACCTTATAGCAACTACCTCACCCTTCGTCAATCCTCACTCTCACAGCCACTCTTCGTCACCCAGCAGCTGCTTGCTTTAGCCTATTACTTCCCTTCGCAACATGCCGACACCTACAGGCCACAACCACAAATAGTAGCAACAGTCCCCTGATCTTGTGCCTTCCTCGTCATCTACTCGCCCTCATCCTCAATTTATGATCTGCAGACTACAGTCACTACTCTAGCAACTACACTTGCACTAGTAGCAGAAGGCCAGAACCAGAAGTCGGCGACCTTACTCACATAGCACTCACATCTCACTAACAGCAAAAGCTTCACTCTGGTCTAGAACTTAGAAGCCGCACTTGCATCGCACAGTAGCACTGCAGTGCTTAGGCCTCTGGCGACCACAGATGAAGAAGAAGAAGTATTTAGATTTGGAAGAAGAAGGATTTGAAGATGAAGGAAGACGAAGAAGATCTAAAGATGAAGACCATAAGATTTAATATTGGAGAATTTTTTGATTTTTTCTATATAAAAACTAGTGAAAAAGAAAAAGTGGACTGGCCCGTTTAGCCTGCAACCTGCTAAAATGAAGGCTGGGTTCTTAGAATGGTGACTTGTTTAAAAAATGGGCTGGCCCAACTCGACCCACTTTTCTTGGCCTACTTTGACTGCTCCACAACTAGGAACTCGTTACTTGGAATTCATAATAAAGCTTGCACTCTGGCATCAGTATAAGAATAGAAAAATTACTAGTGGCATTAATGTGTACTTGTAGCTGCTCATTGACAAGCTGAAAATATTGTGGGACAGACTATCCACCTTTGATGTTTCCATACAACAAAATTTTCATATGCAAACAATGTTGATGTAGACAAAAAACAACTCTCTAGCTTATGCAATGTTGTTGGGGTAGAGCACTGCATGTAAGTTCGCTTGCCTTTATTGTATGTACAATTCAAAAGCATTCACTTTGCTAAATGAAAGAAAGAACTCCTGGTTTGATTATCATCGACAGTTCTTGCCTGCTAACCACGCATTCAAGAGGAATAAGGATGTGTTCATCAAGAATAGAATTGATAATGATCTCCCACCGCCAAGAATAAATGGGGAAGAATTATGGGAAGAAGTAAGAAGGCTTCCTAAGATCGTTGAAAGGGGCCTTTTTAGAGATCAAGGTTATGGGATTGAGCGCAAATGGACAAAACAAAGCATTTTTTTGGGAGCTCCCTTATTGGAAAGATCTCTTGATCCGTCATAATTTGGATGTTATGCACATAGGAAAAAATGTGTTTGACAACATATTTAACACTATTATGGGCATCTAAGGCAAGACAAAGGATAACATCAAAGCAAGGATGGATCTTAAGGTGTACTACAGGCGTCGTGATTTAGAGTTAGAAGAGTTAGCCAATGGCAAATTGATAAAGCCAAAGGCTAAATTCGCATTTACGTTAGAGCAAAGATGGGCCATATGTAAGTGGGTCAAGAGTTTAAAAATTCATAATGTATATTATTCAAATTTGTCAAGATGTGTTGATATGAATGATGGAAATTTTTTTGGAAAGAGCCATGATTGTCACATTTTTATGAAATGTTTACTACCCATCGTATTCAGCGCATTACTAGAGCAAGTTTGGAGGCCTCTCACTGACAAGTCAATTTTTCAAAGACTTGTGTTTAGCAATGTTGAAAGTTAATGAGTTAATGCAAATGGAGCACAACATTCCTATCATTCTTTGCAAGTTAGAAAGAATCTTTACCCCTGGATTTTTTGACTCAATAGAATATCTACCTGACTATTTCCCATATGAAGCTCGAATTGGTGGATCGGTTCAATATCAATGGAACATCTACCTTCCCATATTACGGTCCTCACGCATGAATATAGTTCTCTAGTTCCCAAACCTTGAGCATCTCCCTTTCTAGGGAACCCTACTTGCCTATGCACTCTAGCATATTACTCTCAACATGTGCCCGTGTTGCTATCATCAAGCTATATGCACACATTTCACTTTTTCGTCCCACTAGGCAACATATTAACTATCTTGCTATATTGTGGCTTCACTAAACTCTTTCAATTAACATCAATGGTGACACTTTGTTCCAGGTGTCATAAACCTCTAAGCATACATGACTATCCACCAAGACTTAAAATCATGCCATGCTCAACTTATATATCTATATTTAACCCCTCTTTTATGGGTTTGCAACATACATACAATTCTAAGTATATTATATACATATGCTTTATACTCTCTTGCTACTCCCTTAGAGTGCTAAAATAAATTACTAAGAAGGAATTTACTCCCTCTCCCACAAAGTCTCATATGTTCTCTTGTGTCATGTAAATAGTATGATATATCAAATAATATAAATCTCATCTTAAGTAGGTTTAGCTATTTACCTCAACTCTGAGTTAGCTAATTCTCTTCAAATTGATGTTTGGAAGCCCCAAACCTTGCTTACTTCTTTCCAAGAGGCATCATGAACATTTGGAATGCCATACAAAAGAAAAAATACAAGAAAAAGCAAGTTTTGGAGCTTACTTTGCCATTGCAGGGCTCAACAAGCGACTGCAGCGCTGAAAATCACATAACAGAGCATGGCTCTGCCAACCACCGTTGCAGTGGTGGTTACTGTAATCCACTGTTGTAGCTGCGATTTTCATCGTTGCACGATGGCTGACAGTTGCCACCTTCACAGAAATACAAAAACTGACCCCTTTTCGATTTTTCTTCAATTCCAACCTGATTTCTCACCAAAATCAATGATTTATTCCCATGGTTTTGCTCTAGGGATGCTTAGGAAACATATACACAGTCAAATCTTAGGTTATGACTAAGAATCAAGGCTTAAATCTATCAAACTTTCCTCAAGAACCCTAGCTTTCAATATTTTTCTATCATACACTTCTAACTCACGATTTTCTTATTTTAAACCATGCATTCTTCAAATTTCTTGTTCCTATTTGCTCAACAAACATCTAAAAGAGGTTCTAGACAATTAATCAAGTTTAAAACTTCCCAACACCAAAAATTTCATCAACATTACACTCTAGGGTTTTGCTATGCGAAAATGAGAAAGGAGAAGAAGGATTTCAACTCACCTCAAGCCTTGAAGCTTCTCAATGGGAACAAAGGTCATAGGTGGTCAGAGTTTCACTGGAGATAGTGGTGGAATCACCTTTGAAGCTCTTCTTGGCCGTGGAGATGAGAGACACATAAGAAAGAGGGAGAGAACTCGAGAGAGACGAGTGTGACAATTTAGGGGGAGTGAAAGTGAATGGAATTTTTTGATGTGTGTGTTTAAATGAGAATAGGATCCACTTCCCTTTCAAATTAGTCCCTCTTAAAGAAGAAACTCAATTGAGACTTCAAGAAAGATTTTTGGGTCATCCTTTAAAATAATCAATAGGGCACTAAAACATTTCCTCATTAAAACACAACACGTATACATCTAAAATTCTATTTCACAACACATTTTGATAAAATCTGAGATCTCGTGCTTTGTTCACTTTGGTCCTTCTCTATGCCTCATACATTGCTATGGCTCCCTCCCACCATCCTCGTAGCACCAGGTTCACAATTTAATCTCACCAAGCTCTTTAATCCCTAAGGGTCCTTACTTGTCCCAATCACATAGGATTACTTAACATCTTTCTTCCTTTTCACTTTAGTCTTCTTCTCACCACTCAAGCTTTCTCTTAAATACTCATTTGTTCGCGTAAAAAATTTTCACACCTGCAAAAATTAACTCTCTTGATTACTTCGTAATACTTGGAGTATTACACTGTAATTCAGTGGCAGTTTAAACCAACAAATTCCCCATCTTTTTAAAGGTTTACTATCGGTTTAAACTACCATTATAACTTGTAGGCAGACCATATTAGAGACCATAATGTTCTGATTGAGATCCATACTCTCAGAATATACACATGATTACTGTGTATTCTTCTATGACTTTGCTTACGAAGAGCTTGACGTTGGTTTTGATGGTTAACGTGAGTTTACATGTTCTACATGTTGAGTCCATGAAGTTTCAAAGCAGTGGTGTTTCCATATATCTTAGTCATAGACACTTTACTTTTGTTATACAGGGACTTGCATATAGAACAATGGATATATATGTGTTGTGCTATCTTTATTTGGATGTGGGCCAACCTCAGTATAGGATTAGGGTGCAACTGGTGTTGCCCCTTTGGTACATGAGTTAGATAAGGGAATGTGGAGGCATTGCTGATTGGATCGACGATGAGGTGGAGCATCGAGAGCATGAATTTTCCAAGATTGAAAAGATGATGAGTATGATTTGTTGGAATTTTTGGGGCACTTCTCGCACTAGGTTTAAGAAGATTTTGACAGATTTGATGAATAAGTATCGTTGTTTTGTTGTTGTTGTTATAACAGAAATGAAACTTGCTAGGAACATGATTGAGAACATAGGCAATTCGCTCGGGTTTGATGGGTGGTTCAAGTTAGATTCCATGGGGCTGACTGGCATAATTTGGATTCTTTGGAATATTAAGGTTGTTGAGTTGACAATCATCATTGATTTGTACAAGGAGCTTCATTTTACAATCACTTTGTTGAATGGAAATTTCGAGATAGAGTGAAGCTTGCATTGCGGACTAGACGAGATTTAATTCTCTATTTGTTTAACTTTTTAATTTATCAATAAGTGCATTTAAAACATACACAAACTTTATATGAATCATGAGAAGTAATAAACACAATAATCTAATTATTATTATTATTGTTACTTAGAAATATTAAAATATCAATGGGTCTTTGAAACGGTAGTAGACTGATTGTATCTTAACTTAGTAAGCATGTCATCGAAGCAAGAATTACTTCTAAAAAAATATTGAAGAAAAAGTTATGATTCACAAGATGATAATTATTCCATTAAATTCAACATTGTCTTTTCAACTTAATTAGAAGATGACAGTTTTCAATAACATTATGTTTGCATTAACAATAAACAAAAGTCAAGATCAATAACTTTCAACAGTTGGTTTGTATCTTACAAGCATAATTTTTACAAATAGACAACTGTATGTAGCAGTTTCAAGAGTGAGAAACAAAAATAGTTTGAAATTTTTGATACTAAGACAAAGATGGTAACCTTACCATTAGAACATCAAATGTAGTATATAAAAAAGTTTTTAATGACTTGTGCTGAAATAAATAAATATATAAATTCAAACATATGTGTTATGTTTATATCTTGATGAAATACCCATCGCCATACTAGTGGTGTTCTAATTTATATTAAATTACTATTTTAGTTCTTAAAAAATTATAATTATGTCAATTTAATCATTAAAAGATTAAGTGTTTTAATTTAGTTTGTAAAATATTACATTTGTCTCAATTTAATTATTTTCATTGCTAAATTACAAAATCTTTTATTATTAAATCTCAAATTTTTTGTTTTCAAAAGCCACTAACAAATAAACTAAGTTAAAACAAACACAGTCTTATAGAAACTAAGTGGAAATATTTATTCTTTCTAGATCTAAATTGAGACAACTATCTTTAATATTTTGGAAATCAAATTAACAACTTACTCTATAATGTAAGGAAACATCTCACGGCTATTTAATGAACGCTGAAATGTCCTTATCTTGAACTTAAATTGTGATTAATTACTTTTATTGTTTCGTCTCAAAGCCTGTATTGCATTGTTTCTGCGGACGGCTTGAAAGAAATATAATAAGGTCAAGTCTCAAGAAAAGCATCACGATGATCATTATTTGAGTCTTTGAGACTTGCTTGCTATATATGCCACATTGTAAGTAACTATCAAACTAACTAGGATTAATTAAGTATGTCCTAATACAATAATGCTGCCGCAGTGAATTAATTAAGGTAAAGCCGGTCTTGTGTCTTATATATAAACTAACAACCCCAATATTTAAAACCACCTAACCTTGGATACAAACTAAAACGCAAGCTTTGTGAAGAAATTAGAATGGCCAAGTCCGCTTGTATTAGATTTGCTTTGCTTTTCTTATTTCTTCATGCCCTGGTCTTCAGGGCTGAGGGTGTCCTATTTCCAAATGGTAAGAGTGTGTGTGTGTGTGTGTGTGTGTATATATATATATATATATTATACAGTCAATCATTAAATTTAAGTGTTGACCGAGAGAGAAATTTTGGTAAATTCATGACTAATACATAGATTAAAACTTTATATATTTGATATTAAATTTGTTTTTCACACATATATTCACATGCATGCATGTTCATTTTATAATTTAGTAATTTCGTATACATATAATTTCATGAACTATAGTCATATTACAATTTCAATCCCAAAACTCTATAACTTAACATTTTATTTCTAAATTATCACGGAAAGTAAAGATGCCGATTATCATTTAAAGTTGATATCTAAAAATCTCATAACCTGCGTGTCTTTTAAAATTTCTAATCACTTGGGTGTCTTTTGAAATTACCTTTTTTTTTGGAAATTAACATGAAACATTTTTAAATTTTGTTTTTTGTCATAATTTAAGGAATAAGATATTATACTTTAGACATTGGGAACTGAAAACAAAAAACAAAAGTATTATTCATGCTCAAGGACTTTGATTTATTTTTCAGTTATAATTAAAAATTTTATTTTATATTAAGTATATCTCATATATTTTTAGTTAAATTTAATTATGACTATGAGACTAACATTGTCTAAAAATTTAATGACAAACGCTGGTGTGATATTTTATCTTTCACATGTCAGTGCTAAATCATCAACTTTTGATGTGTTACATTAGAAATCAACTTAAAATAATTAAAATATTATGTAATTTTCTTTGAACCAGAAATATGTCTTTGAAAATTATACTATATTTTAACCATTTTAAAGGGTAATTGACATGACATATTCAGTACGGATAATTTAAAGTTGACTTGTGCAAATGACAACATTAGGCTTAAGAGTATAACCAAAACTAATTCAAAACATATGAGTTATAATTAATACAAAATAAAATCTTTACTCATAATTAAAATATAAGAATACTATTTTATTATGCTGGCTCAGCCTCGTCTCTTTTTTTTATTTAAAAATTAATACAAAATAATCTATTCGCTTAAAAAAAGTGAGAAATATATAGATTTAAAGATTTGAAACTAAAAACAAAGTTAAAAATAAAATTATTATTTTTTAATTATTTTTTATCCTTTTTGCTTTAATGTTATCTTTTTTCTCATTAATTAATAATTAAGATTAAATAATTATATAAATTTAATATGAAATTATATTCAAATAATATCTCTTACACCTTTTATATTATTTAGTTTAATATATATTATTAACATTTAATATATATATATATATATATATGAAATAAAAAAATTTAAAAAATGAGTCTTGAAACCCACAGGTTGGACTGGTCCCTAAACGGATTGACTTTTTGGCTTAACCCATTATTTTAACAGCTTTTGCCACTAAAAAAAATAGAGAGGTTATAATTGAGGAAGATTATATGTAACTTTTTTAAAATTAATTATAGCTAGGAATTTCTTAAAGTAATAACAGTGGGCATGATTTTGGGTTTGGCAGTTTCAGGTGCAATCTGTAACCGCGTGCACGGCGTGGAAAAGGCTGAAACCTGCACCAGCATCGTGAAAAAGTTCAGTCTGGATACCCGTCATTTTCTTGACACCAATCCCAATATCAACTGCGCCTCAATCTTCGTGGGTCAGTGGGTATGTATCAGTAGTAGGTTGTGAATTAACAATAAAAATTATTAAATTAAAGTAAATTTAATCATTCAAAAATTAAATTAAAATACTTAATATTTCAATCAAAAAATTTTTAAAAAAATATAATCTTTCCTAAATTAAATTAATATTTTTCTCTCTAAATTTTAAGCCCGTTATTTGATTAAATTTTGCAAGTATATAGTCCACATAAACAATAAATAATTAATAAAATATTTGTGCTATTAAAATATTTATAAAAATAATCATAAAATAGCCAATTAAATTTTGTGACACATACAAAATGACATCATCTATCAATATAAATATATATATTTATATTTAAACAATGAAGTATTATTAAAATAGGATAAGTAATAATAACATAAGGCTAATAAAATAATTCAATACGTAAATAATAAAACTTTATCATTATAATCAATCACAAATGATCACTTAATTATTTTTAAATATAATATCAAATTTAGGGATAACTACTGAATTATTTTATATGAGTGCTAGAGCATTATAAATAGGACTTGGGTCATTTGCAAAAAGAAATATTTTGAGAGTTCCAAAGGAAAGACTAACCAAAAAATAAATAAATAACTCTGAATATAAGATCAACTTCTTCAAATTCTCATATTAAAGTCAAGCGATGAACGCCATCAGAATCAAGAACAATCAACGGATCTTCATTTTCATCAAGGATGTTATTATAGATTATACGTACTTTAAATTAATAAAAATATTATTCGTCCATCAAATTTTTTTGGGGTCATATATTCGACACAAATTACAATATAAATTCTTAATCCAAGATTAAGCTCAACTACAGTCAACGAATTAATAGAGATGAAATCTGCAATGCTGATATTATATCGCTTTCCTCCCTCTTTCTCTCTTTTCAAGACTGATATTAATAGCTAAATTTGGTAATTTGAGCTATGGAAATTAAAGTTTTAGAGAGTTACGAAATAATAAATCCAACGATCACGGACATAAAACTTGGCATTGAAAACTTGAACATATAAAATACTTTGACAATTGATCAAATTATTGGACAAATATTGTTATTAACAATTATGTAATTTTTTTAATTTTTATTTTGAATGAAAAATTTTTGTTCTTTTTTTTTTTTAGTTTGTTTCATAATAACAACTCTGTTTCTTTCTTCATCTTTATCTTTCTGTCGTTCACTTATTGTCTTTAATATTTGGAATGGAATAATTGTTTTTTGTCTTTTTTTTTGGTCCGTGAAATATTTATTTATTTATTTTGTCAAAGATTAAAAATTAATTAAATAATTAGTTATAATAATACATGCGTAAGGCTCAGGCCCTACTGTAAATTGCACTCTTTCCACGAGTGTTCAATTACGGTTCACAGTTAGTCTCTGCTTGACTTAGGGTTCGACAAGTTTGAATTTAAATATTTGATTTTAGTTGACAGTAAATTAAAATTGCATCTAACAAACATAAGTTTCAGAAACACAATATAATTAAAAAAAAAGGAGAAAAAAATGATTCAAAAAGTGAGATGAACATAACTTAGACTAAAAAAACAAATTGTTAGAGACTGAAGACGTCAAGTTCAAAGACCCACACGGAAAAGAAGAAAATAGAAGAAAAAAAATATTATGTGACTCCATGCCAACATTTTATTTTAATATTGATTTTAATAATAATAAAATATTTTAATTAATATCACATGTCTTAAATTAATTGTTGAGTGACTGTTGATTAACATCATAGATTATATTTATGATTTTAAAAACTATATGAATATTTAATTTTTAAAATATAAGAATTAAGTTTATGGTTGATTGAAATTATAAGGATTTTAAAAATGTATTTACCAAAAGAAGAGAGGAAAAAATTATTCAAAAAGTGAGATGAACATAACTTCACCAAAAGAAAAAAGAATTGTTAAATGCCAAATTAAATAATTATTTTTATATTTAAAATCAAGTTCAAAAATAATTTTTAAGGAGTTAAAATATTAAACAAGATATATTTTTATTCATTATCTTTAGATTTGGACCGATCTAGTTGAGTTGATCCGATGTCCATTCATTATCTTATTTTTATTCATTTTCTTACTTTATTTTTTGTTTGAATTTATAATGTAAACGTACGAGCAAAATAGATCTAGAATGAAATATAATTCATAACAATATCATTATAAAACATAAGATATTATTTTTTTATGCAAATTATATTATTATTTGGTGCAAAATGATTTTAAATAATGTTAACAAAAAAATTTATTGTTTTATATAATATTAAAAATAACAATTAAATATTTAAAAAATTATTTTTAGTTTTATTTTTATAATTTATTAAACTAATTATAAAAGAATTATATATTTTTTAAATATGAGATTTATGTGTTAAATTATTTTAGAATAGATTTTTTAAAATATTTTAATGGAAAAATTATATATATATAATTTTTATTTATTTTATCGTTTCAAATACAGATATAGCCCAGTCACAATCATCTTCTTGCAAAGCATTTTCGGGAGCTCTACTGGCGGACTACTCCAAACATGGAGCTCTTCTTGCTGCCTAGCTTCATATTTAGCTAACCAATCTCCTCATCTATTCCCATTTCTTCCCACAAAGGTAATTTCCGTTCTCCAATTTCTGTCTTTCAATTAAAGAATACAATTGATTAATTGACTGATTGCTTCAGCTTTAGTGTACTGCACCTACCCATCCTCATACTGTATCCCAAGGCCGATTCGCCCCTGAAGTTCCTGACCACGCCACCCCCTCCCGCAAGGTTGTCAATAGTGAGGGCCCCATCACAATTAGCGTTCGGTGTTTTCTTCCCCTGGACCGACTTCAATTTCATCTTCTTCCCTTCCACATGTCATAGCTAGCTTTAATTCTAAGAAACGTTTGAGTGGGGTTTGAAGGAGGTGCGAAATTCTTATTTAAAATCTTGCTCTTCCTCCATTTCCAAATGAACCAAGCTCCATAACCCCATATGGAGCTAAATTGGAACATTGTTTTTGTTTTATCGATGCACTGTGCAACTACCTGCTAATTTTTGCTTTTTTGGGCTTTAAGTCTCAACCAGAAAGCTTGTAGAAGGCGATGTTTGGTTAAAGACAATTCAAAACGAAGCTCGCAGGATTGGAATTTCGTGGTTGATTCTGCCTCCAGCACTCCCGGCCGTTCCTACAGTGCGTGCTTTTACTCTTAATATTTTTCTTCTGGACTATACTACCGTGCGAATTTGTTTCTTATCCCTATGCTTTTCTTCAATTTCCCCTCCTTGCTATCTCCTTCTAAGCAATTTTGAGGTGCTCGTGTATGGAGTGGCGCCGTTGTTTCCATCTATGCTCGGTTTTCTGCGCAACCATACCACTGTTTGAATTGTTGCTGAACTTCTTGTAGTCATCGCTAACTAAGATCTCCGAATGATTTTATGACATAGGGTTCTCGCAATATTTTTGTGTAGTGTGAGATTTATTTTCACGATAGAGCTATATGGGTTTGGAAAATTTGATGATGAAATTGTATAAAATAATTATGTGATTGCGTGAATTGTGTGGTTGACATTAATGGATAGGTTTCAGATAATGCTATGTGAGTCACATTATCAAGATATAGACGATCACATTTGCCGTGAACTGGCCTAATTTCTTGCATTTGTAGTTGAGGATTGTGGATGGAAGTTAGAAGTGTCATTATACTACCGTCATTTATTAAACTAGATATTTTTTATTGTTTCAGGATCCTCCAAGAGGAGCATTACCTCTCAGCTTTAGATATTCGTATGACTGGGAAAATGTCTGTAACAAATCCTTTAAAGAACTCAGTTAGATGTGTTATCCTTGATTTGGATGGCACTTTGCTTAACACAGGTCAGCTAGTGCTTGCTAATTTCAATTTTAACTGTAAATAATTGATCCTAATATCTTTACATTCTGTGATCAGTGCTTGGACTCGGTAGCTTCTTCCTCCTCTTATTTTTATTGGCGGAGGGTGGGAAGAAGTATCCTTTCAGCATACTGTTTACAGCGAGCCATCAGAAGCAATTATTGATTTTAACTTTTAAGACAATTTATTTCAGTGTCTGAACACCTTTTGATTTTCTACATTGCATACAGTCCATATGGATTTCTGTTGATTGTATTTTCTTTCACTGAATTGATACCGATCTAGAATCAAGTGGAAGTGTGCCTTTATTTTCTTGGTTTTCTATTACTTGTTTAATAACATAGATGATTTATGGTTGTGATTTCATGACAGATGGCATTGTAGGTGGCGTTTTAAAAGTTTTCTTAAGTAAGTATGGAAAGGAATGGGATGCAAGGGAAGCTCACAAAATAGTAGGAAAGACACCATTTGAAGCTGCTGCTGCAATAGTGGATGATTATGGTCTTCCTTGCTCAACAATTGAATTTATTTCTGAAATTTCACCAATGTTTTCTGACCAGTATGTTGCTGTTACTCCACTGTTCTTATGCATTTCATTCATGGGTCAAAGATATAATATCTTGTAAATTAGATTTTGAATTTGTAGTGCCCAATGTTTCCAGTTATCATTATCTTTATAATACTTATTCTTTAAGAATAATGTAGAGGGAGATGCCACTGATTGAACTTAAAAAAATTTTGTTGCATATACTTAGGATCAGCTTTTAAAAATAGGATGTCTAATGCATTATTTTACAACTTTGATAGATCACTGAACTTCAAAAAAAAAAAAAAAAGGCACTTTGATAGCTTATATTTTATCACATCTTGCTAATATTTTCAGTGAACATTTCATGCATGTGAATATTTTATGAAAACGAGGATGCTGTGCTGCACCATAAATTGGGAAGTTCACTTTAGATTCATCAACTCCCTTCTTCATCTAGTGTCAATATCTGGAAACATTTTATTTTTTTTTCTAAATCTTTGTTCAGTTGAAAACCTTTCTGCTATATATTTATAATGCTAGTATTTTTCTCTTTATCTGACTCTCTGCACCTGACAAGAGTTTAATATATAATTGTAACTGTTTCTGTCTCCCTTTCTCCACAGTTGGGTTATCCTAAAATTCTTTACAAAACTAGACTACTTAACTAACATTTGAGAGCAAACTGATATATCATCCTAAACTCAATTATGTGTGATTATGACATGCCATAATTTCCTTGATATCTCACCCTTGTACACTACGAATGATTACTTCTACCTTTGCATTTTATTTTTCAATATTATCCTTTTGGGTTATAGTTTGCATCTATATATATATATATATATATATAGCTTGACATGCTCTTGCTCTGCTAATGCTACTTATTGTTTCTTGAATTGGAGCTTGACCTTGAACTACAATGAAGAAAAATATCAGACAAAAGAACTATACTTATTTTGTTGTCTTGGGTGATATTAGGATTGAATATGACAGGTTCATGATATTTTCCTTCATTTGTGCTAATCTTATTTTGATTTTAAGGTTTTAGTTTTCTATTAGAGAAACTCTTTTGGATTATACTGGATTTGTCAATTAAACTTGTGTTTTCCAACTATTGGGTATTTTTTTTCTTAATATTGTCTATTCTCATTTTAGGTGGTGCAATATCAAAGCACTTCCTGGTGCCAACCGGTTGATTAAGCATTTGAGGAATCACAGTGTTCCAATGGCCTTGGCATCAAACTCTCCAAGGGAAAGCATAGAAGCCAAAATATCTTACCATGAAGGTTGACTTTTATTTTAGAAATCTTTAGCTTCTTGCGCTTTGTTTGTTTGGGTGGTATTAATAAGCCTTTCTTTCTTTATATGTAGGATGGAAAAATTCTTTCTCCAGTATAATTGGTGGAGATGAAGTCAGAACAGGGAAACCTTCTCCTGACATGTGAGATGCAATGGATTCTTTTTCTTTCTCAAGTATTTGACTGCGGTTTACTAGAAAGATTTCTTTTGCCTTCTAAAATTTTAAATATTGTGCCTTATTGTGTCAGATTCCTTGAAGCATCTAAGAGGCTAAGTGTTGAGCCTTCTAGCTGTCTTGTCATTGAAGACTCTCTGTAAGTTCCTTGTCTTTTTTCTTTTTTCCTTTTTTTTTTTTGGGGTACCAATTCTATTTGGTATATGATTTTCTGTACTAGTCCCAAAGTCTTTTCTTAAGGTTACACTTTCTATTGGAATAGAGCTTCCTCCCCCTGTACCCCAGCCCCTCCCAGAAAGAAAAGGGAAATCTTTTTAATTCTTAAATGTCTTATAAGTTTAAAGACAGATGTTTGTAATATAAACCTAAACTTTGATTTCTTTTTCAATCAAAAAAATATAAACCAAAGCTTTTCTCATCCTCCGCCTTGGCAATCCATGAAAACAAGATTATGAAAGAATCTCTTCTGCCCCCTCTAATTCTGGCTGTGGTTTGTGGCCTAGTTATCACAATCTAAGTTGATGGTCCATTAGTTCAGATGATTGGCTGTCAAATAAATCACTTATTGGCTGAGGAATACTTTTGTGTTGATGTCTTGGGCAAAAGTGCATACTTTTTACTTGTATGGATGGTGGTTGGGTCTTAAGTTAGAGAAGAAGTTCAGTTATTGGAATTTTTGTAGCTGCTAGGTTTTTATTTGTGTCCAGCAAATGAGTGACGGGGGGAAGAAAAAGTAATCTGTGTGTAGTGGGATTTTGGGCCTGTGATAGAATTTTCAATTTTAAGAGAAATTGGATTTTGATTTGCTTGGCAAAAGTTTTTCATAATCTTTACTGGTGGAAGTTGGCCAAAGCTGAATTGCCACATTGCTCTTAGTTACTATGATCTGCATTTCTGATTTACAACTCCTTTCTTGTGAATTGATTAAGTTCTTGGTTTTGTAACAGCAAGTGCATGAACTTTATCAATAGAATCTACACTTCCCAATATGATACTTGAACTTGGACTAATATGTGTTTTAAAAGCTTACTTGGTCTTAAAGGATTATCGCAGCATCTTCAGTTGTCCATCCTGTTAACGGATAGATGTATGACATTATTTTAACTGTTCAAATCTTATTACATCTTGTGTAAGGCCTTCTTTTCCATTATGCACTGTTGTGGTTATTGTGTTCTACATATTTTGGGCCATTTACTTTGCGATAGCTGAAGAGGTGATTATTTCCTGCTGGACTTTTATAAATGAATGATGGTTCATTCTATTCTTTTTTTGGGATAGCTTTTTTTCTTCTTATCTTCTTTCTAAATGCATGTATATTGGCTATTTCAGACCTGGTGTTACTGCAGGTAAGGCTGCTGGAATGGAAGTAATTGCTGTACCATCACTTCCAAAACAGTCCCATCTCTACACAGCAGCAAATGAGGTGATCAATTCCCTGCTTGATTTGCAACTTGAAAAGTGGGGTCTGCCTCCATTCGAAGATTGTAAACCCCAAAGACCTTAAGATTGTCCTTTCATGTGTGTTGTGTTTCATTTTTGTATGTCATTGTCATTTGAGCTAGTATCTGATATGTTGCAGGGGTGGAGGGTACTTTGCCAATAGATCCTTGGTATATCAGTGGTCCTGTTATAAAAGGTTTTGGTCGTGGCTCGAAAGTACTAGGAATCCCAACAGGTATCTTAGAAACTTGAAAATTTTCTGTTGTGAAAATGTCCCTCTTGGTATCTCTGGATTGAAATTGAACTGCATATCTTGTCTATTGTGCAATATGACAAGCTTAATAAGTAGAAAAGTGAAAGTTGAGTAAAGCTGACACCTACTGAGAGGTTATACACTTGGAGCATTTATGTTTTGTGGTTGCTTGTGTTATAAGCTTGAGACTCCTTTTTGGTTATTTGCCCCTGCAAGTATTTGTATTATACTATCTTGAAACAATTTTTTGGTTTATAAATGTAATAATAGTAATCGGAACACATGTTTTATCCAGCTAATTTGTCAACCGAAGGCTATTCAGATCTCCTTGCAGAGCATCCTGCGGGTGTTTATTTTGGTTGGGCTGGATTATCTGCAAGAGGTGTTTATAAAATGGTCATGAGTATAGGCTGGAATCCATATTTCAACAACAAGGAAAAGGCCATAGTAAGTGATTTGGGACAGAGTCACCACCTTCAGCCTTAATATTTTGCCTATTAGAATTTTCTTATGATGCATGTTTTTATGATGTAGGAACCATGGTTACTTCACGACTTTAATGAGGATTTCTATGGAGAAGAACTGCGGCTTGTTGTAGTTGGGTACATGCGTCCTGAGGTACCTTCAAATTCTCTTCTTTTCATGCTGGTTCTATTCCTGCTTTTGTAGTTTCATTGAACTTACAGGCATTATGTATAATAGGCCAACTTTCCATCACTCGAAAGCCTGGTAGCTAAGATTCATGAAGACCGCAGAATTGCAGAGAAAGCTCTTGATCTTCCCTTGTATTCGAGTTACAAGAATGATCCGCGATTGAGAAGCTCCTAGTGCTAAGGTAGAGGCCATTAATGGGATTCAAAAGATTGATTCTGCTAGATCTCTTGGGCTAGAATCTATTGAGCTCACATATTTTATAGATGCAGAAACCCTGTGATTGGAAGAGTATATTTAATTTATTTCAAAATTCTGTTTCTTCCACCCTCTAAACAAACTGATTCAGTCATGACCTTTGGATGGCATGCTCATCACAACGCAATGTGATTTATGGAACATGCATGTTCAATTATAAATAAATAATTTTTATTTGGCTTCCATGATTTAATGTTCTTATTGGCTCTGGTTTTTCTGGTTGGTTAATCTCAATACCAGTTTTTGGCCACAATTTTGTCAAGAGGTAAGATGGGGAAGAAATATTTTAGGATCATGTTAGGATTAATTAGGCTGTCAGGGGTCTTTTAGTCATTTGATGGTCTAAGTATGGGCATTATGGTCTTTTCATTGTAAACTTGCATACTTAGTTGACCGTTAATCCTCTGATGTATTTAGGCCATTGTATCAGTGCTCAGAAGTGTGTGAAATGTTATTTAGTTTCCTTTCTCCCCTTTGCTCTCATCTTCTCTGGTCTTGTTCTCTCCGATTGACTTCTTCTCAAACTTTGTTTCTTTCTCTTCTTTCTTAATTTCTTGGTTCTCATTTATCTTTTTGGTTGTCTACTGATCTATTATTTCTTCTAAAATGCCTTTGGATTGAGTATCACGAATTTGAATCCTATCATTAGTATCAGAGCCAACGATTCTCAGCTTCGGATCCTTATTCCGTTACAGTGCACAGTGGATATTACTATATTTCTTCTCTGTGTTCGTTCTTTAATTGATGGGGTATTGCGCTTTATTCTTGATTGACTTCCAACCATAGCTGAGATACCATCATATCAAATTTTGATCAAGTTGATGGGGTTCAAGCAAACAAGGACAGTAGCAGAGTATCAAGAAAGCTTTGAACGGCTTGCAGGTAAGGTTGAAATCTCTGAATCCCATAAAGTCAATTGCTTTTTGTGGGGTTTGAAACAAGAGATAGCGGGGAATTTGATGTTATTTGATCCAAGAACTTTCTTAGAGGCTACCAGATTAGCAAAGATTAAAGAAATGAGTCTTAGTTGTATCCATAATGGTGGTTCTTTAATTACTACACCAAGAAAGGGAACTTATTGATATTATGGATTCTATTGCACCAAGAAAGGTAACAGTTGTTATGGATTCTACTGCACCAAGGAAGGCGGTGGAATCAGCATCTGCAGAATAGTCAAAGAATTCCCGCCCAGAAGAAATTGCTAAAATGGGTGAGAAGATGGCTAATGCAACACCAGAAGAAATAACATCCATGCATATATTTATGCAATCTCAATTCAATAGAAAATTGCAGAATAGTGTCGAGCACACTTTAAAATTGAAGCTTTTTGAGGAAACGACAGAGTATAAAAGGGGGACCTACTTTAGAAATTTCACACCCTCCATTGCAACTACGTCTTGGAGTTACAAGGGTGTTCTGAATGCTCAAATGGCTACTCAACCGAAGGTGGAAAAGTTGCGGGCTAAGCTCACCCAACGAAGACTCAGCACCACAAGAACCAAGCATACTCTGGTCCGGAGGCTTAAGGCCTTTCTTTGCAAAAAAAGTGGGCAATTAACGAATGATGGTCCTACTTCATCTCGTAAAAAGAGAGGACAGGACCCCAAACTTGAGGATTTGGACAATTCAGATAAAATCACGGCCATCAATAAGTTCCATGAAATGGGCGTTCAACAGCTACATCAAGAAGCTTCCTAGTGTAGAATTTCGGTGGTTGGGTCGAAGAAGCAGCTACTGGAGAGAATTTGTGAAGAGTTCTGGAAGGATTCTGAGAATGTTGATAAGGATGAAGCTACCAGTGACGAAGAGAAGGTAAAGATTGTTATAGCTACCAAAGAGGGTACTGCTATTCTTGTAATACCCAAGAAAAATAAAATATAAATATTTGTTTACAAACTACTGTTACTATTTCAGTATACGGTACTATTCACCAGTATAATACTATTTACGTATATGATACTGTTCATTTATACAATCGAAATGTCAAGTACTAGATGTTGTTTGGTCATAAGAGAAAACTAGAAAGAAGTTCGTAGGAAAAACTGACGTTTTATGTGTGAAAATACCCTTAGGGACTAAAGTGAAAGGACTGAATTGAAAAGAAACTTAAAGGTTTAAGGTGAAAGGATATTTTTCCCTTTTAAGTTTCCAACAGTAATAACAGAAAAATTTTCCGTAACTGCATTATTAGAAATGTCATTTTCATGAATAGTAAATTGAATATTTTATTAGCGTATAGTATCAAATAGTACCCTTGACTTTTGCTATAAATAGGCCCTTCCATTTCACTTCTAAACTCACACCTTCAACTTCTCTTCTTCTCTCCTTAAGTTTCTCTTACTCCAAAGCTAGGCCTCTGAGATTTTGGGCCTTTCCTTTTCAGCTTAGGTAAGGATACTATACCCTTTCTATGTCTTTCAAATTTTAGAAGTTAATTTCTTAAGTATGCTCTGTGGTTGCGGCCTTGGCTGATCTTCCACATCAGAAAAACTGTCCTTAGCTGTTTATATGTTATTTTGATTCTCTGATTACCGAAATAGAATGTAAACTGTGAAGAATACATGTCTAGGAAAGTTCTGGCTAAGGAAAGACCTGGTTTTTAAGTGTGTCCAGTGTGACCCTCCACTCTTTCCTGGGAACTTACCTGGTGTACTCTTTTACAGATTGTATTCTCTATTTCTGGTATGAATAGTGACCGTATGAATAGTAACCGTACATATAAATAGTATCTATACATATGAATAGTGATCATATGTACGAATATTATCCGTATGTATAAATAGTATCCGTATACATGAATAGTGACTATATGAATAGTACCGTATGTATAAACAGTATCTGTATGAAAACAATCCTAACTTGTTTTCTCTAAATCTTTCATGAAAATCTCCGTAGCGGAATACTGAAATTCATCTGTGTACTCTTATCTGTAACGACTTAGAGAAGCGATATTCGTACGGAATCCAGGTGAGTGAAACGACCCCGTTTTAATAGAGTTTTAGCATTACTGGTGATAAAAAGTATGTCGTAGGACACTCCCAAGATTCATAGGGGGAAATTGGATTCAGAATGACGAATCTAAATGAGATAATTAATCCATAAGTATGGATAAAATGAAATAAGTATCTTATGATGATGTGAAGTTTGAATGTTTTCAAAAATGGATTAATTGTTATCTTGATATGTGGTTTATAAATCCATAATATAGTTATATACTATACCTGTTATATGGATGAATATTATATTGAGCTTCTGATTATGATATGAAATGCTATTGATTGTGATTGAGCGGGACAGTACCCCCTCTCACGGCAAGGCGGAAAACCCGGTTGACAGGGTGTCTTGACCAATGAGTGTGGAGACAACGATTCCCTCAGTAGGGATATAGCCCGGATTGGTAATAAATCCGTGAGGCGCCCTAGCTAAGAGGATGAGGTTGTGCGTCATGGCGGAAATATACATAATTGGTGAGCCGGCCTGTGTGCGCTCTCCGGGATATATTGCCATTGACGAGTACTAGTAACGTTTGTTGAATTGGATGAATTTTTATCTTGTATGTAAGAGGATGATGTTGTGCGTCATGGCGGAAATATACATAATTGGTGAGCCGGCCTGTGTGCGCTCTCCGGGATATATTGCCATTGACGAGTACTAGTAACGTTTGTTGAATTGGATGAATTTTTATCTTGTATGTAAGAGGATGATGTTGTGCGTCATGGCGGAAATATACATAATTGGTGAGCCGGCCTGTGTGCGCTCTCCGGGATATATTGCCATTGACGAGTACTAGTAATGTTTGTTGAATTGGATAAATTTTTATCTTCTGTCTATTGGTTGAGTATGAGCCTTTGGATATGCTTGCATGACTGGTAATGTATTTGAATTTTATTAATGCGAGGCCGATTCGCTCATTGAGTTTAAAAGCTCACATTGTTTGTACAACCTTTTTGTTCAGATCAGGTTGCCATCGAAGAATATCTGCTAGAGGAGTAGATCACTTTGGACCTTCCCGTTGTCGGGTAGACCTCTCTTGTGTTATAGATTATGTTGCTCTGTAATCGTCTAGGACATCTAGTTCAGGGGTTCGACATTTGGCTTGTATGTCAGTATAATAATGTATTTTAAATTGATAATCTACGATTACATGCAAATCATCTCTATGATTTTCAGATAAGAAAATTTGATATATTTATCGGAAGGCTTACAGTGATGAGAGATTCATCATTGTGCCGGTCATGTGCCCAGAAAACGGGTCGTGACAATTCTAGATCAATGGCTTCTAGATTACGTAAAGGCTCAATATCATGTCCTGCAAATGGGCGGTGAAATCTGCGATGCCATGTTAAACCAGACAAATATTGGGGACAACAATAACAAGTTCTATGTTATTCAAGTTCTTGAATCTAATGGTGGTAAATTCCTGGTCTATAGTAGATGGGGAAGGGTCAGTGTAAAGGGTCAAGACAAGGTACATGACCCTTACACCTCTGGTGAAAGTGCCATCCAAGAGTTTGAACGTAAGTTTGTTGCCAAGACCAAGAACTATTGGTCTGATAAGAAGGGTGTTTGCCACCCAAAGAGTTATGTGTGGTGGGAAATAGACTATAGTGAAAATGATAAAGAATCTACAATCACAGAAAAGCCTGGCTGTGCACTGGAAGTGAAACCTCTAGCATCAACACTTGAGTCACGAGTTATAAAATTTATCTCTCTTATTTGTCGTGTGAGCATGATGAATCAGTAGACGATGGAAATAGGATACGATGCAAATAAGTTGCCCCTTGGAAAACTGAGCAAATCAACTATTTTGAATGGCTATGAGGTTGCACTAGATGAGATGGCTGAACTTCTAATAGCTAAATATGATGCTGATAAGCTTCTAAAAAGAAAGCTAAGCACAAAAGGTTGGCAAGAGTTGCAATTGAAGTTTCCTAGTTTTCTAAGGATCTATACCCTTGAGGACAAGGGTGTTGTCATCCCGGGGGGAATGTTAGGATTAATTAGGCTGTTAGGGGGCCTTTTAGTCATTTGATGGTCTAAGTATGGACATTATGGTCTTTTCATTGTAAACTTGCATACTCAGATGACCATTAATCCTCTTATGTATTCAGGCCATTGTATCAGTGCTTAAAAGTGTGTGAAATGTTATTCAATTTCTTTTCTCCCCTTTGCTTTCGTCTTCTTTGTCTTGTTCTCTCCAATTGACTTCTTCTTCTCAGACTCTGTTTCTTTCTCTTTCTTAATTTCTTGGTTCTTATTTATCTTTTTGGTTCTACTGATATGTTATTTCTTCTAAAATGCCTTTGGATTGAGTATCACAAATTTGAGTACTATCAGATCATCACTTGTAGCATTTATTTCAATAAAATTCTATGGATTTATCCTACAATTAATTGATATATTATATGTGTTCGTTAATTTTTTGAGATCAGGATGTGCTTCTGGATGGAATAACAATTTCATGGCAGTTTTTTCATATTTATAAAAATGTAATGCATTAGTTACATGAGTCATTTGTCTCTAAGCTACTTTTTATTAAAAAAAATTTAGGTGAATACTATGTTTGAAAAAATATGTAGATAGATACTATAGAATCTATCACATCATAACTTGTAAATTTTTTATTCTCTCAAAGCTTGGCCTATGTCAGGCCGAGCTTCTGATAACAAATTTGTCAAACGCTCAGCCTGATACAGGCCGAGATACTAAATTTTTAAAATATATATATATATATATATATATATATATATATATATATATATTAATTAAATCAACATTCATAGGAATAGTTCATAATTGGTGAAAAAGTAAAGATCAGAATTTTAGAAATGGAGTAAGAATAATAACAAGTGATGAAGATTTAACAAAAAAGACAGAAGATAGCAACATTAATAAGACAATATGAACAAGTTTTAAGAAATGAATTTGTAGGAAGAAATATAATATTAAAAGAAAAAACAACAATTAGTAGAGCAATAAGTAATTTACATAATATAGAATTATGCACTTTAGAACCAAAATATTTAAATCAATATATTTGTGAATATAAAAAATATTACTATGAAGCAAGGTTAGATAATTATGTGAATCAAAAATATTACCTAGATTTATTTTATAGACAACTTCCAAAATTAATTAGTGAACCAATAATAGAAGAATACTATAAAGCTTTAGAAGGAAAAAATAAAGACACTATAGCAGTAATTGATACTATGGGAAGAAGAGAAGACTTCCTAAGAGACTATTTATCAGATAAATGCAAAAATGCTTGGAGAAGCCAAAATATTACAAAGTTAACAAACATCTATTAAAATGTGGAGAATTACAAACATCTCATAAAATGAGGATGTGAATTAACCAAACATAAAAGAAAGAAAAAACAATTCAAGAAAAAATATGGATTTAAAAAATATCCAAAAGAAAATTTTAAAAGATATTACAAAAATAAAAAATATAAACCTTACAAACATAAAAAATATTTCAAAAAAAGAACAGATTATAAGAAGAATCCCAAGAAATGTAAATGTTATAATTGTGGAGAAATATGACACATATCAACTAACTGCTCCAAACCAAAAAATAAGAAAACCATGAAAATACTAGAATTAGCTGAAGAATATGACTTAGAACCAGTAGAAGATTATGGAAGTGAGATAGAAGAAAACTTAGAAATTTATAAAATTTATGAAATAAATAGTAATTCATCAGAAAAAGAAATTATTAGTGAAACAAGTGAGTCAGATTATTCTAAAATAGAAGAACAAAATACATTTATATGATGAACACAGATTTAGGAGAATCAAGTAGTATAAATGAAGATTACGAATCATATAACCAACAAATAGAACCTGAAGAAGGAATAACAGAAACTAGAATAACATTCAATGAAAAACAATATGATAAAATATCCAAAATAAATTTAGATTTACAAGAACAAGATTTAAAACAAGAAAATTTATTCAACAGAGTTAGTAAGATAATAAAGAAAAATCAAAAAGAAAAATATGCATGCGTAATATTAGATAAAAAAACAACCAATAGAATCTGAATTAGCAACTGGAGTATTAAGAATACCATTAATTAATAAAACTTTAATAGAAAATGAAATATCTAGAATACCATTTAAAGATGAAGTATCAGAAATATATATACAAAGAGTACAACTATTAGTAAAAGCTTATTTTAGAGAAGGAATAGACACACCAGTAGAATTAGTATTAACAGATGGAAGAATAATAGATGATGTTAGAAATAGTATATTAGGAATACTTAGTGGAAACTTAATATATCAAAAATTAAAATTTACAGTAAACACTAATTTTGCCATATCTAGAGCAGAAGGAAATATAGATAAAACATTAAATATATATCATAAAATCAAAGGTATTAAAATGCCACCACACAGTAAAATAATAAGTATTCAAGTACGAGTAGGATTAGTTTTTACTAATCAACATAAAATATATAAAAAGAGACAAGGACGAATATCAATAGATAGACATTTTGCACCAGTATTAAGAGAAGTACCTCTAGATAATCAAAGAATAACTTTACCATCAATTATGAACCATTCCTATGAATGTTGATTCAATTAATAAACTAATTGTAGGTAAATCTACTCCTTTTGTTAATAAGGCTATTAATTGTGATTTCGTCCATTCTTCTATTCTTTTGTTATTATCTAGATTACAGTCTAAATTTAACCATATTCCTGAGTTTGGTATTATTCTGTTTTCGTATTGTTCTAAGGGTGTTGGTGTGTATTTACTATTATTTGGTGTCTCAAAACTTATATTCAAATCCCTATAATCTTCTATCCTAGATGGTTCTTTATGTCTTAACTCTTCCTGTTCTAATTCTTGTTCTCTAGTTATACTGGTTTCTGTCCTAGTTATATTAAATGATGGTTGATTCAAATCTGGGGGATTAAATATTTGAGTTTGTGGTTGGAATGATTGAGTTTGTGGTAAATTTATTGATTTTGTGGGTTGTCTATTTTGTGGTTGATTTATTGATGTTAAATCACTAGCTTGCATATTTATTTGTCCTTCAGTTGTATCTATATTAGTATTCAAGGCTTCTATTTCTAATCTTAATTCTTCGATATTTAATTCTTTTTCTTCTTGACTCATTATTCTATCTATTTCATTTTCTTCATCTTCTTCTTCTCCTAATGTTAGATAATTTATTTTTGGTTTGTTTTTTATTTGCATTAGACTACATAAAAAATATCTGAATCATCATATAATATTTCGGCTAATTTATTTCTTTCATCTTCTACTTCTTCTACATGAATATCTTCTTGTTTTTCTTTACATCTTTCTATTTTTATTATTTCATCTTGTTTTTCTTTTTCTGTTTCTACTTGACCATATATTCTTTCTTCATCAATTTTTTTAACTTCTTCAAATATTGTCCATAAATTTCTATTTATTGTTTCCTGTCTTTTATGTAATCTTTCTACTTCTATTCTAATATGTTTTATGTTTTCATCTAATGTTTGTCCTCTTATTTTATTTATTGTAATTTGTTCTTCTTCATTTAATATATCTATAATATTTAACATATTTATTTGTGGATTGTCTACTATAGGTTCTATTATAGGTTCAGGTTCTACTATACCTAAGTGTTTCATTATTGTTTTTCATATCATTTTGAATTTTTAATATTTCCTTTTCATTCTTTTTAACCTGTTTTTTGATTTCATATACTTTTTGTTCTAATGGTTTAGCTAAATCTACAATTTTATCATATTTCTCAGATTCTTCTACTGATTCTATATGTTTTAATGAGTCTTTAGGTATTCTTTCTATTTCGTCTAAATAATCATAATCAAATCCTTCTTGTACGACTGCTTCGTCTAAATAACATCCTAATTGTTTCATTAATAACATATTTGTAAAATTTATTTGGTTTCTTAATCTTCACCTTCTCCACCTATACAGAATGGAGCTAATACACATATATCTTCATCATCAATAGTAGTAATATGAGAATATACAGGCAATTCATACTGTTCTACATCATATATTCCAGGTTCTAATCTTCTTAACACATCCATAATAATTCAAATTATAATGTAAGCAAAATAATTAATTTGAGAGAGGAGGGTTTCTGGCTTAACTTTTCCAAGTTCAAAGTTCATTAATTTCTAATAACAGATGCTCTGATACCATACGGGGAGACAGACTGATTAATATGCTAAAAGGAGATGTTTTTTGTCAAAATATATCTTCCATATATATATATATATAACTATAGTCTGTACCGATCATCCTCATAGGCCTTTTGACCTTCATACAGCATCACACGCCTTCACTGGTCATTTAGCCTTCCAGGCCTCTTTCAGTACCATACTATAATATATATATATATACTTCATGGATCTAATTGCCATGATGAATCATAGCTGATCTGTATACATCTTCAGATAACATATTAATCAGTAAGGTGGCCCTTATGAAACCATGGATCCTTATTAGAAATCAAATTCCTTTGAACCCGACAGAAGTTTAGCAAGCCATTACCTTAGTTTCCAGCTTTTGAAAATTTGATATTGAGAGTAGGAGAGAGAGTATACACACAACTCAAATACTCGAACTTTGAATATTATTATTTGTAAGAGAAAATTTACAGATAGTGGGAAATTACAGAGATTTTCAAAAGAGAGCTTCTGAATGATAGAGAGTAGTAAGTGGGTAACTTGTGGGTAACTTGTGTCTCTTACTTGTGATATTCCAAGCTATTTATAATGGAAGTCTGAGTTGATATCAACCCAGGTTTACAAATCATAGTTTGCTTTTCTTAACTGGAGTTACTTTTCCGCTTCTACTTTAGTCTTGTCAATCTCCTTTTAGTCTCGTCCATCATCTTTTGTCACCTTTGTTTTCTGCTTTTAGTCTTGTCCGGTCTCTTCAGCTATTCTTTGAAGATGCCTTCTTATCTTGCTTTATTCTTTTTTGCCGACGCCTTTATTTTGTTGTGCCGACAGTTACTGTTGAAGATCTTTTTCTTCTCTCTCTTTTTTTTAAATTACAGATAGATCAATACATGGCTCATCATAATCTTAAGCTTTTTCTTCTTTACAATATTTACATCTATTCCTAAATGGCCTAGTAATAATTGACAAACTCTTCGTTTAGTGGGCTCAGATAAATTCATTTCATTTTTTCTTATTTTTTCAGCCCATAATTGAAATTCTTTTGGTAATCTAGTATTCTAGTTGTTTTCCCTACTGAATAAATACATGTTGTTGGACCCGTAAAATAAGTCCATTGTTGTTCGTCTTCGCTTAATGTTCTGGATAATTCTTGCATAATTGTTGCAACTTCTTGAGCTCGAATATTGTGCAGTCGATACTCAAGATCTTCTTGGTCTTCAATAATCTCCTTGGCTTGTTGATCACACTAATAGGGTTTTCTTGTAGTCCCCATTTTAATAAGATTAATTGGAGGGTAGTATTTGTCTGGTGTTATTTCACAAATAGTAGAATAAAAACAGATATACATTTGATATTGGGTAATAATTCTGGCATAATGTTTGGCAGATTCTATTAGGTGTTTGGGTAATTCGGCTAGGTCTTTACTTGGGTAAATGGTTTGAATAAATCCATAGTCAAATAAAGTTTTTACTAGTTTGGGATTAGTACCTGGCATGATAATAGTTTTATTAAGGGCATAATGTGAAGCATATCTAATGGTCTTGGATGGGATGGATAATGTACTGGTTTTTTTAATGAGGGTAATAAGAAAATCATATTGTTCTTTTCTTTGGATTTATTTGGATCTGGTATAGTTCTTGGTTTTTGGGTTTTACTGGATTGGGTTTGTTCTTGAATAATTTGTGAAAATGGTATTACTTGTGGTGGTACCATCATAGCTGGTGTTACTAGTTTAGGTTCTTGGGTTTTGGTATTACTGGGCTTAGTTTTGGACAGTGGGTCCGATACTGTTCTTTCAATACTATTAATCTTTTTTTCAAGTCCATTTGGACCAGCTATTTTTTCAGATAATAATTTTATTTGGTCATAAAGACCATCTATACTGGTAGTTAATTGGTGTAGCTCAGTATCCATTATTCCCTTCAGCATAATAATTTGAGATTCCAAAATACTGGTCTTTAATTGACTTTGTTCAACAAGAGAGATCTCTTGGTTACTGGTTTTGTTTACTTGTGCTTTTGTCTGATTACTTGCCATAATTGCACCTGCTTAAATAATTAGCAATCAAATTATTTTTCCCTTTAATATATTCAATATTATAATCATAATAGGCTAAATCCATTTGCCATTTTATCAACATTTTATTACTCAGTTTATAAGTATTTACTCCCTTGTCTAACCAATGTTTTACTTGGGTATTATCAGTTTTTATAATAAAGGTGGTATTTACTATGAATAATTCAAATTTTTCTACTGCTTTTAAGATTGCATAGAATTCTTTCCAATTACTATGATATTTACTCTGACTATTATTTAGTTTTCCGCTAGCATATCTAGTAATATATTCTTCTCCATTATATTCATAATATAATGCAGCTCCCCAATAATTATCTGATGAATCAGTGTAAATAATCCATTTTATATTCTTTATTTTTGGAATATATAATTTCGGTAAATTTCTACATAAATCTTTAATTTGATTAACTACTTTTTCTGTATTATTATCCCATGTCCATGTACTTCTTTCTCCTGCTAATTTAGATATTTTGGAAGTTAATTTTGATAAATTAGAGATATAATGTCTGGCTTGGTTTACTAATCCTAAAAATGATTGTAATTCTTTTTTACTGGTAATTTTCTTAAAATCTAATACTTTCATACTAATATGATCCTGAAGTTGAATTCCTTCAGGTGTAATAATTTGTCCTAAGAATGATATAATGGTTTTTCTAAGTTCAATTTTTTGGGGTGATATATTTAATCCTTTGGTTTCTATAATATCTACAAATTTGTTTAAATGTTTTTCATGTAATGTTTCATTATCAGAGAATATTAGTATGTCATCAATATAGATTACTGCAAAGTCTTTAAGTGGTTCTAATAATTTAGATACATATTCTTGGAATATACTAGGACTATTATTAAATCTCATTGGCAATACATTCCATTCAAATAATCCTTCTGACGTACTAAATCCTGTATATTTTTTACTTTCTTCTTTTAACTTAATTTGGTAAAATCCTGATTTGCAACAAAATTTACTGAATATCTTTTTTCCTCTTATAAGGTTAGATAATAAATCCATTTTTGGAATTAGATATCTGTTTTTGACTACTATCTGATTTAATTTTCTGTAGTCAATGACCATTCTTGATTTTCCTCTTTTTTGTTCACTATGTTTTATTATTATCATTGTTGGTGATGAATAATCTGATTTGCTTTCTCTGATTAAATTATATTTTCTTAATTCTGTTATATGCATAATAAATTCTTTTTTCTCGATTTCAGTCCATGGATAAGGTTTACAGTTTATCTGTTTACTATAATCTTTTAATTCTATAGTTGCTAATGGTTTGGATTTTTCCCAATGAATTAAAGGGTTTTCACTATAATTTTCTTTTATCCTTTCCTCTATTGTTTTGGTAATCATTAGTCCTATTTTAGGTAAATTTTCTTGGATTTCTATAGCTTGGTTATTTGGTATAAATTGGACTTCATTATCTTTAACTTTCTTTTGAAAAATTTCATCTTTTCTTCTATATGGTCTAGTTATTCTTATTCCCCATGCTTGGTGTTTACATGGTGTGGTTAGAATCAATACTTTACTATGAAAAGTTATTGGATAATATTGTTCTAAGAAATCTAATCCTAGTAATATATCACAACTAATTTCATTATACTGATAGATCTTTGGCATTTTTAATTCATAATTACCTATTTGTATGTATACATCTCTTGCAGCTAATTCTAACATATGTATTTCATTATCTGCGCTAGTCATTCTTAATGATGTATTTTCTTTCTTCCAATATTCTGGTGGTAATACATTATATTTAGCTGTATTTAAACTTGCTCCGGTATCTATTAAAGCATGATATTTCCTTGATCTATATCTTTTGTAATTTAATTTAACTAATATGTAATACAACATTATATTAATTGTATTTTTGAGATTATTATTGTTTGATGATTTAAAGTTATGTATATTTGATTTTCTCTAAATCTATATGGTTTTACTTGGTTTAGAAAATCTTTTCCTAATATCATTTTGTATTCAGCATTATTATTAATCATATTATCTACCCATATTCTTAATTGAATGATATCTCTTTTATTAAATCTTAGATTTGCATTAGTCATTGTTCCTATTTCGTCAATAATAATATTATCATCTGCTAGTTGTAATTGCATATTACTATGTTCTGCAGTTGGATCTATTATTGCTATAATTTCTTGCCATTGATTATTTTTCTTTATTTCTAATAGAACTAAATGTTTTGTATTTGTTACATCTATCTGTGGTGTTGTCCTAATTTCTGATAATCTGGAAGTTATAGGTATTTCTACTAATCTTAGTCTTTCTATATCTGAATAATTTCTATAACTTTGAATTCTAGTTAATGGTCTATTACTATAACTACTATGGGGTCTTTCATATTCTATATTATATCTTGGTTGGGATAAATTAATATTTAATGATCTATTTCCTATGGTATTATCAAATTCTATCTTTCTTCTTAGTGCATCTTGGTTTGTTATAGTATTATCTATATTGGATTGGATTTCTGATGGTAAATATATATATATATATAAATTTAATTACAAATTAAGTAATATGTAATAATAAATCAATTGATTAATATGTAATTAAATTATATTAGCTAAAATATAATTAAATTTATGTAAATTATATAAAATTAAATTAGTCAATTAATTTATATATAATTAAATAAAATTAGTATATATTTTATTAAATTTATATTAATTAATTTTAATAGAAATAGTTAATTTTTAAATAATTGATTACATAATATTTTATTTAATAAATTGATTGCATAATTAAATTTAGTTTATTTTATATAATTACAAAAAATATTTAATTTACATTTGATTAATTAAATTGAAATTAGTATATAAAGAAATAAAGAACATACAAACAAAAATATTTAAACGATAGAAAGTAAAAAATGTTAAATAACGTTAAGATATACAACAAATTATAGAGATAATCTAAAAGAAATGATTTTTAGTCTCACAACGCCTGAAATGATGGGATTAGATGATCCGGTGTGAAGAATTGCATACAGAGATCTACATTATGTGGCAAATGATTAGTAAAAAATGATGAAAATTCAAAATGGCCTTGTTTTGACATCAACATATAACAGTCAACGCATGATGGAGGAAAAGTAAACTGCGGTTGCACAGGCACATATTCCGAAGAATTGAAGCATCCAACGTGTGTAAAAAAGGTACCGACGCCACTATAACCTATGTTTGGTTGAGTCTGGCAGTAGGCTGAAGCTGCTACACTTTCGTATGACACTTGGGATGTTGCATGCATCATAAAAAATAGGTTTTGAGTAGGTGGAGCTACGTGAGAGCTTGTCTAATATAGTACGTAGAGCCGGGTGAGAACTTGTCTAGTAATGAGAGTTGTAATCAAAATATATTATGATGTAAAAAAAATAATTTATAAATATATTAATTGTATTTGCTTAATTAAGGCCTAAAACACTTATTTTTATTAATTGAGATTTTGTTATCTTAACCTTTCAATAAAGACTTATTAGAATTATGGTGCAACGTCCTCAATTTTACTAATACATTTTTTAAAAAAATTCTAAATTTCATTTTTAAACACTTGGGATAATATACAAAAATTCTCTTAATTAAGATATTACATAGATACAAAATGGTGTTCAAAATAAATTACATCTTAAATTACATAACCTCAATCTTAGTACAAATGTTGTAATCACGTATTCTCCAAAAGTGAATTTTTTCTTGATTACTTAGCATATACCCTGGTTTCTCTCTATTTTAATGCAACCCTTTCCTTATATCGGAACCCCTAGAACGGTAAGTTAGAAACATGAAAAAGTGATATAAATATCTCAGTAGCTAGCATTTCCAAAAGAAATCATCCCAATCATAAAAACATAATAAGTTTGTTAGATCATCCATGAATAAATAGGCAATTATAAATCATAATCATCATTATCATTATTATTATCATTATTATACATCAAGCATTTTACTTCAATTCAACTAGCAGAATTTGAAGCTATGACTAACTGTTGGGTCTCAAGTACTTGTACTTTGTTCACTTTTTTTTGAAACATGTGTATATTCGGTTCAATTACTTGTGGAATTAGCATAATCTCTATTCTACTATTAGAATAGAGCCTAATTGCCATGTAACTCATATATGTTCATAGAAGTTCATAATATTGATAGGAGAAACTTTTATAATTAAACTTGAAATAAAATTTGCTTTTATGAATGCTAGAATTACCTGGTTGCAGAAAATCATTCATAGTTTATTCAGCTGTTTAATCTTTCCTAAGACTATCATCAAATTTTGGCCTAGTCAAATAAAGTTACATAATCTTTATAAGTATTCTAATATAATATACTTTATTTTCTAATAAATTCTCATTCTTTTTAATTAAATCCTAATATGATGATTTCATCATAAACTTTACTAATTTAGTCAAATAATATATATATATATATATATATAAAATAAATTTATTCAAATAAATATGTATATATATATATATGATTAATTTATTCAAATAATTATATACATGTATATGACCTAGTTTAATTAAACATGCATATACATGTATAAAATATATACATATAAATAATTTTAATTTAGTCAGCATACATTAGTGCCATTGGGATAGCAAGGCCATGTTATGCATATATATATATATATATATATATATTTCCTGATTTTTAGAGAATGTTTAAATTTTGATGAGCAATGCATGGTGGGCTTGTAATGTGAAAAGTTCAGTTATCCTAAGTGTTTTTAAGTATATCATAATAGAATTTTCTAATTTTAATTTTTGTCTAAATTATATTTATTTGTTTATAAGTATATCATATTTATAATATATTTATAAATTATATTTTTTTACATCTTAATATATTTTGATCACAACTCTCAATATATACAAGCTCTCATTCATCTTCACCTGCTCCAAATCTATTTTTTGTGATGTATGCAACACCCAAAGTGCATATATGCCATACGAGAGTGTAGTGTCTTCAGCCTACTGCTAGACTCAACCAAACATATGTTATAGTAGTGTCGGTATCTCTTTTACACATGTTGGAGGCTTCAGTTCTTCGAACTATGTGTCTGTGTAACCGCAGTTTACTTTTCTTCCATCAGGCACTGATTGTTATACGCTGAAGTCAACACAAGGCCATTTTGACTTTTCATCATTTTTTTCTAATCCTTCGCCACATAATGCAGACTTTTGTATGCAGTTCTTCACACCAGATCATCTGATCCTATCATGTCAGGTGTTATGGGACTAAAAGTCATTTCTTTTAGATTATCCTTATTATTTGTTGTATATCTTAACGTTATTTAATATTCTTTACTTTCTATCGTTTAAATATTTTTGTTTGTATGTTCTCTATTTCTTTATATACTAATTTCAATTTAATTAATTCAATGTAAATTAAATATTTTTTGTAATTATACAAAAATAAACTAAATTTAATTATAAAATCAATTTATCAAATAAAATATTATATAATCAATTATTTGAAAATTAACTATTTCTATTAAAAATAATTTAATAAAATATATACTAGTTTTATTTAATTATATATAAATTAATTGACTAATTTAATTTTATATAATTTACATAAATTTAATTATATTTTAACTGATATAATTTAATGACATATTAATCAATTGATTTATTATTACATATTAATTAATTTATAATTAAATTTATAAATATAAATATATTATTATATATTATATATGAAAGAGCTCACGCCTCACCTTTTTTTTTGTTTTTTTTTTAAATTTAGTATCTGTCAGAAGCTCTACCTTTATTAGACCGAGCTTCTGACAGAAATTTTAAAAGAAATTAATTTGTCAGAAGTTTGACTTGACACAGACTGAGTTTTGAGAGAATAAAAAACTTATAAGTTATGATGTGATAATTTCTATAACATTTGTCTAAATATTTTTTCAAACATAATATTTACCTGAATTTTCTTATAAAAAATGGCGTAGAGACAAATGCCCTTGTTCCTTTATAGATTGATGGATGAGTAACTGCGGGTCTCGTTGAAAAAAGTGAATGGAAATTCTCGTTTCAACATGCGATGTAAACATGCAGATCGCCCTCACCCATACTCTAACGGAGGATTTTTGCATATGATTTTTTTTGAACTAATTAATTTATTTTACTCCCATAAATTATAAAAATCAAATTTTTACTTAAAATAAGAATCTCCGTAAAATACTACTATTTAAATATTATTTAGACACGGGAATCTTATAAATTTGAACAAAACTATCCTCATGTGATTACCTAGTTACAAAAACCTCCAAAAAAATAAAAACAAATAGGTGATCGAAAAAAATTCTTCAAACTTTTTTGATATGTCTAGAGAGAGAGAGAGAGAGAGAGAGAGAGAGAGAGAGAGAGAGAGAGAGAGAGAGAGAGAGAGAGAGTGAGTGAGGAGGACAGAACATGAATAACGGCGAGACAACCAATACCACAATAAATAAGGCCTAATACCCAACCCACACTTTTTGAGAAAAACTGATGGGGTATGGTAAAGAACATTTTTTCTCGCTTTTTATTATTAACTTTTCATCTTCACAAGTCACAATTTGCTAGCTGAACTGGTAAATAGAGTAGGTTGAGCAAGGAATTCAAATTTAGACCCAATATTTGAAAGTGATATCTTTTTTTTAGCAAACTTAACCTAATCGCCTTTTCCAATTTCTTCAGACAATTTCAAACAAAACCGCATGATTAAGGGTTAAAGAGGGGGGGGGGGGGGGAGAATAAGAGATAAAAGGATTATGTAAATCTATATACAAGTCATCCACACTCTTTTTTTATTTATTTCATTAATTGAATTTCGTTTGTTGATTAAGACAAATGATATGTTTAAAAGAGTTTATGTGGCCTATCTTATAGGATAAGTGTTTGTCCATTGTTTGGGAGAGTTTATAGAAATAATTTATGACATGTTCATATGTTGTTTTCATTTAATTTTTATAAGCTTTACCGGATAACTTATGAAGCTTGCGAAAATAAACTGAAAGCTGAAAGTTTATTCTTATAAACTCTTTAATTGTTAAAATAACTTATATATAAGTACTTATATGTCCTGTTTGGATAAATAACTTATTTAAGTACTTATAGAATAAATATTTTTATATAAATTATTTTTATAATTAAAAAATTTATGATAACAAATTTCACATAAATTATTTTTATTTTATTTTCATAAATTCTTCAAAATAATTTAACTTAAATATCCTGAACAGACCTCACGTTTGCCAACGTTGCGTACGGCTAAGCTTGGCTCATAGGCATATGCCCATGAAAGGATCCATGCACCAATATTTGGCGGCAACCCTTGAGTCGTGTCTTGTCCGTGCATCGCTGCAGTAAAACTATGGTTGAAGACGAGTTTCAGCATAGTTTGGCCAACGAAGCCTCAGAGGCCACCGAAGCTAGCAAACCAGAATACCAGAATACTCCTGGCCCGTGCTTAGCTTCAATGTCCCTTCCCAGAGAATCTACCACTTTCACCACCAGTTCCGGAGTTCTACAAACCATTACAATTTTCTCAAAGGCGTCAAGTGGTACACGTCCCGATTCCTTCGCTTTTTGTTCTCTCTGTGTCACAAGCATACACAAATGCCTATTTGTTTTTTCACTTTCTGCCATCTGCTCTTAGGTCACCTGATGGTTCGTGTTTCCTTACGAGTTCCGAAGATAATACTCTCCGGCTTTTCACATTGTGAGTTTATTAAACTACCATTCATCTTGTTTATTACTCTTTTTAGCTGTTGAGAGTGGACGCCATTAGATGCTTGTGCTTTTTTTTTTTTTTAATCATCTCAATGAAAATTCGATTGTAATGTGGAACGATATTTGCTAATGCCATCATCGCTTTCTCATGTTTCAAATTCGAATGCTTGTGCTTTTTGAAATTCATGATGGCATTGAGCTGGAACAACCAATTCCTCCGGAATGCTTTATTCAATGTTGCGTTTTTCCTTTGTATTTATTATTTGCAGAGTCCGATTGTTTCAAATTACTGTGTGCTTACTTAGTTAGTACTTTTGTATTTGACAGACCGGAGAGTGAGAGTGGCATACTACTTGATCCTTGCTCTCTAGCTTCAGAAGAAGGCAAACTTTTACAGAAATTTTCTTATTTGGAATGATTCAGAATAGGACTTTCTCTAAACTTTAATAATATGCTACTTGGAGCGAAGATTTACAACTTAATTATGATAGTTACTGTTTACCTGCAGATTCATTTGCTGCAAATCTAGTCATGGGTGAAGGAGAGTCTTATATGATTTTTGTTGGTATCCTTACATGTCTGCCTCAGGTGCTTCTATAGCATGTTCTTAATGTGAGAATATGCATACCGTTGCCTCTAGTAGACACTAAATATATTCTCCAATTCTTCAAATGTTATATCTTTATAGTGATTTTTACATAACAGCATGTTGATATTTCAGATCCAGTGACCAATGTTTTTGCAACTACCACTCGTAACCATCCAATACATCTATGGGATGCCACTTCAGGGCCAGGTAGTTTTCTGATTAGTAATACATATACTTCCCTTTTGCTGTAGTTAAGGTATCTTGAAATGAGCTAGTCTGTTTTTTGATCATATAGTTTTCAAGCATAATAAGCACGCCAAATAAAAATATACACATACACAAGTACACCCAACAAAATAAAAACAGTTGACACAAACCGTGTCTAAAAAGTGTTTTACCAGTGTTGGTTGAATATTGAAATTTGATAATTTTTATTTCAAATTTGAAAGTAGGAATACTGTACTGTTGTTATGAATAGATTTGAGACCATGGTTTCTGGCTGTTGCTTTCATTGAAACTTCCAGCTCCGTTGCACATATATACCGGGCCTATGATGCTATGGATGAAATCGCTGCTGCATTTTCAATTGCATTCAACCCTGCTGGGAATGTTAAGATATTTCTTTTCAAGGACCAGTAATTTTTATACTTAATGTTTTTTTCTTCAATTCTTTCGTGAACTCTCTTTTGAATATTAAAATGATTAAATCATACCAGCTGTTGGAGGGCCAATTTTATCATTGTTATTGGCCAAAGAAATATGCCTTACTCCAGTTAGCTAAAAACTTCAACATATCGAATAATGTGTCATACTATGGGGCAATATTTAGCATTGATGCCTGTGACTGTCTGAGTTTTCATCTGATATTTCCTTTTTTACTAAATTTTTTCTGACTTCTTTGTTTGTTCGGACTTAGTAGACGCACTGTAGTCCATAGATGATCAAGAACCTAAATTTCTTGCTCCATTCTGTAGGATATTTGCTGGATACAAGAAATGTGTTAGGGTATTTGATTTACATCGCCCTGGCAGAGATTTTGAATTGTATTCTATGGTTAAAGATAACAAGGAAGGCCAAATGGGTAAGTTTTCTGATTGCAGGTACTAAATAGAGCATTTTTCGGTAATGCTAATAAACATAATAGTTATAAAACATTCTGTCTGAAGTAATACTGAATAAAAATAAATAAATAAGATTTGATTCAGTCTATATTGATGCAGGCATTATATCTGCATTGGCGTTTTCTTCGTCTCATACTGGGATGCTAGTTGCGGGTTCCTACAGTCAAGGTACTGCTATTTACATGGAAGATTACACGGAACTCTTATATGTTTTGCATGGTCAAGAAGGTGGGATTACGCATGTAAGTCAAGATTGCTTGTTAATAATTGGTGCTCCTGATAAAATAATGAAGTAAGCGTAAGTTTTTCCCTTCTTCAGGTCCAGTTCTCCAGAGATGGAAATTATTTATACACTGGGGGCCGGAACGTAAGAATTACATTATTTTATTCACTCTATATAGACTGGAATTATGGATAGAAAAATGCTGCAAATGAGATATTCCCTGGAATTGTTTGTTACCTTAAAGAACAAGTGTTCATAACTGGTAATTGCTCTGAAAGCTTTCATGCCACTTAATATTTAACTAAATTATAACAAGTAAAAGCAGTCTTGTCGCTTATTATACCTCAAATAATTGGCGTTGGCTAATTCCACTTGCTGCCATCATGCAACTACGGCATAACAGTTAGATTCAGATTGTCACAGGAAATTATTTAAACACTGGAGGCAGGAAACTTTCCAGTTTGACTATATACTTTACAATGAAAGCATTGTACATTCCTGCTTCGTTTTCTTGTGGATTATAGTCTAAAGGCACACTCAATGCGTTGACAAACAGGGAAAGCATTTCTCATAAGTTAGCATTTCCTTGTTCAGACATGATAAAAAAAACAGATACTTTTATTTTCCAAGAGCAAAGCTATGCTCTTTGGTTCTTTCTTGTGGTATATTACATTGTTCTTTCCATGGAATTTGAGGTAATCATTTTAACACACTGCTTTTCTATTTCGTCTTTTTGCTTGTGAGGATAACGATATGGATGGACCAAAACTGGTGTAGTATGTGGTTCTAAAACTATTCTGTGATCAGATAGTCTGGATGGAGGAAGACCCTGAGGAGGTTGAAAGAGTGAATCATATTCAAGCAGAAGGGACTGTAATTCATCCACTGAATTCTTAGAAGCAATGGCACTTCGAAGATGGTGATTGATCTAGGAATAATAAGATGGCAGGCTATGTAATGTAACATATTTTCCCTTGTTAATAAAAGACATTTTAATGTCAGAAAAATCCCACAAGATAGAACTAAGAGTTTTTAGCTAATTAACTCCCAGAACAACATTGAATCCATCTAGGGGCTGCACATACAGATCTAAAAAGAACTGATAGGAAAATGTAAGGGTACTTGCTGGCACATACCCTTTCTGCGTACCTTTCCCCATTGGCTACCACAATTCGCAAACCTTCTCTACCAGAAATCGGAAAATGCACCATATGAATCTCCCGTTCATTCACAAACGAATTACTACTAGAATCAACCATGGCCCGAATCTAGAAATCAGCCAATTTGCCCTCGAACAACATATTCTGTAAAATAGAAACTCCTACAGTGGCATGAAGAGAAATCTCTGGTTGTTCTTTAGTGCGGAGTAGATTCTCAGTGTCTGCACTATCCTCCTCATCTAGCAACTCTAACCAAAACAGCTTTAGCATTGATGGCCCTTGACAAAGGGTTCATCGCAATTAAAATAGAGACCCCTTAACCGTTGATCCTCCAATTCAGAATGTGATAATTGTCTAATAAACTGGGAACTCGAAGAAGGGGAAGAGCAGTCTGGAGGCTTAAACTTATGAGACTCGGACAGACGAAGAGAAGAACCCGAAAAAGTTTTACGTTCATAGAGCCTCGAAAGGCTCATAGCCGTTGCCAATTCAGTTGGATTATGTAACTCAACTTCCATCGAGATATATTCTTGCAACCCACTGATGTATAATTCAATTTTTTGAGCCTGAGTCAATTGTTCGGCATGTAAAGCAGGTTGGTCGAAATGTTCCTGATATGTGGTCACCGATCTTGTTTGTCTCGGTTTAGATAATTCACCCAATTTATTACTTCAGATTGGGGGACCAAAACTAAGATGACAATGGTGTTTGAAGTCAGCCCAAGTGAGATTTGGATAATCAGCCTCTAACTGAAGGAATCACAACTGTGCATTGGCTTCTAGATGATATGAGGTGAGGCCAACCTTCTGACTATAGCGGTGTTGGTGACGGAAGAAGTGTTCGCAGTGGCTCAACCACCCTAAGGGATCTTCGAGACCCTTATCCCGCGGGAAGTGCAACTTAGCGAACTTGGGAATTATCATCTGCACCGGAGTCACACCATTTGCCTCCATGTTAGACTTGTTGGAAGCCATCCTCGAAGGAATCACATGCACTAGATTGTCGCGATCTGGTCATTCTGTGCGAGCGACCAGTTTTGTTGCCAGGGCATCCAAGCGAGCATTGATCTTCTCCCTCTCAGCCGCGTTAGTCTCACTCTCCTTCTGGACAATCCGCAACAAGGTATTCAATTGTTGCTACTCTCCCATAACTGGTGGCTCTGATACCAAATTGTTAAGCCTTCTATAGTGTGTTTACAACATTACAAAGGTAATAATGAATTTTGACTTATTCTTCTTCCTACCTATTGTGTTGGCTCAAATTAAAGAGAGAACTGGCGATCTCTTGGGAAAAATTCACAAGTTTTTCTAGGAATATAATGAATTCCACAACCACATAGTGTGTTTACAACATTACAAAAGTAATAACTACTCATAACTACCTTAAACTACTAGTTACATTACACATGTATCACAAGACATAAGATAAGTCAGACATACAATATAACTACCCCAGAAATAACACATAATAAAACATAAACATAATAACTGTTATTGTGAGATTCTAATTTTATTCGGTTATTATAATGATTGATTTATTTCTCTTGTAAATATTTACCTTTTAATTTGTTTCCTACTCATTATTATAATTGATTAGGATTAATTTGTATTTATTAGGGTTTTTTTCCCCTTTTCTATTGCCTAGCTAGGTATATATAAATGCTAGTCTACTCTCTTGTAATTATCAGATTGAGTAAAAATAATACTCTTCAATTCTTCATGGTATCAAAGCATTATTCTGATCCTTCCTTCAGTTTTCTTTCGTTGGTCTGCTATGCAAAAACCTAGAAACCTTGCAAAGTCTCTATCTTGGTTGGACCACCCTAGGGTTAGCCTCAGATCACCGTCGCTGACACGTCCTCGTCGATTGGAGCATCATCGGACTTCACACGCGTCGGCACATGAGAGCGCGTAGAGCCATTCCTCCGCCATCGGTCTTCACAAAAACAGTCGCCGGCCACCGTAGAGCATTACCCAATTGTTGTTCTATCTGTTTAGGCACCTATCCGTGTGTTGTTCATCAACCAGGGGTGATTCCGGCATCATTGCAGCTCTTCTGAAGCTTCAGTGTTGTTCAGAATTCTCTAAAATAGAGTACTATTATGCTCATTTAGGCTCATACCTGTGCTGTCCTTCATCAATCCCGGTATTCTAGAATCGATTTTTGTCAATTTTGTTTTTCTCTAACCATAGCTGCTTATGGATCAGTCACCTCAATGCTTGAAAAACCTACACATGTTGCGACTAGTGCATGCCTAGAAAGGTATTTTTATAAACGCTTTTCAAGGTAAAATTTCAAACCCGACAATGTGGATTGTTGATACTGGGGCTTCAGATCATATGACTGGTAATGCCTCCCTACTCCTAGATGTCAAACCTTGTAGTACAAATATCAAGGTCAAAGTTGCTGATGGATCCCTCTCTACTGTAACTGGTGTTGGAAAAGTGAAAATTTCAAACTCTCACCCTTGATTCTGTTTTATTAGTTCCAAATTTATCTTGCAACTTACTTTCAATTAGTAAGCTGACCAGTGATATGAATTGTATTGCTAAATTCTCCCCATCTGGTTGTTTATTACAGGATTTAGATTTAGGGAGGACGATTGGCAATACTAAGGAGGTTGATGGTTTATATCAAATTCAAGCTGGGAATCAAGTACCTTTGACATGCTATGTTGCGGATAGTCCTAATAACTCTGATAATGATAAGGTTACGTTGTGGCATCATCGTCTTGGTCATCCGAATTTTATATATTTATCAAAAATGTTTCCCTCTCTTTTCATTAGGAAACATCCAAAGTTTTTTGAATGTGAAGTGTGTTAGCTTTCTAAGCATTGTCAAAATTCGTATCCTGGTCATACATATAAACTATCCCACCCTTTTTCCATCATTCATGGTGATATTTGGCGTCCATCCCACATCCAAAATATATCTGGGGCACGTAGAGGAATCTCTATTTCACAGAGGAAGTACACCTTAGATCTTTTGAGAGAAACATGAATGCTAGGGTGTAAACCTGATGATACCCCCACGGATCCATTCAACAAAATAGGCTCAAAGGAGTCCTCTAGTCCTGTTGATAAAGGGATGTATCAACGTCTTTTGGGAAAACTCATATATCTTTCATACTCGACCTGACATCAGTTTTCCGTAAGTGTAGCAAGTCAGTACATGAATAATCCTACTGAAGAACATCTTGAGGCTGTTAATCGGATACTCAGATACTTGAAGATGACACCCGAAAAAGGTCTATTTTTTAAAAAAGGGGCCAATAGTAGTGTTGAATTTTTCTCAGCTGCTGAATGGGCTGGCTCCCTAACAGATAGGAGGTCCACTTTAGGGTATTGTACCTATGTGTAGGGTAATCTTGTTACCTGGAGAAGTAAAAAGCAGTTTGTGGTGTCTAGAAGTAGTGCTAAAGCAGAATTTCGTGCTATAGCACATAGAATCTGTGAAGTAATATGGTTGAGAAGAGTATTGAAAGAGCTTCAGATTCTGATCACCGCATCCATGAGACTCCATTGTGACAATCAAGCAGCAATCCATATTGCAAAGAATCCAGTTCATCATGACAGAACCAAGCATGTGGAAATCGATCGTCATTTCATCTGAGGGAAGTTGGAGCAAGGGGTTATTGAGATAATTTATATTGTTACATATCAACAGACGGCTAATATCCTTACTGCTATTCCCAGAACTCAGTTTGACAATCTCTTATCCAAGCTGGGAATGATTGACATTTACTCCCTAGCTTGAGGGGGAGTGTGGGATTTTAATTTTACTCTGTTATTATGATGATTGATTTATTTCTCTTGTAAATATCTGCTTTCTGATTTGTTTCCTATTCATTATCATGATTGATTTGGATTAATTTGTATTTATTAGGGTTTTTTTTTCCTTTTCTATTGCCCTAGCTAGGTGTATATAAACCCTAGTCTACTCTCTTGTAATTATCAAATTGAGTAAAAATAATACTCTTCAATTCTTCAGTTATAAATCACTAAGTTACTGCTGTCCTTTCTTATATTTCCTGTGTGTATATCTCTGATATACATGTGGGATGCTAACAACCAATGATGGGTTTGATTTTGAATGTTAAGACAGTAAATAGGAAATTGTAAACCAAAGATTTTGAAATTGGATGGTAAACCAGGAGAGAGTTAGGAAAAAAAAAATCAAGTGTTCTATTCCACCCCTTTTACCAAATATTTCTTTGATTTATGTAGTATAGGTGCAAATGTCGCTTTTACATATAGGAAATTGTAAACTTTTGACATGGAATTGTTATGCAAGTTCAACACTTGAAGCCTTTTTTTTTTTTGATAAAGCTAATTTGAATATTATATTTAGAGTCCTAAATGCTGTTATATATAAGTAAAGGAAAAAAAGAAAGAAAGAAAGAAATAGATGTAATTTTGGTTGTGAAGGTGGAAAATGTGATGTTATCATGTTGCTGAAGATAGTCTAATAGTGGTTATGAAGGTGGAAAATGGAGACATATTTCATATTATTATTTGAATGAAATAGATGTAATTTTGGTTTACCACAGTTCTGTGTTAAATTGTCTATTATAATTGATTGCTTCCATTAAAAACTATCATTGCCTAAAATCTTACGCAGCTGGATCATATTCCTTTTATGGATAATTGGTACATAAACCATACTTTTTCTGATCGATATAGCATTTCTTGTATGTCAACATTATTTAGCCTCATATATGCTATTAAACCATTTCTAACATCCTAAAATCTTGAAGGACCCCTACATACTCTGCTGGGATGTGCGCAAAACTGTTGATTGTGTCTACAAGTACTATTTCTCTAACTATACCTGATATGGTTTAGTTATGTTTTATGTCAATTCAAAAAAATTATGAGTTATAGGTGTTAGGACTATTCAGTATACATGATTAACTGGAACTGAAGCAAAGTTATGTGAAACGCCAATCCAATCTAAAGTACTGCACTGAAAATCAAGTATTGAATATTCTTGATGAAATTAAACCACAATTTAGACTTCTCCATATTTTTTAAACTGGGAGCATATAATTAGCCTGTCAGTAAACTTCAAATACTTTTGTTAATACCTTTAATCTGCTACCAATTAGAACATGTGAAACCAAAAGCTAAAGTTCCATTTTACTTGCTAAGTGCTGATATGCAGTGCTCCTTTATCTTGCTAAATGTAATTCAAAAGGACCTGCTCACTTTCAAGTTTCTGTCTGCTATCTCATATCATTATATGGTTTCCTAAAATTGTTACCATTCACATGAACCCTCAATTAACCAACTGCATTGGTTTTCCCTTTGTATGTTAGAATTCATTTATTATTTAATTTTATTTTTACGCATTTTGATAACTGAGATGGCTTAATATATGGACCTTGTTACTAGGTTATACAGATCATCAGAAAACACCAACCAGCGGATACTTTTTGATATTGCGCTTTCTGGAAAGCATCTAGGTACAGGTGGTCAGGTACATTTTGCATTTAAATCAATCCTATTGTCTAGCAACAATGTTGCCTCAATATCCATTTTGTGTTTATAAATTTATCATGTTTGCATTTTTTGGTGTCAGGATGGATTGGTTCATATGTATGATCTTCAAACTGGGCAATGGGTGTCATGTTTCCAAGCTGCATCAGGTACTGAAATCTTGTATCCTTAAAGCATGCTAGTGGCTTTACACTTATTCGTTATCTCAAACTTGTCTTTGATCTCAAATTTGTGCCAGTTCCATTTTCATCATGTGCTTTTATATTACTGCAAATGATGTCTTCCTTCGTCTTCCTCTGATACTTTAAAAGTTTCATAATGATGTAACCCTAGCTCTAGAATCATCTTGATTGCCTGTTCATTGTCTAATCTTTCAGCTTAGCTCACTTTTGATAATATCCTCTTGAACTCTCTAATTCATTCTTGTTGCTTTCCCCCTTTATAGTCATCTTGTAAATTTCTTGTTTTGACAGTCTAGTAAAATAGGGAGCATATGGTGAACTATGTGCATTTTGACAATGAAATGAGTGTTCTGTGGAAAATACAGATAGTTATAGTACTTTAATTGTATGACTGGATTTTTTCTACTGAGGATTGACACCATTCTCCTAATTTTATGGTCCAAGCCCTCCTTTTTACCTCCTCTTTCTTGCTTTTATGAATTTGCAGATCTTCTAATTGTTAATCCTCGTAATGTAGAGACAAGATTTGAACACGTATGTTCATATTTACAGCTTCATTCCTATAATATTCAACATACATTGATTGGGGGAAACCCATCAATTCTTGTAAGTCTCCCTCCTTCCAAAAAGATGAAATTAATTATGGGTTAGTAATGCAGTGTTGATATGCGTTAGGTATCTACTTTACCAGTTAATTGGCAGTAGGCACTTTCTGTACATCCTTTGTTATTTTCTAATTTAATGAGCTTTTTTTACTGTCTTTCTTGTGCAGACACTGTTAATGGCTTCTCTTTCCATCCATTTCTGCCACTTCCTGTATCTTCCTCAGGTCACCGAAGATTTGTAATTCCTGATGATGACAATGACGACTTGTGTTTGAGTGGTATCTCTATAAACTAATTCACAGATTAGTTTCTTTTGCTGTTGGGATTTTCTGTACTTTGTTATTCTTTCTTTAATCACCGCCTAGGTTAATGTCGATGATGTTAGGTATGACTAACAGTTCTAAGCTAACTCTAACTATATTATTTTATTACACTAAAGATTTTAGGAAATCCAAGTGAAAAAATAGCTATTTAATGGTTGGGATAGGGGTTTCACAAATTTTACTTGTATGATTGTATCCATCAATAATTTTGATGTTTTTATTTTAGGTACTGCAAACTGTGCTTCTGTGTGGAGGTTCTCTTATGTTTCAATGATGGAGAATGATGTGAAGGATGATGGCAGTTTCAACAATAGTCAGTCTGAACATGGCAATGTGCAATGAAGTTCTTGGTGTCATCTGCTTTCTCCTTGTTTCGACAATAGTCATCTGCTTTCGCCTTGTTCGAGATTGAAATTATTCATTGCCCAAAGCATTGCATCTACATTTTGATTGAAATGTAAATTTCTGAGTAAAACCTTTGACTGGAAGTAAATCAGATCCTTTGGTGGTTAATTCGTTGGGAGATTCATGCTACTGCTTTATATTAACGTGTCCAGTTTTAGACTCCACCCGGTTTCCTGTATTGTATCTACACTGTGTAAGCTTTTGGTACGAGTAATCTTACATTTTTGAGAATATTGACATTTTTTTAGTGTGATTCTTGAGAATGTGATTCCTAAGAATGATTCTTAAGAATGTGTTATCTTTATGTTTATTATAAACATTCAATTGAATACTTTCTATAGTTTTGGAAATATACATTTTCATGTTTTATTTATGTCAATATTTTTGACAATATTGCAATTTTTCTAAATTATTCTAATTACTTTTGTTTTTTGGGATGAAAATATGGATTGACTTGTCACCAATGTATGAGCTAGTTCAAGAATCAAGATGGTCTGTTTAGACATCGAATTTTGTCCAAGTCCTTTTTGCATTTTTTAGGAAATTTAGAGGTAATGAAATTTTTTTTAAAAAAAAAAGAGGGAAGTTTAAAATATTTAGAAATAAATTTGGCCATTTTTTAGGATATATTAAAGTATCGAAGCCTAGAACTAAAAATGCTTTCAGAAGGGGTAATTTTGAAAATTTTAAGATTTTGGCGTGGAATTTAAATTTCGAAAAGGTCCATCTTGAAAATCCCTAAGCTTTTTAAAGGTTGAATTAAGAAAATTAAAAAGGATCAATTTGAAGATCTCAAAAGTTCTGGAATTAATTAGCAAAAAGGACTAAGTTCAAATTTTCAAAAGCTTTAGGGTTAATTTCAAAAAGGGAGTTATTTGCAAAATCTCAAAATTTTGGGTTTAAGTTTAAAAATATATATATCAATTTGAAAATCCCAAAATTGTTGGGGTTAATTTTGAAAAATGATTTAAAAATTCGGAAGGTTTTGGGGTCATTTGTAAAAAGAGTAAAATTGAAAATCTAAAAAATTTTGGGGTTAGTTTTGAGAAATTTGGGGTCAAAGGTGAAAAGGGACTATATCACAAAATTTCAAAAGTTTGGGGGTTCATTCAAGAAGGGTTAATTAATTAAGGGTAGAACATAAAGATAAAATAATAATTTTATATTGAAAGAAATATTCTCACTGCATGAGAATCTATTATTCAACTTCCTCTCATGAGAATAAAAATAGGAATTTTTTAGAATGTTTAATTCTTAGAAAAGTTATATTTTTAGGAATCATTTTTTTAAAAATAATATACCAAACGTGAAATGTACATTCTTATAAAACATTCTCCAAAATGATTTAACATTGCGTGCGTTAAATCCTCTTACAGTGACTAGTGTTTGAGAGGGTAGGTTTTCATTTGTGAAGTTGTCTTGGCCACTTTCTCCTTGATCTAAGTTCTTATCTGTCATAAAATTATTAGAAGCACCTATTTTAAAACAACTTAAAGGTAGGGTAATACATATTTGAGATTAAAATTAAACGTGTAACAATTTAACGATATATATTGATGGTATAAGAATTGAGATAATAATTATGAAAAATAAGTTGAATTGAAAAGAATTTTGATAATATGGAGTAATAACTTGGTGTGATGGGTTTAATCATAAAAGAAAAAGTGTTTAGAGAATCAGATCGGATTGATCGGTTTGATTGATAAATTGATGAACTGGCCAATTTTTTGATTTAATTTGGCTCTCAAAATTAGAGAGAGTAAGGAAAAGAATCGGTCTCGAACTAGTAAAAATCGATAAAACTGATGAAAAAAAAGGGATCAAGAACCAATCAAATTAGTTTTTGACTTTTTTTTTTCCAAAAAAACATCACTTTATTCTTATGAATTTTTTTACTTGCTTTTTAGTTTTTACTTATATTGTGATATTTAAGAAAGATAAATTTAGTTATTTTTTGTTTAGTGAATGATTATAAGCTTAATGGAGATATAACTTGAAAAATCGAACGAGACCGATCAGATCGACTGATGGAATCGAGAACTGGGCAGTCCTATGATTTGGTTTGGCACTCAAAACCAGGGCCAAAAATTGCTCAAGAACTGGTTCATTCGATCGTAAACTAGTAAAATCGACTAGTTGGCTGGTTTGGCCAGTTCTAAGAAGAAAGAAAGAGCAATTTGGATGAGTGACCTTGCGGATGATGCTAGTTTTCGGTTGGGAGAGAAACAAGGTTGTTGGCAGAAGGAGAAGATTATGGCAATAGAGTAGTAGAGAAGGGAGATAAAGAAGATGAAGTCGAATAAGTTGAAGATGAGAGGAAAGAGACGAGACCTGTGAGAACTTAGAAGGAAGGGTTTGAAGATGAACAATGTGAGAATAATATGCTAAATCTTTCATGGAGTGGTATTGGATTAAAGGCTCTTTTTCTTTTTTTGATTCCCTTTGTTCGGCGTACTAGAAGAAATGGGACAAATTTGTCCAAATGCTATCTTTTGACTTAAAATTGGAGACCAGGTTATACCGCAAGTGTCAAAGTTCAAGTATCTGAGATCAGTTATACAAGATGACGGTGAAATTAATGAAGATATTGCACGTAGGATACAAGCTGGGTGGATGAAATAGAAAAAAAAAAGCATCAAGAGTTCTGTGTGACCGGAAAGTACCTAATAAGCTCAAAAAAAGGTTATATCGTTATGGCTATAAGATCGGTAATATTATATGGGAGTGAATGTTAAGTAGTGAAAGGACAACAAGAACACAAAATTGGAGTAGCATAGATGAAGATATTGAGATAGATGTGTGGTCATACAAGACGAGATATGATCTGTAATCACTGTATACGAAGAAGCGTTGGAGTGGCACCTATTGAGGAGAAAATGGTAGAAAATCATTTAAGGTAGTAGGGTCATGTTCAAAGAAGACAGTTGGAGGCGCCAGTAAGAAGGGTTGAGAAGATGGCATGGAGTCTTGTGAAAAAATGCCGAGGAAGACGAAAAAGGACACTTGGAGAAGTCATTGAATAAGATTTTTTTATGAATGAGATTCCTAAAGAGTTAGTCATTGATATAGCTCAATGGCATCGTGCGATTCATAGTAGCCAATTCCACCTAGTGGGATAAGGCTTTGTTACTGTTGTTGCTATCTTTTGACAAAAAGTTTTCTCTAAATGCTTATGAAATGAAAAACATTTCTCAAGGTGCTACTAAACCTGTCACATTCGTCGAGTTTGTAATATTTTTTGGGGAAAAATGCAGATAACTCCCATGAAATTTCATTAATGTATATAAAACTTTTATCAACTTTAAATTGAACAAAGAACCTCCATAAACTTTTCATTTTGTGCAAAAAGTCATTTCTATCCAGTTGACCGTTAGTCAAACTAACTCCATGTCAACAAAAAATACACGTCAGCAATGCCATGTCATCCCTTTTGTCTTGCGTCTGTAACCCTTGATGTTTGATGGTGCTTTTGTCTTCTCTCTGAAACAACATTTCCCATGTAACCCTTTATAAGGAGAGACTCTTATTCCACATAAGAGAATAAGAGGAGAGAACCTTATTCTATAGTAGAGAATAAGGAAGAGAAAGAAAGATAATTGCCATGCTCTGCTAAGTGAGCAATTCCTCAAGGGATGATCAGAACTTATAATATTCTATGATAAAGAATAAGAATAAGAAAGATAGATTTGTTCTAATGTTAGGGATAAGAATGATAAAAGATATTATGCTTTTACAACCTTATTCCAAAGATGAGAATAAGAATAGAAAGAATAAATGAAATGAAAGCAATGGATGAATGATTATGAATGATTCATGTATTTTAATGCTTTTATGGTCAAAATGATCCTTTATGCTTATGTTTTCCATAAAGATTACTAGCTATTGAGATACCTTGTATCTCACTTTTAGAAATTGATCATTTTAGGGGAAAAAGGCAAAGGAAAAGCCATGTTGATGTGAATGATGAGTTTGAAGTAAAAGTAGCTGAAGTTATGTATTATTCTTGTATAATATGTAATGAAATGATGTATGTTTATAAGTTTAAAATGGCTAAGTATGTAACCTACTGTTATGTATTAGCAAGCATATGAATATATAATGTTTTGTTAAAGTTTTATCTGAGTTATGCATCAGAAGCATGTCTGAACAGACTTGCAAGTCGATCAGTTAGTTATAAGTAGTCGACCGGCTAGTTCTGAATTGTTGTTATATGACTTATCTGAGAGCTACTAGTCAACTAGTACCCTACCGGTAACTCCCTGGATGATATATCAAAATTTTAGTATAATTGGCAGTAGACTAGATGATTACAAGAAGTCGATCGCTAGCTTCTGCAAGATAAAGAAGTATTTTAAATGTTCAAATTTACTATGAGTCAAAGAACAATGAATTTATGACTTTAAAGAGAATTTCATTTAAGAAAAATTTAGTTCATAATCAAGGCTAATGCAATTAACCTTAGCATTATTTTTACACCTTGACTCTAATATAAGAGTAAATAATAATAATTAAGGTAGGACATTGCACTGAGGAAGCCATTATTGGTGGGGGTAGATCTAGAAGAGAAATTGAAGACTAAAAAAGTGTGATTTGAATTTGGGAAATGCTGTTTCAGAGAGAAGATAGAAGCACCATCAAACATCAAGGGTTACAGACGCAAGACAGAAGGGATAACATGGCATTGCTGACATGTATTTTTTGCTGACATGGCAGTCAACAAAGCCCAATCAACATTGACCATTAGTCTGATTAACAGTCAAGTGGATGAAAGAGGCTTTTTGCATAAAATGAAAAATTTATGGGAATTCTTTGTTCAGTTTTAAAATTGATAGAGGTTTTCTGCATTTTCCCTATTTTATTTAATATTTACATAACAAAACATGACGTTTATGATATTATTTTTCATTTTTTCTAATATATACACATCGTGTTTCATTTTATAAAAAAAGTGAACATAATTCATTATTTAATTCAAACATTGCTTACTTGTTATTTTTTAAGAAAAGTTTTAAATTTTTTATTTAGTTATTTAAAATAATTAAAATAACATAATAAAAAATAATTAGTTATTAATTTAATTAGAAGTAGTTAATGTCATAAACTTAGTTATATACTCTTATAAATTAATTAATTATATAATTATAAGGAATTAATGAATTAATTTATATTTAATATATAAATAACAATATATATAATATTACTTATAAAAAGTAAATATAACTTTATGTAATTATATATAAAGAAAATAATTGCTTTTTAACTAAATATATAGTAAGAGTTAGTTAGTATTATATAATAACAAATAATTATTTAATTTAAATTTAATATATAAAAAATCCATGAACAATATATAATATCACTTTTAATAATTAAATATTTTTACATAATTGTACAAATAAATATAAAATTATAATTATACAATCATAATTATTAAATTTATACAACTAATTTTATGATCTTATTATTAATTAATTATATAGTTAGTATTAGTTAATTTATGCTATTTCATTGAAACTTAGTGTATAATATCAAATAAATATTTAATTTAGCTTAGATAAATTAATGTATAGTCGATATGTTAATAAAATATCAGAATGATAGAATGTAAATAAACCTGAATAATGTTTCAATATATAAGTGATGTGAGATACGATTTAAAAGAAATGACTATCAATCCTACAATGTGGTCGTGTAATTATTCGTTTCGGAAATTCTTTTTTTGACTATGTTCTTCACCACTAGCATTATCTTCTTTTCCTCTTGCGACAAGCACATCAGGTAGAAAATTCAAATATAATATGGAAGACTGAATTGAGGGTATTAGGTGATCCGGTGTCAAAAATTGCATTCTATAGTTGACATTATCTATTGAAGCATCAGTAAATAATGTCAAAAAGTCATACTAAGCCTACACTGACATCAGAGTGAAGAAGTCACCCTTTGCTGGTGAAAAAGTGATATGTCGGGGCATTAGCAGATATGGTGAAGAATTGGAGTCGTCAACTCCTGTGTAAGAGGGACCAGTGCCATTACATCAAACGTTATGTTGGGTCTGATAGTCGGCTAAAGTCGTTGCACCCCAACATGGCATAGATGTGTTTTGTGCGTAGCATGTGTAACATCCCAAATTATTATGGAATAAATATTTAATATTTATTTTTTTGAGACTCTAGAAATCTCTTGAATGTCCTTGATGAATCTAGATTGTTCTAGAAGAATCTTGTATGTTCTAGAGATATCTTGTATATTCTTGAATTTCCTAGATAAGTGTAGAATGTTGTAGAATGGTATAGATAATTCTAGAAAATTCCAGGTTAGTTATGTTCTAGAGATGTCTTGTATATTCTTGAATTTCCTAGATAAGTGTAGAATGTTGTAGAATGGTATAGATAATTCTAGAGAATTCCAGGTTAGTCTAGGTTTATCTTGAGTTATCTTGAGTTCTCTAAACATTTCTAGGCTTTAGAGAAATGTTGCCTCCCCTTTTTAGCTATAAATAGCAACATCTTCCTCCCCTTTCCTTGCACTATTCACAACCGAGAGAGTGTGAGAAAAAGAGAATCCAGCAGCTTGGACAGAAGCAAAAAAATATTCTCTGTTTTTCAATCATAAAATAGAGCTTTTGAAATAAGCAAATAGCAACGTTAAACTCGATTTTCCTGAGCTACTTTGAGGAGATTCTTCTATTACTAACCCACACAAGTGTTAAGGGAGAAGTGGCAGTGAATAGGAAGCAAAAATCAGAACCAAAACCAGTGCAGACTACCCCACGATCAACGGTCAAAAATCGTGAAACAAATTTCAAGACAGATTGAATAGCTATTTGAGCTAAAAAGTCAGACTACAAAGTACAGGTAGCGTAGCATAGCAATTCATAAAAGCTTGTTTTACTACTTGAATATTTTATGTCCATGAAGTTTTATCTAAGGTGAAATATGTTTTTCATAATGAAATTAGCATGATATTAGCTTGGAACATGTTCAGCTTGGGAGTTCTGTTTCCATGTCAGCTTGGAAATTCTATTTCCATGTCAGCTTGAAAATTCTATTTCCATGTTTTAGCTTGAAATTTTTCTAGCTTGAGTTAAAGGACTGCAGTAGCCTTTTTCTCATGTTCAGCTTGGAAAGAGTAGTTCTACAGACTATCTTTTCCATGTTGTTGAGTGTGCCACCAACTATTCTTGATTCCATGATTTATTCATATATCAGCTTGCTAATTTTTCATCAACCTATTACACTGAACTGAGAATTTATATTACATGGACTGATTTTTATGATATAAGTGCTTTTATGACTGAAATGGTATATTTATAAATGTTTATAAAATTATGCTAGCTACTGAGATACCCTTATCTCACCTTTTTGTGCTTTTCCAACTGACCATTTCAAGGGTTGACTATAAGGAAAAAGGTGTAAAGATTGATTGAACACTTTTAGAGCACTCAAGTTTATTAAGTATTAGAATTATAGATTATTTTTTTAAGTTTAGATATCAAATTACTATGTACGACAGATTTGTAATTTATTTCAAACGAATGTAAAATTATCTTATGTTTAGAATTTCAATTATTATGTATAACCAATTATGATTTGTACTGAGAACAATTGTAGAATGTTCTTTTTGAAGATATGAGTATTAAGCATTAGAATTTAAAAAAAAATTTAGATTTTAGTATAGTAAAATAAGGACGTTACAAAATTTGGTATCAGAGCAAAGATTTGGGCACCTTATGGGTAGAATTAGGATATTTTGATAATGTTTGCTATATGTTTGATTAGCTTGTTTCTATGATTTAGAAATACAATCTTTTTAGTGTCTTGTAGAAATGGCCTCATCTAAGAAAACCCAAGCCGAGATCTTGGAAACCCTTACTCAGAAAATAGAACACTTGGTGGCTAGGGCAGATCGACAAGAAGACAATTAGGCTGCCACCACTGAAGTTCTAAAACTCTTGACTGATGAGTTAAAGGGTACAGGAAAGAGAAATGAAGGTGAAACTAGCAACTCAATTAACCGGATTCTAGGGGAATTTCGAAAAAAATAACCCTCCTTCATTTAAGGGATCTCATGACCCAGACGTAGCCCAAGAGTGGATAGATCAAATTGAGAAAATTTTTGGAGCAATGGTTGTTAGGTCTCCTAGTAATTACAGAGCAAGGTAACCTTAGTAGGACCTCCTCTATCGTTGTGAACCCGGGCACAACTATAGAGAGACGGCTCTACTGAAGGTCCTGTAGGATATTTTCATTTCCTCTCCCTCCGAGACTTATCTTTTCTTAGGAATTATGTTCTCAGTTTTAGTTTTAGATAGATGTAGCTACACTTTTGAACTTAGTCAAGGAAAAGTTGTTATTTGTTTTGATTCCGTTGCTGTCGGATCAAATATGGTGGATTTTGTAAGCTGAATTCATGATTGATTTTGTGTAGCTATATTATTTTAGGGTACCAGCCAATAAAAGAAACCACTTGCATTAAAAAAAACTGAAGGATTACATTGCAAAAAAAAAAAGTTTACTCATGCATGAGTAATCTAAAGGCGAGGTAGTCTTGGATTAGGAGGGTTGTATTGTATCATCACCCTTCGACCATTCCTTGGAGCAAGAGACAGAGCAATGTCGCGGAGGGTAGTGTAAATTCCATTCATACAATCAACACTTCTTTGCTGTTGATTGCAGAAGCACTGGGTGGACCAATAGAAGAATCTATCTATTCTTGAAGTCATTGCCGCGTTATTGCGTTTGGTTAACTTCTCCAGATCCTCTATCATCTTTTTCAGATTTATCACCTCCTGCTCTAGACATACGATTTTGTTCTCTGAGGTATGGCCCGTGCTAGTCTCCTCAGCTTCCTCGTTCTTCTTCATATTCTTCTCCTTCTGCTTCTCTTGAGACCCCTCAAAAGGTCTTTTGCCCTTGTCCTTACCTAAACTTAAGTTTAATCTTCCTTAGCCTCTACTGTGAGATCAATGTACTTTCTTATGGCCATGATTTGAAAAATTTAGAAATTTTTGTAAGAGTATGAGGCGAGAGGAATGCTGGGAGATTGTAGGCTCAGAGATTATTACTCTTTGTGGTGTGGTAACTGAGAACGCTGAGAAGGTTTTTATAGAGAAAAATTAGGACTTAGAGACAAAGAAGATATCTCTTCACCGCACCCTTACACGATCAACCTATGGATTTCTGTAAGCTGGAAGCCAGAAGTCTAGGGTAGGCGTGCACACCAATAGCGCGTTGCATTAATGCCAAAATCATGAAAGTCAATATTCGGTGGATTTGCGGTCGATTTTACTTGGTTTTCCCATTTCTCCCGTTGGCATTTTCTGAAATTCAAAGAAGTTGACAATATAGCCATTAAAGATTGCCTTGGATGCTTTTACGATGAACTAAAATGTATTTCTCTGCTTTATTGTGTTGTTCTTGAAAGCCTTCAGTTGAGTATAATATACAAGATTGATTGAATCATACTGTGATTATATGTATCTAAAAACATATGATATGTATGTTATTCATGCATATGAGTGAATGCTATTTGTTATGGCCAGGAATAATATATAATAATCCCACATACATTCAGAGAATGAGAAGTCAAAAATTTAAAAGGACTTGAATAGATGAAAATATATAGATAATGATGTATATCTGTGTTTATACATATATACATATATGCTCGTAGAGGCAAGTGAAAGGTAAAAATTTTTCTCACTTTATGGAACGCTTGATGTGTAAATGTGAGAAGTTTTTATTTTAATATGTATGTTTGAAAATGTATAAGCCTAGGGCAAAACCACGGATTAAAAACCTAGATAAGGCTAGTATGAAGCTACCCGTTCATGGAGTAATATCTCGATTTAGGATTATTGGATAAGACAAATACAGAGTTAGGAAGTCATAAATTGAAGCGGCGAATAGTTGAATAATTTGAGCAAGAGTCAAAAGTTAGCCGAAATTTTTGAGGAAATCTTTTGTATTAGATTATATTTTGTTATTTTCTGGCATGCTTATCATAGACCGTTGGCATTGCGACGGATAAGGTCTGTAGGCCATCTTTAGAGTATGATGTAAAGGTTTTGTAGCCCTAAATTTCGTCTATATATAATGGATGCCCCATTACAGTGCTCACTACACTAAGAGTTCATTACCTATAAGCTTTCTAGCATCAAACTTCTCCTTCCGTATAACCTTTATAGCTCAGAAAAATATGGCCGGCAATAAATCTTTCAATTTAAATTTTGAGGCTGGCAAGGTAGAGCTGGATCTAAATCTTAGCCTGGAGAATTATAAGAATAAGAGATCCATGGAAGAGTCACCAGAGGCTAAGAAAAGAAAAAGGGATGTAGTAGAGCTAGAGGATGTTAGCACAACAACATCTTCTAATAATGAGCTTGCGCTTATGAGACAAAAGATGGAGGACTTGGAAAAATTGATAAACCGCCACTTTGAGGACCAAGGGAGATTGATAAATCGTCTCTTTACAGAACAAGAGAAGCTTTTGAATCGTCATTTTAGGGAATTGGTGAATAGAGTTGATAGACATTCGATGTTTGTAACTCAAAATTTTCGTGACCAACAAGCCAGATGTGTTGACTGTATGAATGGAGTGACTTCTGCACTTCGCCAAATTTCCCAGATGTTTCCTCCAGAAACTCTTTCTAGGCTACAACGATTGGCTTCCTCCTTAAGGTCTGAAGCACCTTCCTCTTCTAGACCCGGAGAACCTTTTACATTTCAAAAGCCTCCTCGTCCTTAATTTATTCTTTCTTTTGTTTGTACCTAAAGCTATATTTGGTCTAAGCTTTACGTATTAAAATTATCTATGTACTAGAAATAAATTTAAAGTTTATATTTAGATCTTCTTTGTTGAAGTTATTCCTTTTACTGAAAGAACTTGAAGAATGAGAAAATGTTGGACTTGTTTTATTTCATACTTGATTATGGAAATTCTAAAGCAGAGTATGGTAATATCTTTTTGACTGAGCAGAGTTACTAAAATGATATTTCATTGCACTTCTGAGCTATGGAGGAATGCTAAATAAGTATTTTATGAACCTATACATGGAAAACTATGGGTTTGTCCTAATCATTAAAGGGGTACGACTCTATATGAGTCATTGAGGTGAGAGGAATTTCCATATATAATTATTTTATAATTATGCGTGAGGAGTATGTTATTTACTTAACACATTTTCTAGGATTATTCTTCCTAGAGATTTATGTAATAATTTCATGTGATTTTTTTTCCTTTTATATGACGCCTTCAGCTGAGAGTATCGTCTTAAGGAAGAAGGATCGCCTTCGGGCAAGAGTATTGCCTATGGCCAAAAATCTACCTTTCATTTGGGACTATAGGTGTGAAGAAAGTTTTCAGGAATTAAAGGCTAGATTAACATCTAATTATACCTGACCCTTAAAAACCTTTCATAATTTATACAAATGCATCACTTAAAGGTTTAGGTTGTGTACTAATGCAACTAGGAAGAGTAGTGGCCTATGCATCTAGACAACTAAGACCACATGAACAAAAATTACCCTACTCATGATCTAGAATTAGCAGCCGTAGTCTTTGCCCTTAAAATTTGGAGAGATTATCCATATGGTGCAAGTTTTGAAGTATTTTCTGATCACAAGAGCCTTAAATACCTTTTTGACCAAAAGGAGCTTAACATGAGGCAGAGGAGATGGATTGAATTTCTGAAGGACTATGATTTCACTCTTAAGTACCACCCAGGTAAAGCCAACATAGTAGCTGATGCTTTAAGCAGAAAATCTGTTCATCTAGCTATTATGATGCTTAGAGAGGAACAACTCTTAGAGGAATTCAGAGATGTGAGTCTTAAAGTATCTTTTAACCGTAAGAGTCTAAAAATAAGTGCCCTAGTGATTAGAAATGAACTAGAGGATTTAATTTTGGAAGCTTTACCTAAAGACCCTTACATCAAAGAAGTAGAAGAGTTAATGGCCTTAGGTAAAAAAAGAGAATCTTAAATTCACCGACAAAGGATTACTCAAATTTGGAGAAAGAGTGTATATTCCCAATCAAGGAAACCTTAGGCAAGATATTTTGAGAGAAGCACACCAAAGAAAGTATACTATTCATCCAGGAGCATATGCTCTTTCTGTTCGCCCATGGCAGTAATAATATTCCTGGTCCCTAATTGAAATTAATTAAAGATATTTACAAGTCTTAGCTCTTAAAGACTGAGTTTGTACATGTATTCTACCAAGTCAACATATCAATGACATAGAATTAGAACTAGAATAAGAAAATAAAACGCATACAATGTAAAAACGACACTAAACAAGATATCTACTGTATAACCTTAGGCACTACTCGTAGGATTAATCCACCGCCTCATATGTCTCCAATATCATTGCATGTATTGAAAGTTATGTTGTAGGGGATGGGCAAGAATTTGTATTTGGACCACCAGTTGTCCCCATTGATCAACCTTAGCCTCAAGCTTTGTTGTCCAATACATATCATACTTGTCTCTCATCTGCAATGTGTGTCACTGGCCAAGGTTGACAGATGGGTTAGGAATTAGCGGGTCCCCTCCAAACTGGCAAAACATGTGATTTAGATGGTATCAATCAATGATGTGGTAACAAATGAGTAGAATATGAGTACGCCAAACCTCGGGATCAACAAGGCAATATTTTGGAATAATTTCTAACACTTTTCCGTCGTATGGACACCAAATAATCTACCAAAAATAAATATTAAAAAAACACATATTATCTTAGTATTTGGAAAATATCTGTTCAAGTAGAATATCTTGTGAGGCGATATCCTATTCAATAGAATCTTATAATGCTTCAAATCATTCACACTAGAACCAAAGCTCTCCCTAGTACCCTTCCAACTGTAATGTTTACAAATAAACATATGAGTTGAAATAGCAAATAATAAATAATAAATTGAAGACACAATTGGGCATTGCATACCAATGACCCAATGACAGAAGGAAAGGATAATGGTCTAAGTACGAATATGGGGTTAGGTGTCTCTATGGTGGTAACCTAGGGAATATATCCCATAGCCATAGGTGAAACAGAGTTAAACAACCACCAATTTCTATTTGTTCAGGGTCAATTAGAATTTTGTGTAAAGTAGTAGTTAATCAAAGATGAAATAAAGCTTTTGTTTATAGCCCATGGAGAATAAACAAGATAGGTCATTCTATTAGTGGGTCGCTAGGAATTTCAAATTTTAATAGAACATTATTTAGAGAAAATAAAATAATCATAATACTATGCCAAAAGAAGTGAGATTTGTACACATAACATACTTTTTAAAAGGAGTTTATTATAAGTTGAACATTTCTAGAGAAGCCTACAACAAATATTCACATCTTAACACAAGGATTTAATTAACAGTATGATAAATGCTTGCATGCAGAAAGAATAAGATCTATAAGATAGGAAAATTGTATAATCATATCTAAAATGTAAACATTCATATAGGCTTACATGATTTTTCTTGATTAGAAGAGGATCTAAAATTTGATGAAGAAATGTGCTCCCATGAGCTGTTAGCATATAAGTGATTTGTATTGCTCTTGAACAAATCAAAACTCTCAGAAAAGACATAGATGAGGGACAACTTCTGCAATGTTGATAGAATGTTCAATGTCTTATCCAGAAAAGTCATTTGTCAAATTTAAGTAAACCTAGAAATTTTTTCCAAGCTACATTACAATAATATAATTGAAGTGTTGTATTAATTTTTTTAACCTTACATTTCATTAAAAGAACTTAGTGAATTGACATGTATAAAAAACAAAAATATTATGTAAAAAAAAATCAACAATTGACTAAATGCAGGGTTAAAGGCAAATAAAAGAAATTTAAACTAATATTGTGAAAAGTCTTCACAATGGCACCTTTGTTTTTCTATTGAATTGTCAATTGTGAATAAAATTATGTAAACCAAGCTAACAATACCAGTAAAACACACTTGCTTATTGATAAGAAACACTGATAGCGTATTACTGAATTAACCAAGATGGAATACAAGAGATATCCACTCAAGCTACTTGAACTAACTCACACATATGCAGAACAATCAATAACACTAATAACACTCAATATACTCAATGGCAACACTCACACAACATAAACACAGAAAACACTGATGAACACACACCCTGAAAATACTAAGAACACTGATAAACACTGAAGAACACAAATATTCTAGCATTCGAGAGGCTAATCTCTCTCCACACTACTTTCCTCAAACTTTTTCCCTACCCTTCTCCTTTCTGAATGTTCCCTAAATACTCCTCTGGCCTCTCACTAATTCTCCATCTTCCCCACGCATAGGACAACAAGTTAGTTACCATGCTACCCCTCTTGCATATTTTTCTTCCTTGTGAAGTATGTTTTAAGCCCACTATCTCCGTAAGAGCCCAATACATCATTACCTCCTCCTTAAGATTCACCTTGTCCTCAAGGTGAAAATAGTCAGTGGTTCTCCGATCGACTTAATCTAGATGGCATGGTCCTTACATTGGATTGGAGGTAGTCCATTTCTTTCTTTATAGATCTCTTTGGACTCCGGTAATAATGTATGAATTTCTTGAGATATCAGTGGGGATGGTTTAGGTATGAACGTTATATGTCTGAATTCTACCAAGAAACCATCATCATCCTCTCCTTTCATGGTTTTAAGAGTTTTAGGGAGTCAGACAATGATGGATCTTCTTGAAGACATGTTTATTTTCACCTCATGTTAATCATGAGTGAAGACTTCTTCCAATCCACCTACATTTCACCCAAGGATTCAAGTCAATCCACTCCTAACACCACATCAATCCCCTCTAAGTCAAAAGGATAGAAGGTTTGCTGAACCTTTACTCTTTGCATCTCTAGAGCCACATTGTGACAAACCCCTACTCCTCTAATGTTGTAACCATCCCCTACTTACACCTTAAAGTATGTGGATTTATCAATAGGTATTTTGAGAGTATTCACCAACTTTGTAGAAATAAAGTTGCGGGAAGCCCCATAATCAATGAGTATTAGCTCTCCTACTTAACCAATCATTTCCCCTTCTTTCTTGTCCATAGCTTTATTATCCTTTGAGAGTATAAGTATCTTTAATTCATTTCTCTTACATATGTGATTGGCCTCAAATTTTTCATCACATTTGAAACCTAGGCCCAACTCTCTCCTACTTGCCACCTCTTTATCAATCAATCATTTGTAATTATTGAAGTGTCACGACCCGTTTTCTGGGCACATGACCGGCACAATGATGAATCTCTCATCACTGTAAGCCTTCCGATAAATATATCAAATTTTCTTATCTGAAAATCATAGAGATGATTTGCATGTAATCATAGATTATCAATTTAAAATACATTATTATACTGACATACAAGCCAAATGTCGAACCCCTGAACTAGATGTCCTAGACGATTACAGAGCAACATAATCTATAACAAAAGAGGGGTCTACCCGACAACGGGAAGGTCCAAAGTGATCTACTCCTCTAGCAGATATTCTTCGATGGCAACCTGATCTGAACAAAAAGGTTGTACAAACAATGTGAGCTTTTAAACTCAATGAGCGAATCGGCCTCGCATTAATAAAATTCAAATACATTACCAGTCATGCAAGCATATCCAAAGGCTCATACTCAACCAATAGACAGAAGATAAAAATTTATCCAATTCAACAAACGTTACTAGTACTCGTCAATGACAATATATCCCGGAGAGCGCACACAGGCCGGCTCACCAATTATGTATATTTCCGCCATGACGCACAACATCATCCTCTTACATACAAGATAGAAATTCATCCAATTCAACAAACGTTACTAGTACTCGTCAATGGCAATATATCCCGGAGAGCGCACACAGGCCGGCTCACCAATTATGTATATTTCCGCCATGACGCACAACCTCATCCTCTTAGCTAGGGCGCCTCACGGATTTATCACCAATCCGGGCTATATCCCTACTGAGGGAATCGTTGTCTCCACACTCATTGGTCAAGACACCCTGTCAACCGGGTTTTCCGCCTTGCCGTGAGAGGGGGTACTGTCCCGCTCAATCACAATCAATAGCATTTCATATCATAATCAGAAGCTTAATATAATATTCATCCATATAACAGGTATAGTATATAACTATATTATAGCTTTATAAACCACAATTCAAGAGATTCAATCTTCACATCATCATGAGATACTTACTTTTTCTTATCCATACTTCTGGATTAATTATCTCATTATATTCGTCATTCTGAATCCAATTTCCCCCTATGAATCATGGGAGTGTCCTACGACATACTTTTTATTACCAGTAATGCTAAAACTTTATTAAAACGGGGTCGTTTCACTCACCTGGATTCCGTACGAGCATCGCTTCTCTAAGTCATTACAGACAAGAGTTCTCAGGTGAATTTCGGTGTTCTGCTACGGAGATTTTCATGAAAGATTAGAGAAAATACGTCAGGATTGTTTTCGTATAGATACTGTTCATATGTACGGTTACTATTCATACGGTCACTATTCATACGTACGGTCACTATTCATACACACGGTCACTATTCATCGTACGATCACTATTCATACCAGAAATAGAGAATACAATCTGTAAAAGAGTACACCAGGTAAGTTCCCAGGAAAGAGTGGAGGGTCACACTGGACACACTTAAAAACCATGTCTTTCCTTAGCCAGAACTTTCCTAGACATGTATTCTTCACAGTTTACATTCTATTTCGGTAATCAGAGAATCAAAATAACATATAAACAGCTAAGGACAGTTTTTCTGATGTGGAAGATCAGCCAAGGCCGCAACCATAGAGCATACTTAAGAAAATAACTTCTAAAATTTGAAAGACATAGAAATGGCATAGTATCCTTACCTAAGCTGAAAAGGAAAGGCCCAAAATCTCATAGGCCTAGCATTGAAGTAAGAGAAACTTAAGGAGAGAAGAAGAGAAGTTGAAGGTGTGAGTTTAGAAGTGAAATGGAAGGGCCTATTTATAGCAAAAGTCAAGGGTACTATTTGACACTATGCGCTAATAAAATATTCAATTTACTATTCATGAAAATGACATTTCTAATAATGCAGTTACTGTGCAAATAGCGGCAACGGCCGAAAATTTTTCTATTATTACTATTGAAAACTTAAAGGAAAAACTATCCTTTTACCTTAAACCTTTAAGTTTTTTTTTCAAATCAGTCCTTTCAATTTAGTCCCTGAGGGTATTTTTACACATAAAACGTCATTTTCTCCTACAAACTTCTTTCTAGTTTTCTCTTATGACCAAACCACATCTAGTACTTGACATTTCGATTGTATAATGAACAGTATCGTATACGTAAATAGTATTATACGGGTGAATATTACCGTATACTGAAATAGTAACAGTAGTTTGTAAACAAATATTTATATTTTATTTTTCTTGGGTATTACATGAAGGAAGACACTACACATGTTGTTGGGCCTTTCTTGTTCTCAGGCCCATTATGGGCTTATTCTGCATCACCATGTTGTATTCTTAGATGCTTCAAAAGGTTGTGATAACCAGGCATAGGATTGGGCTCCCCTTGACCTGACCCAGTTGGATGTGGATGCCCATAACCCTTTTACCCACTTCATTTCTCTGATCCAATCCATAATCCCATTTCTCTCTTTAATTCTTTGTGCGTGCTCCATCATTTCCGTCAACATCAAGTATCTCTAAATCCTCAGGTCAGCACATATTTCCTCTTTCAAGCTATTCTTAAATACTCCGATAAGAACCTCTTTTATTGCACCTAGGATGGCTGCAGAGTGTACCTCAAAGTTCTCCCTGTACTCGGCCATTGTTGACAACTGTTGCAGCGCTATTAACCTTTCATACTCATCCCGATTTTACGAAGGGTGAAATCACGTATCCAGTTCCCTTATTAGTTCTAACCAATACCTTTATGGGCATCTTGACTTAGAACAAAGGAACCAATTTAGTGCCTTGCCTTCCATACGCACAATAGCGGCGTCAAGTTTCTCTTTTTCGTCAAGGCCATTGATTCTAAAATACCTCTCAGCCTTGAATACCCATCCAGTCGAGTTTTCCCCATTACAAACTTGTAGCTTTAGGCGTCGAAATCTACTGGGTTCTTGCTTTGAATTGTTGTCGTTCTCTTCCCCCTTATCTATCCTCACTAACAATGTCGACTATTAAGCATCCATTACAACCTTTCCTTTCTTCTTTACTTTTCAATTGTTTTGCAACTCATTAATGGTCTCTAACGCCTCCATATTAGTGATGCCCTGTTCTAAGTTGGACATTCTGGTTTCCAAGCTTTCTACTCTATCCTCCATTTTAGTACCAACCATCACCCAAAATCTCACTACTCTGATACCAACTAATGTAAACCAAGCTAACAATACCAGTAAAACACACTTGTTGATTGATAAGAAACATTAATAGTGTATTACTGAATTAACCAAGATGGAATACACGAGATATCCACTCATAGCTACTAGAACTAAATCAAATAGATACATAATAAGTAATAACACTCAATATACTCAACGGCAACACTCACACAATGTAAACACAGAAAACATTGATGAATACACACCCTAAAAATATTAAAAACACTGATAAACACTGAAGAACACAAATATTCTAGCATTCGAGAGGCTACTCTTGGTACCAATTGACGTAAACCAAGCTAACAATACCAATAAAACACACTTGTTGATTGATAAGAAACATTGATAGAGTATTACTGAATTAACCAAAATGGAATACAAGAGATATCCACTGATAACTACTGAACTAACTCACACAGATACAGATCAATCAATAACACTAATAACACTCAATGTACTCAATGGCAACACTCACAATGTAAACACAAAAAAAATTGATGAACACACACCCTGAAAATACTAATAACACTAATAAACATTGAAGAACACAAATATTCTAGCAATTGAGAGGCTAGTCTCTCCCCACACACTTTCCTCAAACTTTTCCCTACCCTTCTCCTTCCTAAACATCCCCCAAATACTCCTCTGGCCTTCCACTAATTCTCTCTCTTCCCCACGCATAAGACATTTGTCCAAGTTAGTTACCCTACTACCAAATAACAGCCTGCCCCTCTTGCATATTTTTCTTCTTTTTGAAGTATGTTTTAAGCCCACCATCTTAGTAAGGCCCAATACATCATAAAGTAGATGTTGCATATTGTTCCCCCACTTTTTTTTTCCAATCAAATTTATCAACACAAAAAATCTTCATCATCTCTCATTTTGTCTCTCTTTCTCTGCCTTTAATCACACACTCCTATCATTTCACACAATTATTGAACCCAAACTAGCACATTAACACAACCAAATCATCATCAACATCAAGGGATTATTAGATAAAAAAAATATAGTTAAAAGCTTCATTTGCCTCCAATCGTTACAAAAGAAAAGAAACGCTTATAGAGAAAACCAAGCTCATAATCATTTGAAGCAATTAAAGGGAGTTGATGGTCTCACCGATAAAACCCTAACTGTGTTTATTTTTGAAACAACTATTCAATCTATGAGTGTCACTAAGTGCTACCTCTCTTACTATATATAGAATGACAATAGACCAAAATTAGTGTGCAAGAGTGAAGCCTGTGTGTAGGGAAATTGAGGAATAAGTGTTGCTGAGGTGGATGGTGAGTCTATGAGGACAAAAAATTTAGTCTACTCTACTTCTTGGGCTTCAATACTATGGTTTGCTAACAACATTAGTGCATATTATAAGATCAGTCTAAAAGTCCTACATTACAAACTAAAGCGAAAGAAGAGGCATAAATCAAAAGCACAAACTTAGACTTTGTATTCTATTGGTTAGTGGCCTCCTCGATAGTGGTTAGTGGTTGAGCAACAACAAAAAAGAGAATTGGGATGAAAATCAGGAATGGAGGAAATATTGGAAGGAAGCTGAGAAAATAAAACCAAAATTTGAAAATGTTTTACGAAAGAGGGGGTTATTCGAAAAAGGGGTGTTGGGTTTCACCAAAGATACTCTGCAATTTTTTTTTTCAAAAAAAGTGTTTGGCACCGGTTTTAACCAAAGCTAGATTCTTTTAAGAATAGCATCTAGCATCGATTTGAAATTGACGTTTAAAAATTGACGCTATATCTTCTCTTTTTTGTAGTGATATATATATTAAAAGAGTTTTATGTATAATTTAAAAATATTTTAAAAAATACCATTGTAATTTAACAAGGAAAAAAAAAACGAAAAGACCACTAAGTCATTCGATTATTCCAATAAAAGTTTCAGCGGATTATTTGTTGCTCATAAAACAAAGTAGAATTTTTAAGACTCATTTTAGTCAAGTGATTTATCAGTACTTTTTTTTTTTTTCGACTTATGTGAAAGGTGCTTGTACAATATTGAAATTTCATTTCTATTGAAAAGAAAATAACAGTATATCTTCCCTTTGACTTATATCCGAAAAATTTAAAAGAAAGAAATATAATTGAAATTTGGGATTATAAATGTTATTTTGTGTAGTTGAAAATTTCAATCTTATATATAATTGAATTTGTATATTTATGGTTATGATTTTATATATATTTTAATTTTAATTTAATTATATAGTTAATATATTTTAAGTACCACCAATTTAAATTTAATTGTTAACCCTTGAATTTGAGTTTTTTATTGATTCAATAACCAATTCAATTTTCAAAACTTTATGTATGACAATGAGTGATTTTATATATATATTAATTATATATTTTAAATACTGACGATTTAATTACAGTTTAATTACAGTTCAACCATTAACTCTTGACTTGTCTAGTTTTTGGAACCTTGGGTAGTACTATTATTTTGTAGTTTTCAAATGATTAGAATTTTCAAACTTTTTAAAATCCTTTAAGACCTCTTGTAATATGTAAAATCTCATCAAGTCATTGAAAATAAATCACCAGTTTTAAGCAACACGATAACGCCTATCAATTATCATACGATGATTTTGTATGTTTATTTATATTAGACCCCTTTTATATGTCTAATTTTTCAAATAAAAAATTAGGGAATATTTTTGAAATATTTAATCATGGAGTGATATGTTTTTATTAGAAAAACTGATAATAAATAATTAAAAAAACTAAGCCTAAAATTTATCTTAATTGTAATTAACCTCAAAAGCTTTAAGTAGTGCACTTTTTAAAAAAAATAAAAAAAAAAGTCAAGCTAGAAGACATACATATTAGCAACAATCAAAAAATTCAAATAGACAAGAGCCCAACCAATGAGACTTGGGTCCAAATTGGTCAAACAATCTGCTATTCAGTCAGGGCAAGACGCAAGAGCTTTCGCGATGTGACATTGAGCTTCTTCAGGAGCGCAGATAGGAGGACCAGGTAGATTTTTTTTTTTTTGTGTCAAATGAAAGATTTCATTACAACAGTATGAAGTTAGGAGATTCATAAGATATAAAAAAGGACACGTATAAATTATTACATATATAGCCTCTAATTTTGTGAAAAAAGATACATAAAATATAGGGCAATATAGCCTGTGAGAAATCAACCTAGAGTTGTTTGGCATTGACATCTATATATTGAAGATAGAAGTCCAAAGCAACATATTTATTTTCTTCCTCTCTTTTTTTCTTGGAGGAGATTTAATAGCACTGGTCTTCAAAGCTCGATTTGGAGATGAAAATGCAAATATGAAGCTTTGAGTCACAAATCTTAGGAGATAAAAGTAATCGGTAGGAGAAACATTTTTGTTACGTAAGTATGGACATTATATATATATATATATATATATTAGTTTGATATTGTCTACTTTGAACTTAAACCCTTATAGATTTATTTTTAGATATTACCCAAAAGGCTTCATATTAATAGAACTATGAGCCATACTTATAAACTCATTATCCACCCCAATTCTAATTGATGTAAGACTTTATTTGCACATTCCAACAATCTTTTCTTCGAATGAAATTCATAGCACTATCTTTTTATGGCCCATAGGCCTCCCTTAAATAATGTTCTCTATCGTCCATTTACGTTTGGGCCGTGTAATTCATGAATTATCCATCTCCCAACTTTACTGCATCACCATAAAGTTCCAGGGAGATTACATCATCACAACATAGGACTCACATCACCTTCGTCCACTTGGCGCACCAAGTTAGAGGCATATCTATGCATACACTTGGGAATCCATCACATGGCTCATGCACATTCACATGACACCATTTGGGAACCAGGCTCTAATACCACTTGTTATGCAAGTATAGACTATACATATATTTCCATTTCTATGAGGCCTTTTAGGTAATGTCTAATAGCAAATTCATGAGGACTTTGACCAAAGTGAACAGTATTATACTAATGTGGAGATATATGTAAAGTTCATACATGTGTAACAAGTGATATTAGAGCCTAGTTCCCAAATGGTGTCATATGGGTGTGCATGAGCCATGTGATGGATCCCTAAATGTATGCACGAATGTACCTTTAGCCTGGTGCACCAAGTGGACGAAGGTGATGTGGGCCCATATGGTGATAATGTGATCTCCCTAGAGCTTCATGCTAGCACAGTGGGCTTCTACAGTAAAGTTGGGTGATGGATAGTTCATGGGCTACTTAGACATAGATGGACAATAGAGAACATTGCTTGAAAGGGGTCAATGGGCCATAAAAAGATGGTGCTATGGACTTCGTTCGAGGAAAAGATTGTTGAGATGGGCGAACAAAATCCTACATCGACAAGAATTGGGGAGACTCATGGGTTTATTAGTATGGTTGATATCTCTATTAGTTTGAGGCTTTTAGGGTAATGTCCAAAAATAAATCCACGAGAGTTTAGATCTAAAGTGGACAATATCATACTAATGTAAAGATATATGTAAAGTTCATATTTATGTAACAATTCTTTTACAAAGAAAGAATTTAAGAAAAAGGAAACTCCCATTAAAAAGATAAAATCTAAGAAATAGAAAAGAACTTAGAAGAAAACAAGAAAAATGCGAGGAAGAGGAGAGAGACGGCATCCCCTGATCCCTTGAAGTTAGTAAACAAAGGGAATCAAGATTGGCTCTTGCGTAGTAATGCACAGGAGCCTCCTGCCCCCAAAATCCTAGTTGATGCATCCAACAATTGAAAATTTTTATGTTTTTTTTTATTTTTAAATTATATTGATCGTTAGATTTAGTGATAATTGGATTAGATCTAAAGAGTAATAAAAGTTTTCAAAAAAATTATAGTAAAAAGCAAAAAAATAAAGAACATATATATCCTAACCGTTAGATGGCACATTCAATGGCCAGGATTTTGGACATGAGGCTCCTGTGCATTACTACACAAGAGCCAATCCTGATTCAAACGAAAGTCACCAAAGAGAGGATATAAAAGAGTGTGGCGATAAGGTTAGCGCAACAAAGTTGATAACTATAGTTCAAGCCTTCAAAGACTGTATTCAGCAAACTAACTTATAGCTTATTTGACTAGTTTATAAGCTTGTTAAAAGTGTTCAGTAAACGAACTTATTTTAGTAACTTATACCTTATTCTAATAAGCTACTTTAAGTAGTTTATAGCTTATAACTTATAACTTATGTACTTTTCTTTCCTTTTTACCCTTGTTATTTTATGAAAATACCTATTATACCTTTATTTCATATTCATTATACCCTTATATATAAATAATATATATATATATATATATATATATATATATAAATAATAAAATATGTAAATATATTTTATTATAAATAATAAAATATATATAAACATATATTTTTAATGAATTATATATATAATAATTCAAATTAATTCAATTAAAAAACAAAAATAATATATTTATTTATATTATTTGGAATTAAAAAATATATACCCTTTTATGTCATTTTACACTTTTCAGTTACTTCAATAGCTAATTTTATCAGATACTTCTAATTCAATAAGCTAGCTTATAAGCTATTAGCTAGCTTATAAACTAATTTTGCCAAACAGAGCCAAAGTATCAAAAGAAGCCATACCTTATGAGTTGGTCATTTCAACTCATAAAAAGGTTAGGATAAAAAAAGTTATTTTTAATTTGGTCCTTTTAGGACCAAATAGGGCTAGATTAGGTTAGACACAGGCTAGCTTCCCCTCCCCCCCCCCCCCCAAAATTTTTACCCAGATTCATATGTGAAACTTGAAAAAAAAAAAGAATACAAATAGTCACAAAAGTGGAAAATGCTAAATAAAAAACACTACAAAAAAACCAAAATTAGAGACGAAAATTAGAAATGGAAATTATTCCGTCTCAGATTAGAGACTGAATAAATTCCGTCTCAAAATTCCGCCTCAGATTTTCTAAGTTCAACATCGCCCAGTTCAAAAAATTAGTCTCCCACCTTTTTCTATATATATTGTTGTCTCCCTCCTTTTCCTATATAGAGTGTTTCATTGAACATTTTTGTCTTGAGAAGGCTAATGACTGAATCTGCCTTCTAATTTAGTATTATTTAATATGCTAAAATTTTTTTAAGCGGCCAAATTTGATCTAGTTAATAATCTACTGAAATTTTTTTTCTATTCAGAGATTTAGAGGCGGAATTTAGGGACAGAAAAATCCGTCTTTGATTGGAAAAATCCATCTCTAATTCTGAGACGGAATCTTTTTTGCATCCCAAATTTTTTGAGATGCCATGATCAGAGACAAAAAAAAAATCCGTCTCAAAACTCGCTTCTGATCGATTAGAGATGAATTTTTACTTAATTAAAAAAAAATTTCATCTGTTTTTTTTTTGGTAGTGAAATATCAAGAGTAGACAAGTGCTTGGACTGGTGGTGGTGGGTGAAAATGGAGTTGGTTTTTGATTTGTGTTTATTTTAAAAATTTGATATCATGATTACTTATTTTCTTGACTTTGAGGTCAATGAGATAAGATGTGTATATATATATATATATATATGTAGTATCAATTAGTCACAAATAGATATGATAAAATATAATGTTCATTTAAGGATTTGACTAAGTCGGCCAAGATTGAAATTTTTCAACTTATATTTAAATAGGGCTCATCAAACACAATTCTTACAACCATATGACCTAATAGAGTTAGAATTGAGTTAAGCTTGACTAACCTATTTTGACACATCTAACGACGGTAGAATAATCCTACTTTTTTAGGAAAATTTGGTATGGACGTATCAAATCTTCGGATAAGAGAGAACACATTAATTATTATTAGCTTAAAATTGCCTCTTCAAAAAGGGAGGCCCTGTCTCCTACTCTCTTTTTTATTAATGAATTTTTTGATCTTTTGATTTAAAAGATATTTTTATGGAACTGCTACAAAAAAGCTTACGAAAAGGTAATTTCAAGAATTGGTTTGGTCATTGATTCAGACTAGTGTTCAGGTTATTAGTTTAATTGTCAAGTTACTGGATCAATTTTTGTAAATATATATATAGTCATAAATAAGTATCAAAATAAATAAAACAAATAATTTATATACAAATTTCATAATCAAAATATCTTTAAAAATGTATCTTAAAAAAAAATTTTAGCACACAAATATCATATTTAATAAATAAATATAATCTTTTATAATTATATTAATAAATTGTAAAAATAAAAATAAAAATAATTTATTTTTGAATATCTAATTGTTATTTAGTTATTTTTAACTTTATATGATATCATAAAATTTTTTATTAACATTGTTTAATTTTTATGATTTAAACTATTTTAGATAATATAATAATATAATATACATAAAATAATAACATTTTATCTTTCAAAATATCATTATTATTCTTATATATATATATATATATATATATATATATATATATATATATATATATATTTGGCACACTTATATGATAATTATAATTTGCTTCTTTGATAGTTAAAATATTATTTTCCATCTATGAGATATTAAGTTAAATTTTGGGAAAAAAAAAAGGTTGAACTGGTGTCACCGGTCCAGTCAAAATCAGCCTAGGTCAATTGTATCTTGATCAGGTCCCTTGCATCCTGATCTAATAAAATGACCCATATTGGATTATACTCTAGATCAGTGGCTTCTGGATCAATCTGGGTCCAAATTATGCACTAAAATAAGCCATTAGTTGTAACAATTTTATCTCGTTATATAAAAAAATTATTGGCTTTATTGTTATTTTGATTGATTAATTAATTAGTTTCTTTAAATTGGTTTCCTAACATTTTTTTTTTAAATTTTTAGCCTATAGAAAGTTCAATTTGTTTATCTTTTTTATTTTCATCACATCTATTAGAACACTTGGTGCTTGCATGCCTTCTAAGGCGAACAAATGTTGCCATTGTGGTCTCCACATGCCCTTAACTTTTTATAGTATTTTAAAAATGGCCCCCTTAAATGCATATGAAACTCACACTGTTCTGTTGAAAGTAAATTATAACCAATAAAAATGAACCAGAACCAATTAGAATAATTATGTCGTAAACTAATGAAAACCAGTGCATTAATTATCTGCACTTACATCTTGAAAGAAGACTAATCATAATTTTTTCACATCCAAGAAAGTGAAAGCAAATTGGATGTTTGATTCAGCAGCTTCTAATCGTTCAACATTTTAAAAAAAAAAATTATAATTACAATTTCATATTATTTTTGTACTTATAATTATCATTAGATCAATTAATTTTTATAATTTTTTTTAAAAATATTAAATAAATAAAAATTATTAAATCAAACGGATTAAACAACTCTCTTTCTAAGAAAGTTCAAAGTGAGACTACATAAAAATCATGAAAGTAAGCATTAATAAAAGAAGAGAGCAAAAGAATTCTTTAGTTTGAAGTTGATGTGATTGTTAAACATGTCGAGCCGACTAGCGTAGATCAAATCCAACAAGGCTAACAGTGAACATGGCCTAAGTTGGGTTGGATTATATATGTATTATGAGTTGGAAATTCTAACTTAAACTAGGCTATCAAGGGCTGTAAGACAGGTTAGGTCAACTCATATATCAATTTTTTAAAAATATATTTTTAATTATTTTGAGCAATAAAAATGAGATATTGGATTATGAAACTTCAAAAAATGAATTAAACCTCTAAAATAATAAACTAAATCTTAAAAAAAATAAAAAATAAATTAAAAAACCAAAGAAAGTCACTGCACCATAGTCCAACTAAGCTCTAAAGATTTTGGTAAGTTGGGCTAAGAGGCCTTCTTTAAAATGAATTGTTGAATTATTGGTCTAACATAGATAGATGAATTCTTTTTTTTATTATGTCTTGGATATCAAAGGTTGACATTAGCTTTTCCTTTTCTTTTCTATTTTTTAATCTCAACAGTTAAGATTATCAAAGCAGTAATGCGGTGTAGACTACTATTTCATTAGTTCATTCTACAGTTTAGGCAAAAGTCTACTTTAATCTCTCGAATTTTGCTCAAATTTTGTATTAATTAGTCTTAAAAGTTTATTTTGGTTATAGTTTTAAAGTTTAAAAAAAAAAATAGTTCAATATTATCCTTTTACTTAAAACCTTAAACTTTATATATTAATGACACTGCTTGAGATGAAAAAAGTATTGAGTTATGAGATTAGGTCAGACTCACTTGAATCTTATCATCATATTGAAAATGAAATTTGTCATAATGTCCTAGGGAATCAACATTGTGTAAAAGGACGATACTGAATCGTTTTTGAAAGTTTGAGAACTATATTGAACTTTAAAAAGATACTTCTAGGACTAGGAGAAAAACTAAAGTGAACTTTTAGAAATTAAAAGTGGACTTTTTTCTGCGGTTTAATCTCATATTGATTACTTTCTTGTGAATTATTTTCATTAGTTCTGGTTTACTTTCATTAGAAACAGTTAGAGTTTCCTTTGAATTTGAAGGATTATTTTTTAAAGGGACTATTTTGAAGGCAAACAAACACTCTATTGCAAGTGTTTGTAGTCTACCATAGATATCATATTGTTAAAACTTAAAAAGGAACAAGCATATTTTAATTATTGCGTGGGAATAGGTTCATCTTTGAAGAAATTTTCTCTTTCAATATTTTTCTATCGGGGTTTTCCTCTTTTTTTTTTTTTTGAGTATAAAGGTGTGAATTGAGCTTTAATAAGTTTTAATATATCACTACAAAAAAAAACATAAATCAGATATTGAAATTAGAGTTGAAAATTTTCGTCTTATATTCTGTTCCTAATAAATTGAAAATCCGTCCCTAATTTAGATCTGAAATGGAGAGAAAATTTAAATAATTCGATACGGATTCTAAGATGAAAAATTTTCATCTTTGATTGGTCTTTTTGAATTTTCGTCCCTAATTTTTAATTCAATTTTTGTTTTTTAAAATTTTAACAATCAGATATGGAATTTTCTATCTCTAATTTTTAATTCAATTCTTGTTCTTTGAAAATTTAATAATCAGAGACAGAACTTAAAGATAAAATTTTTTATCTCCAAAAGTCCATTTTTATTTCTATCTCTAATTTTTAATTCAATTTAATCAGAGACAAAATTTAAGACAAATTTTTTTGGTTTTTAAAAATTTGTCCCTATTTCCGTTCAGGGCCGTGTGGATGATGACACGTGTCTTACTCCCCACCCTTGGATGAGGTGATTGGCTTCTTGAAGAAGCCACAACAACCACATATGAATCCCATCTTCTTCAAGCATGATAGAAAGAGACGAGCGTGCGAGGGAGGGTGAGAGAGAGCGGTGATGCATGGTGGCCACCCTCAGCCACCACCTTGCTACCGGCCAAACTCCCCATTCCTTTGTCCTCATCTCTTCAGCCCTAGGTTGTGCAAAACAGAGACGACCGAGAGGGGGAAGAGAAACAACATGCAAGATGGAGATCGGACGAGAGGAAGAGAGAAAGAACGGAGTCGCGTGGTGGCCACCATCCCATATCCAGCTGAGCCTTTTCCCTTCCTCAGTTTTCTTTGTTGTTCGACTATGAACCAAGGTGACGAGTACAAAGAGGAACGATGAGAAGGAACCGACTGTCGAATTGGATTTCTCCTTCGTGAGCCACGGTGTGTAGCTTCTCTGCCCGTCCTCCTTTCTTCTTTTCATTCAATTCCTCTACTAACCATGAGGTAAGCACCAAAATACTCTGCTTTCTATTGTGTTTTGAAATTCCTATATGTGGTGGCTAGCTGGATTTTCATTTGGAATTTGCGGATTTTGGTTTAATTCATATATGTACAATTTCAGTTGCTTGTGGCAATATTTTCTTTTGCTCATAATGTTTCTTTTCTATAGTTTTACATGTTATTTGTGATTAAAAGTGAGTTGCTATCATTGAAGAATATATTCTTTTTTAGATAATAATGTTCTTCCATTTAGTTATATGTTAAATGAATTAAGCGCCGATTTTGGCCATTTGTTTAGACATTGTTAGTCTTGAACATATATGAGACAGAATTAGATATTTAGATTTTTGTTATTACAAGCATGCATTTTGAGGCCAATCAATTTAGCATCCTCATGTAGAGGCTGAAGTGAAGGACAGGGAAGACATGGAAGATTGATGAAATTATGGCATGTATTTTAGTTTTCTGTTTTAGGACAATTTTTCCTTACTTTTAATTATCTTTATATTGACTCTATACTCATCATGAACTTTCCGCTTTTGGTGTTTGTTTGCAAGACATTGCAACTTTAATTACTCTTAATAGTTACTAGTTGCATTCTTCCTATTTGTCTTGGGTATAAATTACAAAGCCACAACTTTAACCATCTTCTAAAGAACTTGCTACCAAGGTTGTCAAAATCGAGAGTTTACCCAAACTAGTAAAGGGGGTGTAAACTCGGATCGTAATCTCAAATCGTAAACTTGTAAAAGTTTACATATATCCTCTACTCGCTACTTAATATATATATATATATATATATATATATATATATGTTCCAAGTTATAAAAATATCATACTTTATATATGAAAGTACTAATTGAAGTCATACTAAGATGTCCATACAACATAGATCCATTCAAATTCATAGTTTTCTAGACTAGAAAATGCCTAAAACTATTTTGCAATAGTTAACCAGAATGAAGCCATACCTCTGCATCTAACTTTTCCCTCTCCAATTCACCGAGCTGCTGGATGCTTTTATTGTGTTCTCCTTAGTGACGAATGCTTTTGTTGATTCCACTTGCTGCCTTTCATCCTATATTATCAAAATTGTTCATTAAAGGGCTCCCAAAATGGAATGACGAGATGTTAATTATTAATAAATAATGACCACAACCAAACCTCTTCAAACTTCAACTTCATTTCCAACTCTAGGCACTTCCTCCGAATTTCCTCCCTATCCCACTGCATTTGTGTAAACCTTTCCTTTTCAACTAGGACAGCTTGCTGCATAATTCTGTAATCAACGTCAAAGTGTTGATTAGCTTTCCTTTTCTCTTGAAGAATAGATTGATGTTATGAAAATTAAAACTTAAAAATCTCATTCAACAGCAAGAAATACAAGACCATAACAGCAAAATTTGATTAAATACAAGACCATAATAGCAAAACCAGAATCAACAACAACAACAACATAAACAAAAATCAGATCACAAAGGAATCAACAGCAACACATGAAAACAGAGGATAATTTATAGAGCACGAGTTATGGAGTTTTGCTTTAAGCAAAGAAGATTAAATACCTTCCAGGGCAATCGAGACTCGAGACTCTGTGAGATGAAGAAGAACCAAGAATGAAGCAATGGTGAGACGAACTGATGAAGCAAAATAAAGAACAGAGAACCGACTGACAATGCTATAGAACCAAGAATGAGGGCAGTGACGAACGATGCAGCACCAGCCATCGAGAACGATGCAGCACCGGCCACCAAGAATGATGACAGTCAAGAACTCAAGCGAACCATGAATGAGGGGAGCACCGAGTACTAAAGATTGAAGAAGATTGAAGAAACAGTGAGTCGATTAGTAATTAGGGATTAGGGTAAATCAGCTAAAGGGTATCAAAGCAGGTTCAGAATAAGATGGGTATCCGGTTTTCATTTGGCCTGGGTCACTGATATGCACAAAAAAAAAAAAAAATCAGTTACACTGTTCCAACTTGGTAAACTCAGTGATTTTGAGCGATTTTAATCGAGTTTAACTAATTTTCGAGTTTATGTGCGAGTTGACTCGATTTTGAGGGGTAGGAACGTAAAATCGGATGATTTTAAGAGTTAAATCGTAGTTTTGATAACTATGCTTGCTACGGAATTGAATGACATAATCTTGCTCAATAACTTCAAATGTGGTTAAAATAATCATAGGCTTGTTCATTATAGAATTCAATTCTTACGAACTTGAAATTCATGTGTTTCAATTTAAACAGCAATTAGCGGAAACTTGATCTGTCATAATGTTTTAGATTACCTTCATGGGATGCAGTAGGTCACATTGGAATTGAGACTTGAAAGATCTATGTCTTTGGAAATAATATGCTGCAATTTCAATATGAATAGTCAATTTCATACCTTATATGCTTCTAATGATGCCTTAGAAAAGTATATTTAAGTCTTATAAAGATCACAATTATTGGATTCCGTCTCTAGGTCTATCATTGTGCTACCAACTTGGTTAATGGATGTCTTAGCAGAGTTGTTGAAGTTGGTCTTCTGATTGTCTTGATGACGGTATCTTTTTTCTTTATTTTTTCATATTGTTTGACCTTGAATATTATTTGTTTGGTTTACTGTGAGAAGCTCAAATGTTTTTGGTATTATATTTCCAGGTATTTTTTCTAATAGAATATCTTATTGAATTAGCTAAATTAATTGTAATTTAGATATTATAGTTGACTATTATTCTCTTTACATGTCACACTTTCAAGACTTAGCAAACACACCACTACAGAAAGGCTATGGGAGTCTTCTCCCCAATTTGGTAAAGTTGTTTATGGTTTTTTCCCCATTTCTAAGCAAATTTCAAGATTCTTTTCTTTTTTCTTTCATCTATTTATGGTTTCAGTATCTGGAGTTATGTTAATGGTTTAATGTTTGCTGTATTCAGTTAGAGTAATGACTAATAGATTATCAAACATCTCTAATGGATTTGGTCATGTGAAACAATATATTGAGCTTAGTCATGTATGAATCTCTCTCTCTCTCTCTCTCTCTCTCTATATATATATATATATATATTTCCTTTCTCAGAGGATCCTATTCTAAGTACTTTTTAATTTAACTTTGATCAATTTTTTTTTATGGAAATGGTGATGGTTGTCCTTCATCAGCGTCAAGTCATGAAGCTTTGTAACTAACTAGGATTTGTAATTTTTTAATTTTATACTTTGGAATATTATGTACAAATTTTTAGTTGGATATTATGTACAAATTTTTAGAATATAATAACTTTGGCACATTTTACTTCAATTAACTTATGTATGACTTGTTTTTTAGTAATTATATTGAATATATAATTTGTCAACAAATGTTATATGTAAATATTGAAACAATATTGTTTTAGAGACATTTAAAAACCGTTGTCATATACACACAAAACCGTCATTACAAATTAAATAATTTTATTAAACCGTCATTACAAATTAAATAATTTTATTAAAAGAAATTATGTCAATTACCGGCGGTTACAAAACTGCCACTAAATAAAAATTATAAAAAAACATAACATTAGTAACAGTTAAAACTGATGCAAACTTGACAAAAAAAAATACAAATTAGAGACAAAATCAGGAATAGAAAAATTTATCATTGATTTAAGATAAAAAAAAATTTCCATCTCTAATAGGAGTTTTCATAAATTAAAGACAAATTTTTTTATCCCTAATTCATGATTTTCTTATAATGTGTAACAATAGGTAGTTCCATCTTCTCAATTGGAAAAGTGTATTGTTGAGACGAGATTGAAATGCCAATTGACTCTAGATCTAGGGGTTCTCGTTGTAGCTAAACACAAAAAAAAAAACATTTATACCAATATTGACAAGGTTATTTTATCGGAAAATGAGGATACGCTAAATATTTCATTAGTTATGTATCATTAATTCAAACAAAAATACTTACATGCATAAAAAATTAATATATATCACTAATTGAAAGTTAAGGAATAAAATTAAAAAAATAAAACAAAGGATCAAATTAAAATAAATAAATAAACAAATAGAGGGGTTAAAATGTAGATTGAGCTCCAATTATCATACTAGAAAGTAGAAACCTTTTCTCAAGCATTTTGAATTTGATATTGTGATTATGCATGCTTAATAAATATTCTGATAATAAATAAAATTAATATATTTTAACTCTATGCAATTACAAATAATATATATATATAATTATTATTATTATCCCACTACTTATCTTCTATTTTTTTTATAAAACAATAAATGCAATTACAAATAATTTTTAATTAAATTAATATGGTAAAAAAAATTATAGTTTCATTTATTTTACATATATGGCTGTTAGTAATAAAAGACAAACGCATGTTAATGGTAATGGATGTAAATTAAAATAATTCTTCAATGATGTTAAAATTTTAACGTGAAATGTTGAATTTGCAATTATGTCTATATATATTTTACTTTATATAATTTCTAATTTATATAATTATCATTGATTATAAATAAATAGTTGACTACTTAAAAATAAAATAAATACTTAACCCAAAATATGTCCCACATAATTATTTTCTCACAGAACAGAAAGAAAGAAACATCTAAAATATTAAATAACAACATGCATTTAAGTACCCAACCTTATCACCTTATTAATGCATATAGTTAATGAAAGTTTTTTTTAAGGTTTTGCCAAGCCTATTCTTCCACCAATAAAATAAAAGACTACTTTTTTTCAAATTTATTAAGTGAAAAGGATATAATTCTCTTTAAAATGATGTTTCTAATAATTAAATTTTTGTCATTCTTAATATTCAAATAGTGGTTATCACTACAAGTTTGTGACCAACAAATATTAGATATTAGATGTGGAGTTGAAAGTTTAACAATATATAGCAAGACATACAAAGTTAGAATTTTAATTTAATTTTAGTTTTCATTTAACAAAGCCTTTTTTTTTTCACACCAAATAGGTAAGTTTGTAAACGAATAACAAATAGGTAAGTTTAACAAAGCCTATTGGAGGAGAACAGATCCTCTATATTTGGTAGCGAGAACTGTAAAGTGAAGTTGAAATGTTAATTGTCCGATTATCAAATGAATTATCAGAATTGAATGGATGAATTTTTTTTTAAATTGTGTCTCCAATTTTATTCATTCAATTTTAGTCGTTCATTTGATGATTCAACAGTTGAGATTTTAATTTCATTATATATTTTTCAACACTAAATATAAATGAGTAGTTCTTCTATTAGAATAGCACGCAAATTCTCTGCTATAACAACAAGGTGTTGCTAGTGTATATTAGTATATTTTAGTATGAGTGACTTAAATCTAAACTATATGATATTTGACCTTTTATCCTATCACTTGGGTTAAAATATATTGAAATACATGAATAAAACACCTTACTTTTCCACAGAGGAGCTATCCATTGGAGCGTTACTTCTTAAAAGTGAAAACCATGATTAACTTCCAAGTTCATGCAAAGAGGCTGCCAAAAAAAAAGCTTGTCATTTAGTAATTATGCCATTTATTTTTGCACCTCATATGGGGACTAAGTAAATAAACAATTATGGCCACAGATAAAAATTAATTGCCATAAATTCTTGAGATTGTGTATCATAATTGCAAAAACTTTAAATAACTCAAGCCTCAAGGTGAGACTTTCACAGAACTTTCAAATTATAATAATGAAAGAAAAAGAGAAAAAAACAAAAACCACAAAACCGCCCTTTAGAAAATTGAGGCGCTCGCATGCAATCCCCAAATCAGCCTCCATAATAAACGTACGTCCAACCTCATTCACTTCAAAGCACCTGTCAGTACAAACACAAAACTGCCTCATTCTTCTTGCTTCCCTCTCTCTCTATCTCTCTTTCTCTCAACACTGAGTAATCACTGAGTTGTGTGGCTGTCTGACCGTGTTCTTGTTTCCTTCGTCCCCACATAGGCAGGTCCACAACCTCCAAAACCCATGATTCGTACTTTCTACACATTATTGTTTTTCTTTTTAAATCAAATCTAACGCCCCTAAATTTTCTCCCTTAGGGGTATATAAATCATTTTCTCTGCCTATCTGTCACCTTCATACAATGGATCACAAACTCCAGAAAAGAACCAAAAGGGAAAATGGAGATTCTCCTACTTCTGGCCCTCCTCCTTCTCTTGTATTTCATCATCGTCTTCCGGAGGACGTTCTAGAGAACATCTTCTCCTTCTTACCCATCAAAGAAGCCGTACAGGTGGGAACAATATCGACCAGGTACAAGAAAACCTGGCTCTCGAGTCGTAGGTTGGTGTTTGGTCGAGACATTTCTCGACGACACACACCACACGCCCTCGCGGGTTTGGTCGATAAAGTCTTCGATTCTTCCAAGGCTTCAAAGATTCAAGCTTTCTGCTTGAACATTGATCCCACAGGCCTACAACCTCAGCTCGAGAAGTGGGTCCAAATCTGTATCGTCAAACAAATCGAAGAGCTCGAGTTTCAATTCCTACGACACTTCTTTTTTCCCTCTCGCTTTCTCGACATCCAAACACTTCGAATCCTCAAGCTCGTCAACTGCACCATCCAGCTTCCAAGCGTCCTCACTGGTCTGAAATTCTTGAACACTCTCGTCTTAAGGCAGCTTGGGCTCACTGAGGACCAGCTCGAGACTTTCGTGTCTCATTGTAAGCTTCTTGAGACTCTGGATTTGTCTGAGTGTTACACAATAAGGGTGGTGAATGTGCGCGCGCGCGAGCATAATAATTTCAGGACTTTGAAAATCGCTTGCTGTCCTGACGTGAATGAGATTAACATCGATGTCCCGAGTCTTCGTTCTCTATTCTTTTGTGGGGTTGTGGTCAGAATCAAATTCACTACGCTTTTGCCTTTAAAGGAGGCCTTCGTCAACATCTTGCCTTCCAGAGGGTACTTGCAATCTCATTTGATAGAACCCTTGGTATTCGAGTTCTTTCATGTTACTGTTCTCTCCACCTCCTCTACTTTCGTTGAGGTATGTATAATGCACGCACGTATACATGTGTCTGTTTTTGTGGGGTTTTTGTTTGCTAGATTGACTGACACTTTCGTTTTGTTTGTTTGAGGCTTTGGGTGCGAGAATTCGAAATGGGGAATATAGGGAAATGCTATTTTGCTTACCGGTTTTGAGGGAGCTTCAGGTGTTCATGGAGGGAGGGAGCTTCTGTAACCCATATGATATTGCTGTGTTTCTCAAGAGCTGTCCATGCCTGGAGGCCTTGTTCATCGATGTGAGTACTCTACAATCAATATTTTCAGTTGAAAATGATTAATTTTTGAAAAAAAAATAATGACTTTACTCATAATAAAATGTATATTGGCTTCGTTAGGTGATACATTTTGTTATTGTGGATTTATATGATTTTGATAGCAAAAATTATATTCAAATATGGTTTATTTGGCCTTATAATATATTTAAAAAATATTTAGGCCTTCAAATGTTCATCACTATATGAATTTTGTAATAAGAACTCTTATATATGCACAATAAATTATACTCGTAAATAATCTATACTAAGATATAACTTAAGAAATGAATTTTTTGTGTGTGTGTATATATATATATACACATATATATATAACACAATCAACGGGATTTCAACTTAAAACATCCCACATGTTAAAACGACTACAAATCAATGTTTTAATTAAATATTGTTGCAGCTGAATGATTACAATTACGATTGTGGATTGTTCTGGCAAATACATCACAAGCCTACGCTTGACAGCTTCCCCTATAACTTCACTCGGCTTAGATTCATCAAGTTGATAGGTTTCAAGTTTGAGCAGTACCAACTTCAACTGGTGAAGGTGCTTCTGAAGAAGTCGATCAATCTGGAGGTTCTGGTGTTCGTCACGCCAAGAAACAACCGTATTAGGTCCATATATCCGCCACATGCAGTGTATTACAGACACCTCTTTCAGACTTGGACTGCATCTCCAAGAGCCAGAATTTTTCTGTTTGAGGATTACAATGACAGAAGCTTCATGCCATCCCATCGAAAGTATTGGTACTGATTAATCCATGGCGAAAAAATTGGTTTCTGCTTGTGGCATTTCATGGTCTTTTTTAAATTCAGTATAAGGAATAATGAGGATTTTCAGACACAAATGCCTACAATGAAGTTGTGCTTAGTTTGTGTTTTTTTAAGGTAAAGTGCTTAGTTTGTGTTTTGTACACAGGAATATAGTTTCAGATCCTCGTAGTTTGTGTACATTGTGATGTATGAAATATGAGTACTAAAGAGTATTGTAATGGAAGTGTGCTAATTATGCAGTTCTATGTATCGGTCTGTATCTGCAATTTCAAAACGACAACGACCGTATCTCTTTTGGGGGACAATCAACATGAAAACGCTTCAAGGTCACGATGAGACTATTATATTGGCTACCATTTGCCCAATTACATAATGCCTCGTGACCTTAATTATTTCTTTTTTCCTGCGTTCTTGATGTGTTTTAAAAAGTCTGATACCCACTTACATACCTCCATTCAAATACATATATACAAATCAATTTTTTATTGTTAAAGTATTTGTGACAAATTTTGTGATTTTTAAATATTAATTTTAATTATTAGTTAACATTTTTATTTTTTATGATTAAAAATCAAATGTTATATCATAAAGTTTAAAAATTAAAATTATAAATAATTATAATCAAGATTTACAAAACCTAGCTCATTGCTAGCATCTATATAACTATAAGGATTTGTTTATGATAAGGTCGATTTCTTTAGAAGCGACCCTCTCATTCTATATATATAGGCCTCAAATAAATTGAAATAAAAAAAATAATTTATACATAAAATAATACATGTTGGCGTAGAGGTCGACGTCCCTGTATTAAATTCTAACTATAACCAACAGTAGTGGGTAGAGGCTAATCTTTGAAAGATTTTGCGTCACTTCTATAGCGTCAGTGTCGGAATCTCCGTTTCTCTTGTTCGGAGAAGTGCCTTCAGAGAAATCTTAAGAGAAGTGGAGAAGATGCACCGTAATGACAGTCATTCTATTAATCTAATAAGACATTCCAGAACTTACTTGCTAAGTACTGAAACGCAAGTGCCTTCTCTTTCGCCTCATCGTTTAAAAAAGCAGTCGAGGATTTATGAATGCGAAGAAGTTGCGCTGAGCAGTTTTCATACCTTCCCAAATTCCTGTTTTCAATCTGAGCCTTTCCTCTGCCGTTGACTCACATCGGCGTCGACGTGGTCAGCGCACTCAACCAGGTATTTTCTCTCAAAACTTGGGTTTTAGTAATCTTCTCTAAACTCTCTTGTGCTCGCTGTTCTGGTTTTGAGGAAGCAATTCTTCCAGACCTTAGTGGGTATAAAAGTCCTCAAAGATTGTGACAAGCTCAACGACTTTCCTTCCCCTGTGTTCTTCGATAATTTCTTTGACGGCCAGATTAAGTTTTTCCCAAAAATTGAAGTCTTTACTAGTGGGAAGAGTGCGATTTCCTCTCCAGATTTGGAATTATATCATTCCCACAGTCATATCTGCCTCTTGTTACTTTCGACTTAAGAGCCTTTTATTTCATCGTCAACGCCATACTACTCCCTCTCTGATAAAAAGAAAAACGTACTTAATGCATTTATGAAAAGAGGAAACCAATATGACTTTCTTTATCAGGTCTTTTTGACTTTTATTTCTGGTAATGTCTGTTTATTGAATTAATTAGAATTACCAAAAAAATACAGGAAAACCCTTCATCACTGTCTCTAAAACGTGGAGGCTAGTTTGTGCATTGATGGTCTTATTTTGGACTGCTTCAGTCACGTTGGGGGGCAAGAACAAGTGTTTGTGTCACTAAACTTTTAGCCTTGTAGGCGAGGTTTTTTACTCTCCTACTCATGGGAATTGTATATGGATTCCTATATCTACTTGGTTTCTAAACGCAATTATTGTGCTTTGTTAAACTTGCTTTGAATGTTATTACCACTAAACAAGGAAAGACATTAAAAGATACACAAGGAGACGCATTTCATGGTTTAGGTTGGTCTGCCTAAATGTTGCTGGAGAAGATTTTGTATTGAAATAAAGATTGAGTTCAACACTTTGGTTATGGATCTCTCTGAATTTTTCGATCATGTGATTTAGAGGAAGTGGAACAAGCTTGTGGGATGGCAACTGTACAAATGGGGGAGTGTATTTCCAATGTGTCACTTGAAATTGATACTTACAGCATCAGAGAACCGCAATGTGTTTGTGCTGGGATATGCCCTCTGAACTTCCCTGCAATGATTCCCTTGTGGGTAAGATGACTTCTACTTGTAGGCCTGGTGTTAGATTATCAAATTGTTCTTTTGCTTGAGTTATTTGGTACACTTCATTTCTTTCATGCTTGGATATGTCATCCCTATCAGCACCTGCATAATCTGGAAGAAATATAGAATGGCCTAAAAATATTTATCCAGAATAGCTTATTGTCCATATTCCATAGTATTTTTTATATGTCAGATGAATTTAATGTACATTAATTATATTGTATTGCACTCAACAATTATGTGGTGACAAATTCCAAATGTGTATGATCTAGCTGCAGATATTCCCAGTGGCTGTTACTTGTGTGAATACCTTCATTCTAAAGTCATCACAAGAACCAGGTGATATATTCTTCATATACTGGAAACCCTTAAATTGGCTTCTCAATCTGAAACATATTGTTTAATAAAATGGAAAAATGAACTCTGATACTCCTCAGCATAGGGTGAAAAGCCTAAAAATTAATCTGATGTTGTTGGCCTTGTGGCATTTGGAATATATAAGTCTGAATTGTACTCTGAATCCCCAGGAATTGAATATTTACTGAAAAAAATGCTTTTATTTTAAACTCTTTATTGGCAAGTGTAAGGAATTTTGTACTGACTACCCTTACATATCTGTTTAGATATTAATAGGCTCATAATAACAAGTTCTGCATTTAAAATTGGCAAGCCGGACCCAAGTTCCAAAAGGTGATGTCATTGATATTAAAATTGAAGTTTCACTTATGATGTCCTTTTAGTCAACTGTTAGCTGTTCATTCTCATGACATTTCTCTAAAAGGTTAATCTGAGTTTTGGAAACTGGAAATAGCTTATGGTGTAATTTCTTGGCTGTGAACTTTGCGAAGAAGGAATTATTACTGAGAAGAGCAGAATGCTATCAATTATATTTCTTCAACAGAGTCATTTTTAATTCAAAATTGGATAATGTATTGCAAAACTTCAATTGCTGTTAGCTTCCCTGTCTGTAACTGTTGTCACACATATTTATTTGAATTGTGTCTGAATTAGGTTTTGGTGTTGTGCAAGCTCAACTCTTGCAAAAAAGTAGAGCAAGTCAACACAAATGACAATTGTTTCTTTTGACATTGGCCATCTATTTACCTTGGATGGACTTTTTACGGTTGCTGCTGAATAGATATATAATGAGTTGGTTTGGAGGAATATCTCAGATGCTCTGGTTCGTCTGAGAAGTTAAGATTGTTTTTTCTTAGTATTCTCAATAAATGTAGAGATAATTTTCAGTTATTAGAAGTTATATCTGAATTTTTAAGCTTTTCCTGGTGCCTCTTCGATGCTTGCAGAATTAGCATTGGAGGCTGGTTTGCCTGACAGCATCTTGAAATGTTTTTTATGGAACCCATGTATGTTATCCTCCTTTTTCGTTGAACTTCTGTTTTTAACCTGTATGTTGTGATACTTTTCAGTAAAGGTAGTCACAGGCTAATTTGACATTTGATATATTGTATCACGCTATGGGTAGTTGATTTTTGTTTTAAATAAAAAAAAAAAAGACTTTGTTCACTAGTTTTAAAACTATTGTTGTTCCATAGGCAACAACTTTGATGTTCCTGTACCACTCGTTGTACCTTTTGTTTTCCTGTTCAATTGCTGTTCTTCACAATTGGTTTGGTGCCAGGATATTGTGAATGCTATTTGTGATGATGACAACATCAAAGCCGTATCTTTAGTTGGTTCAGATGTTGTGAGTGATCTCATACATTTCCTTTTCCAAACTGGTACTTTTATATGTTGCCCATTTATATGATCCTAAACTAAGTTTCCATTTGGAATGAGGGAAATAAATAAAGAGGAATATTTTAAAAAATTTGAAAGTTTCTCGGTTTTGTGATAGAGGGTAAAAGTAAGGGATAGCAAAGAAAATATGATGGTGAGGTTGTGAAAATTGTCTTCTCCTTAATGTTTAAATTATTTCTTCCGTCTATTAACATGAAGTAAACGCTTTTAACTAAACTGAACCCTATTACAAGCTGATTTCATGCGAATATGGTTGTCTCCCATTTTATTCTGATTTGATACTTTTTTCTTATATAGAAGGTTGGTATGCATATATATTAGCTAAAGGGAAACATGTTCAATTAACTGCAGTTCGTTTTTGGACATTTTCCCCCCTTATAAAAACTGTTGACCACGTAAAGATATGAAATCTCTTTGAGTTGGGAACCTAGTGAATTTTTGTTCAGTCTGATATGGGAGAAAATGATCATGCAATTGTCATACCTGACTCAAACATTGATGCTACTGTAAATACTTTAGTTGCTGCCGGTTTTCATGCTGCGGGACAAAGGTGCATGGCTCTCAGCACTATCATTTTTGTTGGAGGAACAAAACCACAGTATCCTGCTTTCTATTTGCTTAAAATTAATTCGTTATTTTAACTTCTTTAGTGACATTTTACACCTGTAATAATTTGAAGTTCCTCTTTATGGAAGTATTTGGTTTTTGGCAAGCTGAATGATTTTTCTTCCTTTATCCTGTGCAATCTCTAAAGATGACAATTACAATTACTATACGACTTATTATTTCTAACCCACGGGGGATTGTCCAGAGAAACGCCTATTCCAATTATTTGGATTTCTTGTGATTCAGGTTTGTAGGGGGAATTGACTTTAATGATGTACTTCAAATTTGAGCATAAATGCGGACCTCATAATTTATTTCCAGGGAAACTATATGATAATACTCCTCCTTTTGAAAATATATTTTCGATGGAAGAGAAGAGGATTGGATGGATTTCTGACTCTGGCTTAGCAGTTGAAACTGCTGACACAGTAGTTGCAACTCCTTTGGGAAACTCTGACCATCTTTGATCAGCAATTGCTCTGTTTCATAAAGTAGTTTTATTGTATTAAGAGTAGTTGTCCAAGAGCCTTAGATCAAGTGGCACTTCCCTTAGACAAAAGCTCCAGAAGCCTTGATGGTTGTGGGTGATCCCTCCCACTCCCTTTTCCCCAACCTTTGTACCTCCTTTGTAACCAAAAAATATGTATTACGAGCAGTTGTTGTCAGTTTTATATGTCTAGATTATTATGGAGACTATATATATATATATATATATATATTTGTATTTAGTTTGTGTGTTTTTCAATCATGTTTTATGAATGAAATCCAGGCCTGGAGGTTTGTCCACTCCATACGGAGTAGTGTTTGAAAACCAGGCCGAAGCTCTAAAAGTAAGTGCTGGAACTGATCGTGATGCAGATCATGGTCCAGTCATCAGCAAACAGGTTAATTTGTGCGAGGTTTTATATTTGATCAGCTCCACACGCGCAGTGAATTTGTAACCATTACTGACGTGGCTTCTAAATGCAACTCGTTTCCACATGTATGATGTGTACCTTTTGTGTAACATTCTTGCTGAATCCACAGGCAAAGGAGCCCATACACAGGTTAATTCACTCTGATGTTGAAAGTGGTGCCGGACTACTGCTTAATGGAAGAAGCGTAGTGGTAGATTGATTCTAAACATTAACTATGTGTATCTTTTTGTGTTTATTACGTATTTATTAGCTTCTGCATGTATGATAATCAGCTTAATGTCTTCAAATTTTACATAGACACTAACAGAGAAATGCTCTGACACAGTTGAAAAATTAATATGCATAAAGCATCCTTGAGGTAATCTGCTTTAAACATCGCCCTTCACCTGCCGGGGTGTAATAGCAAGTGGGTAATAAGAAAGATAATGTAACATTTTAGGGATAATCACAATTTAGAAATTCTTCCCAAAATATTTTGACCTGTTATGGATTTTCAGAGTGATATATATACAAGTAAAAGTAATAGAACCTTCTGTTCCAACCTAACAATAGTCCTTTGATTGTATGCAAGTTTAAATGCTATGCTTACGGACACATGAAGCAGGCAATGCGGAGGCATCACTCTCTAAAAGACATGGACATCATCTGGAACTAATCATTATCTATGATCTAGTTTGACTCTTGTTCAACTTATGAAGATACAAGTTAGACCCGTATTTATATAATTTTTTTTAATATAGTATAGATTGGTTTAAATGTAAATTTTTTAAAGAAAAAGTTCAACTTTATGATATATTTTAATATGTGAAAGCAAAAAAGAATAAAAGGAAAAAAAGTAAGGAGAATACAAGAAAACAATAAAATTTATAACTGACGCCAAAACATCTCATAATGGAAGAGTTGAGGGGAAGGGAAAGCTTGCTGAAAAACAGGTTTTCTCATGTTTGGTAGGATAGAAAATGAAGGCTGATGGAAAATGCCAATGGAAAACTGATTTTCTGTTTTTCATTTTAAACGTACGGATCTTTCCTTCAAGCAACCGATGGAAAAGCGCTTCATTTAATGGAAAAAGAATATTTGGACTATTTTACTATCTTTCTTCTTCTCCCATGCTCTCTGCAACTCCAGCATTAGATTATAGAAGACAAAACAAGATCGAAAACAGGAACCAAAAACCAGAAACAAGAAACGAAAATAGAAGTCATGAAGTGGGGAGTGAGCTGAATGGCGAGAACTTGCAAGCTTAAAAGGATTGTTCAAATCCAACCATCATCATCGCCAGTAATATGTGAGAGAGAGAGAGAGAGAGAGAGAGAGAGAGAGTGAAGAATATGAATGGCGAGAACTTTAAGGCTGTTGTTCTTCTTTTTTTTAAAAAAAACCAATTTTAATTCAGGAGTAATTTATAAAATTATCTCATATTTTTTTTCTCTTAAAAAATTATACTAAACAAAATAATACTTATTTATTTATTTATTTTTATTCTATATAAAACAAATTATTTTTTCTTTTTTTTCTTTTTATTTTTTTTTCATTAAAATTTTTTATCGCGTATCAAACATGTTTTAAAAGTGAAAATTTAATTCCTAGCACGGCTCCTCATAATGGTCGATTAGATCGTAATAGACGTTAAAAGATACAGATAAACTCAGACTTTTACAATGATTATAACTTATATTAATCAACACTCAAGGTTAAATCACGAGTCTCAAAGTTTTGCAACAAGCAAATTGTCAAGGCCATCATCTAAGTAATCGACGCTAATAGACATGAGAAAAATGCTTAGGCTTTTCAAATAACCAAGTTCATCATCAATACCCTAAATTTAATCTTGATCGATACTAAAGAAAATAGGTGAATAGTCCTTGAATTGCAAATCTCTATTGAGTAGGCTGTCAAATAGGTGAATTGGATTGGATAGAATAAAAAAGCGGTCAAATTTTGTGACTCATTTAAAATTTTTATAAATTATGAGTTGATTTGTAACCTATTTTTATAAGATCATCCTAATTTAACCATTAACTCATTTTTTTAAAATAATTTGTTTACGTATTGTTTGGTTGGAGGGAAATAAAAGGGAAGGAAGGGGAGGAAAGAGATTTTTTTAATTTAGCCTTATTTGTCTCAATTAATTAGAGGGGAGGGGAGGAAAAATATAAGTGAAAAATACTTCTCTTCCTCTTTTTTCTTTTCTTCTGAAAGTGGGAGGATTTGGAGGGAAGGAAAATTGTAACAATATAAAATACATAAGTGACCTCAATAATTTTTTTTAATATAAAAATTTCCTTCTAACTTATTTTATTTTGCTTCTTAAATAATATATTATTAATATATTTTGACTATATAAAAGTTTTATTATTATTATTATTATTATTATACGTAAATAATATATTATATGCATCACTAAATAATAAAGGATAACTAAAAAAATAATTATAATAATAATAAAATGAGTAAATTAATAAGAACTAAAATATTATTTTGGTCCTTCACAGATGTCTTTTTTCTCAAGTTAGTCACTTACAAATTTTCATTATCAATTTGGTCCCTTATAGATTGATATGTTATTAACTTAGTCTTTGGTAAATTTTCATTCTCAATATGTTGATATGTTATTAATTTAGTCTCTCACATATTTTTATTTTCAATTTGGTCCCTCATAGATTTATATGTTATCATTTTAGTCCCTTCATCAAAAGTTGTTACCATCAAAAGTTATGGCTAGCAAAACAAGAACTAAAATAACAATATATCAATTTGTTAGGGATAAAACTGAAAATGAAAATAAGTGAGGGACTAAATTGATAATATATTAATATATGAGGGACTAAATTGAGAATATAAATTTTTTTGAGGGACTAAATTGATAACATATCAATATGTAAGGGACCAAATTGAGAATGAAAATTTATGAAGGACCAGATTAAAAAAAAGGACATATGTGAGGGACCAAAATAAAATTTTAATCAGTTAGTTAAATTTTACTTAATTATTATTTTTTTATTTCTTCTAACAATAAAATTATTTAACTTTTTTTCTTATTACGGTAAGAATAAAATTAAAATTTTATATAATTTTTAAAACACATTACATATTTGAGATACATTTTAGATGAATTAAATTGAAGCTACTAAAATGTTATATTATTTCACCATAACAAATGAGCTAACTTATTTGAATATAAGTGATAACAAATTTATCATGTTTTATTGGTCATACAATCAAAAGGTTATAATAGTCATTTTATTTTATTTTCCCTCCCCTCCCCTTGTAAACTAAACAAAAGAAGGTTTATTTTTCCTCCCCACTCCTCTCCTCAAACTAAATCAAACAAAAAAATTTTATTTCTCCTCCCCTCCCCTCCCTTCCTTCCTTCCATTAAAATCCATCCCCTCCCCTCCCCTTCGCTCCGTTGAACCAAACAGTCCCTTAGAGTTTAAAATTTAGAGTTTAGGGTTTATGGTTGTCCAAAAATAATTTAATCCATTTTTATCTCTACATTAAAAAAAATTATTGCTATTTTAATTTTAAAAATATTTTAATTAGTACTTTTCTTGGATCAAAGAAAGTGGACATATAAATAAATATATACACTTACATGCATGCATACATATGTCAAATACACACACACAAAAACACATATATCTTCTGCCTCTGAGAGTTCGTTGATGAGTTTGAGCTATTATGTCACTGGTCCAATTGTTAAGTTATTGGGTTTGTGTCTTCCCCCCCCCCCCCCCCCCCCCCCGGGGTTCTCCCCATAGGTGTGGGTGTATGTGTGTGATACACATATAAATCTTGGATTTGGTGAAATGATGGGTTTGAATCACTATGTTATACGTTTAATCTTAAGTCACTGGATTTATGTGTGTGTATATGTGGGCGTGCGTATGTGTGTTTGTATGTATGTGCATGCATTAGCAGAGGGAAGAAGGGACTAGGTGGGGCCCGGGTCCCCAATAAAATTATGATTTATATTTATATTCATGTAAGTTTTTTAGCATAAAAAATATACGATTTTTTTAAGAAATAAAATTTACAAGAAATATAATAATATAACAAATAATTATTGATACAGATTAATAACAAATACATATTATATCATACTTTAAATGATAAAATAATACTAATTTATAATATTAAGTCTCTAAGAATTATATATAAAAAAAAAGCAAAAACTTGTACAACACAAAAAATCTGTGTAAGTTTAAAAAATTGATAACTATATTTAGGGATGGATCTATGTTGAAGAGAGTGGGGGCAAAAAAATTTTTTTAATTAATATATATTTTTTGTTCTTACCAAAATTTAAATGTTACCCCCACATAATAAATTATAATCACTGATTTTATTAAGAGTACTTCACTCACCCATCTAATTTTTTTTGTCTCTATATAACAAATCATGATCACTCATATTATTTTGTGTGTGAGACATTGGATGTAATTAGAAATTTAGTGAGAGCGAAAATTACTTTTGTAATCTCTTATCTTTTGCTTAGTGAATCTTCTTATTTTTCACTTGTAGATGTAGATTTCACATTGAAACAGAACAATGATATATCCTGTGTATTTTACACTGTTATCTGATATGGATCGACCAAGCGGGTCAACTTGGGACTTGATGACCTAAGGTCGAGTTCGTTCAGGTCATGCTTTTCACACAAAGTTGCAAGAGAACCGGTCAAGACCCGGGTGACCCAGCCTAATCGAGCCGACCTAGTTGACCTGAATCTCTTTTTTTAAAAAAAATATTCAAATTTGTATGGAAATTTAGAAAAAAAAATGTACATTTACCAATAATCAAACTTTATCCCTCCACTTATAGGTTGTGTGTCTTACCATCTTACTATCAATTTCTTTTTAATTTACATGAGTGAATTTCTAAGTTGATTGATGATTTTATGAATATTTATAACTTTATGTTTGAATTATTATGGATGTTTATGACTTTAAAGTGTGAAATTTGCATATAAATTATTTATTTTACTTGTTTTTAAATTTATTAGTAAAAAATATATAGGTAATATATATTTTTTAATTTTTTAATTTGTTTACCCAAATTAGCAATTGATTCGGTGACTTAACAATTAAACTAGTGACTCAATGACGCAAAGGCCTTCCAGGAGTCAATAGCCGGGCCGAGTCTGACAACATTGATATTTTATATAATTTTTTATTACTTATACATATTTATAATATTTTTTAATAAAAATATTTATAAACTATTTCTTACTCTCACTAACCAAAATTTCTAAGTCTGCCCCTGATTATATGAAAAATCTTACGTTTCTATGCTATTATATTAGAACAAAAAATAGTGAGGATCACCATTATCTCTTAAATTTTTTGAGATTGTTTTAATTTTTGTTCTCTTTTAGTTCATTTGTTATTGACTTCATCCTTTTTTCCTTAAAAGATGTTTTCGCATTTTTTTTATTTAATGTTTTTCAAGTTGCCCTTATATTTTCCTCATATTAAAAAATTCTTTAATTTTTTCTCACTTTTAGGTTTGATTAATCACTTTATCATTTTTATTAGATTATAAATATATTTTTCACCTGAAATTAGTCATATTAGTCATAAAAATTTAGCCATTAATTAGATGGATCATATTATTTTGAAAATATGCTTTCATATTTTGGGTCATTAAATTATACAAACATTTATACTGGTGTATGGGAATTATAGATTTATTAAATTTTAATATAATATAATTTTTGTATAATACAAACATTTTAAAATAAACATAATTTTATAAAAAAATATTAGATATTGTATTATATATTTTGGTCCCCCTAGGAAAAAATTTCTCCCTCTGCCCCTATGTGCATGCATATGTGTACATGCATGTGTACATAGATGTATGTGTGCACTCATACAGGGACAGATCCAGAACAAAAAATTGATGGGGGTTAAAAATTAGTATACAAATATTTTTATTAAATTTTTGTGGGGGCAAAACAGAAATTTACTACATATATTAATTAAAAATTGTTTCCACATATATTAATTACCAAAAAAAAAATTTTGTGGGAGCTATCTAAGTAGATCCATCCCTACACTCGTGTGTTTGTGTATGCATATATGTGTGTGCATACACACACGGGTTTAATGGAGGATAAAGTGATGAACTCAAATTTAAATTTTTATAGGGAAATATACTCACATTTAGTATCTTATAATGTCTCGAACACAATTGACTCTAATGAAGGATACTTGTGAGAAATTAAAAAAAAAACTATACTAACCCTGGGGTTACCAGTTTGATTAACCGGGTTGATCTTGCATAGTTAATTAAATTTTTTTGTTGAATAATCAAACTTATCATTCAAAACTTTGAATACACAAAAGTTAAGAATTATTGAAATGGTTCAACATAGTTTAAGTGCTTCTGTGCTTGGATTTCCAATGGTTCTCTAGCCGTTATTGTGTGTGAATAAATGGTTTAAGTAGTTATTCATGGGTCAATCCACTAATGGTTCATAATAAATGGGTCATATTGTGACTCAATCCATTTATGATGTGGGTTAAATTTGAATTAAGTTAAATTAGGTGAAAAAAAAGAATGAGTTGAATTAAATAAATAATTTTTGGTCAAAATTTTTATACACTTGTTCATTATTGGGATACTTAAATATGGAGATTTCTTCCCATCCTTACATGACTTGAATCCCTTCTCTTATTTATGATATCACAAACATTGATTATTTAATAGATGCAAATCACCTTTAGCTCTCTTTTCCTCTAGTTTCCCTCCAGCTCCATGTTTTGCTACCACATATCATAACAAATTTTTTGTAGATACCACATATCATAACAAATTTTTTGTAGATTAAAACGTAAGTGTATCACTTACAAGTCTAAGTGGTCCCAAGGGCTGCAGAATGTTAACTGTGATTTTCTTCACACCTAGGGGCTGCAGAGTGTTAACTGTGATTTTTTTTACTCCCGAACCATGGATGTGTGTTAGATTGGTTGTCAATTGATTCATCACTAAGGCTATGAACAACAGCTAGTCCTTACGTTTTAATGAATAATTATAGATAGATTTGTCAATGACATACTTACGTTTTAATCTACAAAAATGCATTATGATATGAGGCAACAAAACATGGAACTAGGAAAAAACTAGAGAAAAAGAGAGGGAAAGAGAGCTGGAGGTGACCGATTCCTTTATTTAATGGCATTCACTTCACACCAACACTAACTACTGATTTTTCAGGTGATTAAGTAATTTGCAGTAAACGTTTTTATTTTGCAGCGGTCAAAATCTTTTAGAAGATGATTTTACCATTTCTCTATTTTCATAAATTTTTTCCCGTCTCTTCCTTTTTGCCAATTCTTTCTATTTCTCCATTTCCCCAGTTGTTGAAGATGAAACCTTTGTCTGACTCAAGCCTGTTTTCACATTTTCACAGTTATTGTTGCTTCATTTCTCGTGTACCTCAATTTCCGCCGAATTTGTCAGCCAAGTTCTCCTTTCTCCAGCTGAACAATTATTAAACAGGTAGGTAAGTTGAAGATGACCTAATCTAAACGTGAACATTTGAACATGTCAAACTAATCATTAACTATATGAATTTTTCAAAAGCACACGTACATATTATTTATAATTAATTTAATGATGTACATAATAAAAAAAATAATCACATCAGTGCAATGTGAGCATTGCAGAATGTCGTCTTGTAGCAGTCAACAAGGTCTATTCCTAACTGTTAAAATTTTGCTTTAAGTTGAAATGTTAATTTGAAATTTTTATTATTATCTTCAATACCTGTATAATTCAAAGATGAAAACCTGAGAACTATTTTTTTTTTTTGGTTTTGAATAAGCTACATAGATAGTGTAATACCCGTTAATTTTGGAATATCATTCGCCTAAGAGTATTTTAGAATTTTACAACGTTACTTTAGTTATTTATTTTGGTCATTTTTAATTTTCATATTTAATTGTTCTCTTTGAATATTATTTATGAAAATTGAGTTAAATGACTGGACTAAATATTTGCACCATGTGGGATATATTCTAAGAATGGTGAAATTCATGGAAAAGTGGTTTAAGAATGGTCAATTAGTCCATTTATTGTAAATTTGACTAGATGGGTTTGGAAGTTGGGTTATGGATACCCATGAGTTATTGAATAACCCATTAGAAATATTTAATATAAAGTTTTAATAGTACCCTTTCATTTTCACGCAGAAGGAAAAAAGCTGAGAAGTGAACAGTGAATTTGTTTTCTCTCGTTTCTTCATCCTTTTCTCAAATCTTTTCCTTGATCTTCAGAGTTTTGATTATTTGTTCGGTTCAAAAGCCTTGTAAGGATCAAAGGTAAGCTTTAATCTCATTATTTTCCTTAAATTTCAGTTTATATGGAAGATTAGAGGAGGTTTTGTTCTTGAAGATTTTGATGATAATTCATGAATCTCAGTTGTTTTAGAAGTTATATTTGAGTTATAATCAGTTAAAAGAGTTGAAATTCTGGTTTTGAAACAAGAAAAGAAAGGATGAATTTGTTAGAAATTTCTGCAAAAACGTCTGCAAAAACTCGAGTTACTGTAGCGACCAGAAATTTCGGGAAAATCTGGAAATTTTTCTTCGAATACTGTAGCAGTTACTGTAGTGTCGGCAGGCAACAGTACTGTAGCAGGCAACGTTACTGTAGCGAACCGTCACTGTAGCTAACCGTTACTGTAGCGAAACGTTACTGTAGCGAAACATTACTGTAGCAAACGTTACTGTAGCAATCAGAAAATTTTGCGTATTTTCGTGATTTTGTTTCCTTTCTTATGTTTCCTTGTAATATATTTTACTAGGAAATTTTCCTACACAAATTCTAGTGTGGAACAAGGTAAACTTGGACAAACATCAAGGTAAGTGAATAACCTTGCTAAGCTAATTTGATATTACTAGTCAAAGTACAATATAAGTCTCATTTACAATATTATTTGGATAATAAGCAATCAATTTTTCATATGAGAGTATATGATGATCGATAGAAATAATAGTATGTAGAAATTATTTTATTTCATGGCAATTGTACTATGTGATAAATTCTCACTATCTTATTAATGAGTAAAGATCTACGGAATCTAATACACGAGTTTGAAAGGGTTAAAGTCTCATACTACTCAGTGCATATCTATGAAACCTATACACGAGTTGAAAGGGTTAGAGTCCCATACTACTCGGCGTATATCTAAGAAATCTTATTCATGAGTTTGAAAAGGTTAGAGTCCCATATTACTCAGTGTATACCTATGAGATCTTATTCACGAGTTTGAAAGGGTTAGAGTCTCATACTACTCGGTATATATCTATGAAATCTTATTCATGAGTTTGAAAGGGTTATAGTCCCATACCACTCGATGTATAAGATAATTAATTATATGAGTAAATGTGGTATTTGTACTTTTGATATTTTATGTAGTACAGTTATTTACTTACTGAGTTTTTAAATAAACTCACACTCCCTATGATTATTTTTTTCAGATACAAAAAACAAAGAAGAAGAGTATCCGTTTGAAGATTAGAAGCCCCTTGGGATTATTCTCTATTTCTGTCTGGTAGGATACCAGTACCTATTAATGTGGATACTAGAAACGCTCTGTACTTTCTATAGGTCTCCTAGGCTTGCGATGAGATAGAAATATCAGACTATGTATGTCTATATTTGCTTATCAGATGAATATAATTCTGTAGTGTGGAATGAATGATTAAGGTTGAATATAAAACTTTACAGAATATATGTAAATAACGTATGTTTGAAAATTTTATCAAATGAGTAGTATCTTTTTACGTGTTCAATTTTTAGAATGTGACAGATAGTATGAGATTGTTCATTCTCAACCTATAGAAAGTCAAAGTAAACATAAATTCCATTTGGAGAAAAATGGAATTAATTTCATCCATTCAGGTGACCCATCCTTGACGTTTTCTTTTTAAGAAAAAAAACAAAAGATCTAATGTTATATTAATATGTATATGAAACAAGATCCAAAATCAGAGAAAATACGGAAGAGATCTACATCCGAACTAATTTAACAAATATTACATGATAAATTTTAGTGGAGTGAAATTTATTTTTAATCATTTTCGTTCCTTTAATTTGTTGTTAAAATTATAGGACTAACTTCTCAAATTGACCCTTTAAGGAGGAAATAATTGAGATAAGTTATTGATAAGATAATTTAGAAAAAAAAAAAGTGTTCACTTAGCTTCTAAGAATCCCATTAAAAAATCTCTCATCTTTTAGGTACAAAAATTATAATAATATTACTCTATACATTTCACATCTATTATTTTCAGTACTTATATAATTAGAAAATGACAACCTAAGAAATAATTCTGTTTTGAATAATTAAAAGAAGATTAACTCCCTCCGTTTAAGTGACCTATCCTCAATTTTTTGTTTTAAAAACTAAAAAGAAGCGAGAATCTAATATTCGAACGCATATCAAACAAGATGTCAAGATCTAAAATCAGATTTTTTTTAAAAAAAAAATCTACAGCTCAGCATATTAAACTAATAAATAATCTAATATTACCCTAAATTGAAGTCGAGTGGATTTTAGCCTACCTACATACATTAAAGACAAACAGATTCATATCCGATAAAATTTTTTGCCCTCAAATTTTCTCCATCATCATCGCAGATTTCTTAATGCCCTCCCACTTTGACCATTCTCAGTAGACAGTACTCACAATTAATGATTTAACAATTAATGATTCAATCGTAATTAAATTAATTTATTTTAAAATATAAAAAATAATTATATATATATTTATTTTATATTAATATAATAAAAATTAATTTTTATTTTTAATATTATATATATTTTTATATTAAAAAATGAAAACACAAATGTTTAAATATAAAAAATATTTTTTTAAAAAAAAATTACAAATCATTAATATTTTTTTCTTCTGAGTTTCTTCACTGAGACGCGCAGCTTCCTTTTATCTGGATCTTCTTCTTCTTCTGAATCTTTCTTCTTGGACGACGGCCGGCCACCCACAAAGTACCTTTTTTTTTTTTTTGGAAACCCGCACAGTACTTTCACCGTCACGGTATCTCTCCCCGAGAATGTGTCCACGTCCAAGGAACGTGTTCCAGAAGCTACCGACAAAGCCGACGCAGACCGACCAAACTACCACGTCAGCTCCACTTGCAATTACACGCCCTCTCCCGCTTCGCCACGTGTACCTCCCAACGGCTAGTTTTTCCCTCTCGCCATTTTTGACTGATGTGGATAAACACTGCTCAGTGAGCGGTAAAAACACGCACCAAGTTTTTTCTTCGAAAGTTCCCGTAATTTCCTCACACGCTTTTACGAATTTTCAAAATAATTAAAAACGAAAAAGAAAATTAAACGAAAAGTTAAAACGTCATCGTTTATTGGCGGAGTCTATGTATAAAGCCCCTTCTTCCTAATTTTAAAGCAACTTCCGCTGTTTCTGGTTTGGGTATTTCGTAGCAACCACAGATCGAAGCTCTCTCTTGAATCTAAGACCTCAATTCCATAACAGGTTCGCATCTGTCTCATTGATTGCGATTTTCTTTCTTTATTCTCTGTGAAAAAAAATGAAGAGGTTTAGGAAGTAAATTTTTTTTTCTCCTTATTAGATTTTACGGTCTCGTTACTTCCTCTGGATATATGTTCTGGTTTTGTGATTAAGTCACTGATGAATACTTTTTTTTTTTTGTAATTTTGGCATTGCAGTTTGGGACGAGCAGGTTTTACTCTGTCAGATTTGACTATCTGAGTGTTCTAGTTTTGATTTCTGAGTGAATTGTCAATTGGAAATATGGCATTAGGGGGGTTTGTTGGTTATACTCGATCATTGAGCAGGAAGAGGATTGTGATTTCCAACGACGTGGAATCCTCTACACACGATTCGAATTCAATGAACCCGTTGAAGAGAATGTGTACTGAGAGGCTTAACGTGAATTCTGAAAAGTCTCGTCTCGAAGCCCTGCCTCAGGACATTCTGGTAAGTAGTGCGAATAATTTCAAGCTTGGGTTTGATTGTATTTTTGAATACTGTGATAAGTGGTCTGAAATTTTTGTTTGTTTTTGTTAAATCGCAGATAAGAGTTTTATGTGGGGTAGATCATGAAGATTTGAATCAGCTTTATCATGTGTCGAAAACAATTAGAGAAGCAGTAAGTTTTAATCTAATTGTTCATGTCAGTGTGGTTGTTTTAGGTTCTAGTTAATGGTTTTAATTGATAAGTTTTGGTTATCGCAATTTCAGGCTCTCATTGCAAAGCAATGGCATTTTGAGTATAGTACCCCGAGGAAGAAGAAAATTCCTGCTTTTCGAACTCCGATTGCAATGGAGAATGCAGATGAGTTTCCTGAAATTGAAGCCCCAAATGCTCCAATGAGGAAATCTAAGTCAAGTAATAGAAAATTGGCTGACATTTCAGTTGCATTATTTGCTACTACAGACGAATGAAAATGCCTAAGGGGAGGACACTGGTAATGATAGGATCAAATAATTCAAGTTCTTGTGTAAATAAATAGATAGATGATAGATTATGTATGTTGTTTGTAAATTAAATAGGCATACTAAAAGAGGATTTGAGATCTTCTTGATTAGATCTTCTTAGCTGATTTTACACGTGAAGAAATTTTCACAAGTGAGTCATATCTTCAAATCCTTCATTGAAGATTGTTTCAATTTGTTTGTAATGTTTCAGTGTATAGCAGAGAGGAAGAGAGGTTGTGGGGATTTTGTTTGGAGGGCAATCTAATTAGAGGCCCTTCTAGCCTGATAAACTCAAATACAGTTGATTCTGTATGCTCTTTGTACCTAATAATTGATTCATGTTTCCTCTTTTTTTGTTCCTGAATATTTGTTTTAGCACTTTCTTATTTTTCATTTCTTTTTCAATATCATTTGCAGTAATAACAGATCATGCTTGATGTTCCTATGGAAAAATAGTTATGAATGTGGCATGTGCCATCTCATGCTCTACAGGGTAGATTTAGAACATTCTGTAAAGGAATAATGGATCGAACAAAACAACTGTTTCTAATTGGAAAACAACTGTTTTAATTGGAGACAGCTAACTGGTTACCCATCTTTACTCGTTGATGAGGTTTTTAAAATATTTATCTCAAAGGCTAAAATTTACCCTTTGGAGCACGACTCTAATCTCATGGATTTACACAAATTATTGGCGGAAAATGAGGGGGAAAGATACTCTATCATCAATTATATGGAAGAAATGCCCGAATTTCTTTCAATTAGGGAGTTACGAATTGCTTCCTATGCCATAGGGTTTAAGTTGACTTCCAATATTTATGTTGATAGCTAGAATTTTTCTTTTCAATTTATTATTGAAAGATTTTGAAAGATAAGAGTTGGAAATTATTTAACCACTTGAGGAAAATAATACAGAAGCAGGGTTAAAAATCTCCCAAGGATGGAATAACCACATTTTGTTGGAACCAAATAAGATATTAAAATGGTGAGGGACTGGATCATTAATTAATCTGGTTTAATTGGTTAAAAATTATGTATATTTGTTGAATACAAAATGTATATATTTGTTGAATACAAAGACCCAAAATAATTTTATGTTCATGTGGTGGATTCGTCAGTCCATCAAATGATTTAATGTCGTGGATTCGTCAGTCCATTAAATGATTTAGTCCTAGTACTAAAACTGTAAAACTAAAATTTTCAATGCAAAATAAGAAACATAAAAGCGTTAAAAATATAATTTATTTATTAATTCATAATTTTAATAAAAAATTAGTAATATATATAAAACTATTTTTGGTCATATTTTGATTATTAAAGACTTTTGTATGTTTTAATGATAAAAAGAATGGAACTCTGTAATTTAAAATATCTCTATAGGAAGAGGAGATTAATTTACCTTTTTTTTCTTTAGTGAGAAAAGAGGCCTAAGTCCAGAAAATATTTTCAAACAAGGATATGTGATATGTTTGTGGAATTCAACACCCATACTTACCAGATTGAATCTTATATTTGTTTTTAGGATTTGAAATTTAATAGTTGAAATTTTAATATATATTTTTTTAAAAAAAAATCACCACTTAAAATTTGTTAAAGTCTTCCCTTCTCTTTCCACTGAACTGTGTTGTAGAATTTTACCTCATATTCCCTTCTCCAATCTTTATTTCTCCTACATTAATTTACCCTTTAATATTATTAATAAATGAACATGGTCAGGTGCAAACTTATTTCCTTCAGTTCCCACAAGTTGAATCTGGCATGTAAATAAATTTACTAATAAAATTAGTGAGAGTTTTGAAAATTATTTTGGTACCAGAGTTGTAGACATTTTTAATTGTGCAAATAATTTTTTTTAAAAAATAAAATTATTGATCAAATCACGAATTGGGTCTACTAGTTCCTCCTAATTTGAACCCATCCAATCACTAGATTTAAAACTTTGGTAGCTAAACAAATTGGTAAGCTTTTGGGTTTGAGATATAGACTTCTTGAAAATAAATTGGTTGGCTCCATTAAATTTTTTTTTTTCCTTAGACACGTCAATCAATCCAACTATTATAAGTGTGTTTGGCTAGCCAAAAATATGAACTTATAGCTTATTTGATTAGCTTATAAGCTTATTTAAAAAAATTTAGTAAACAAATTTATTTTAGTAGCTTATAGCTTATTTTGAAACGTTACTTTTTGTAATTTATAGCTTATAACTTATAACTTACGTACTTTTCTTCTTGTTTTACTTTTATTATTTTATCTCAATACCCATTATATCCTTTTATTTTATTCATAACTTAAATCTTCAAAATACTTTCATTGTGAATAATTTTTATTTTTATTTAAATTTTTTATCTTTAATCAAATTTATTTTAAACAAATATATATATTAAAGATAAAAAATGTGATATATTTAATATGTAAATATATATTACACTTTTTCAACATAACTATATATATATATATATATATACGTTGGTATAATATATAAAATATAAAATTATATATATATATATATATGATATAATAATATATATTAATTAATTTTATATATATAATAATTTAAATTAATTTAATTAAAAAATAAAAACTAATATGTTTATTTTATATTATTTTAAAATTATAAATAATACAAACACTTCTATGTTCTCTTATGTCATTTTACACTTTTCAGCTACTTCAACAATTACTTTTACCAAACACTTCTAGGTCAATAAACTAGCTTATAAGTTTTCAACTTTCAGCTAAAAATTAGGTTATAAACTTTCAACTAGCTTATAACTTTTAGCTAGCTTATCAGCTATTTTTGCCAAACACACAAGTAACAAACTACGTAGATAGGTTGAAAATAAATAGCGATTCAACATTTTTTTCCTTGAAAAAGTTTTTAAATTTAAATTTTATAAATAAAGAAAATTAAGATTATAACAATTTTATATTTGTGTAGTTTAACCTGTCTTAAATTAGATTAGCCAGAATAAAAAAAATCATATGATAGTAATTAAAAGAAATTGCGTAAGACAGGACACACCAGTGGAACCTATCCCTAAGAGCTACAACGTAACAAAATTTGTGGATTCCACTGGCTCTGCCCGTTTAATTATAAATTACAAAGGAGACTAGTTTAGAAGATAAAATCATTGACGTATCTAAAATATATATAAAAATATTAAATTATCTCAACATGACCAGATTTAATAATATATAAAAAATAAATAAACATGTGACGTAGGAGCACCACACTTGAATACGTGTATAATCAATAATGTTTGTAAAACCCATTACATGCGTCTATAATTTTGTTCGCTTGAAGGCCAACTTGTCAACACACGTGCCTTAACCAGTAATAAAATATAGAACCGTCTGGAAAAAATTCTGACTGGACCAAAGTAATGAGAAAAATTCTTAAATAAATTAAAATATATATATAAATTTTTATATATATATATATATACATATATTCACAATGCTATTATCCAGCACTAAATGTAAGTAGTTTTTTTAGTAGAAATTCGAATATTGATTCGTTATATTGTGGTCAATTAGCCTCTAAACCAAACAACTATTGGTACTTCATTACTGGTTTAAAATTATACAAAGAAGCATGGAATAAAATTAAAAGGATACAATTTTATTGTTAAATTTTAACTTCAAAAGAAAATTTTTGAAGTGTCAAAAATCAAATTAAATTTGGAAAAGCATGTCAAAATGATATCGTTTAATGTTTATTCCTATAGAAAATATAAATAATTAATAAAAATGATGGAGGATCTAATTTGAATTTTAAAGTAATTTTGACCAATAGGGATCCAAACCCTAGAATAAATAAGCAAAAAGAAAGAAAAGCCCAACTAAAAAGCATTTAGCTTGAGAATGAACAAGACTAGATCCCTTCAAGCCCGACTTATATCTTTTTTTTTTGAAAGTTTAAAAAATTGGACTAATTATTAAATCAATGAAAGTATTTATTCATAGTTTAGTAGTCTAACCATGGTTAAATTAATAATATTTAAAATACTTAAATTAATATATATAGTCATATAATAAAATTTATAAACTAATATCAAATTATTTCTCAGCTACAAAATTATTAATTTTTTTTATTCTCATATTTTCATATTTTCTTTCTCTCCAATCACGCTTCCCCACCTCTCTTTTTAGTTTTTTCCATCCAAGTCTAATAAGAATCGACTCCTCTCTAGCTTCTTAAAGCGTTGGAGAGGTCTTACACACCAGTGGCACGCATTAAGCCTTTTAGATTTTTTTTAATTTCTTTAATTCTTTTAACTTTTTTTGCAAAATAAGTCTCTGGTATTCTCTCCTCATTTTTATTTCTTCGTCCCCCCTCTTTTCCTTCATTTATTTTATTTTCATCCTCCCTGTGTCCTTTGTTTTCTTATTTGTTTATTAATATATAAAAACATAGAATCTCAACAAAATTAAATTATATATAGTATTTAATTTATTAAGATATTAAATCTCAAAAAATGTATATATTGATTCATAAAAATGTAAAACTACAATAAAATTAAAGAAAATATAATATGTAATTTGTAATTTATAAAATCATAAAACAAAAAATATACAATTAATTTATAAAAATATAAAATGATACTCCAATTCACTCAAGAATCCTATCTCAAGATGTGTGGCACACAATGGTAATAATTTGAAATTATATTTTCAATTCAACTATATTTAGTAACACTTTAATACTCTCACTAAGTTCAATTCAGACTTAAAGATTTTAATGAGACCGGACTTGAATATTGTACAATTTTGAAATCATGTGTTCGTATTGGCTGGCTCTCATTTCTTTCATTGATATATACATCTACTATGTTATCATAATTTTTTTTGGAATAATTCAAACACAGTAAATGTATAAATCTCAGAAAGTTATTTCAACATGTGTGATTTTTCATTTCTCAATCGTGGGATTTTTTCCTAGACTTCAGAAATTAATTTGTATATTTTTTGAGATTTTATGATTTTATAAATTACACACTATATTTTCTTTAATTTTATCGTAGTTTTACATTTTGATGAATTAATATATACACTTTCTGAGATTTTATATTTTAATAAATTAATACCATATATAATTTAATTTTATTGAGATTCTACATTTTTGTATATTAAATAAATAAGAAAACAGAGGACGCATGGAGGATGAAAACGAAATGAATGAAGGAGAATAGGGGTATGAAGAAATAAAAATGAGGAGACAATGTCAGAGACTTATTTAAAAAAAAATAAAAATTAAAAAAAATTCTAAAAGGCTTCCTGTGCACCACATGGAGACAATACTTCTTTTTTTTTTTTTCCATCTAAGTGTAGAACCTCCTACCTCACTTTTTTTTTTTTTTCCTGATTGACAAACATTATCTTTCTGAAACACACCTTCTCCCTCTCCAACCTCAATTTTTTTTTTTTTCTGAAACCAACTTTTTCTCTGAAACACGCCTCCACATCTTCATCTTTCTCTTTTTGTTCAACTGCAAAGCTTTATAGTGAGTCGATTCACTTCATCTTTTTTCTCTCTTTGTTTACTTCTAAGTTCCCTTCATCGGGACTCGGATCAAGGTCCCTCTTTTGGTTGAGTTTTTTCCTCAGCTTCATATTCTTTCCTTTGTCTTCACTGGCATCCATGGAAGAGAACGACGAAAGGCTGTCTCTTACTATTTTTTTCTTCTTCTCCTCCTCCTTCTTCCAATGACAATGCCGTTCTTTTTGTTTTTAATCACTGAATTGGTAAACCCAATAAACCGACCTGTATGATCTTTCTCCAGTTTTCAGGCATATTCTAGATCAGATGACTTGCTGATTCAATGATTTTTCGGTCTAACCGACCGATCCAGTATGATTTTCTTAACCTTAAGGGCAACTCACATGCATCTTACGTGCATCTTAAAATTTTTTCAATTAATTTTAATTTGTCCAATTTTGGTTTCTTAATTATATCTCAAAATTTTCTTTAGTCCATTAATTTAATTTTGTTTCAACTTGATTTTTTTTCCATACAAGAATTATGTTTTTTCTTTTTAATTTAGAGGTTATTAGATTTAAGTAAAAAAGCAGATAAAATTTTTATATTAAATGATTTCCCCTCAGTTAAATGACTAGATTGTAACAAAATAAAATTAAAAAACTAAAGACAAATTTAAGATAAAGTCAAGGGGCTAAATTGGAATAAAATAAAATTAAGGGACCAAATTGATACCTAGGATGAAGTTATGGGAGCAAATTATAGAATATAATTTTAATATAATTCATCATTAGTATAATACATAGGTGGCGATAAAATAATTGAAAATATAAATTGGTTATAATTATGGATCCATATCCATTAAAATAAAATTATGGGTCCTAACCTATCAACTAAAGTCAAAATTTTAATTAATTAGTTAAAAATAGTAATATTTATGAAAATATCAGATGGCTATATCATTTAGTGGGAAATAAGCTTTGTACCATCACTATTAAAATAAGGAATTAAAATTGAATAAATTAAAACTAATTGACAAAATTTTAAGATGCACGTAAGGCTCCCGTGCACATTTTGGGCGACTTACGTAAAAGTATACTTCGTAAACAGTAACAATGGCCTACATTTGTAAATTAAAATAAAAAAGGAATATTGAGAAAATTTAAAACAAAAATAGTAACACGGTAATTAAAAAAATTGGTAATTAAAAAAATCAGTTAAATCTACTGGACAATTATCTAGAAACGTAAAGCTGATAAAGCGTTAAGGCTCATATGGTGTCTTCCGTCTTCTTATGAGAACATGAAACACATTTTGATGTATGGTAATGAGACTCTAAACTTCGAATAAATTGCCAGTAAAATTATTTATGAGGAGAAAAGGTTAAAATGTGAGGATCGCTCTATACCTTCTTTAGACTCAATGGCGGTAGCTAGAAGTGGGAGTAAGGGGAAGAAGAATATGGGTAAGAATGTGACTTGCTGGAAATGTGGAAATCCTGGACATGTAAGGAGAAATTGTCCAGGTGGAGCAGGTTCGGCAAAAGGCTCCAAGGAAGATGCAAAATTTGTTGAAAAAAATTGATTGAAAGTGGTGGGACCCACAAGAAGAAAATTTGCAAATGTGAAGGAGATTTGATGGAAGTCCCACATCGATGGGTTTTCAAAGGAGAGCTTGGCAATTAGGTTATATATAAAAGCTTTACTTCCTTGTATTTCTTGTACCAATACAAGACACATTAGCTTGTATTTAATTCTTTATTTCTTTATACTCTTGTTCTAGAGTGATGAGAGATGTAAGTTAAATACATGTTTGAGAGTGTGTGGGTGTATTTGGGTATCAGTTGGTATCTGGTATTGGGTACCGTGTATTTAAGAGAAGTTTATGTGTGTTGTAAAAATTTACATATAGTGTATTTTCTGGTTGTCTTTGACAACGGTCGTGATTTTTCTCCGATTTTGGAGTTTCCACGTTATTTTCTTGTGTTGTGATTGTGAGTATTGTTTCTTGTTATTTCTCTGGTTTATTTGTGACAAGGTATTTTTCAAGGGGAAAAGGTGTTTTTTCCCAACAAAAGCTTGGTTTGTCATTGTCAAACATAGGAGACTGGCAAGTTAGACCAAATGGACTATCTATTTCCAGAACGAACCCAAATACACTTCGAAGATCTTGAAGGGCCAAAGAATTTGGATTTGTATTTTTCTGAGCCCAATCTCATTGAGTGTTAGGAGAAAAAAATTAACAAAATGTTCATGCCCAAGAAAAAACCAAGCCTACAACACGAGAAGAAGAAGAGCTTTTGGGCAAATCTCTTGACAACAAATGGGCTGCCAGGAGGAAACTTGAAGAACCAAAGCAGCCACTATATTGCGTGGAATTACCTACGGAAGATGACGAACCAGATCATATTTCGCAATCCTCTGTTCTTGTTAGCAATCAGGAGATAGTGTGCACAGCGGGAGCTCAAGTTAAGGATGAAGAGAGGCAGAGAGAACCCACATGAAAGAAATGTCCGAATCTCCCCTTGAGCTCTATACACGACAGGAAGTAGTGGAGACAGTAGCATACCCGAAGAAGTGGTGGACAACCCAAGAAACAAGATGAAGACCCTTGAGCAGTGTTATAAAAATCGAAGCATTTGTGATAAATAATTTAGTCAGAGTTGTGTTGAAAAATATTGTTTTTAAGAAATATTTTGTGACATTAAAATAAGTTTTCAAAGTGAAACTTCTTTTAAGATTAAATATACTCTTCTTAAATGAAATTCAAGAAGCAGAATAACAGAAAAAAATAGTAGAGTTGTATAACTATAATATTTTTTTTAAGAAAGGGTTAGGAATCCTAGAAAAAATGTGAAGGATAAATATCTCAAAATAATAATAATAAATTAATTTTGAAAGGATAATTATAAACTAATCTGATAAAATTATGAGTTAGTGGTTAGTTACATATAAGGTTAATTTAATTTAAGACAAATAATTAATTTGAATTAGGCATACTTTTTAAATAGATAACTATGAAAATTGTAACTAATGTAATCCCACTATATTCAGATAAACACCAAAATAATTAAATTATTTTTTTTCAAAATTATTTTCACAATGGTTTTAAAAATTCTTTTTGAAATACTATAATTTTTTACAACAAAACCCCACATATTTCAAAAATAGATTTTAAATGAAACAATGTTCTAGGTTAAATATATGAGTGTAAATGTTTCGAGTATGATGTTTTTTAGATTATGAACAAAATCTAGACACATAAGACATAACTTACTAAGTTAGTGGTGAAGAATGTAGCTTCTATGAACTAACAAACTCTAGTTGCAAGTTACACTCCCACAATTCCTAGAGTCCGGATTTGCTGCTATGTAAAAGGGTGCTTTTTGCTGCTTTTCACTTTTAGCAACGGTTTTTACCGTTGCTAAAAGTTATGGTGGCAATTTTTTTGTTACCAAAACTTTCAGCAACGGTTTTACCGTTCTGAAAGTAAAAAGCAGCAAAAAGCACCATTTTGCACAACAGCAAATCCGCGCCAATTCCTAATGTGCTTTTTTGGGCATATGCATATGGGTTGTTCATAAGTGCTCTAAAGATTTTGCCATCATCTCATAAGAGCGACCCTACTCCACACTCATATAAGTGATTTTATCAAGTATATTTGCAATAAAAACACCACCCATAGGGGCTATAAAAATCATTAAGAGTTTCGTTCAACCTCTCTATCAAATGCATTTTAGCATTTTCACACTTACACCATAAGAAAGAGATTGAAATAATAGCGCTAGCAGAATTAACAGTTGACTTGTTATTACCCATATAAACATTTTTCATGGGATCTCTTATTACAAAGGTTGGATTACCATCACTAATAATTTCAATTAGCTTAAGTCCATTTTCCCTTAATTTGTGAAGGACTAATTTTCTTCTTACATGCAAGTTTAGTCAAAGCATTGACCAAATTCATTTTTAACTTCACATAATCGATTGATATATATTTTTTTCTTTTTAATCTTTTAGCAGATGCTTAATAATGTAACTTTGTATCTCAAAGATAAGTGTCTACTCTTATCATTGAAAATTTTGTTATTTACAATGACTATTACCGCTTGACAATCACAATGCATAGACAAAGATTACATTGGATTCATACCCAATGAAAAAATTTACTAATAAGTTTTTCAATCACTTAGTCTCATTTTTAGCCAATTCTAAAGCTAAACGCTAATTTAGACTAAATCTATAAATTTGTTTGTCTGCTCTTCAAAATATCATACCCCCACCAAGGGCGAAGGCATAACTACTAGTAGATTTTGTCTCATCTGAATTAGAGATCCAGTTAATATTATTGTATTCTTCTAATTCTAATACTATGGGAAAAATCTCACTTTATATGATATCATAATTCACTGTATGTAATACCTGTTAATTTTGGAATATCATTTGCCTAAGAGTATTTTAGAATTTTACAACGTTACATTAGTTATTTATTTTGGTCATTTTTAATTTTCATATTTAATTGTTCTCTTTGAATATTATTTATGAAAATTGAGTTAAATGACTGGACTGAATATTTGCACCATGTGGGATATATTCTAAGAATGGTGAAATTCATGGAAAAGTTGTTTAAGAATGGTTAATTAGTCCATTTATTGTAAATTGACTAGATGGGTTTGGATGTTGGGTTATGGATACCCATGTGTTATTGAATAACCCATTAGAAATATTTAATATAAAGCTTCAATAGTAACCCCCCTCATTTCTCACTCAACCGAAGGAAGACTGAAGTTCGCTTTCTCTCGTTTTCTTCATCCTCTTCTCAAATCCTTTCCTTGATCTTCAGAGTTTTGATTATTTGTTCGGTTCAAAAACTTTGTAAGAATCAAAGGTAAGCTTTAATCTCATTATTTTCCTTAAATTTCAGTTTATGTAGAAGATCAGAGGAGGTTTTGTTCTTGAAGATTTTGATGATAATTCATGAATCTCAGTTGTTTTAGAAGTTATATTTGAGTTATAATCGGTTAAAAGAGTTGAGATTCTGGTTTTGAATCAAAAGAAAGGAAAGGATGAATTTTTTGAAAGATTTTCTGCAAAATTCGAAGTACTGTAGCAACTGGAAAATCTGGAATTTTTCTTCGAGTTACTGTAGCGACCAGAAATTTCGGAAAAAAATCTGGAAAATTTTCTTCGAGTACTGTAGCAGTACTGTAGTGTTGGCAGTCAACGGCACTGTAGCGAACCGTCACTGTAGCGAACCGTTACTGTAGCAAACTGTTACTGTAGCAATCAGAAAATTTTGCGTATTTTCGTGATTTTGTTTCATTTCTTATGTTTCCTTGTAATATATTTTACTAGAAAATTTTCCTACACAAATTCTAGTGTGGAACAAGGTAAACTTGGACAAACATCAAGGTGAGTGAATAACCTTGCTCAGCTAATTTGATATTACTAGTCAAAGTACAATATAAGTCCCATTTACAATATTATTTGGATATTAATTGATCAATTTTTCATATGACACTATATGATGATTGATATTTTTTTTTTTACAGAAATTCAAAGGAATAAGTGTATGTATAAATGATTTTATTTCATGGAAATTGTACTATGTGAGAAGTTCTCACTATCTTATTAATGAGTAAAGATCTACGGGATCTAATACATGAGTTTGAAAGGGTTAAAGTCCCATACTACTCAGTGCATAATGATGAAAAACTATACACAAGTTTGAAAGGGTTAGAGTCCCATACTACTCGGTGTATATCTATGAGAACTTATACACGAGTTTGAAAGGGTTAGAGTCCCATACTACTCGGTGTATATCTATGAGAACTTATTCACGAGTTTGAAAGGGTTAGAGTCCCATACTACTCGGTGTATATCTATGAGAACTTATTCACGAGTTTGAAAGGGTTAGAGTCCCATACTACTCGGTGTATATCTATGAGAACTTATTCACGAGTTTGAAAGGGTTAGAGTCCCATACTACTCAATGTATAAGACAATTAATTATATGAGTAAATGTGGTATTTGTACTTTTGATATTTTATATAGTACAGTTATTTACTTACTGAGTTTTTAAATAAACTCACACTCCCTATGATTATCTTTTCAGATACAGAAAACAAGGAAGAAGAGTATCCGTTTGAAGATTAGAAGCCCCTTGGAGTTATTATCTGTTTCTGTCTGGTGGGATACCAGTACAGTACTTATTAATGTGAATACTAGGAACGCTCTGTACTTACTATAGGTCTCCTAAGCTTGCGATGAGATAGAAATATCAGACTATGTATGTCTATATTTGCTTATCAGATGAATATAATTCTGTAGTGTGGCATGAATGATTAAGGTTGAATGTAAAACCTTACAGAATATATGTAAATAACGTATGTTTGAGAATTTTATCAAATGAGTAGTATCTTTTCACATGTTCAATTTTTGGGATGTAACAATTTGGTATCAGAGGATAGGATTTATAGGTCCCCTATAGAGTACAGAGCAAAGTGATCTTTGTAGGCCCTTCCCTATTGTCATGAGCCGCGGCATGACCATAAGATTAGGTTCCATAAAAGACCTTGTAGAGTATAATATCATTTTATAGATAATTTTCAGTGGGGCTAGTAAGTGATATTTTGTTTATGTCTGAAAATTGTTGGTTATGTGTGTAGATCTGTGACAGTACAATGTCAAAAGGATCTTCTAATAATAATGAGCATATGGGTCCAAGGAGGGCCATAATTCCACCAGTACATGTGCAAGATGATCATAACCGTGGTGATAATTTACATGCTCAAAGTACTGAGGGCACAACTAGTGAGCAAGCAAGGAGAGTCGAACCTGATGCTCACATTGGTAATGCAACTATTGCACATGTGATTAATATGATGAATGAACTATTTGACCGATTTGAGGCTGAAATGAGAGGTCGAGCTGCACAAGCTAACCTGCCAGTGGATCCTCCTATTGTTGAAGCTGAAGTTGTACCACCAGCTCAGTTAGCTGGAGGAGGTAATGTAAGGGAGGTAAAAATGTCTGAATTTCAGAAAATGAGGCCTCCTACTTTTTCAGGGAAAAATCCCAAAGAGGACCCACAATGTTTCCTTGAAGATTGTGGAGCAATCTGTGATGCTATAGGGTGTTCTCCTACTCAAAAGGTAGAATTCACTTCATTTCAGTTAAAGGGTAGGGCTGGTAAATGGTGGAGGAACTGGAAGAAAGCTAGAATTCAAGGCGCACCGCCAGTTATGTGGACGAAATTTTACAGATTGGTTATGGATGAATTTCTTCCAGCAAGTGAACGATCATCTAGGGCCAGGGATTTTCTGTATCTACGGCAGGGAACCATGACTGTTGATGAATATTCAGCTCAGTTTGTTAAATTATCTGAATATGCCCCTGAAATCATTCCTTCTGAAAGAAAGAAAATAGAAAAGTTTGTGGAAGGGCTTCGTGATGCCTTATATGATCAAGTGGGTTCTAATATGAACGATTACTCTTCGTACTCAGAAGCTGTTGATGTGGCCCGAAGAATGGAAAAGAGATCAAAGAATAAAGAAGAATATCGTCAAAAGAAGAAAGCCAGATATAGGAGATCATTTGATCAAGGGGAAGACTCAGGGATTTTGAAACCCTTTACTGCATCACAAAATGCTCCAGCCACTCCTACTAAGTCATTTTATTCTACAGCCAGTGTGGCTAAGCCTCGTTCAGAGAGCAGGGGTGGTTTTAGCTCCTCTAGTAGAGGAGGTACTCAAGATAGAAGGGAAAAACCTCAATGTCCTGAATGTAGAAAGTTTCACTTCGGAGAATGCAGGTTAAACACTGTTGGTACAGGTTGTTTTAACTGTGGACAAAAAGGACATTTTATAAGGGAGTGCCCTCAGCTCATGACAGGACCAAGTCAAGGGTCTACTTTGCCACCTCGACCACAATCTATTTCTGCTTCTATTACTCGAACACCAACCCCTTCAATAGGGGGTAGTATGGGAAGAGGTTCTGGAAGAGGCCAAGGTGACCGTGGAAAACAAGCTGCTGGTAGAGGAAATGCAAGAGTATATGCTCTAACCCGACAGGATGCTCAAACATCCAATGCTGTAGTTACAGGTATATTATCTGTTAATACTTTTGCTGCACGTATTTTGTTTGATCCCGGTTCTACTCACTCATATGTGTCCCCCTATTTGCCAAGAGATTTGCATTTGATTCGATTACTCTTAAAGAACCATTCTTGGTTTCCACACCAATGAGAGAGACTTTGATGGTTAAAATATGTTATCGTTCTTGTAAAATAATCGTTGGAGGCATGGAAACTGAGATAGATCTTATGATTCTCAATATGTTAGATTTTGATGTAATTTTAGGAATGGACTGGCTATCTTCTTGTCATGCTACTATAAATTGTCGTGATAAAGTTATTTCCTTTAATATGCCGGGGAAGAGTAATTTTGTGTTTCAAGGAGATCGAAGTGATGTACCTTGCAACATGATATCTATGTTAAGTGCCAGGCGTATGTTGCGAAAGGGATGTCAGGGATTTCTAGCTTTTATCAAAGATTTAGAAAAGAAAGAACAGAAGTTAGAAGACATACATGTGGTTAATGAATTCCCAGATGTGTTCCCAGAAGATTTACCTGGATTACCGCCAGAAAGAGATATTGAGTTCAGTATTGATTTGGTCCTAGACACACGACCAATTTCTATTCCACCTTACCGTATGGCTCCTGTTGAGCTAAAAGAACTCAAAGAACAATTGGAAGATTTGTTAAACAAAGGGTTCATTCGCCCAAGTTTTTCACCTTGGGGTGCTCCTGTTCTTTTTATGAAAAAGAAAGATGGTTCTATGAGACTATGTATAGATTATCGTCAGCTGAATAAAGTCACGGTGAAGAATAAGTATCCTTTACCAAGGATAGATGATTTGTTTGATCAGCTTCAAGGAGCAAAATACTTCTCAAAGATTGATCTAAGGTCTGGATATCATCAGTTACGAATTAAGAATGATGATATACCTAAGACTGCTTTTCGTACACGGTATAGACATTATGAATTTCTTGTGATGTCTTTTGGGTTGACAAATGCACCAGCAGCATTTATGGATTTAATGAACAGAGTGTTCAAATTATTCCTTGATAAGTTTGTAATTGTATTTATTGATGATATTTTGGTATATTCAAAGAGTCATGAAGAACATACTGAGCATTTGAGAATAGTGCTTCAGACCTTGAGAGAGCATCAGTTGTACGCAAAGCTCTCAAAATGTGAATTCTGGATGAGTCATGTAACGTTTTTGGGACATGTTATTTCCCAAGAAGGTATTCATGTAGATCCAAGTAAAATTGAAGCAGTTAAACAATGGCCTAGACCAACAACTGTGTCGAAAGTACGTAGTTTTCTTGGCTTAGCAGGGTATTACCGTCGCTTTGTCAAAGATTTCTCTAAGACGGCTCTCCCATTAAATAAGTTAACTCGAAAGAATGTTAAATACATTTGGGATGATTCATGTGAACAAAGTTTCACCCAATTGAAAGAGTGTTTAACTTCTGCACCAGTTTTAATCCTACCATCAGGACCAGGGGGTTACTTTGTATTCTGTGATGCCTCAAAGATAGGCTTAGGGTGTGTGTTGATGCAACATGGTAAAGTCATAGCTTATGGCTCACGTCAGCTTAAAAAGCATGAATTGAATTACCCCACTCATGATTTGGAAATGGCAGCTATAGTGTTTGCCCTAAAGATTTGGAGACATTACTTGTATGGGGAGACTTGTCAAATTTTTACAGATCACAAAAGCCTTAAGTACATTTTTGAGCAGAGAGATCTTAATCTAAGGCAATGAAGGTGGATGGAACTTCTGAAAGATTATGATTGTACCATCCTTTACCATCCAGGTAAAGCAAATGTAGTGGCTGATGCTCTAAGTCGAAAGTCTATGGGAAGTTTAGCTCACATTGCCACTATAAGGAGATCTCTAATACATGAACTACAAGAATTGGAAGCTGATGGAGTATTCTTCGAGATCACTGAGTCAGGTACATTTCTGGCTCATTTAACAGTTAGATCATCCCTCGTTGAAAAAGTAAAAGCAACTTTAGAAAATGACATTGATATGGTCAAAATCAGAGATAAGGCAAGGCAAGGTCTAGCACCAAGTTTCTTGGTAGATGAAGAAGGAGTCTTATGGTTTAATGGGAGACTCTGTGTCCCCAACATTGAATCTTTGAAACATGAAATCTTAATGGAAGCTCATGGTTCGCCCTACGTTGTACATCCTGGTGCTGTGAAAATGTATCAGGACTTGAAACAAGTTTACTGGTGGGAGGGCATGAAGCGAGATGTGACTGACTTTGTAGCTCGATGTTTGACTTGTCAGCAAGTTAAAGCTGAACATCGACGACCATCTGGTTTGATGCAAAAACTAGATATTCCCGAGTGGAAGTGGGAAAGAATCACTATGGATTTTGTAGTAGGTTTACCCCGGTCAACAAACGGAAATGACTCAATATGGGTCATAGTGGATCGACTTATTAAGTCAACACATTTTCTTCTTGTGCATACCACTTTCAGTGTAGCAAAACTTGCTCGACTTTATGTAAAAGAAATAGTAAAACTTCATGGTGTACCAATATCCATTATATCAGACCGAGGACCTCAGTTTACTTCTCGGTTCTGGAAAGTCTTTCAAGAGGCTTTGGGTACCAAAGTGAATCTTAACACAACATTCCATCCTCAGACTGATGGACAGTCCAAAAGGACAATTCAGACTTTAGAGGATATGCTAATAGCTTGTGTGATGGATTTCAGTGGAAGTTGGGAAGATCATTTGCCTCTTATTGAATTTGCTTATAATAACAGTTACCAAGCCAGTATCCAGATGGCACCTTTTGAGGCTTTATATGGGAGACGGTGTCGATCTCCTATAGGTTGGTTTGAACTTGGTGAAACCAAAATATTTGGACCTGAGATGATACAGGAAGATATAAATAAAGTTAAACTGATCAGAGAGAAGTTATTAATTGCTCAGAGTAGACAGAAGTCTTATGCGGACAACCGACGACGTGATCTTGAATTTGCAATAGGTGATATGGTTTTCTTACGAATCTCACCTATGAAGGGAGTAATGAGATTCGGGAAGAAAGGCAAGCTTAGTCCAAGGTATGTTGCCCCATATGAGGTTGTAGACAGAGTGGGTAATGTGGCATATCGCCTAGACCTACCTTCCGACCTAGAGGGAGTTCATCCAATATTTCATGTGTCCATCCTAAGGAAATATCTTCCTGATCCTTCTCATGTCATTCAACCCCAAGAAGTTCATTTTGATGAAACTCTCACCTACGAAGAGGTACCAATAGCTATCCTTGATAGAAAAGTCAAGAAATTGCGTACTAAAGAAATTCCTACTGTCAAGGTTCTTTGGAGAAATCATTCTCGCTAGGAAGCTACGTGGGAGGCAGAAGATGAAATGTGGAAAAACTATCCACATTTATTTGAAACTTGAGGTAAGATTTTAATTCGGAGGACCGAATTCTTTTAAGGGGGTAGAATGTAATACCCGTTAATTTTGGAATATCATTCGCCTAAGAGTATTTTAGAATTTTACAACGTTACTTTAGTTATTTATTTTGGTCATTTTTAATTTTCATATTTAATTGTTCTCTTTGAATATTATTTATGAAAATTGAGTTAAATGACTTGACTGAATATTTGCACCATGTGGGATATATTCTAAGAATGGTGAAATTCATGGAAAAGTGGTTTAAGAATGGTCAATTAGTCCATTTATTGTAAATTGACTGGATGAGTTTGGATGTTGGGTTATGGATACCCATGGATTATTGAATAACCCATTAGAAATATTTAATATAAAGCTTCAATAGTAACCCCCCTCATTTCTCACTCAACCGAAGGAAGACTGAAGTTCGCTTTCTCTCGTTTTCTTCATCCTCTTCTCAAATCCTTTCCTTGATCTTCAGAGTTTTGATTATTTGTTCGGTTCAAAAACTTTGTAAGAATCAAAGGTAAGCTTTAATCTCATTATTTTCCTTAAATTTCAGTTTATGTAGAAGATCAGAGGAGGTTTTGTTCTTGAAGATTTTGATGATAATTCATGAATCTAAGTTGTTTTAGAAGTTATATTTGAGTTATAATCGGTTAAAAGAGTTGAGATTCTGGTTTTGAATCAAAAGAAAGGAAAGGATGAATTTTTTGAAAGATTTTCTGCAAAATTCGAAGTACTGTAGCAACTGGAAAATCTGGAATTTTTCTTCGAGTTACTGTAGCGACCAGAAATTTCGAAAAAAAATCTGGAAAATTTTCTTCGAGTATTGTAGCAGTATTGTAGTGTTGGCAGTCAACGGCACTGTAGCGACCGTCACTGTAGCGAACCGTTACTGTAGCAAACCGTTACTGTAGCAATCAGAAAATTTTGCGTATTTTCGTGATTTTGTTTCCTTTCTTATGTTTCCTTGTAATATATTTTATTAGGAAATTTTCCTACATAAATTCTAGTGTGGAACAAGGTAAACTTGGACAAACATCAAGGTGAGTGAATAACCTTGCTCAGCTAATTTGATATTACTAGTCAAAGTACAATATAAGTCCCATTTACAATATTATTTGGATATTAATTGATCAATTTTTCATATGACACTATATGATGATTGATATATTTTTTTTTACATAAATTCAAAGGAATAAGTGTATGTATAAATGATTTTATTTTATGGAAATTGTACTATGTGAGAAGTTCTCACTATCTTATTAATGAGTAAAGATCTACGGGATCTAATACATGAGTTTGAAAGGGTTAAAGTCCCATACTACTCAGTGCATAACGATGAAAAACTATACACGAGTTTGAAAGGGTTAGAGTCCCATACTACTCGGTGTATATCTATGAGAACTTATACACGAGTTTGAAAGGGTTAGAGTCCCATACTACTCGATGTATATCTATGAGAACTTATTCACGAGTTTGAAAGGGTTAGAGTCCCATACTACTCGGTGTATATCTATAAGAACTTATTCACGAGTTTGAAAAGGTTAGAGTCCCATACTACTCGGTGTATATCTATGAGAACTTATTCACGAGTTTGAAAGGGTTAGAGTCCCATACTACTCAATGTATAAGACAATTAATTATATGAGTAAATGTGGTATTTGTACTTTTGATATTTTATATAGTACAGTTATTTACTTACTGAGTTTTTAAATAAACTCACACTCCCTATGATTATCTTTTCAGATACAGAAAACAAGGAAGAAGAGTATCCGTTTGAAGATTAGAAGCCCCTTGGAGTTATTATATGTTTCTGTCTGGTGGGATACCAGTACAGTACTTATTAATGTGAATACTAGGAACGCTCTGTACTTACTATAGGTCTCCTAGGCTTGCGATGAGATAGAAATATCAGACTATGTATGTCTATATTTGCTTATCAGATGAATATAATTCTGTAGTGTGGCATGAATGATTAAGGTTGAATGTAAAACCTTACAGAATATATGTAAATAACGTATGTTTGAGAATTTTATCAAATGAGTAGTATCTTTTCACATGTTCAATTTTTGGGATGTGACACTGTACCTCTTAATTACTTCATAGTTTGACCAAAGCATCTCATTGGTCATTATTAATATTGTGTGTATATCCACTTAATTGACACATTGCACATTATATGTCAGGTGAAGTTCATTAAATGCAACAGATTCACCTATGTTTTCTTTAATTGAGTGTTATAATTATAAAAAATATTTATTAGTTTGTTATCAAAATGATCAAACTTTTTAAAACGCCTTTGAATATAATATTCTTGTGATAGCAAAATAATGTCACATTTTCTTATGATTTTAAGTCAAAAATCACATTTAATTCATCTATATCTTTCATATCAAAATTAGATATAAGGAAATATTTGTCTTATGTATAACATCCATGCTAATATGAAAAATAAGCATGTCATGCATATACAAACATTCACACACTTATCATATATTAGTCTTGTATACACATATCAATTGTTGGAGATTATTATTATAAAATATTAATTGAAATATTAAATTGATAATTATGTTGAAATCCGTTGCTTAATATACATACATAAAATCGTGGGTCCTGATGCACATTTATATTTATATATATGAAAACGTTAGCCTTATTTATGTTGCTTCATGTATATATCCGTTGTTGCCTATTAATGTGTGTTTTAAGTGGCCGATGTATGATTTTCTCATGAAAATGTGAAGGATGGGAAACACCTATATATACATATAGGTGTGGTCTGATGAAGGTGAAAGAAGGAGATGAAAAACATATAAGATGATACATACGAATAGTGGAAAAATAAGTATATATGTGTATGATATTTTGGGTAGAGATGATGTGTAAGAAAGGGTGTCTGATTTATTTTCTTTGTATAGAGTTAGTAAACAAACAGACGAATCTTGAGCTGTTATATCCTAAAAATAACACGTCTGTAGACTCTTACACTGAGTGATATGATAAAATCAACCTATGGGAGACATGAAATTATCTTAAAGAAAGTCGAGATACTCTGACCTCAACTCAGTATCAAACAATTTATATTTTTAACACTAACCATCAATTCTTCTGTTTTGTATATATTTTTATTTTTCATGTTGTTACTCCAACACAACCCACATTAAAAGAAAAATCATCACTAATCAAGCAAGAAATTTATACACATCATAATAATTGACACAATCAAAGTTTTAGAACTTATTTTCTGTTTTTTAGAGTCACACAATATAAACTTAGCAAGACACCAACACACTTTTAAATATTTTAAATTGGGTGTATAACCTTTCCATAGCATTATTAAAAAAAAACAGAAATCAAAGATGTAATTTTCCGTCTTTGATTTAAGGAAATTCCGTCCCTGATCTGTCAGGAGCGCAATCAGAGATGGATTTGATTCCATCTCTAGCATAGTCGTCTAAGATTTCTGAGATGGATAAATGATCCGTCTGAAATTTTTGGGGCAAAATATTTTCATCTCAGATCAAGAATTTTGTCTCAGACTATCTGAGACGAATCATTTGGCCGTTTCAAATCTGATATGGAATATTCGTCCCTGAATCTATTTCAATTCAGAGACAAAAAGTCCTATCCCAAATTTAGGGCGGATTTAGAGATAGAAACAATTTGTCTCTAATTAGAGACGGAAACAATCTGCCCCTAATTAGAGACGGATTAATTTCATCCCAGATTTCTGCCTCTAGTTCCATACAATTTTTTTTTGTTAAATTTTGAAAATTAGTAATCCAACAATTTGAAAAACCTGTGCCAACAAGCAATCAATCCAGCAATCCAACAAGACTCATATAAAGAAAAAAGTTGTGTAATGATCATGAATGTACTCTCATATAAAGAAAAAAGTATAATTACAATCATGAACGTACATGATCAAGTGTCCAAACATAACAAACATAAAACTCCTAGTCTAAGGGGTGATTTGGGGGCTGGGTCTGATCATCATCATTCATAGGACCTACATATCTGTCCATGGAATCCACGTAGCAGTCCATCATGTGTCGAAACTCATCCAGCATGGATGCCTGACTTTGTATTAATTGAGAACATTGCTTCAACTGCTTGTTCACCATGCTAAGTGCTTCCTCAGTATTGATAAGGTGATCCTGCTAAGTCTTTAGCTACTTCATCACTAACTTTATGTGGCGCTGTAGCTTCTCCTCGAAGTCAGGATGAAGACCGGATGAATCAACAGATTGGCGACTTGATGAACCAATCTGACACACCTCAGACCTTGTGCTAAAGATATGATCCTTCTTGTTCTTCCCTCCCACTGCTTGTAATCATAACACAGTGTCGTCGACACTGTCATCCCCAACTTCGACACCTGGACCAGTTGCGAATGCCTGCGAAGATCTCAACCGTGTGTACTCATCCTGTCAAACATCCATACATTAAATGTCATAAGTCAACATGAGTTTAATACAAAACTGAAAAAGATTGGTTAATGCAAAAAATGTCTAAGCATACTCACGAAGGCTTCCTACGATTGCTCGTCCACATAATTTCATGTGCTCCTCTTGTTGTGGGTGTGCATAAACAAGTCCAGCAGCCTAGGCTTCTGGCCAATCTCACTCTCCTGCAAAAAAAAAAAAAAGATTTTACATTTGTCTATTACCTAACCATGTATTTTTTTTTTTAAAATTTTAAGATGTTGAATCTGGACTTACCAGGCAGCATATGTGCTTAGAGGTCGGAATACTGCCTCCCATGTGAAGTGTCTCTCTAGTAGTAGAGGCCCTGTTTTGTTGTACCTGCTTGCATTTTTGTTTGTACTCTTCCGTTGACCACTTCTCGACCACTTGTCTTATTATAACCTTGCTTATCCAGTTAGGCCTCTCTTACTTTTAAAACCATAGCACGTGGACGCGGTCCATCACGTGGCATAAGACTTGGCCGCACTTCACATCCCAATTCTTCCTAATGAGGGTTGCATGTTCAAGCAACCACTTATTGTGTTTCTGCAACAAGTAAAATAATAAATAATACTTTGAAATATTGAGAGTCTAAGGGTAAAAATTTATGTGAATTGCAAAAAGAACTTACTACCCATTCTTTAACCATAACTCCCACAAGTCATTAGGACTACTGTCATGGGTAGATGTCGAGGCCTCAAATTTTTCCTATATGATAGGGGAAATCTCTCTAATCACACTTCTAACCAGATAGAAGCTAAACAGTTCGAATATAGACAACATTATTAATCAATAAGCATATTATTAATGATTATTTAAAGACAATTACAAATCACAAAACAGAACTCATGAATCTCCAATTGGTCTTATCCTATGTCAACCATCAACAGAACTAGTCCCGCTTGGCTGCACTGTAGACTGTATGCTACCAGGGGCTTGCTCACGCTTGACTGATGCAGGAAAAGTCAAAGGGACCTTTGTAGACTCTATCTACTCAGAGTCGGTGCTTGGCCTGGCAAACTATGGAGGGAACGAGGCAGGTGGTGTTGATGTAGATGGTAAGGAGAAGGGACGAGATAGGCGGATAGTGAGACGGCCTCCTCGACACTCTCTACCTCGGCTTGTGCGACCACTCGACATCTGTATCAAACATATGATTAAACTAATTAAGTTAGAAAGATGTCTACAACATTCTAATAAAAAAATCAAGTTCGAAATATTACTGTATATTATCCAAGTAATTAATTAATACTACAGTACAAATAAAATGATTAATTAGATGAATCTTCTTCTTCCACATTCACTTCCTCTTCATTGTCCCCTTCAGACACCATGTTACCTTCTATGTCATCTTCCTCATCTTCCTCTTCGTCATTCATGAATACTTGATCATTTACGTCCCCATTAATCTCTTCATATTACCCATCATTGTGTAAGACTTGAAGGTCACTGTCGTTTTCCACTATGGCAGGCATGATCGACTCATACCTTCATATTGCCCATCATCACATAAGATTTGAAGGTCACTTGTCATAGCTTTATTTCTTATCACTGTTTAAATATTGCGTTTTGTAAATTATTTAAGCTTATTCTTGTTGCTTTAATCCAACTAATGCTTCATATTCTTTTAATCTTTGTAGAATTTTCATTGGGAAAATTAGGGTTGCTACTTATTTCTATTAAGCATCTTTAAAGTTTTAGAAAAGAAACATTTACTTTGTTTTTTGAAACTATTAAGAGATCAATTTAGAATAAATGTAGATGAAGCTAAAAAAATAAAATAAAAAACAAATCAAGTCTTGGACTAAGGAATTAAGGATAGAGCCTAAGGCTAAGAGATTAAATTAGAATAAAATGAAGTTACAAGATAACAACAAAACTTGAGATATATACAAAACCACTAGATAGTATCCAGACCACCAGAAACAACAAAGAATAAAGAAAACCATAGCCCAACACAAGAAATGGAAACAATGGGAATAAATTGAGGCCTACCAACCTGGACTTCAAAAAATTATGTAGGAACACACACGGCCGGAGAGATGAACCAAGAAGCTGCTTTGAATGAGGGAAAAAAATCTGTTACTACATTGCAAATCTTCAAATCATGAGCATACATGGACAACTTCCAGAATATCTTTTTAGCCAAGTTTTTATTACTTCTATAATATTTTTCCCAATTTCATCCGTTTAAATAATTGAGAATAATGTTATAGTTGTTTCATTCACTCAAATTTTTTTAGGAATATTATATAAATGTTATGTAGATGCAGAATTTTTTTAATGAACGGTTAATTCTTTTAAAGAATAAAATTATTCATAAAAATCCGTTACTATTGTTTTGTCAGTATCTTATTTAGTTAACTTTTCGATCAAATATTCTTTTCAGAAAAATGAAAATTAGACATTTGTTTGGAATTGTTGTGATTTTTTTCCTTTTTTATGAAATAGTTATTTTTACGTTTCTAGATATATGGAGTTTAATAAAAAGCATTATTAGAGAAAAACAACTTGTATTTGGTAAAACATTTGACCATATTTATTTTATTGATCATTTACTTTTCCTTTTTTTTCTTTTCATATTGACTTATATTTTTTAGTCAACACTTTTTAAGTCAACATTACTGTTAAATTTTTTTATTTAAATCACCTAGGAGAAAATTCTTAAGAATCATACCAAAATTTTGAAGCACAAAAATCCAGACCAAACAAATAACATAACAGAATACAAGGAAGGACTAAAATGAAAATTTCAAAATAAAAAAGAAACAATAAGAGAATAATATAGGGACTATCTAACGATCAAATGGAAAATAAACTAAGTTTCAGGGACAGAACTGAAAATAAAAATGGACTCCCATAAACAGAAATGTTCTAACCTAGGGTCAAAAAGTAATTTTTGCCGAGAATAAAAAATTTGCATGAGGCAGAAACCTAGGATGGCCCAGAGCGAGAGAGATTTAGAGGTACTGTGTGTTTTGGCTTCCAAAATTAGTGCACCAAATATGCTTAGACAAGCTTGGTCAATTTATATCAAGTTGTCAAAATAAATGTTTATTAAGATTTATCTACTTGTCTAATTTTCTGTCTTTTAACAAGTAAAAACCTAGATGTCTAATTTTCATTGATTGAACTTACCAAAATGATGATTTTTTGTCTGTTAAACAAAAGAAGCTTCAAATTGTTTATTTCAATATAACTACAGAAGTTATCTAGTACTTCAACTAAGCAACAATTTGAGATATATGTGGGAAAAAGGAACAACAACTTAGCACAAAATCAGCAACTCAACACAGAAAAAGGAACCTTCTTGAAGTAGAAAAACCCAACCTTCTTCTTTAGCCACTCAGATGTGGGAAATTTTCCTGCAAAGCCAGAAATCGATTCCCTCGTGCGATTAAGACAACTAAAACAAAATAGAAATTTACATTAAAATTTTTTCCCTAAACCCTTGTCAAGGAAGATGAGAGAGAGAGAGAGAGAGAGCGAAACAAAGTGCCGGAGAGAGGGTAGAGAGAGACAGAGGCCACAGAGAGGATAGAGAGATATATATATATATATATATATATATATATATATATATATATATATATATATATATATATATATATATATAAGGCCTCAAAGATGAAGACGAGGGGAAGAGAGTTTGAAAATTTAAAAAAAAAATTAAAAAACTTTAGGTAAGAAATTTTGACATGCTAGAATTTGTCTTTGAAATTAGGGATGGACATTTGGTCAGAGACAGAACCCGTCTTTAATTTCCTATTTTTATATATTGGAATTAGGAATGAAATTTGCAACAGATTAGAGATGAAAATATTCCATCTTTGGTTCTAGATATTTTTGTAGTGTAGTTTATATGGTATCTTATACTAGTTTTCTTATAGGGAATTTTATTTTTGAATTTTATTTAAATTTGTAAGAGTATGTACCTCAACTTATATGTACTTTAATTTAGTAAATAATTAGCTCATATAAAGTTTCAAAATTATTATAGGTGGGCATCCAAACACATAATATATATGCACATATATATTCATCTACCATATAATATTATTATTCAAGAATATAATTACACAAAATCATTTAATGAACTTCTCAATCTCAATTTTGTGACCAATCACCTCAACAACATTGTATCTTTTCCTTGTACGATAGAAGTGTTCTCATAGATTTGCATTAGAAAATACTTACTCCAATTTTCATATATGACATAACAACTAAAACCTCGTTTTGGTCCATAATACACAGGGTATTTCTCACTTTGGTCCCTCACAAAATTGTCTTCTCATATTGGTCCCTCATATATAAGATATTTGTCTATTTGGTCCCTCTTAAAATTGCTTTCTCAATTTGGTCCTTGACAAATAGGGTATTTCCAATTTGGTCCCTTAGAAATAAAATTGTTATCAATAAAGTCCTTATGCTAATTTGTTATTAATAAAACTAACTATCAATTTTACATATTACAAAATAATGACAAAGTAATAACATGTCAAAAAATATGTTGCACAACATCAAATTTGTTAATTTCATTAATATAACATATTGACAAAAGGATGTTATTGATAACATATTTATTTGTGAGGGACCAAATTAAAAAATATCCATATGTGAAGGACCATATTGAAAAGATAATTTTATGTGGGATCAAATTGAGAAATGTCTTATCTGTGAAGGACCAAATTGAGAAGGCAATTTTATAAGGGACCAAATTGAAAAACATCCTATTTGTGAAGGATTAAAATAGAGTTTTAATCTATGGCATATCATCGTCTTGATAAGATCATATTCTCAATTTACAAATTGATCAAAATTTATATGCCAATATTCACAATAAATTTTGATTCCAAAGTGATAAATATAATTCACAATATTGTTTAACAATAATAATGCTATCAATGATTCAAGTGAAACATCTTAAATTTTTAAAATTTCATATCCCACATTAATGTATCATTTTCAAGAATTTCACAATTTTTTTACTTAAAATATAATATTCTTATGATACTTTTTAAAATATTACATGTAAAATCACAACTTATATTCGTGCAATTTGTCAAAGCTCACAAATTGATCCCAAATTGAATTACTACCAACATAATCCCAAATTGCTGCCGCCGTGTACAGGACTTGAGTACAACGAAGCAAAAATTGAAACAATCTTTATCAAGAAAATACATACTTCATATTTTTATCCTTAAATTCAAAGCAACAAGTGGTTTACAAGCACCTTATTCAAGACAATCAAGAGGTGGTGCTTTAAAATATCCTCATTCTTAATACCATATATAACTCCCTATGAAGTAAGCAATGCTAAAATATAGAAACATATTGCTTTGGATTAAAAGTGCATATGAACTAAATCAAGCAGAAGCAATTCATTGAAGTGTTTTATAGGCTGTAAAATAAAATCAAGAGACACAATTAAATTAAGCTCATACACCATATGAACCTCATCAACACTGTGATCTCAATTAATTCCAAACAGAGCCACAGGTATCACCAGTTCAAAACAAATGAAAATACAAAATAGAGCTCCAAGGAAAGAAAGATCATGTATAGATTAGAAGAACGTGTATTACTTTTGTGAAGCTGAATGAATCAAAGGGCACGAAATCATTCCATACTTCTTGAAGCAAGATGATTTGAACGGAAATATCGTACTCTCTCTCTCTCTTCCTCGAATTTTCTCTCCATAGAACACTCACTCTCGGATTTCTCCTCTTTCTCAGGTTTTCTGTCTCTCTCAGTTGTTGCCAAAGACCATCGCCTCTGTTATGCTTTCTCCCTTTGGTTCGTGCTCCACTTCGAGCTTCTCCCTCGTCGTCGCTCACTCTATTTCTCAATTCGTCCCCCTTTCTGTCTTGCCGTCGTTCGTCCTCCTGTTTCCTCTACACTGCTCGTGCTCTGCCATAGCCGCAGTTCTGTATCTCTCGGTCTCTTCTGTTTTCGATCATCGTTGCTTGCTGTCTTTGCTTAATCGTCTCTCAGTCACCGCCGCTGATGCCTCCATCAAGCTCCCTTATTTGTTGGCATCTTGTTGGTTGGTTGTCGACGGCAGCGCAATCGACAGTGCTGTCATCGGAGGAAAGGAAGCTGGTGCATCAGGATGAAGTGGACTGTTTTTTGCTGAACGATTACAAAGTCTGCAACTTTCGGGCGTCATCCACGGCAAATTCTCAAATAAGCTCATGTACTTTGATACCGGATGCATTCTCGAAATATTCTTCAATTTTGTTGTAAAAGCCGAAGCATTTGTGATAAATTATTTAGCCTAAGTCCTATTAAAAAATAGAGAATATTTTATGACATCAAAATAAATTTTTTAAAATGAAATTTTTTTCAAATTAAACAGATTCTTCTGACATCAAATTTAAAAATCATAATAGAGAAAGAGTAGAGTAGTGTAACCATAATTTTTTTTTAAAATTAAAAAAGGTTAGGAACCCTAGAAAAAGATAGAGGACAAATATCTTAAAGAAAGAATAATTAATTAATTTTATAATTAATTTTAAAAGAATAATTATAAACTAATCTAATAAAATCATAGAGTAGTGGTCGATTACCTATAGGATTCAATTCATGCGGTAGTGGTCATTAAATGAATGGATTTTTCCTTAACAATTTCAATGGAAATATGATGAAGCTTGAGGGAAAGAAACTTTTTGAGCTATTTTGGACAAGTTTATCCTTCATCAACTAAAACTCGGACAAAGTTGAAGCATTGTGTTGAAGCCTTTCTTGTGCATGGAGTTCTTTGTCACCAACAATTCCCACATCTTCAATGGCATTGCACGACAGGTGGTTAAAGGAAATCGAAAACCAAATCAAAATAAAATCAGAAATTAAAAAATAAAATCATACCATTGACGATGAAAAGGGAACAACAGAACTTTGATGTCAGAACAGCAAAACAACAGAGAGACATACCGTCAACGATGATGGGTGTGCTCCCTTCTCCACTGATGTTAGAGAAGAACGAGAGTTGCGCCAGAGGGAGAAAGAACGGTGGCTTACACTGCCAAAAAGCAAATGACTATGAGGGAGAAGATAAAAAAAACGATTGAAAAGACAAGAAGATGATTATAAATGGAGTTAATATTTTACTTTTTATAATATTTTATTATTTTTTTTTAAAAAAACAATTTTAATTGAGAATAATTTTATAAAATTACTCGACATATTTTCTTTCATTTCTCTTAAAAAAATTTATACTAAACAAAATAATATATTTTTTATTTTTTTATGTTATACTAAATAATTTTTTTTTAAATTTTTTTCTTTTCCCTCTTGCTTTCTATCCCTCTTTCTTTTTCTTCAAAAATTTTGTGTACCAAAGGCGATCATTAAACTTTTTTTATTTTTATTTTTTAATTTTCTTTTCCGGAGCTAGGCTTTTCAAGAACAAGCTTTTGGCTACAAACATGTTTGAAGTTGCTAGTCATGGTGCTCTTTCACCTGGATCAACGGAAGAGATGCGTGCCTCATTCGTGAAAATCTTGAAAAGCTTGATTGGGCTTTTATCAACAATGCCTTGCTCACATGCTGTCCAAATATATTTGTTAAGGTGGGACCCAGCGTTTTTTCCGATCACTGCCACCTCACCTTGAATACAAATTCCACCTCTCTCAATATCCCAAAAAATTTGCTTTTGAACACCACTGGCCAGATGAAGATGAATGCAGAGAGAGATCATAAGCAAGGCGTGGTAAAAAAGCACACACATAGCTCCTTGGGAGAAAGTAAACCATGGCCTTGATTCTGTTGCAGAAGAGTTAAAAAAACTGGAGTGCAACAAAGCTCACTGAGCTGATTTGGAAATAAAAATGTTGAAAAGTGAAGTTAGCAATGCTTAGCGGAGATTGAAGGGGAGTGAGTTTCTCTCTGTAGAAAGGAGGCTAAAACAGGAAATCAGCAAACTCTGGGAGAAAGAGGAAAAATTTCGGAGTGCAAGATCAAGGGTGAAATGGCTCACTGAGGGGGACAGGAATTTTAAGCATTTTCATGCGTCTCCTCTGCACAGGAGAATGAAGAATAAAATTTTGAAGATAAAAAATGAAAATGGCTCCTGGGTTGAAGACCATCAGCAAATTGAAGAAACTTTCAATGATTTCTACTTAAACTTGTTCAAAACTAACAACACCTCTTGCGTTGAGGAAGCTCTGCAGCACATTAGAAATGTCATTAACGACGATACAAACAGAATGATTATCAGGCCTACTTCTGTGGATGAAATCAAGGAAACGGTTTTCTCAATGAATCCAAAGAAAGCGCAAGGAAGTGATGGAATGAATGGTCTCTTCTTCCAGTACACGTGGGATACTACTAAAAATGACATTGGCAAAGCAGTAAAGGATTTCTTTGAAAACAACAATCTCCCTGATGCAACAAATGATACCACCACCCGCCTTGTTCTAAAAAACATGCACCCTGAAGAGGTTGGTCACTTCAGACCAATTAAGTTCACCTATAAAATTATCTCGAAGTTCATCGCATCTAGGATGAAGCCGTTAATGGACTCACGTGCCTATGTTTCAAATAGGAAAATTCAGGACAACATCATTTTGGTGCAAGAGGCTTTTCATCACATTAAAAAAAGCAAGGGTGCAAAGAAGCACATGATTCTCAAGCTTGACATCTACAAAGCATATGACAGAGTGGAGTGGTCTTTCATTGATGCTATCCTTACAAAACTTGGTTTTTTGTAGAAAATGGATTAACTGGGTTATGAAGTGCATCACTTTAGTTGCGTATAGTCTCAAGATCAATGGGGTGGAGAGCAGGAAAATCTTTCCTTAGAAAGGCTTGCTATAAGGTGACCCTATTTTGCCTTACATTTTCATCATTTTTGCAGAAAGTCTCTCCTCCTCACTCATTGCGGCTAGTTAAGCAAAAGAGTTTAATGGTGTTAAGATTAAGACCCCATAGCTCTCTCATTTACTTTTCGCTGATGCCATCATGGTCTTCGCAGAAGCAAAGGCTCAAGATGCTTCTGCTTTGTTGTCTTCCTTCAATACTTATTGCAATGCCACCGGACAAAAAATTAATACACAAAAGCCAGGCATTATTTTTAGTAAGAATACCCTAGTGAGGTTCAGATGGATTAAGGACATAATCACCTAAAAAATTAGTGGCTAGAAAGAGAAGTTTCTTTCGCCTGGTAGAGAATTCCTTGTCAAATATGTCCTTCAATCCATACCAAACTATGCCATGATGATCCTCAAATTTCCAAAATCCTTCTGCAAAAGTATCAACTTTTGCATCTCAAAGTTTTGCTGGTCTCAAAAAAACAAGAAGCATCCTGTACACTGGAAAAATTAGGATCTCCTTACAGACAAAAAGCATGATGATGGCCTTGGTTTTACAGACTTCATGTCACATAATGATGCCCTTCTTGCAAAGCAAGCTTGGAGGTTTGTTAAGAATCCAAATGAACTTTGGGTTCAAATCCTCAAAGTCAAATACTGTCAAAGCAAGAACTTCTGGTATGTAAAGCACCAGAGAATGAGCTCGTGGGCTTGGAAAAGTATCCTGGAAGGTAGGAATTTGTTGAGAAGGCGTTGTATGTGGCCCATTAATAATGGAGAAAATGTTAGAATTTTCGAAGTCAAATGGGTCAAAGGCATAAACCTCCCGCTCTTACACTCTCAACATGAAAATGATAATGTTCACACACTTCTTGGGGAAGATAGGAAATCGTGGAATGTGCAGAAGATTTTCTCCATACTCCCTCGTGAAGTGGCAGCAACAATTATGGTTACTCCCATCCACCATAATCTGCCAAGTGATTCTGTGTTCTGGCCTTACACTCCTGGTGGCATCTATACTATTAAATCTGGCTACACGTGTGCTAGAGATGACTCTGGATTGAGAAGGAGTTTGCCAAGTCCCTCAGCATCATGAGTTACGTTACGTATCAAGTTTCGAGTTCAATTTGGTCTGCTCATGTCCCTCCAAAAGTTAAATCCCATATGTGGAAGTGGAAATCTTGTTATCATATCCTGCCCATCAATGCTATCTTGTTAAACGTAGGCTCCCGGTTACTAGTACATGTCCCATATGTCACTTGGAGGATGAAACTGTTAAGCACCTCTATCTCAGATGCCTGTGGGTGCGAGCTGTTTGGTTCGGTTCAACCTTTCAGTGGGATTCTTGTAAGGAGGATTCTAAATGCTTCAATACGTGTATCAATGATAAACTGTCCCGGTTACAAAATCATCTTTCTTCTAGTGTCCAAAATCAAGCCCTGCTCTTCCTCACTTGCTAGTATATATGGAAAGAGCGTAATAGCTTTGTTTTTTTTAGGGAAAAGAGCCTTCTCCTTTATTTGTTATAGAAAAATCTACCTCTGAGGTGTTTGAAGTTAAAAAGGCTCTAGAGAGGTCAGAGGACAAAGTCTACAACCATCTTTCCCAAGCCTGCTCCAGTCGAGCGCTCCTCAGTTAAAGATAGATTCCTCTTAACAGGGAAAGTATTAAGTGTAACATTGATGCTGCTTTTGACTCTTGTAGGAAAATCTGTTCGACTGGCTATATATTTAGGGACTATGATGGAAAGATCATTTTGGCAAATGCTTCTTTTTTCCCAGTAGCGTCCTCTTTAGTAGTTGAATGATGTGCCTTGCTTGAAGCATCTATGGCTGCCTCCAATCTTCACATGCAAAATGTCACTATTAAGTCTGATTACCTCAACCTGATAAATGCTTGTTGTAATCGCTCCTCTTTTTACTTCTCAAGTGGCAAATATCCTGAATGTGGCTTTCAGATGGATCCCCCGAGAAGCAAATGTTGTTGCACATGAAATAGCCTCTTTGTTTTGTCTAATTTGCTTCTGCTGCAGAATGTGTTACTCTGCTTGCCAGTGATCTATAGATGTTTTCTCTGGTTGTTTTTTGTCCCCCCAGGGTTGCAGGCCTTCGCTTTCCTTTCCCTCTGTGTTTGCCTGCTGTGTCTGGGGTCTCCTTGCTGTCTTTGGCCTCTTTGTAATCTTCTTTGACCCAAAAAAAAAAAAAAGATGCATGAAACGGTAGTACCGTGTTTTCGATTTGTTGGCGATCAACTATTGATGATAACGTCGAGTTCTCAGCGTATTGATAATATCTTTTCTTCAAAGTGTCAATAATATCTCTTATTGTGGTAGTAATCATACTACTGACCTCTTAAATTTACATCTTTTGTTGGTTTAATTAGTTACACATGTTTTCTCTAAATAAATTTTTGGGATTTAGTTTTGTGAATAAAAAAAATTAGTGCTAAAATTTTTTATATATATTTGTGATCCAAATTAATTCAAACTAAATTAGTTGAAAACTATTAAATTTTTTAACATTAATGTTTCATAAAAAAAAACTTTTAAATCTACGATGGGAATCTACCAACTGCATGTGGGGGAATCCCTTTCTTATCAGCATTTTGGAAAAAAAGTTAAGTACAATAATGAGAAACACCAATCTTTTCCATATAATTATTAATAATTGAATAAATGTTACTTCTATAATGATTAATAAGAGGTTATTGATGAGGGCAAAACGTGAAGGAAAAAAAAAATTCTAATTTAGAGGTTAGTGTAATTTATCCCTTTCAATTTCAAAATTTAATAAAATATCTTCCTTGAACTTACAAGCCATTGCAAAACACCCTTGTCTAATATTCTGGTAGGTCAACTAACAATCAAATACTATATCACCGGATCTTGCCACTTCAACTCATTATAAACCTAGCATATAATGTGTTAGTACCTTTTTCCTCTTTCCTCTGCCGTGGGTGTGGGTATCTCTCATACATTCATCGAGGTTCTCTTGTGTGCGTGTGTGTGTGTGTGTGTTTTTTTTTTTTTTCCAAAATAAAAATAATGGGGCAAAAGGTACTAAAGAAATGGAAGGAAAAATCTCTTATTTCTTATTCTTCAGCATACTCAGTACACACACACATATATATATATAAAGAATCACCCTAAGCTAAAAGACAAAGGAAGAAAAATGATTCAGGGGCAAAGGGAGTTGTTGGCCAACGGCTATGGACAGAAAAAAAAAAGGCGAAGAACGTTAGCTTAACAGCTAATAACACTAAATATTCTACACTCCCCCTTAAGCTAGCCTGTAAATGTTGATTAAGCCAAGCTTGGAAATTAATTCTTCAAAGTTCTTCCATGTGAGTGCCTTAGTGAAGATATCTGCTATCTGAAGATGGGTTGATAGATATAGAAGTTTGATTCTTCCTGCTTCAATCTTTTCCTTTATAAAGTGATGATCAATTTCCACATGTTTTGTTCTATAATGGTGTACTGGGTTCTTTGCTATACTAATAGTTGATTGATTATCACAGAATACTTCTATAGATTCTTCAACAATGATTTTCAGTTCCTTCAAGAGTCTTCGTAACCAAATTCCCTCACATATACCATGTGCTAAGGCTTTGAATTCAACTTCTGCGCTGCTTCTAGATACTACTAATTGCTTTTTGCTACGCCACGTAACTAGATTTCCCCAAACATACGTGCAATACCCAGAAGTTGACCTTTGATCTACCACTGATCCTACCCAATTAGGGTCATTGTAAACCTTGATACTTCTTTCAAAGGATTTCCCGAAATGTAGGCCTTTTCTAGGTGTGAGTTTCAAATACTTCAGAATCCTATAGACTGCTTCCATATGTTCCTTGTTTGGATCATTCATGAATTGACTCACCACACTGACTGAGTGACTGATATTAAGTCTTGCGTGAGATAAGTAAATAAGTTTGCCAACAAGTCTTTGATATCTACTTTTATCAACTGATGCATAGTCCATTTTGGATCCTAATTTTACAGAAGTGTCCATGGGCGTGTCAGCTGGTTTACAACCAAGCATTCCTATTTCTTTTAAGAGATCCAGAACATACTTTCTTTGAGAGATTGATATTCCTGTCTTTGATCGGGCTATCTTCATTCCAAGAAAGTACTTGAGATGTCCTAAATCTTTGATTTCAAATTCTTTTGCAAGTAGACTTTTGAGAGTGGTTATCTCCTGCATGTGATCGGCCGTTATGATAATGTCATTTACGTAAACAATAAGAATGGAAATTTTCCCTTGAGAAGATTGTTTAACGAAGAGGGTACAATCTGCCTGACATTGGACATAACCATACTGCTTGATAGCTTTTGTAAATCGATCAAACTAGGCTCTTGGGGATTGTTTGAGCCCATATAATGATCATTTCAGACAACAAACTTTGTTGAGAGTTGCTGGTGACTCGAAGTTGGGTGGAATACTCATATAAACTTCCTCCATCAAGTCTCCATTGAGAAAAGTGTTGATGTCTAATTGATGAAGTGGCCAATCATTATTTGTAGCTAAAGATAGAAGAACCCGAACAATATTTAATTTGGCTACAAGAGCAAAGGTCTCCTTATAGTCAATTCCATAGGATTTGTGTGAATCTTTTTACAACAAGACGAGCTTTGAACCGATAAACACTTCCATCTTCTTTGTACTTAATTGTAAAAACGCATTTGTATCTCACAGGACGCTTTCCAGGTGGTAGCTCAGTGATGTGCCATGTTCCATTATCCTCTAGAGCACACATCTCTTCTTTGACAACATCTTTCCATTTTGGTATTATGAGAGCTTCTTGTATGGAATTTGGAATTTATGTTTGATCCAAACTAGTCACAAAAGCCTTGTAATTCTTAGATAGGCCTTAATGTGACACAAAGTTTTACATAGGATGTTTCGTGCATTCTCTAACACCTTACTTTCTGCTATGGGAAGATAAAGATCATAAAAAATAGAAGACTTGGGATTGGGGTTACCTTGTTGATCCTCTGATCTTGAATTTGGTTCCAATTCTTGGATGTGCTCAGGAGTTACTTGGTGCTATATCTCCCTTTGGTTCATTTTTCTTTTTGAATAGGTGATGAGATCTTTTATAGTGTCCTGGGAAAGAGAATTAGAAGAGCTTGGCATTTTAGGAAGAGGAACCATAGACTCATTATTACAGACAACTTCGGATTGGATCTTGGGTGACGTGTCTATAGGGGTTATGACTAGTCTCATTGTTTATATCCCAAAGCTGATATTCACTTGTGAAATTATTATTCTCCCCTTGAATGTCAAATTTGGGGTAATAAGACTGATGTTCGAAGAAGGTAACATCCATGGAGTTATAGAACTTCCTTGTAATAGGAGAGTAACATTTGTAGCCTTTTTGATGAGTAGAATATCCTAGAAAAATACACTTGATAGCTCTGGGGTCAAGTTTTCCATGATGTTGGGCATGGATATTGACAAAGGTTGAGCAGTGAAATAATTTTAAGGGAATGAAGGATATGAAATGTGTATTTGGGTAGGTTTGTAGAAGAACTTGGCACAGAATTTGAAATTTTAGGATTCTAGAGGGCATTCTATTTATAAGGTAGGTGGCAGTAAGGATGGCTTCCCTCCAATACTGCTTTGGCACATGTGTAGAAAACATGAAAGACCAAGCAACTTCTAGGAGATGTCTATTTTTCTGTTCGGCTACACCGTTTTGTTAGGGTGTATCAACACAAGAACTTAGATGGATAATTCCTTGACTTACAAGATAATCACTAAGAATATATGCATAATATTCCTTTGCATTATCTATTTCCAAAACTTGAATTTTGCTTTGGAACTGATTTTGGATCATGGTGTTAAATTTTTGAAATATAATACCAACTTCAGATTTTTCTTTCATAAGGAAAACCTTGTAAGTCTTGTGTGATCATCTATAGATGTTATAAACCAACAAGATCCAATAATGTTATTTACCCTAGATGGTCCCCACACATCACTATGGATAAGAGAAAAGGGTCGTGACTCTTTGTGAGGTAGGCTAGGGTAAGAATTTCAAACATGTTTAGCAAGTTGACAAATTTCACAATGAAAATCATTTGGATCTTTATTGTTGAAAAGATATGGAAACAATTTCTTGAGGTACATGAAATTTAGGTGTCCTAACCTATAATGCCACATCATGATGGTACTGTCCTATTTGGAAACAGAGTTTTGAGATGCCACATAACTAGAGTTGTATCCTTTCAAGTTAGAAGAATTGTTTGCCTCAAGAAGATAGAGCCCCGAGCACACTTTAGCACTGGCAATCATCTTCCCTGAATCCAAGACCTGAAATTCACAGAATTTTTGGGAAAATTTAGTGACACAATTTTGATCTCGAGTCAGTCTACTTATAAATAGTAAATTGCAGTTTAACTATGGCACAAGAAGGACAGAATTGAGTGTGAAATCTTTTGAAATTTTAACCGAACCAATTCCAATCACTTTGGAAAGTGATCCATCTGCAATGCTGACAGTCATGTTTTCTTTACATGGTTTGAAATTGATCAGGATCTCCTTTTCTCCAGTAATGTGATATGAGGCCTCTGAATCAACAATCCACACATTTGATTTATCTTTTCAAATATTCAAGGCACTTATAGAGTTACTTCTTTATGCTATAGTTGTTGCACTACTAGTTGAAGTAGAGCTATCTGCTAGCGTTTACTTAATAATCAGTTGCTTCAAGATTTCCAATTGTTCTTTGCTGAAGAGGTTTGATTCAATTTGTATTGGTTTCCCCTCCTTAGTTGCAGTGTTACCTCAGTTTTGTGAGTGTGTAGGCTTCCAATTTTCTGGCTTCCCATGAATCTTCCAATATGTCTTTTTGGTGTGACCTAGTTTGTGGTAGTGGTCATAATATGTACACTCATTCCTTGGTTTGTTTTTATTGTTACGAGCAGCTAAAGTAGAGTTTTTCACTTGGGGTGTAATGGATGGAGTTCCTAACATCACTTTCTTTATACTTTCTTCTCTTTGAACTTTAGAGAAGGCTTCTCGAAGACGAAGTTGTGATTTCATACCTTGAATTCTCCCTTACACTTCATCGAGATCTTTGTTGAGTCCGAACAAGAATTTGTATATTCTTTTCTTCTGAACAAATTTTCTATATTTGAGTCCATCTTCTGGGTAACTTCATGAGTGTTCCTCGTACATATCAATCTGATACCAGTAACCTGTGAGAGTATTGAAGTATTGAGTCACGATTGAGTCTCCTTGGCGTAGATAGTGTAAGATGCCTTCAATCTCGAAAAACTCTGAGGTTTTTTCCAGACTTGAATATGTTTTTCGTGCAGCCTCCAAAATTTCTTTTGCTGTTGTATATAGGAGGAAGTTTTCTCCTATTTCGTTGGTCATGGAATTGATCAACTATGACATTACCATGCTATTTTCTATTATCCAGATTTAGTATTTAGGATCATCTACCTTTCGAAGGGCGGTATCTCCCAATAGATAGTCAGCCTTACCTTTACCATGTATAAACATTATTACTGATTGGGACCATGGGAGATAATTGTTCCCATTATGTTTATGTCCCATAATGAAGGTTTGGTCGCTATCTATCATCACACTGAGATTGGAGATGGAAGAAGTGGCAGAGTCAGATGTGGTGGATAAAGAAGAACGACCTTATCAATTGCCATTCCAAATTTTACCATCAGGTACAAGAGGATGATGAGAAGCAATATGGACAAGTTGCCAAACAAACAAAACTTCGACTGGACAATGCTCTATGATGGCCAGCGACGGGCTCTGTGGACTGTGAAGGAGCGTGGCAGAGATATAGCTCCACGTGCTCTCACACGTCGGCACATGTGAAACGTAGCTAAGGAAACGTAATGCGTGACGGCACGTGTAGAGTTTGGTTTGGTCGGCGAGGATAAGTCGGCGACGATGGTCTGAGATGATTCCTATAGTGATCCAACCAAGACAGAGACTGTGCAAGGTGGAGGAGGTTCTAGGCGCTCACAGACCAAAAAAAAAAAATAGAACAACCAGCTTTGATACCATGAAGAAATGGAAGGAAATATTTCTCATTTCTTATTCTTCAGCATTCTCAGTATATACATATATATAAAGAATCATGCTAGGCTAAAAGACAAAGGAAGAAAAATGATTTAGGGACAAAGGGAGCTGTTGGCCAACGGCTATGAAAAAAAAAGGTAAAGAACGTTAGCCTAATAGCTAATAACACTAAAATATTCTACAGGTACTAATGGACTAGTGTGGCAAGGTTGAGTGAGATGAGTTTGACCATTGGTTAACTTCACAACTTGTAAATTCAAGGGAATGTTAGATGAAAAGAATGTTTTGCAACTTGTAAATTCAAGGGAATGTTTTGTTAAGTTTTAAAGTTGAGGAGATAAATTGCATTGAACCTTGAGTTTAGAACAATTTTGTGTATTTTGGTCTATTAATAATTACAATAATGCACATATAGAACATTAATAAACATTATAGAATCCACCAATTATTACCTTTTATTTCTTTTGCATTTATTGAGTTGACTTGCAATAATATATATAGTCTTTAATAAGCAGAAGGGGTTGGTCTTCCACAACATAGTGAACCTAGGTTTAATGAATTTATGTTGGAATAAGTGCCCACATTTAGTTCTCGATAATATCTCGAAAATGATTGCCTTAAGTGGATGATAATTGTGGAAAACAAAAAAAAGGGACAAGAATGCATATATATATATATCCAATACATGTCTAATTCTTATTGGCTGGATATGTAATTAATATCTTTAAAAATAAATAAAAACTATTTAATACCCACACCAGTCATCTTCTTCCTATTTTTGGCTCATCTCTCTATCTCTTCCTTTCTCAGGCTCGTCTCTCTTCGGCTTATTTTTCTTAGTCTCTTCCTTTCTCCAGCTCATCTTTCTCATTCTCTTCCTCTCTTTGGCTCTTCTTTTCTTTACGCTCGTCTCTCTCTAGCTCTTAGAATTATAGAAGAATTCTTCAAAGTAACATAAAAGTTTCCTATATCACTCATCAATATGCTATTTACAAGCTCATAAAACAACACTTGCAGAACCTTTTACAAAGAAGGTTACTGATAATCTGGGCAACAGGTGAAAGGGAAACACAAAAAATTAACACAAAATCCAAACCACAAGATCTTTTTAGGAAGACCATGAGAATGAGAAGCAGAAATTCTCAACACTACTAGTATGTCTATGAACCCAATCAAGATATTTGTTTCCACATGTCTATAACCACAGTTCACAAAAATATGGATCAATCGTTTTATTCTCCTCCCTTGGCATTGGGAAGCTCAATCCAATTCAATTGGATTTCCAGCTCGCCACATTAAACCTTTTGCAATCTAAGGGCCATATCTTGGGTAATTTTGCCATCTTTATACAAAATGCAGCTCTCCTCTGCCAAGAAATTTTGCTTGCCTAGTTGTATTCTTGCCAAAGAACAGCACTATCTGGCAAGTTTGATACGTCCACCTTCAAGGATTGTATAAATGGTAAGATATCAAATACATCTCCCATTTTGTCATCTAGGTTCCAGGTGTCATAGTCAAACACAGTTTACACTCACAAAGCATTATCAAAACCAAACAGAAGCAAAACCTAAATGAAGGGGATATAGGAGCAAAGAACGTTTTAATAATTAAAGTACTCTATTTGATATTGTCAAGTGTCCTTTTTAATTTGAACATTCACCATCGGTTAGAGAGAACTGAGGGACTTCACTTTTTCAGGTCAAGATATACTTACCATATCTATATAATTCAAATGAACAATACAAAGCTTATAAAATTCCTTTGCTATCATCATTTGAAGCATTGGGATCACATTGTCTGGTAAAAGCCATTAGAAGTATAGCATCCAAAGTGCATGGTTTAAGTATAGGATCCATCACTTAAAGGACATGCGAAATTATAAAAGTTTTATTGCATCAAAATTCAAAGCAGAGGAAACCATGAAAATCATGAAATGTTGTATGACTTTTTCTTCTCTCTTTGTGAGAGAGACAAAGAGAGAGGAATAGACTATGAGAGAGAGGAAGAGATAGAGAGAGACGAGCCAGAGAGAAGAAGAAGACTATCGATGTGGGTGTGGTGGTTTTATAAATTAAAAAAAGAAAAAAGAAAACCAACGAACCAGGTTGGGTCTGAGATCCAAGACCCAATCGCGAAGCAGGGGAGGCACTAATGGGACCCGTGGCACGAGGAGGAATGTTGTAAAAAAAAAAAAAGAATCAAAATGCATAGTTTCATTAATTGGCCTAAAGAGATCTGGGCCATTGGATTGTATGAATCCAATGGCTCACAGCTTCCCTATAAGGCACGATTTGAACTGTCCACGCTTCAAATTTGACAGTGGAGAAAAGCCATGAAGAGTCCCTGTCTTTTATCTCCAGAGAGAGGCGTTGGATCCCCAAATTGAAAGCATTCAACTAATGAGTTTAATTTTAGAATAGTAAAATTGTAGACATCATTAGTAATACTGAAATTTGTATTACATTCAAAGAACTATAAGTTCTTCTATGTTTATAAAATAGCATAAATTAATTATTTTTCTTTAAGGGACATCCTATCATAGTTAAATTTTATTATGTTATTAATTAAATAAAGTTTTATTTTGTTATTGTATTGCACATTATATTATATGATATTATATTATATATTGTGCTTTATTTTCTACATTAAAGTTAAGTCATTTATATTCACAGATTTGATGAGATCAAGATTTATTAAGATCAATTATATTAAAATTATTTCCATAGATGGACAAGTGAATTAAATAGTTTCTATTTTTTTAAAGATATTAATTACATTTCCAGCCAATAAAAATTAATTACCTCTTGGGAACATGTATATTTATACATTCCTAAGAACGTGTGATCACCACTCATCATGTGGAGTGGCGTCCGGATCCACTCCAGTACCTAGGAGAGTCTTGTGCGCTGGTAGCCATAGTTTTAACTGTCGCTAAAAAAATTACGGTTAAAACAGTGACTATAGGTATATTTGGCCACGATTTTAACTGTGACTACCAGCAATTTGGAATGAGTGGATTCGCATGCTGTGAAGTGATAAAAAGGTAATAATATAAAATATGGAAAGTTTATGGAGACCTCTCAAGAGGTTAAGTTTTTTTTTTTTAAATTATTAGATCATCTCGAGATTTGTGTAAATATTTTTTATGATAAAAACTTAGATGCAATTTTTTTATATCTTTGCTATCATATTTTTCAATTAAAATATGATAAGTGTACATTGTTTTTCAATTAAAACAGAACAATTGCAGTCTTCATAAAATAACTTTATTTTTTTTACAACTTTCCGTTGTATGATTAGTCTTTAAAGAAGCTTTTAACACACATGTTTTAATTTTAATAGAAAACTTGATAGCAAATATATAAAAAACATTTTATAAGTTTTTTTTTCTCCCCATATTATCATACATATAAATATTAAAATCATCTAACAATGAGAAAACTTAGCCTCTTAAGAAGTGAAACTCTCCATAGACTTTACTTATAAAATAAGATTTGTGCATTGTATATCTTACCAATAGCCAATATCGTCAACGCACTATCAATCTTATTGGGAAAACAGAAAAGTAAAGATAAATACAATAAATAAATAGAAAAAGGATAACAAGTCAAGGAGAGTAGAGTTGTATTTAAAAATATGATAAAGAAATATAATATCAAATATAGAAAGAAATATAGTTTTTATAAGAAATTGTAATTTAAGATTTAATATAAGACCATAAAGAAGAGAGAGAGAGAGAGAGAGGGGGGGGGGGAAAAGATTAAATTATTATTATTTATTTCTATAGTTTTACAGTTTTACTCAATTTTTAATTTAATATTTGTAATTTAAAAAATTGTAATAAGTTATGTTTTGAAAAATTTTTAAATTTGTTTCTATAATTGAACTTCTACTAATGTTTTGTTAATTGTTTTCAACATGGCTAATTAGGTGTCATTCTGCATAATTCATTCAATAAGAAAAATAAGAATATAGAAATAGAATAAAATTAACCCACATATAGATCATATGAATGCAACTTAAATTTAGTAATTCGAGTAAGATAATATATGATTAGTTACGTTAGTATAAAATTTAAAGGAATATTAACAAAAAAAATTAAAAATAGGGATTAAAAAAATTTATAAGACCATAAAAACCCAGTTACAAATTTTTAAAGTACAAGAATAAATTATAAAGACAAAAAGAATAATCAAACAAAAAAAAATAAATGTCATTAAAATCTTTTAGATGTTGTAATAATATGAATTAAAGGAAAGAAAATAAAGAGAATATAGAAAGGATTTAAAAATTACATATATGCATCTTGAACAAAGGAATGTAATCTGTTACACTGAAAACTCCTTTAAACACTCATCATTATATGTATACATACCCAAGGAGGTTGAATCCACATATCAAATTCAAATCAATGAAGCTCTCTTCCCTTTTAACAAGTCTAGCTATATTTTTGCTAATTTCTTCACAGACAATATCCGATTCATCCTTTGAAAATTTCCTCAAATGTCTTTCAAACCATTCTTTACCCTCATCTCCAATCTCCAGATCCACATACACTCCTAACAATCCCTCATTCTTGTCTATTTTGCTTTCTCATGCAAGTAATCGCAGATACACAACTCCCACAACACCTAAACCTCTAGCTATTATAGCTGCAGAGCATGAATCTCACGTCCAGGCCACAATACTATGTGCCAAATCTAATGGCTTACAGATTCGAATTCGAAGTGGAGGCCATGACTACGAAGGCCTCTCTTAAGTCTCACAAGTACGGCATCTCTTATGTCTCACAAGTGCCCTTTATTGTGCTTGACACGTTCAATCTTCGTTCTATTGAAGTTGACATAGCGAAAGAGACAGCGTGGGTTCAAGCTGGAGCCACAATTGGTGAAGTTTACTACAACATTGCCAATAGAAGTGACGACTTTGCTTTTCCTGCTTGGGTTTGCCCTACCGTGGGAGTTGGTGGACATTTTTCGGGTGGGGGTATGAGAATTTGATGAGAAAATATGGTCTTTCTGTGGATAGTATCAGTGACGCCAAACTAGTTAACGTTAATGGGAAAATTCTTCATAGGAAGTCAATGGGGGAAGATCTGTTTTGGGCCATTAGAGGAGGTGGGGCTGCGAGTTTTGGCGTTGTTCTTTCATGGAAGATCAAATTGGTATTTGTGCCTGGAAAAGTGACGGTGTTTAAAGTTCAGAAGACTCTGGAAGAAAATGTGACAGATGTTGTTTACAAATGGCAATTGGTAGCGAGTGAGTTAGATGAAGACCTTTTCATAAGGGTGATGCCTCGAGTTGAGGCAACTCAATGGGGGAAGAAGACTTTTAAGGTTTACCTCATGGGACAATTCTTGGGGCAGATTGATAGGTTGATTTCTTTGGTGAATGAGTTTCCTGAATTGGGCCTGAAAGGGAGTGATTGTATAGAAATGAGTTGGACCAAGTCCGTTATTTTCTGGGCTGAATACCCAAATGGAAGCCCAATTGAGGTCTTACTAGTAAAACACAAGAAGCCAGAAATTTTCTTCAAGAGCAGGTCAGATTACGTCAAAAAGCCTATTCCAAAGAGTGCCTTAGAATCCATATGGAAGATAATGATGGAAAGTGATAACTTTCTATATAGAATGGAATCCTAACGGTGGAAAGATGCATGAGATTTCGCTATCGGAAACCCCGTTTCCACCTCGTCATTGAGATATAGCTTCAATGGAAATGAACATGTATTTTTCATTGCTATAGGGTATGCGGAACTTAATAAATAAAGATTATCAAATTCTTGAGCTATACATAGAAAATGGGCATATTTGTTCTTCCAACTTTCGTTGAAGATATTGGGGGTGTTTGCTTTCGTTTTCATTTCTATTGAAACCAAAATCTATATAATACATTAAAATAATTTCATTCTAATTAGAGTAATAATTGTCGGTAGGTCATTAAATTATGTATAATAGAATAAATTTAAATTAATAAATTAGGTAAATTAATTAATTTGGTAAATTAATCACATCACATTAAATAAATTTTAAAAAAATTAAGGTAAATTACTATATAATTGCTATAATTGGTATATAATTGCTATTTTAACAATTATATTGGAGAGAGAGTGAAGAGAGAGAAACTGAAGAAAGAGTGAGTGTCAAGAATATTCTAGAAAAGAAACACGTTTTGACGGACACGACTCCTGAGATTGAAGGAGGAGCAATTCAGATCAACAATGATGGTGACGAAGTGAAGAAAAATTCACCAAACGTCCAAAATGTTCAACATCAAAGTTACAATGCCCCAAAATCTTTCAAAGATGTTCTATGTGGAAGGAATTTGACAAATCATGTCAGCCACATCAGAGGAGAAGACCTGAACAACCCTAACTGTAGATCAAATTCTACAAAAATCTCTACAAACACTAGAAACTACTAGGCTGACTCCTTAATAGTTAGAGTTACAGGTAAACCCTTCGATCAGATCTACTTCAAAAGCCACTTGCTTGGGTTATGGAAGACAGTGGCAGACCCATAGATCCACCATATAAGGGCTAATTTCTACGTCATCCATAACCTATTACACGAAGACCGGGTAAAATTTTAACCTCCAGTTGGCGAATCAGCCAAGATTCCCAAATTATAAAATTAAAGTCGCTCTTGTCCATCAAAATTATAATTGCTATTTAATTGTACCAATCTTTACAACACACATGTTTGTAACAAGAGCGACTCCTCTGTATTTGGTGGTGGAAAATGTAGAGTGAAATTGAAATTTTAGCCATCTGATTGTCAAATGAACTGCCACCTGAGATTTCAACTTTACTCTGTATTTTCTGTCACCAAATATAAAGGAGCTGCTCTTGTTTGTAACGTGGCTCCAACATGTCATTTTTTTTCCTTTGACATTATTCTCTTATTTTCTTTTAACATGTTTTATTTGTTTATTTATGACATTGGTAATTTACACAAGTAATCACGAATGTACCTCTTATTTAGCCAATAACATGTGAGTTATAATAACTATGAATTGAGAGTTACAATGAGATTTTGAATTCAATATCCGATGAAATTTTAAAACTTGTTATCTCTTTCAAAAATCAAGTTTCAAATTTAAATTTCAAAATTCAAATATAAAATTTCAATTCTTCTATTCTAAATTAAGAACATCTCCAATGGCGCAACTAAGTTGCTTATTATGGGTTTTACAATGTTATATTACAACTTTTTACTTTAAGCAACTCTCCACTACTTTAAGTAGCTCTCTACTCCAATTATGCAACTTTAAAAAATTCACAAATGGGTCTTACACGTTACCCCACATCTTTAATAGTCCCATAATAAGTCCAACATGTTACCTTGCATCTTTAATACTCCCATAATGGGTCCCACAACTCTCCACTACTTTTGCTATAAGAACCAGTTCTTATATAAGAATGATTCTTGCATGTGATAGCTAGGTAACATACTCCAATGGTAAAACTCACTAAGAACGAGTTCTTATTTTTAAGAATCATTTAAGAATTGTCATTGGAGATGCTTTAATATTAGAACATCTCATTTGTGGCTCTTTTGATTTTTGATTTTTTTTTCTTTCTTTCATTGTCACACCTAATCGTTCACCTATGAGAGTATTCACTGCTTGTCTTTAAAGACAAGCATCATGCTTATCTCTCTATGAGACGTTGGATCTCAAATCCAACGACTGGGATTTCAAGTGGTGGTTTTTTCTTTTTTCTTTTTTAAAAAAGTATACTGAAATATGGGATCCAATGGCCCATAGGTTGACAAGCATGCTACTTGTCTTTAGAGATAAGCAGCAGATTTGAATTTCAAACACCTTGGCGGGAGGCTTTGCTTTTAACCTTTTTGGGGGATAATCTTCTATTCATGGAGGAGTATAGAGGAATTAGAAAGAAGAGGTCAACAAAGAGAAGAGCTCAACTAAAAGGGTATTAATCACTCTTTCTTGAAAAAGAAGTCAATTAGAAGTGAGCAATGGCGAATACAAGACATAAGGGTTATTAAGCTTTTCATTTTTTTCCCTATTCCTCTCTTTCTCCTCTCATTATCTCTCTCAGACAAAATTTTATGCCTTATGAACGAGATACCCAATTGTATGATATTGTATATTGGAGTTTATAGTTAGCAAGCTTTTTTGTTATGTAAAGTATTAGGTGGTAACAATGGCTTTAAAATTTGTAGGTACCCTGCAATTTACAATTTTGGGACTCATTCAGATACTGGAGCCATTTTTGTAGCATTCACTAGTGTTCATCCTCTCAATGGTGATAGTTTCAATGAAATTCTATTAAGAAGGGCCTATGATGGTTGACTTATTATTGATTTTATTAATTAGCATTGAAAGCAAAGCATGCTTTGTTCTCTCCTTGACACTCCTGATTCAGCTTTTTTTTTAATGGGTTAAGTTTTCATCTTTTTTTAATGGGGTCATTCTAGTCCCTTCGATGTATGTGGGTATTAAACTATTAATTTCTTATGTGTGTGTAATACCCACTATATTTTTAAGTTATAAGTATTCAAGAATTACGATAAATTTATTTTTGAAAAAATAATTTTCCTATCTGTTTAATTTTGTATGCTTGTTTGTGCATATTGTTGAAAATATGAATTTTCATAGATTGCATAAATTGTGAGATATGATGGATGTTAAGATATGAAATTTATCCCTTGGATAAAATATGGCTTGAGCATAAGTGGAATCTGAAAAAAAAATCGGGAGAAAAATAACTCAGCCGCCTCGTGATTGCACGATAAAATGTATAGTGCCAAACTGAATTATTAAAACGCATAGTAAACTGAATTTTTAAATCGCATAGTAAACTAAATTATTAAAGTGCATAGTAAAATAAATATTTTATTAGCACATAGTACCCTGATTTTTTCTATAAATAGGTCATTCCATTTCACTTCTAAACTCACACATTCAGTTTCTCTGCTCTTCTCTCCTCAAAACTTCTCTTACTCCGGTGTTAGGGCTTTGAAATTCTAGATCTTTCTTCCTTAGCCTAGATCCAGGGTGAGTATACTATGCCCTTTTTATTGTAGAAGTTATATTCTTAAGTATGCTCTGTGGTTGTGGCTTTAGCTGATCTTCCACATCAGAAAAACTGTCCTTAGCTGCCTATACATTATTTTGATTCTCTGATTATCAAAATAGAACACAAACTGTGAAGAATACGTGTCTAACAAAGTTTTGGCTACGGAAAGACTTGGTACTTAAGTGTATCCATTGTGACCCTCCACTATTTCCTGGGAACTTTCCTAGTGTACTCTTTTACGACTTATATTCACTATTTTCGATATGAATATTAACTATATGTATGAATAGTAATTATACATATAAATAGTGATTGTACGTATAAATAGTATCCGTACCTATGAATAATGATCGTACATATAAATAGTATTCATACGTATGAATAGTGATCATACATATAAATAGTATTTTGGTACAAAAGCAACTCTAACTTTCTATATCTGATCTTTATGAAAATCTCCGTAGCGGAACCTGGAATCTAGCTGCATACTCTTCTCTGTAGCAACTCAGAAAAGTGACTTGAATATGAAATCTATATGAGTGGATGACCTTGCTAATCGATTTTATTTACTTTTATTCCAAGTACAATATAAATCCTACCTCATATCGTAATTAGATTCCCTATTTAATGATGATAGCTAGATAATTAAATTTATTATTATGTTGATGATAATTATGATTGCAAATATATATACATGGAATGGTTGAGGGCTTGACCCAAGATACCAATGCATGAAATTATATACATGGAATAGTTGAGGGCTTGACCCAAGATACCAATGCATGTAATGATTATGAACATAAATACAATGGAAACTGAATCCCTGAACATAAATTAAATATAAAGGTATAGAAACCTTGAATATGAATATAACTGTTCTTATTGTGATTATGATTATGGTAATTGTATTTGTGACGTATTTATTATTGCACAATCATTTAGTCACTGAGTTTTGATGAACTCACTCTACATGAACATTTTTTTTAGATACAGTGAATGTGAATGAAGAAAATCCGCAGGAGAATTAGTATTCCTCGAGGATACTTTTCATGTTATCTAGAGGGCTTATGAATCCAAAAGCTTAGGAATGCTCTGTAATCTCTATAGGTCACCTAGGCTTGAAAAATTGTATCATACTGTATGATATTTGGTTTGTGTTTACTGTTTCATTATGTTAAACTTTTTATATGTATATTTGTGAAAATATCTTTTTTGAAAAATTATGTTATGCATTAGTACTTATCAGAGATTTTATAGGGTACCATAGGGGTATACCCTCTAATTTATAAAATTATTCACATGCCCAAAATTGGGATGTGACAGTGTGTTTCATTTCTTATAGAGAAAAACCAAGTTCAAAGGTAACTTACTAGTGCAGATGTATACTCATGAGGGGGTAAATTGAGTATTAAAATCTTTTCACAATTGAAATGTTTCAGGGTCCTGTAAATAGTTACATGGTCTTAATTAAAACTTTGTGATTAAAACTGGTTTTCAAATAGAATATTTAATAGCAAAAAGTAAAGGACAATAAGATGTGTAGTGGTTCAGTCGTATCTAAACGATATTCCTACATCCACTCCTCAAAACACATAGTTATGAGAGTTTTATTCAGGAAAACAAACAACCAGTACAAGAACAACAAGCTTGAGACTCAACTACTCATTTTTATGCTAAACACTTAGCAACCTCCAAACTTATATCAGCAAGGCCCTGCTTTTACGTTTCTTACAGCTAGGCCTTCATAGGTCCATAGCAAACCTTCGACCAAGAAACCTTTCTTCCATAAAGGATTAGCCCACAGCTTTTACACTTACCAACCAAGGTCCAACACCAAGGCCTTAAAACCTCAGTCTATTCACAGGACAAAATACAAGATAGAAGAAGTAAGAGGTTCACAAGAACCTAAGTACATAAAACCACTCTCACTTAAAGAAAATAGCTTTTAAGTACAGCTCTCTCTTAAACAAAAATACAATAGATAGAGTGCACGACTCAAGTATAACGAAAAGCTAGAGTATTCTTCATTAAATATCTTTGTGTATATTGGAATGAGTTGTTGTGTTCTTTTAATAGTCATCTTCACTAGCTGTTTAAGAAACTTCAATTTGAGATGCCATCTTAAATGTTGAATCAATTCAGGGTCTTGAAATCGCTAGTGCTAAATAAAGAAATAATTTGAATTTGCATAAATCTTCCTTAAATGCTTTAATCTAGCAAGATTCCCTTGAGATATCAGAATCAATTTGATACTTGATAGGCACAAATAAATTTATTCCTTAAACAAGTGCTTAGCATTAATTACGAGATCTTCTCATTAAGAGGGTCTTGATTCTTTCCATGTCTGAATTTAATATAGCATATCTCCATGATTTAATTGGATTCTGATTTAAAAGCTCTTAATTGATCTTGACTGCTTATAATTTGATAAACCGAATGTTGACTTTGACTTGGTGCATTTAATGTATCGGGTTCTAGGGCCCTGAAAAGTTGACATTAATTAAAAAAAAGACTTCTAATTTGAATTCTTTCCTTCTTTGTTGATCTTCTTATTTATTTCGTGATCTTCCCTTGATTACTTTAATTGAGTTAATCATGATCTTTCCTTGTATTCTTGACTTCATAAGCTTTAATTCTAATTGATTGATTGCTTCTTTATAATCTATTGCAATCTTTCCTTTTGATGTTGCATTTATGTCTTAACTCTGATTTCATTAATTTTCTTAATTTTGTCAGTATAAATCACGTGATTTGAATTTCTTGATTGATACATTAATCAAAAACACTTTCTTGCTTCAACATTCTCCCCTTTTTTGATTAATGACAATCTATGTCCAAAAGTTCCCCCATAATAGTTACTGAACAACTTTGTCTTTGCTTCCTTATACTAAATTATGGATTTGAAATCTCCAGGGTCTTGTTGGTTGCATTTAATCAAAATCCTCATATTGTAATCTTGCCTTAACAATCTCCCACTTTTTGATTAATGGCAATCCATGATGCTTCCCCATAGATGTTGCGTATCTTTAGTTTTGCTCCCCCATAATAGGTGCCAGGTTTAAAGTGGCAGGGATCTAAATCTACAAACTTTTTTAAGAGCAAGTGATCAACAATGTTTTATGAAATACGCAAATAATCAAATTAGATTTTAACCATGTATATGTATTTTCTCCCCCATTGACACTAAGACAAAAAAGGGCATAATATATATCCATAAATACAAATAGGGTCCTAAAACAATAAAGTCACAAAGACCACACAAAATATAAAAAAATTCATTTGCACGGAGGTGATATAGAACGCTAAGCCCAATATGTTACCCAACCCACAGAAAACAAATTCAAACCTACATATTAAAATCCATATTCATGATAGTTGTAAAACAAGAGCTTTGATCAAAATATTCAAACAAGAATATGCCGAACAAAAATCATGATTTTTCATAATATAACCAATTTAACATAAAAGAGTTATAATGATTGAGGAAAGGCCATTAATTTTAATATACCCTTTAAAAAAATAGATATTTCACTTATCCATAGAACACATGATATTTCACAGAAACATGAAGGTAACAAAATATGTTTAATAGCAAATGCATATATCAACTAAGAATGCATATATCAATTGTAGATCAAGGGATGATTTAAGAAAACGAACATCAAATACAATTTTTTGAATCAATTTTACACATAGTAGAAACATGTCTATAATTTCAATCAGGGTCCTAATCAACTAAGCATGCCAAATGACTTAGCCACATTAAAAGCACATGAAGGATATTCAAGATAGATGCAAAACATGGATTTTACTTAGATATTCAAATTGTAAGAATCTTCAACTATTTTTATACAATCAAGATACATCACATACAAATATTTTAGTCATTTTCATCATGATAATTATTGACATTAAGAAATATAATTTATATAAAAGATTTGTGAATCATGAGAACAAATCAATGAGTGAGTGAATTAAATTTTCTCAAGTAGCTAAATTAGGGTCCTACATGGAATCTTGCACAAAGATTGAGTAGCCAAATCTGTAGAACTTTTAGTCTACGTTCTTATAGGGTTCATTTTTTTCCAATTACTACGTGGATCCATTAGGGTCCTGGTTTCTTTAGCCATATCCATTCTAAATTTTTTCAATAGTTCTTTTATGTATTTGGTCTGGCCACCAATGCAA